>CM051831.1:120739343-121343860 GCA_028451465.1 Erethizon dorsatum
AGTGATTCTAGAAAGCTCCAGAACCTGGAGGACATTTGCAAATCACTGAGGTCATGACCGCGGTCACCCAGTCACCAAATGACCCATGTGATGAAGAATGTGCTGTCCACTGTGGGCAAGATCCAACAGCAATAAAATGTCCTGGCCTCTAGCCACTCCAAGGGGAGCCTCTGTTTTTAAATCTAAAATAAAAATAATAATAAATTTGGTAGCTGTCTGCAAGTCCTAGGTGAACCAACAACTCAGGTGTTTGTCTCTTGCTTTCATCTTAAACAAGATGGAATTTCTTCTCTCTCCAGTGGCTTAGGTCACATCGGTGAGACCATCACTGGTATTAGGATTTTAGTGGAAGCTGTCACCCAGAGAGCGACTTATATCACCTTCCAAAACCAGGGCTGCACATTAAAATGTTTCCATATCTCTTAGAAGCTGGAGGTCCTATTTCTTTTTCCAAAGATTTATCAAAAATGATCTTTAAAAAAATTAGCAACTTGGGTCTTGAATCTTTAATTTTGTTTTCTCCATCCACTTTGAAAAACAAGCATATTCAAAGAAAAACACTGTGCATTTAGGGTGAACATATCATAGACTAAGTGGCCTATGCACAACAGATGTGTGGGATGCGGCGTACTGGGGACTGAACCCAAGGCCATCACACTAAGCTACATCCCCAGCCCTTTTACATTTTGAGACGGTCTTGCTAAGTCTTTAGGTTGCCCACGCTAAACTCAAACTGTGGTCCTCCTGCCCCAGCCCCTCAGAGTGCTGCCTGGCTCCAACATTTATTTCTCCCAGCTCTGGAGGCTGGAAGTCTGAAATCCAAGTGCCACTGTAGCCAAGTTCTAAGGAAGGCATTTTCTGAGTCATGGTTTCCCAAGTTCTAGTTGCATCCTTCCATGGTGGAGAGAGAGCTAAGAAGCCTTCTCTGGACTCTTCCCACTCCTGAAGATTCTGTCCTACAACCTAATCATTTCCCAAGGGCTCCACCACCAAATATTGTCACAGTCAGATTTCCATCGCTGTGACAAAACACCTGAAATAATCAACTTCTAAGGAGGAGAGGTTTATTTTTGGCTCACGGTTTCAGTGGTTCCAGTCCATGGTATAGTGGCCCTGTGACTACCCAGTCTATCGTGGTGGTGGGAGTGAGAGGTAGAGGAAGACTGCTCACTTCATGGATCCAGGAAGCAAAAAAGAAAGAAGAGATGTGTGTGCTGATCGCACCCTTAGTTAGTGACATAACTTCCTTCTACTAGCTCCCATCTTCTACAGTTACCAGCACCTCCTCAAATCTCCAAAGGCTGGGGACCAACCCTCCAACAGATGAGCTTCCAGGGACCCCTCACAGTCAACTACAGCACCAGCACATGGGAATCAGGACTTCAACATGTGAATTTTGGAAGGACACAGACATTCAGTCTATGGCAGATGTAATGCACTCATTAATTCTGTTTCCACCATCACTTGGGGGAAAGGATGGAGTCCAAAGTAGGCATCAGCAGACTGACTTTGTAATTTCCAAGGTTTTGAATTGATAAGGGCAATCAACATACATTAGGCCCAAGCTTTGGGGAACAAAAAATATAGAGTCTTATAGACCTGAAGGCTCTACCATTCATCTTCTTTTAGGTATTTTAGGCCATTTCCTTTCAATTTTGCTTGTATGTTTTACTTTGAGCTTTCCTATAATAGTCCAGTCCCAAAGTCACCAGCTGGGGAGGCACTTGGGGTGAGGTGGTGGCCAGCTTCCTGCATCCCTCATCTCTGCACTACACAGTCTCCAAGCAGAGAGTAAGGGAGGGGCCACTTCACCAGGTAGGGGACCCTCAAGGGGAGCCCCAGAGCCAGGCACCCCTCCCCAACTCAAGGAAAGATGTGGCTGCCATGGTCACCACCTCCTAGGCAAAGGCCAGTCATGTGACCCACATGCCTGTCATACTCTGAAGTGCAGATGTGTACATGACAGACATCCATGTGCATTATAAGATAGTAATGTTGGTGCCTGGGGTAGAAATAAGTGTGAAGGGGCCGGTGAGATGGCTCAGCGGCGTAAGTGCCTGCCTGGCAAGCATGAGGGCCCGAGTTCGACTCCCGGAACCCACATACGAAAAAAGGGCCGATATTGCTCAGCGGCACGGGTGCCTGCTGGCGCACGAGGTCCTGAGCTCAACCCCCAGTACCCACAAAAAAAAAAAAAAAGAAAGAAGTGTGAATAGAAATCCTAATGTCTTCTTTCAGTGCTCTGGGACACTGCTTTGAGGAGTGTGTGCACATATGCCCACACCCAGAGGCTGTGAACACACCTTTTGCAACCTCAAGCAGTCTGTTCTGAATCCCGGGTCTGTGGCATCAGAGCTCACACAGGAGCACCAAGAGCTGGGATGCCAGGTGGTGTAAAAGGAACACACCTGTGTGTGTGTGTGTGTGTGTGTGTGTGTGTGTGTGTGTGTGTTAAATGGAGGATAACTCCCGCCAGACTAGCAGCCATAAAACCATCTTTATGTAAGTCCCAGTTCGTGCTGGATAGAATACTAGAGCAAACGAAGCAGGTGAGAAAACCTGGGCATTTGGGAGGCTGAGGCAGAAGGATCATGGCCAATTCAAGGCCATTTGGGCTACTTCGTAGAGAGATCCTGTCTCAAAAAAATCCAAACAAACCAAATAAAAATAAAAACAAAAAAGGGGTGAGAAAAGACTATTTCCTGCCTGGTCCTGCTGCAGTATTTTCATGTCACCAAAGCGCATTATATTGAGCCCTTTTATAAAAAGACACAATTTATATTTTTTTTAAGTGGAGGCCACAGAATGGCTCCCGTTTCAGTATCTTTTAACCCAAGCGGTTGCAAGGCAAATGTGCACACTGTGTTTAACTAGCATAGGTAAATGTAAGCATGTACCATTGTCACTTGACAGAAAAGGGAGCCAATGAAGATTGGGCAAAAGGTGAAATCGCGCCTGGGTTCTGCTCGCCCTCCGCGCCCGGCCGTTCCCGCTCTGCCCAGGCGGTGGCGCTAGAGGCAAATGGGCCAGGCCGAGCGGACTGGAGACGCTGCGAGCGTGGAGACCAAAGGACGCACCTGGCGGCGAGGCCTCGGGGGCACCGGGGACCCCGCGTCTCTGCTGTACGAGTCCGCGCTGCCGAGAAGCCAGAGCACAGGAAAGGGCTCGAAGGTGGGCGCCCCAGAAGGCGGCCCGGAGGCGCGGAAGGCACGGCCCGGGGACGCCGCTGTCGCCTGCTGCAGGAAGCGGGCCACCGGGCCGATGTGGGACTGCGCAGCGCTGCAGGGCAGAGGCTCTACCCGAGAGCCAGGAGACAGATCCGGCCTCGGCAAGCCTCCTCGGGTCTGTGTTTTAGTTTCCCCCACTTCTGCCTTTATGATTTAAGGAGAGGCCTTTTTAATTTATTTGCATTCTCTTTTCACGTGTAAACAGGCTTTGCCTGGTGTCTTACTGCTTCACCAAATCACGGCCATCTTTTGCAAGCAAAAGATTTTCTGTCCACTGGACCACTGTTTAAACACAGGGATTACCTCCCTATGTATTTACTGAGGAAGGGGGAACTGGGGGTGAAACTCAGGACCTTCACCCTGAGCTCTATCCTCAGCCCATTTTTTATTTTTTATTATGAGACAGGTTCTCATTGAGCTGCTATGTTGGCCAGGCTGGACTCCAACTGGTGATCTTCCTGCCTCAGCCTCCCAGAGTGCTGGGATTGCAGGCCTACACCATCAGGCCTGGTTATTGCTTTCACTTAAATAAACTTGAAAAAATAATTTAAGGCCAGATAGGCAAACACTGGCTTTAAGGCAGGAAGTTCTGAAAGACAGGCTAAGTACATTTTGCTGAAGGCTGCAGATATCTCAATGAAAGCCCTAAAATGGAAGATTTCTGAAACCCCAAACTTAAAAGTCAAATATCTAATCTTTTCAATCAAGCAAATCATGTTCTGTACCTTCACCCTCTAGAAAATAAAACTATCTAAAGACATATATATTTGGATTCATTCCCAATTCCTAAATAGCCCCTAGTGGGAGTCATTCTCAAAAAATAACCACTTTTACGAGTTGAACCAGGAAGCAACTAGCAAAAGAACCGCATACGTCCTTCCAGGAACGCTCTAGGGCAGGACAGACTTCTCAACAGGAGAAGTGAACTGCAGCCTCTGTCTTTTTTATTTCCTAATTTTCTATTTCATTTTGTGTCAGTCCCTGGAAAGTTCTCTGCAACTCACATTTCTGATACTCAAGGGCTCACTGCTGTGGGAAAAGCCAAGCCCTCTCTCTTTCCAGATACAGCAAAAAGCTAAGCTCTCCCGAAAGGGAAGGTGTTCCCCATTAAACTCATATCCACGTGGCCCCTCTGCTCTCATTCAGATCCCCAGAGCCCCAAGAGTGTGTGTAGACGCTGCACCCATAACTACTCACTGTGCCATTTGGAAAGAGAAAAATGGGACGCATGCTGCTGAGATGGTCTTAGGAAGCTGACTGGGAAACAGCCGCACAGGCGAGGTGGTCGACAATCCTATTTTTTCCCAGTGCACACATTCTTCCCGGCAGATGCACACGTCGGTGAAATTGTCCTGGTCTGTAAAAAAAGAAATGCTTCTTTCAAAAACAGTGTAGTCATTCTCTCCAAAGTTATACCGTAGCCCAATTTAAAGCAGAGGGGGAAGCAATCCACTGATATTTTGATCCAGCTCTAAATTAGAGTCCAGAAAACTAATTGCCTAAATAGATCATCCTGTGAAAAAACCATCCGAGCTTTGGCCGTTATGTTCAGAGAAAAGTATTCATTTATCAATGTTTACTTGATCTTTCTATTTTCTTCCCAATAAAGAATAATGAAAGAAAAACAAGGGTTAGAGCATTCCCGATGTAATACCCAGAATGCATGTCCTACACAAAAGAGTGGAGCTGGAGTAGCTGAGAATAGAGTTTCTGGAGGTAGCGCAGATTTTCTGGCTTTGGGGGTCATCTCTGCAACCTGCTATGGTGTTACCGTGAGTGACTCATTTAACTTTTCAGTGCCTCAGGTTCCTCTTCTGCAAAATGAGGATCCTAAGAGAGCTAAAGCTCTGGAGGTGGCCGTGGGTTGTAAAGTATTGGGAATAGATTCCATGCTCGGAACATAGAAAGTGCTCATCGTACGTATTTTACTACACTGTTATTTCTACCTGAACAATTAAAGAGCTTCGTTTCCATAGTGTCTCAACAGCCGCGTGTAAAACGCTACATTCTGCGCAGTGTTTCAAGCGTGTGTTACCGTATTAGCCCGGAAGACAAATTGGTCCTGTGCTTTGGAGAAATTCCACACAATAAGAGTAGAGCTGTTAAGATTTTAAAATGTGTTTTGGTGTTGGAAACAAGCTAAATATCCAACAAAAGGGAAACGGTTATGAAAATTATGGAAGGGACAGTGGGTGTTTAAAGATAATTTAGTTATAAACGAATGCTTCTGGTATATTAAGCCAAAAAAAAGCATGAACATTTGTGTGAAAAGTAAAAAAATGGATAGAAAAAGACTGCAAGTCAAACTCTATTTGTGGCTTTGGTGATGGGTAGAAATTGGTACCTTGGATTTTCTCCCTCGTGCTTTCTCAGACTTGCCTGATTTGCCACGAGGTTGGTTGCGCACTAACTTTCCAAACAACATAGCTCTGAGTATTTATTGAATGCCTTCGTCTGGTTTTGTGTTGCTGTGACAGACGGGATAATTTACAAAGAACACGGAGGTATGGCTCATGGATCTGCAGGCTGGGAAGTCCCAGGTCAAGGTGGTGGCCAGCCCTTTCTAAGACACTAATCCCTGCAAGAGGGCTCTGTCCTCAAGACTCAGGTCACTTCCCAACAACCTCTAACGCTGCTCCAGTGGAGGTTAAGTCTCGACGGGAATCACTGGTACAAACGCCATAGCAATGTCCAGCCGTCCAAGTTCACCTCACAGAAAGCCATTCTGCATAGGTAGCATTCTTGCTTCCATTTTTCAGATGGGGAAAAAGTGAGGGAGAGGGAGGATAACTATCTTGCGACAGCTGTACCCCGAGGAGGTGGAGTGGCCAGGATTTTAAAGTAGCATCTGATTCCAGAATGTTTTTGACTACCACACTGCCTTTTCATGGATACCTCACTTGGAAATCAGAAAAAAATACCTTTTTGAAGAATTTAACTTTATATCACTTTAAATTAGAAAAAAAATCATTTTTAAAGAACTTCATTTCATCAGACAAATAATTCGACAAAACTATGGTGTTTATGCTAGAATATGTAAATTCACACATATGGATTTAGTCTTTTTTACAGCCTAAATTGCTATCTGAAAAATGTGACATTCTTATGGCTTCTTTTGAATTTTCTAAAATATTGTTCCTTCCAAATATTTTGCTGAAAGTGACTTCTGAAAACACAAATCCAGATTTACCTTCTAAACAATCACCAAGGACAGAACACCCATACTATTGTTAAAAACGTACTTTTTAAAGTGTGCCTTGGACCATTTGCCGAGAGCTGGCCTTGTAGAGAATGAAGACTGACTTTCCTTTTAAGACTCATAAGTTCCAAGGTTTATTCCATTTTCTTGCTTCTTCAGGATCAAAGTTCAGAATTGAAACAGAAAAATGGAAAAGCTAATTCTTCATTTAAAAATGCATTTGATTTAACATCTGAAGTAAAGCATGGCAAAGCCTTCCAAAGAGAATTGCTGCACATTGGCCTGAGACCCTGTTTCTCTGGCAGGTCACCATGGCCTCGGCCATCAGCTCCCTCCACTGCCATTCTAATGTCTTCACGCAGGGAATGTCTGCTGGCCGTCTTCCACCGCCGGTCACCACGCTAACATTTAAAGCATTTGGCAAATCCTTCTTTGAAAGGCGTACTCAGTCCAGGAGTCTGTGGTTAAAAAAAAAAAAAAAAAAAAAAAAAATTCTACAAATATTTAGATCCAAGGAAACAGGTCATTAAGGATATGTTGAACCGTCCAGCGTCAGCTGGAGACAAAGCCTCTTCGGAGAAGGTAAACATGAGGCAGAGCGTTCTTGGAAGTCTTGGTGGGTGGTGAATGAGGGTGGGTGAGGGTTTGGATGGTGCTGGAGGTGGAGCCCAGCAAGCCAAGCTTATGAAAGGTTCTGGGAAAGCCATACCCTTCTATGTGCCGGCATTAGACCCAAAACCAGCAGCACTGTTCAGACCATGCACTTTTGAGAACAAGAACTGCCCAGGTCTTTGACAGCGGGACACACCCTCCTTAGTTCAGCAGAACCTTGACATGAAACTTCGTTCTCCTGGCTTTCCTTTGGGCTCTGCTTGTCCATCTGTTTAATGAAATGGAGCTCGTGGGCCAACGTTCAGCTTCAGAATGCAGTGGTTTCTAAAGGAATCCATTGCACTTCATTCCATTTGCATCAAAGAAGCTTTCTTTTCCTCAAAATTGCTTCCCTGTGACCTTTCAGATTATGCCAAGGGATGGCTCCTGTCTCCCAGCCTTCCCAGGAAGGATGAAAGAAGAATAACGCCCACTTCTCTGTGGACTGCCTGCACCGGGAAGGCAGGAATGGTACGAAGTATTCCTGCTTGGCGCCCCAAGAGGACTTATGAGGAGATGACAAGAGCTCCCTCCCTCCCTCCCTCCCTCCCTCCTTCCTTCATTTCCTTCCTTCCTAATATAAACATTAAAACTGCCACGAAGCAACAGGGTTGAGTACAATATGTCTTCCTTCAAACGTGTTTGGGGTGCTGCACCCAGACCCCAAGAAACACAGAGTGACAGTGAGTTTCTGGCACCTGGAATCTTAAGCCTCGAGGAGGTCCATGGTCCCGACTTGGGCGACGAGGATAACCCTCATCCTTCAGGCCTCGAATCCCAGGCCTGAGGGAGGAAGAGGTGTAGAGCAGAGGCTCCTCGGGCATTGTTCTTCCTGTGCCGTGGGACGCGGGAGGCTGGGGAAGCTGCCTTTCTCCACCTCCTGTGCCCGGGATGGACTCTTCTTTCTTTGTGTCCCTTTGGGTTGTACCAGACACAGGACGCAGAAGAGGCCACTGACCACACCCCCGAGACATGGTGCTCTCAGCCACCTGCCACCCACAGCCTCAAATCCTCCTCTTGGAGTTTTCAGCTTCTTCTTGGTGCCCCTGGTGACAGGAGAAAGAACCTAGTCACCCATCGATGCAGTGCGTATTGGGGAGGAAGCGAACAGGCGCCTCACGGGTCTCTCTGTCCTGCTGAGTCCTCCTGCAACCCGCTGAACGCCTGCAGCCATCCAGGGACCCAAGAAGCGTGTCAGAGCCTGTGTCTTATGTGGTTGGGGCAGGAACCTGAATTTCCGATGGAGATAAAATAGAACCGACCTCTGCCCTCCAGGATGGGACTCTGAAGCAGGAAACAGGAAACGGAGGAGCACGGTGTGGAGGAAAGGGGTGTGCACTGAGCAAGCAAAGGACAGGGATAAAGGGAAGGGGCATTAAGAGGAGGTGTATAAGGAAGAAGAAGCCAACAGTGCAGGAAGGACTTGGCGAGGGGTGTGGTGGATCCCAACTCAGAGGTCACTATGGGATAGGGACACAAGATGACATCCCCAAGGCAGACAGGATCTCAGCAGCAAGTGCAGGAAAGCCCAGAGCTGCCCCCGCCCACGAGGTCCAGGATCCAGGGCCCCCAGCCCCTCCCCTCGTCCCTACACAAAGAGCCACCCTCCCCCCTCTTCCGATGTCATTCATTCACACACTGTCTGGCGCTCGGGCGTGCACCAGCCCTGGGTGTGACCTTGTCTAATCTGCTGTAGCACAAAGCTGTGTGGCCTGTGCTGTGGCCACTGAAGAGAGAGTCACTGGAGGAAGACGGGGAGAAGAGAGGGAAAGCAGGCTGTCTTCCCCAGCCACCCCAACCTCTTTGCGCAGAAGACTGATGAGGTCCCAAAGTGTCCAAGGAAAAGGTCTTCCGGGCAGTCGCTTTAGGGATACGGATGGGCCCCTGCCCTTGCTTTGTTAGGCTTATTAAGGGACAGTGTTTCCTTCCCCCAGTGCAGGAGGCAGATGGCAAAGAGAAAGGTTCGGCAATGCGGGATCAGGACGGGACTTCCCAGGGCCCTTGACCTGAAACTGCCCCTCTTCCCATCATGGTGACAGCATTGGACCTGTGCCCTGGACGCTAGGGTCCACTTTCTTGTCCTTAGCTAGAGAGTAAGAAGTGCAGTGCAAAGACTGTGCCTTCTCAAATACCCCATGTCTTGAACAGTGTCTCTTGTATAGTAAGATCTCAGTAAATATTTTCAAAATAAGTCAATAAAGGACTCTGTAAAAATAACTTTTTTTCATGGGCCTCATCTTCGGATGGTTGTGCTAAAGAGCAGAGCCCTTAGGAACAGTTCTAAGGAATGCTGCCTGGGGAAAATGGCAATAAAATCATGATGCCGTCCAGATTCTTCGTTTGACATGGAAGAGCACAGAATCCATTGTTCCGTCCTGCGATTTTCTTTTTCAAGAGACTTTTTCCTTCTAAAATTTATTTCAGCTGAGACTGTTGCCATCATTATCAGTCCAATAGCCATCTTACTGTGATGCCTTTTTCCGCTCTTTTTGTCTCTCTGATGCCCACACACACACACACATGCACGAACACACACACATACAATGCTCCATGGCCATCATTAAAACATATTTTAAAATTAGAAAATGCAGAGAAGGAAAAAACAAAAAAACACCATGGCTAATCCCACTTCTTTCTTCCTTCCAGACTTCGTTCTTTGCTGTTTCTCTGCAGATCATGTCTTTGGAAGCACACACTGTACAAGCCAAGGAGGGCACCTGCCAGCTCCCTCCCTCCCCAGCGAGAAGCCAGTGGGTGTGCCTACCGTGCCCATAGCCCCCTTTTTTTTTTTTTTAAGTGGATACTGGGAGTCGACCTCAGGACCTCGCATTTGCCTGCTGGCACTTGTGCCGCTGAGTGATATCACTGGCCCTTTTTTTCCTTTATGTGGGTACTGGGAGTCAAACTCAGGACCTCGTGCTTGCCAGGCAGGCGCTTGTGCCACTGAGCTATCTCACCAGCCCCATAACCCCTTCTTGAGCCAACTCTGGTGGCTGCTGGTGCATGGACATCACAGCTGGACCAGAGGCACATAGGGTCCACTGAGGCATGCTGGCTGGAGCTCTGTGCCTACTAGGGCATCTCAAAGATAAAACCTTCCCTCTGTAAAAAGATCCGTATTTCCCCCACTCTAGGGAAAAAAAAAAGCGCTTGCTTTTTTTTGCTTCTCCCCTTTTTTTTGGCATATAGCATATTATATTTCAGAGATGTTTCAAAAATGACTGCTCACACCGTCACTCCTAGACATTAATTGTTCAGAGACACAGGTTTCCTGGGTCCCCCTCAGGACTATAGGTCAGTTGGTTTACTCTTATTTCAGCACAAGTCAATGGGTTTGGAGGTGACACTGCTTCCAGGCCCAGGGACCCTCCTCAGCCCCTGCAGTGCGCGTCTTCCACATGCACCTGGATGGGTCTCAGGACAGGGCCGGGGTCTTTCTCAGCCCTGCCTGGGTCTGGCTCCCTCCCATCCCACCCCTTGCAACGACCTGGACAACCAAGGCGGGGATATGTGCATATTTTCCTACCCAGTCTTGAGACACTAAATAAGTGCACATTTCTCTCCTCTACCCATTTGAATCCCAGCATTCCTAATGTGCAGGCAAGCTTTTCACAGAAAAGCATTAAAAGCTTGTAATTAAATTAGGTGCTTGCGGGAAACAGCACAATTAAAACCAGAAAATAATTTAGAAAGATTAAGCCCATTAGGGTAAGACTTTTCTTCCTTAATGGAGAGGAAATACAATTAGGTGAGGTGACTTATTAAAAACACCTACTCAAGAATCCGAACACCTCCCAAGCGCACTGAAGCGCTCTGCTGTGCGTGGAGCAGAGAGAATCCGCCTCTGCTCTGCCCAAATCAAATTAGAAAGCCAAACTCCGATTCCCCAGGAGGGGTGGCTATGCCCCACCATAGATTGAAAAAAATTTAATCTGAAGCTGTCCGGAAATTACTACAGAGCTAAGTTATTTCCACCGTTTTAAGGTGATGAGCTCAGGATATTGCAGTAAGACGTTCCAACTTGTATCACCTTAATTTATATAAACCCTAAAGAATAAATGAGGGAGTGGAAATGTGCTTTTCAGGATGGGGTGGCAGAGTTCATCAGGCGTCATTTGGTAACCACGCTGAGCCAGTTACAGGCACGACCTGACACGCTGTACGATAATTTAGGTGTTACACAGTCTGTGATTCCGGCTACGTGCAGGAATAGTTGTCAGCCGGATGCTCCTGGAGTCTGATGACTGAACAAACAGAACCAAGTGATTGAAAGTGAGTATTTTGGACTCAGATGAACTTGGGTCCAATGTGGTCACCTGAATTTACATGAACCCTGAAGAATCTCTTTCCAAACAAGTCTTCTGCAAACTTCAGCCTCTGCCTCTGTAAGAAGGAGATCACAGAACCCACTTTTAGGATTGATGTGGAATTAGAGGAAGTGTGTAACATGCTGAGCACTTTCCTGGCACTCAGGAAATACCCAGTGTTGGCTACTCCAAAAAATAAAAATGACAGCTCGCACATTCATAGATGTTCCCAGGTGTCAGGCGCTGTCGTGAACGCTTTAGCACATTACCCAAGTAACCAGCATGGGGATGTTGAGTAGGTATCACCCGTCCTGTCCCCGTGCCACAAAAGAGGAAATCAAGGCTTGAGAGTGTGAGCGATGCCAAAGTCATACGGCCTGGGCCTGCACCCCTCATCCCAGAACCACGTTACAGGAACTCAGAGCATCTTCTTTGGGAGACAGGAAAACACGGCCTCTAGAGCAAAGATACAGCATTGAAGAACTCCAAATTAACGACATGGCTTTATGGTCTAATTTTTGTTTCCAGTACTAGGATTGAACCCAGCTACATCACCAGTCCCTTTTTGAGACAGGGTCTTGATGATTCACTAAGTCGCCCGGGCTGGGCTCCAATTCCTGATCCTCCTGCCTCAGCCGCTGAGTGCTGGGATGACAGGTGTGCACCACCAAGCCCAGCTGAGCAGCCATTAATTTTTATCCTCAGTGCTGGTGAGTGCATGCACGCAGTCCTCCCTTCCTTCCTATTTCTGCAAAATTCAGTCTCCCGTACTTCCGCTCAATTCTGCCAGCTCTCCAACTGTGTGCTGTGGGGAAAACAACTCCACAGCTTGCTGTGTAGTTTGCAAATCCCCGCAGAGGTAACAGGTGCACTTGGGATCAATGGCCAATCACGTCGCAGCTTTCGTACTGTCTGTGCTGATTCAGTTTGCAGAGCTTGGTCCTGTTTCCTCCTGTCTCCCACTGAAAACGCACACAAGAGTTTACAGAAAACAATGGTGGGACCGAAAGAGGCACCTGGCTAAAATAACGAGAGTACAGCAAAGATTAAAAGCAATAATGCTGGAAATGAAATGCAAATGCTGTGTGAGGTCTGATCGAAATATACAATGAATGTTTAAAGAAAATTTATTACAGCAAAAGACATGTTGCCGAGAATCCCCCTCAGAATCCTTCCCTGCCTTGGCACATACTCATCCATCCTTCTTGCCACTTTCCAAAGCAGCTCTGGAGTCCTCTTTCCTGAGTGCCTTTACAAGGTGTGATCAAAAATACGGGGAATGCTGCCTCGGGGTGCCCTTCAACAGAAAGGCAGCTCATAAAAACACACTGTGTCCTCATCCACCTTAGTCACTGGATCTGGCCCTATGCAACTTCCAGCTCCTCCCCAGAGTCAAAATGACCACGAAAGGTGAACACTGTGAATCGATTCAGAATATCGAGGCAGCCAGGACAGCACAACTAAAGACACTCAGGAAAGAGGACTCCAGAGCTGCTGCAGAAAGTGGCAAGGACAGTGGGATGAGTGTGTTGGAAATAAAGGAGAAGATTCTGAGGGGATTCATGGCAATGTGTCTTTTACTGTAAAAATTTATTTTTAGTTTAAATATCCACTGTATTTTTCCACTGCCTCCCATAAAAAGAGCCCAGAAGAAACAGCTGACCATGGGGATGTCATGTTGCTGTGGTTTGGGACACGTACAGATGTGCAGCCCGAGGGGCTGAGCAAGGGTGACTGACTGACATAGGCCAGGGATGCTTGTTGTGGAAAGGGTGGCAACGACAATGTCTGCAAAAAGTGACATCAGCAACCAGTGTCACATTGAATTATTTCATGACACTGACAGCACAAAGGAGACAATGTTGGAGGCTGCCCTGAACCTAGAAAGGAGCTCGGTGCCAAGGCCGGGGCAGAGGCCTGGGTAGGAGCATGAGTTCCACAGGGAGAAGAAGAGGGCGCAAGCTGTTCAAAGCACTCGTGCTGAGTTCTTTGCAAAGAAAGAACAAAATGCTTTAGTCCTCGGCACTTCTAATGCTGAAATTACAGGTATAAAATAAATATTAATTTTACAATTTTTACATTTTCCTATTTATGACTGACATTAAAACAATTTTTAAGCCAAGTTTCAGTGTCTTGGCCATATATTTTAAAGGCTGCAGAACCATTGGAATTACTTCCCATGGATTACTGAGATCATTTTGCATAGTTTCAGCTTGCACGAATTTTTTTGCTGGTACTGGGGACTGAACCCAGGTCCTTCACACTGAGCTACATCTCCAGCCCTTTCTTTTATTTATTTATTTTTTTTGTGTGTGTGACAGGGTCTCACCAAGTTGCTCACTTGCCCCAGCTGGGCTAGAATTTTGTGATCCTCCTGCCTCAGCCTCCCAGAGAGTGCTGGAGTTACAGGCCTGCACCACCATACCCAATTGAGTGATAATTTTCATGGTCCCACAATTTGCCCAAACTGCCGTCTATGCTAAATGTCTACACATGTGCACTGTGTTTGTTTCTTCTATAACAGACCCCGATGCAAGGCGTAAGCATCCCCTCCCACGTTCTTCTGACCTTCGTGGTTTCTGCTTGGCCACCTGCCCGGGGCTGGCTCCCGTCTCTGGAAGTGGTCTCTCTCTCTCCTGCACCCTCCTCCTCAGGAACTCATAGCAAGGCTTCTCCACTCAGCATCCTGCCTCCCTATCTCCAGTTTGGGCCTCCATTTCTTTCTAACACCCCTGAACCATGGGCATCACCCAGGCTGCTCCCAGCTCCCTGTTCCCAGCTTTAAGAACTCTGTGTGTCGAGCTCCTGCTTGCCCGTCACCCGCTCCATCCTCACTTTCACAAGCTCCTACAGGGAGGAGGATACCAGTGTTGCCATCGCTGTGCTGAAGAAACTGAGGCACAGAGGGAGTAGATCCCCCGCTCAGTCACCAGAAAGGCCTAGTTCGAGGGTCACAGCCAGGTGGTCTGGCCTCTCCCCAGGCTGCCTCTCTGTGTCTCCACCCAGGGTCAGCTTAGCCATTGGGCTTGCGTCACAAGCCGCTCACGAAACACAATAACATACTGTAGATTAAGGGAAAGAAAAAAATATAGTCTTCTCCTGGAGCCTGAAAACTATAAAAACGAAACCATCTATTTAGTTGTGTGCAAAACACAATATTTATTGACTTCAAAAATAACCCAATTTGGTGTTCAGAAAAATCCCATCATGTTTTCAAATATTGTGTAGTGTAGGTTTTCTGATTCTGAAAGCATTCCTAAGTCTACAGACTGATTGCCTGCATACTTAGAAATACTTAACATCATAGCTACACATACAACAACTCATTTTTTAAACAAATGTATACAAATTCTTTCCAATTAATTTGTAGCCAAATACATGCATATCTGATTTGAGCTATGGCCTCATTTTAAAGTGCAGGCAGGCATCTCTGTTTTTCCAAAAAAGGGAGTGCAAGACCCACCTTGGATGAATTTCCATACGTGGCAGTGGATAGGCCCAAGCTCTTTGGTCTAGGGACAGAGGGGATTCAGGACCAAGATGCAGGAGCAGGTTGCAGGGACACTCACCCACATTCTCCTGGCAACAGAAGATGTGACCTCGGGCTCCTCACTTAACCTTTGTATTCTCACAGATGGAGACAACAAAGATGCCTGCTTCAAAGCGTTGCTTGTGAGGAAGAAGTCAATCCATGGCCTGAGGAGCACACTCTATTCTCTGTTCATTCATTCAACAACAAAAAACAATACAGTAATAAGATGGTTCAGCCCTGATCCACTCCTGGGATTGTGCTGCAAACAAAACTGCCCTGTAGAAGCCACATCTGGTGAGAAAAGACAGTGACAAAAGGAGACAGAAAAGGCGCCAAGAAAAGAAGTCAGGAGGGGACAGAGGTTGGGACCAGAGAAGGCATCGGAGAAGGGGTAGTATCTGAGGGTGACCCGAAGCAGGAGGACCAGAGCTGTGAGCAGCCAGGCAGGGGACAGCCTGTGCCAAGGTCCTGGGGCAGGAGTGTGTCTGGGTGTCTAGGAACGGCAGAGAAACCACGTGGCTGGAGCAGAATGAGGACTGGGTCCTGAGTCTGCTGGGCTCCAGTAACAAACCATCACAGGTTTGGGGCTGCAGACGTTGATTGTCTCACAGTTGTGGAGGGTGGAAGTCCAAGTTCCAGGGGTCAGCAGGGTGGCTCTCCAGTGGGGTCTCACTCCTTGTATTGCAGAGGGTATCTGCTCCCTGTGTCCTCAAAGTTGTCCTGTGTGTCTGCGTCCTGATCTCGGCTTCTTGTAAGGTCACAGTCGTGTTGGTTAGGCCCCACCCTTAGACCTCGGCTCACCTTGATCACATCTTTAAAGAACTTACTTCCAAAGACAATCACATTCCTAGGTGCCCGGGATTAGGACTTCATGTTTCCCGCATCTGGGCTGCTATGGGCTCCTTCTAGAGATTCTTCCCAGGTTCTTGGTGTCCCAAAGAACTGGGCAAAACACAGGGGAAAGGTGGTGAGGTTTTACATTTATTAACAGTATGAAAAAAAGTACGCTCTGTAGGGTGATAGCAGACCCCTGAGACAGCCAGGGCACAAGTTCATGGCCGCCATCACTTGTAGCCCCACCCACTTCTCCCTCCATCCTCAAGCTGACGTCAGATCAGGCTGTCCAATCAAAAGCCAGCTTGATATCATGCCAGAATTGAAGATAGCGCTTTCTGGTTGGTCTCAGTTGCAGGGCTTGGGAACTGTATTCCCTTACAAGCGTCCTGGTTCTCCGGTTGGCCACGCTCTGACTTCCTGCCTCAAGCTTCTGAATTTGGGTGGTCCCAATTCAGCCCATGACAGAGAGTCTCAGCAGAGGCAGGTGGGAAAGACACAGAACCAGAAAGCACTGCAGGTGTGTTCAATGGGGGGGGGGGATTTAGAACAGGGCTCTGTTGCTTGCAAACACAGACCAGACCTGCCAGGAGACCTGGGGCCTCACAGAACTTGTAAGCGATGAGGCCGTTTCTGGAGCTGCAGTTCTAGAACTCGCACCCATGCTGCAAGCCGAGAGGGGAGCTTTTCCCAGGTGCTGATTTAGCAAGCGCAGAAAGTCCACACAGGACGACCATGGCAGGGGCAGAGAGCAGAGCTTGCTGAGCGTGACTGCACTTTTCCATTACCTGCCTGTTACCCCTTCTTTGTTTTTTTCACCTCTCTGTCTTTTCATCAAAATCCTAAAAGCCTACTTAGGGACCTCTGGGATACCTTAATCCTTCATCTTCTACCCCTGATCCTTCCATCTCCCTCTCATGCTTTCTGGCTCCTCTCCTACTCACCCATCCCCCAGCCCAGCCCATCATTTCCAACCCAGCTCCACTAGACCAACCCTCTCCCCTTTTGCAAAGAGCTGTCTCCTGACTCCCAGGTGCCACAATTATGGAGTCCACAGACACATCGTCACCAAGCCAGGAAAGTCCATCCACTGGGAAAGGGGGGGCCCCAGAGGGGAAGCTAGCAGGGAGCATCTATAAGGCTGCTGGAGACCTGTGTCTGATCACACCCAGGGGGACTCAGGCCAGGACGAGCAAATCATCACCTGTTGCAGGGAAAGACCAAAGCCACCAGCTAATCTCTCCACTCTTATCCATGGCTCCTGCCAACAAGGTTGGCATATACGTGAGGAAGTCGCCACCCCAGACCCTCCCTGCATCCCACGTCGACTTTGCACAGGGGACCTTACTGCTCCAGACCCCAGTGGACACGACCTTGGACAGCAGCTTCCGTCCCAGGACCTGCAGATGCCCCTCCTCTCCTACCTGTCAGGAAGCCTGTTTCCCCCATCTGAAACAAGGCTAACACACAGCTGTGGCACCCATGAGATGAGCAGATAAATCTCACGTGCATGGGCCTGACAGGGAGAAGCCCCTGACCGGTGCTGACTCTTAATTCCAGGACCATCTCTTCTGCGTCGCCACTGTCACCCTGGCTAGCCTGAAAGGATGTCCCTGGAGTGCAGCTGCCCACAGCTTAGGCCTGGCCAAGACCCCAGCTCGCCAGCAGGGGGCACTCTTTCCCGGAGGCCTGGATGCAGACTTTACCTGCTGGGCCATACAGAAACCACACCCTACCTCCCAAGGGGAGTAGTCCCCCCCACCCCGGGACGGCACAGTGCCCACCAGGAGTCTGCTGTTTCTATCGCTGGGGAAAGTAAATAGCTTTTGTTTTCTGAAAAGCACCTGAGCGGGTGTGACTGGCACAGAAGCAAGCAAGTGCAGGTTCTCCACGGTGGAAGGAGAGGACGGGCCTGGGCCCAAACCAGAGGGCAGCTTGCAGGGCCCGCCTCTTCTGGGAAGGGACAGTGTGACAATCCGTGTTGTTACCACTGTAGGCAATTTCACAATGGGCAATTTCAGAAAACTTTGCGGGGGGGGGGATCGGGTTAATTTTTACTAAAATAAGCTTTCCCTCTTCCTTTAATAAAATGCTTAGCTTATCATTTCCTTGTCTTAGCTGGGGTTAGAGACTGTACTGAATTTGTTTAGACAAGCTTTATTATACTAAAAAAAAAAAAAAAAAAAAAAAGAAGGGCAAAGTACACTGAGTTTCTACGTCCAGAGAACATTCCGTACATCTTCAGTTTACAACCGAATGTGCTTTACGTTAGCAGGCAAGCTATAGCTTGTAAAACTGATGTGGAAATAATCTCAAGTATGAGGCACCCCTCCCCCATCTATTATGCAATTGGGGAAGATTTGGGCTGGGAGAAATCTGTAGCTGAAAGCAAAGATGGTCTGTACTTAATTGTTCTTAAGCAAAATTAAAATTGAGCTGTTTCTTTCATGCATTCCATTCCCCAGGCTGGGTGTCAGCTGGGTAATCATTACAGTGGGAGAGTGCACAGCGTTCTCTGGGTAAGAAAGTTAAATATTACAAGTGTTTACATTTTGTTCAGTAAGTTTTTTTTTAAGCATGCTCAAAGTCCTAAATTTAGAACGATGACATTTTTTGTCTGTAAAATCAGTAATCCTTTAACAACACCCAAGATAACATTTTTGAGATCCACCTACACATTAAAAGCATTTGGATAATATTCCATGAATTCTCCCTGGTTTATCAAATGCAGGTCTCAAGTTTTTAAGCTCGGACTACGGTTTTAGCAGAATCAAGAAAAAGTACTTTATGATGAGCTTCGTTGCCTCTACTTTCAAAGCAGTTTCCCAAAGATGCCACCCTCCCGCCATCCAGAACTTGGGGGAAGTCCAACATTTCTCACGTTCTCAGCTTTGGGGAGAAGCAGCTGTCTGTAACACCCCATCCCTTAGATGGCCTCATTTTCTTTACAGCACTTATCATCTGACTCATTTATTGTTTTCTTTTCTCTTAACAAAGAATCAACTCCAAGAGGACAGGGGCCGATTCTGTCTCCCTCAGTTCCGTATCCCACACCTCAGCACACATACTCAGTAATACATGAGGTTCTGTTAAGAAACATGATGATCAGAGTCTGCGATTTCAAGAATGACACTAGAAGATTTTGTCTTTTATTATATGCAATAAACTCATGCATATAAAAATGGTGGTATAGCCGAGTGTGGTGGCACATGCCTGTTATTCCAGCGCTCTGGGATGCTGAGGCAGGAGGACTGTAGGCTTGAGCTAAGCCTGGACAACTTAGTGACTTAGCAAGACCCTGTCTCAAAAAAATAAAAAGGTAGTACATATGTATATAAGATATTATTTAATTACTGTTGGAGTTTCCAGAACCCCTAGTCATAACTTCAAGGACCAGGAATACTAACCATAGTGCCATAGACTTGACCCTGTTACCAGCGATGTAACCCTGGCCAGCACCACTTAATCTCCCTGAGCCTCGGTTTACCTGTATGGCAGTTGAGGATAATAACTCATCTCTCTACCCAACAATGTAGCATCAGAGAATGATGATGATGTAGACAAACAAATACCTGAGCTGCAAAGGACCACACACACGCAGACCGATACTGCTGTTGTAATGACATGTGGTCAAGAGAACAGAAGACTGTGCTGCCTGCAACCTTAGTCACCTTGATCACCCCAGTCTCTTGCCACCAGTATTATAACAAGAACCTTGACTCCCTGGCATCGGCTGACCATCTCATGTGCGAGAAAACCCTGGGAAGAGCTGCCCTGAGGGTAGACTCCCCATGCGTTCTGGTGCTTGTGTGTACGGGACTGGGCCAGGGTCAGCTCAGCGACTCACAAAATGTGTGTCTTTTGCCTTGAGAGTTGTGGCCCTTGCTCAAAATTTGTTCTCTGACAGGCACTGTCAAGCTGTTGGTTTCTTACTGTCTCATACTAACACTGCTTTTCCTTTAGATCAGACTCAATGTTCAACCTTGTTGGAAACATTTTATCTCCGACCTTCCTTTTCTCTTCACTGTTTTAAAAAAGAAAGAACAAAGCACTAGGCAAACATGAGGATCCCAATGAGTGAACCATCTCCCTCTGCTCTAATCAATGAAATGTGCTCCCGATCACCATGGTTACATCACACCCCGCACGCACAGGGGGAGCTTGACATCCCCATGACACCCTGCTGTATGTAGCTTATGCAGTTAGGTTCCCTACTCCATACCCAAACACTGCCACTCACAGACTCAAATAACTTTGTTTAAAAATTTTGAAAGGGTGTGTTGCTTTTCTGTTGTGAACTACACTACACCAGCAGAAAATTGTGCAGATCAGAAATACACAGCTCAGTGAATATCATGTCTATTTCTTCTCTCTTCTTCAGTTTTATATCCTGAGCTTTGTGTCCTTAATACTCTAATTTACTCTTGTCTGTTTCCTGAAACCTGTATGCACGGAGTCCTACAATGTATTTTCTTGAGCCTTCTTTTGTTCATCATGATGCCTGTGAGAGACCATCATGGAACTGTCGATTGATTTCCATTGCAGTACAAGAGTTCATTCCATGAAAACAGCATCTTCATGAATTCATCCCATTGTTGATGGACAGTTGGGCTGTTTCCAGTCTAAAGCTACTGCGAGCCATGCTGCCATGAAGGTCCCTGCTCCAGTCTCTTGGTAAACACAGCCATGCTTTCATGCTAGGGGCGGGATTGCTAAGAAAGCATGCACGCACCTGCTTGGTTTAGCAGGTAATGCCAAGCCTCTTCCTCCAGTTCCTGAGACCAAGAGTACGGAAGAGAGACTGTCCCTCTTAATCCTCACCAATTCGTGACACGGACACTCTTTAATTTAGCTACCCGGGTGAGTGTGTTGTCGAGACTCAATATATTTCTGATTTGTGTTTTCTGATTACTGGTGAGGTCGAGCATCTTGCCCTCTATTTCTTGGCCACTTGATTATTCTTCTTTGTCAGCCATCTTCAAGTCTTATCCCTTTTCCTCTTGGTTAGAGTTTTGTGTATAAATCTCTCATCAAGAAATATTAAACTTCTTTATTGATATGAATAATTTAGCTGAATCCTAATTTGTATTTCATTTTCTCTACATGTAATTACATCATTTGTGAATATTGACAGTTGTATTTCTTCTTCTATAAATCTTACACTTTGTGTTTCTGGGTAGGACCTATAGGACTTCCAGTGCAGTGGAGGAGAGAACTAATGATAGTAGATATCCTTGGTTTATTGTCAATCTCAAACATTTCACCATTAAGGTTTTCTGTAAATGTCCACTGACAACTCAAGACCCCTACTCCTATTCATCCTGGTGTGCTAAGACTTTCTCATACATGGATGTTGAGTTTTAATAAATGCTTTCCCCACATCTACTGGGATCATATTATTTTTCTTCTTTATCCTGTTAATGCAGTAAATTCACAATGGTTGATTTTTCAAATGCTTACCAGCTGCTATAGTTTGGATATTCAATGTCTGCCAAGTCGCATGAGTTAGAGGCTTGGTTGCCAGCCCAGGGTGCTACTGGGACATTGTGGAACCCTTGAGAGGTGAGTCAAAGGGAGAGGAAGTTAGGTCATTGGGAGTGTGCTGTTGAAGGGGATATGGGACCCTGACCCCTTCCTGTCTCTTTCTCTCTGCTTCCTGGCTGCCATGAGGTGAATGGACCTCCTCCACCATGTGCTCTCACCATGATGTACTGGGCCACCATAGGCCCAAATCAGAACAGTCAAACAGCCATGGACTGAAAGCCTGGCTCCTCTGAAGCCAGTAGTCAAAGTAAACATTTGTTCAAGTTGATTATCTCAGGTATTTTTTCACCATGATGCAAAGCCAACTAAAATACCAAACTTGCATTCTTAAATTAAACCCAGCTTAGTCATGAAGTGCTATCCTATTTCTATATTGCAAAATATGATTTGTTAAGATTTGGCTTTGGACTTTTTCATCTATGTTTGTTCACTCATGAAATTAACCTATAATTTTCTTTTCTCATGGAGTGTGAGGTTTTTGTCAAGTTTTAATAGCAGCGATCTGCTCCCATGGACAGTTGAGAAGTGATTCTCTTTTTCTATTCTGTAGAACAATTGTTTAATTTTAGTGATATTCCTTCCTTAAATATCTGTTAGATTTGCTAGTGAAGCCATCTGTTCCCAGGGATTGGGGCTGGGAGGAGCAGTGTTAAATTCTGGATTCCATTATTTTAATAGTTACAGCATGATTCTGATTTTTTTAAATGTTATTCTGGTAGGTTGCATTTTTCTAGGAATTTGTCCATTACTGTCTTAATTTATAATGTTTTGCAACAAAATTAGCCATGATATCCCCCACCATAAAAACTATAGTGCTACTTCCTTTCTAAATCCTGATGCTTTTTGTTTTTTCTTTCCTTTTCTTCTTCCTTCTTTCCTTCCTTTTTTTCCTTTAATAGTCTTACCAAGGTTTATCAATTTCATGAGTCTTTTCTAAGAGCTACCTTTTGGTTTTGTTAAATTCCCCTATTACATGTTTGTTTTGTAGCCATATTACATATTCATTGATTCCTGCTGTGATTTTAAATATTCCTCTTCCCCTCTTCTCAAGCCCTGGGTCCCACACTGCTCCATCATGGAGCTCATCTCCTCAGCCTGTTGGATTTCCTGAAGGAATCAGGAAAAAAAAACCCAGCACCCTAAGCCCAGGCTGTGGCCTCCGGACCGTCCTCCTCCCCGCGCCCTGGCTTCATCACTCTTCACCATGCATTTGGTTGCCTTTGTGATGTTTTCAAGATGATTGCTTTTCACTATTTTCACCAGATTTTCTGAACACCCTAAATTGCCTCCCCCACTGTTACATCTCCAGATCTTCCCCGTGTGTGTGTGGGTGGGTGGGTGGGTTTCAGGGGCAAAGTAATGTACCAATGATAAAATCCGTGTGCTGAAATAAGAACTTCATTTTCCTGCTTGTTCACTGAATCCACATGGGTGATGACTGTGAAATCGTGCATTCATCTGGCCTCATGCATTGGCTCTGCCTGTTTTCCCATCTAACGATCCTTGTCTACTAACAGATTATTTTTGGACTCTGCAAATGCAATTGACCACTGTTCACTCCAATTACTAAGTCTTCACTGGTTGACTTTCATGAGTATTTGTTCTTGTAAAAAGGTCTGCAAGTAAGAAAGAGGCTTTGTCCTTAAATTGAGGAATCCTGAGCCTGGACCCTCTGCTACTTCAGTGACAGGGAGGGGGGTGGTCTAAGGTCACCCTTTTGGCTGTAAAAACCACTTCTGAAATGGGAGCCAGACTGAAAATGGGCTTCCACCGCAGCCAGAACAGGAGCACAAGGCAGCACCCCTCGTTCCCAACCCGGGAACTCAGCACTGCTCTCTGTTCACTTTCTGCATTTAGGGGTGCGATCCTGCCTTTCCTTCCTTTCCTTTCCTGCTGTTGCTATTAGGGTCACTCTCACCATCTCTTTCTCAGTGTTCTTACAAGCTGGTGAGTAAATTTAAGAAGCAGAAATTCCACTGGGCACAGCAGCACATACTTGCAATCCCAACAAATTGGGAGGCTGAGGAAGGAGGATTGCAAGTCCAAGATGAGTCTGGGGGGCAACATAGTGAGACCCTATCCAAAAAAAAAGGCACAAGTGCCAAGAAGTCCCACAAAATAAGAGCAGATTACACAGTTAGAGAAGTCAGTCTCATCTCTAGCCATAGTCTGACCACATTTCTTTTGAGGTGGTACAAGTGTTGGGAGGTTTCTATAGGTGTCCTTGCCTCCATTATTCCCATGAATCACTGGTGTCTGCTGGTGTGGGTCCTGCCACAGCTCACACTGGACTTCCCATAGGCATTGGTGCACTCTCTGTGCCTATGTGTGTACAAAATGAAGCAGTTCATAAAGACCAAGCAAGCCAGGCCTGGTGGTGCACACCTGTAATCCCAGCACTGGGGAGGCTGAGGCAGGAGGACTGAACTGAGTTCAAGGCCAGCCTGAACTATATAGCAAGACCCACTTTAAAAAAAAAAAAAAAAAAAAAAAAAAAAGAAGAAGAAATAAAGACCAAACAAAAGAAATATCATCTGTAATTCTGTCATCATACCACAGCCAACACTGATTGTTATCTTTCTTTTTATTTTTTATTTTTTATTTTATTTTTTATCTTTTTTTTTTAATCTTTCTTTTTCACATTTTTTCTACCTTATTCTGGCCAGTATTGGGAAAGAACATCACAATATTTGTTGCATATGAATTTTACAGTCAAAACTAGTCTTTTGGGCTGGTGAGATGGCTCAGCGGCGTAAGCGCCTGCCTGGCAAGTGCAAGGGCCCGAGTTTGACTCCCAGAACCCACATACAAAAAAAAGGGCTGGTGATGTCACTCAGCGGCACGGGCGCCTGCTGGTGTGCAAGGTCCTGAGACTGGTCTTTCCTTAATTTCCCATTTCTTTGAATGTCGATAAGACAGTATTTCTCATGAATTACTTACTAACTGCATTTCCTCTTTCTTTAAAAACTTGCTCAGGATTTTTTGGTACTCTTTCAAAATGAAAGATTTCTATCTCGTGCAAATTTTCTGGGTCCTGGTTCTAATTAAGTCTACAATTAAATATTTTAGTTCTTCTAAAAAAAATAATATATGCTATTTCAAAATGAAAGGTTTCTGGGTCCTGGTTCTAATTAAGTCTACAATTAAACATGCTGGCTTTAGAAAATAATGTATGCCATTACCCCCTATTTAATTCCATTTTGTTTAAAACAAATTTAAAGAGCTCAAGTCAGTGAAGTAGAAAAAGCAGGTATATAGAATTCATCTCCCTCCTCAGATGACTTTTTACACCCTAGCATTAAATACCCATTTTATTCAATTCTTACTTTACAGGTTTTGCCGTATTCAAAACTGTTCACAGCCTAATGCACTTAGTTTGTGTTGAAGAGGATCAAACAGTCTTCAGGGTTTTTAAGCCAATTCCCTGGGTCTTCAAATGTGTTTCCTCTTTGCCCTGTGCCCCCTGCCTGTTCGTGGTTTCTTATCCAGTGAGTGTGATTTGGAACCAATCTCTGGATAATATGAGATTTTTTTTTTTTTTTTTTTGTGGGTACCGGGGGTCGACCTCAGGACCTCGCGCACCAGCAGGCGCCTGTGCTGCTGAGCGATATCACCGGCCCCTTTTTCATATGTGGGTTCCAGGAGTTGAACTCAGGACCTTGCGCTTGCCAGGCAGGCGCTTACGCCGCTGAGCCATCTCACCGGCCCCAAGGTTTTATCTCTCATCGTGGGAAATAAAGATGCACATGGTTTTGTGAGTTTTCAGCCCAGAACCCCCAACCCCCGCTCCCCTCGAGTTGGGGGACTCCTGAAATCCTCACCCCTTGTCATGGAGCTTCACCCTTCTACTTGTCTATTCAGCCGTTCTTCACTCAGGGTGAACTTACAGTGTCCAACAAGTGCTGGGCACAGTTCTGGGTGCTGGGAATGAGGAAAAGCTCTGGTGGAACTGACTGTCTAGTGGGGGCAAGAAACCAGCCCAGGATAAACAGATGAGCGTGTAATGTGCATAACCTAAAGAAGAATAAAGTACAGTGAGGGGTTAAGTTTGACCAGGAAAGGGGCTGGGGTGGAGAGAATGATATACACCCCTCCTTGCCTTGTGTTATGATCAAAAAAGGCCTCTACTGTCCTGTCTTCCTGATGCTCTTTACACACACACACACACACACACGCTCCTACCTGGAGACCCCTCACCACAGTGACACCATCTGTCTCAGCTGATGTCCTTACAACTAGAGGAGCTTGTGCACCCATGAGGCCAAACACAAATGCGGGACTGGCACAATTTTGGTAAAGCACAGAAACTCTTTTCGGGGTTCTCTATTTGCTTCATGTGGCTGACGAGCTATTTCTGGAAATTTCTCAGATGTTCTGAGGTCCCTGCCAGCCTGAAGGAGTCTGTGTCTCGTCGGCCAGTGCTCTTCGGGGTTTTCCTAACACCGATCTTAGCCCGGTGTCTGCTGGGTGCAGAGGCCGGGGCTTGGACGGCGTTGCTCCATTGGCTTGGTCCAGTTTCTGGTTCGCATGTAAACACAGCCCTGTCCGCACTGCCAGCCAACTTTGGCACAGCTTCTGATCAGAAACAGAGAAGCGGTCCTCCCACACAGTGCCCAGACACTCTGACTCCCCAGTAACTCACCCTTGGGCCCCAGGCTCCACAGCAGGCCCCGGAGCCAGCCGGGGGACGCCTCTGCAGCTAAGAAAAGGGACTTCGTGGTCCAAGACAAAATGCCAGGCTTGGCAAAAAATAAAAGCATGAGCCTTTGTTTCAGACCTACCAAAAAGCTCCAGTGGTTATGTGTGCATCTGTTTATGCTGAATGAAAAGCCCAGTTTTCTTTGGGCAAAAGCATTGTAGGAAAGGGACAAGCTGTGTCCAGTGAGTGGACCATGCCAGAGGCTCCTTAGACCCAGAAAAAGCAAACTGCCCCCATCCAAAGGCATGGCCTGCTGATGGAAAGAATACTCCACAAATGCGTCATGAGGAGACAGTTCCATAGAAATCCTGCTATTGCAGTTTCTGCTGAAAGCTGGGAGGGTTCCGGGAATGAGCTACTCTGATAAAAATCAAACAGTGCCTAGGACAGAGGCCTGGGATGAAAGCCAGGTCTTCAGCATGCAGAAATAATAATCAACGTGCATCTGGTGCTTTATCCCTGGATGGCATGCGCTGACCTACCTCAGCCAGCTGCCTCCGGCCTCATCCCCAGCCACCTCCAGAACTCGGCGGTGTTAGGCTGAACACACCGGAAGTGAGGACACCCTGCTAGGTTATCAGGCTCACTGCCATGGGCTGGGGTCTCCCCCACCCCTAGTTCATGTGCTTGAATCCTGCCCTGTCTGAATGTAGGTACACATGGAGATACAGCCTTTAGAGAAGTGATTAAGTGAGGTCATAAGGGTGGGACCCTGATCCTACTCACTGATGTCCTTGAAGAGGAGGAGATGGGGACACAGGCACTCCCAGAGGGACGACCGCATGAGGATACAGGGAGAAGATGCCATCTGTAAGACAAGGAGAGACGCCTCGGGAGGGCCCCGCCTGCTGACACCGTGAACTTGGATTCCCTGCCTCCAGAATGCGAAACAAAAACTGTTGTTTAAGCGATGCGCACGCCCATGTTTACAGCCCACAACTCCTAACAGCTCGATCTTGGAAGGATCCTAGATGTCCATCAACTGATGAATGGGTGAAGAAATGTGCTATTTCCGCACCATGGTGCAGAACTCTGTATAAAGAAGCACACACTTGGATCATTTGTAGGCAAATGGATGCACCTTGAGACCGTAATGTTAAGTGAAATAAATCAGACACACAAGCTTAAAAATATCACATGGTTTCTCTTATACGGGAAACCCAATGTATAAATAAATGAAAGAGCAAATAAAAGGTAATAGGAAACAGGGAGATGGACCTTTTGCAAAAGGGAAAGGACCAAGAGATGGCGGGAGGGGTGGGGAGGAGATGAAAGAGGGTGGAAAAAGAACGAAGCGTGTCACGTACATGCAGTAACTCCCCATGAGAATGATAATCATTATGTGCTACAAATATGTAGTAATAAAAATTAAAATAAATGAATTAACTAAAAATAGCTGTTGATTAAGCCCTGATCTGTGGTTCTTCGTCTTGGTGGCCCGAGAAGACTGCACCTAGGCAAGGTGCCTGGGGCAGAGCAGGTTCTTGCGACTCAGGGGAAATCAGGTTCTGGGAGGCGGCTGCACTTCCTGAAATGCCTTCAGGGATGGGATCAGGGCCACCTGGGTCTGCCCTCTTCTTCCCAGACCTGCTCACCTCCCCTTCCCTCTCTCCTTTCCTCTTTTCTCTCCCTTCCGCATCCCAGGGCCGAATGCTTGCACCCATCTGGAAACACGTACTAGGTTTCCAGTGAGTGCTTTCCCTTCACGCTACGGTGTTCATCTCATTACATTTCTGCCTCTTTGCCTCAGGACCGTTTTCAAGACCAAGTCTCTTCGCGGAATGAGTATTTCCCTTCTAATCGCTGCCCCCAAATTCCCCCAAAATGTCTTTCTTCCGCCTTTGCAGTGGATCGGTCCTTTCTAGAAGCACAGCGCGGAAGGTAGGAAATTGGCTCCAAACATCACCATCATTTTGGACGTCCCAGGGCTGCCACTAGGAAACTGCACCTTTATATTTTGCCTCTTTTTCTTCTCCCTGTGAGCCTTTCTCCTCCCAGTACGGGGGACTGAGCCTAAGGCTGATGCCCTGTGCTCCCTCCCCTGCCATTTCTCATTCTATTTTATTTATTTATTTTTGGATACAGTGCCTAAATTGTTAAATTGCCCAGGCTAAGCTCTAATTCACAATCCTCCTGCCTCAGCCTCGCAGAGAGCTCAGATTACAGGACTGCACCGTCACACCCAGCTTGGGATAAGCTGTTAAAATATTCTTGGCCCCTCATTGTTCTGAAGTCACACAGCAGTGTGCCTTAGTGTGGGTCTGTTTTTAGCCATTGCCCTGGGCCCCTCTGACCTGCACACTGCTGTCCTTGTCTTGGGACAGAGGTTTTGAGCTGGGTTCCAAAGCCCTCTTATCTCCTCTGCTCCCTTCTCTTGGAAATTGTTACCTGGAAGCAGCTCTGCCTGCACTGAACCTCCAGTTTCTTATATTCTCTCCCTTTCCTTCTCTCTGTGTCGTTTTGCCCTATTTTCAGATAGAGTTTTCCAGTCACACCTTCCACTCCTCGCACAGCGCCGTCTTTCTTGTCTGGGTGTCTCCGTAGTTTTCTGAAGTCTCCCGTCCTTGACCCCTAGATGAGAAGCCTTCTCATCTCTCTGATGTTAACAATGGGTACAGTCTCTGTTTGCTCCATGTTGTTCAAATTTTTCTTGGGATATAACTCACATAGCATACCATTCGGCCTTTTTTAGTGCTGGATAGTCACTGAGTTGTGCCACCACCAGGATTACCCATCGCAGATCCTCAAATAGAAGCCCCCAACCTGTCGGAGTCATCCCCCTCCGCCCCGCTCCCATCCCTAGCAACCGTTAACTCGCTCTTCTGTCTTTCCCGATCAGCCTCGATGGTCTTTTGTCTGGCTGTCCTCATCGGCAGGATGCTGCCAAGGTTCATCCGCGTTGGGGCGGCTGTCAGTACTTCGCTCCTTTTGGTAGGTGAAGTAATGCTCCATTGTGAGGCTATGCCACATCTTACTTACCCGGTCACCAGTAACATCTGAGTACAAGTTTCTGGACAGATGTACATCTCCATTTCTCCTGCATACAGACCTACAAGCGCAATTGCTGGGTCATGTGACATCTACAGGTTTAACCCTTTCAGGAGCTGTCAGATGTCTCCCCAAGAAAGTCACACCATGTCACATTCCTGTCCCCAGTGGGTGAGTGTTCTGGTCCCTCTACATCCTGCTGACACTCGTTATTCTCTGTCTTTTTCATGACAGCCACCCAAAGGGGTGAAATAGTATCCCAATGTGTTTTTATTGTGCTAAAATATATATAGCAGAACATTTACCACTGTAGTCATTTTGGGTGTATAATTCAGGGGCTGTAAGTATTTGCATTGCTATGCAATCATTGCCACCATCTATTTCCAGGACTTTTTCATTTTCTCCAACTCCAGCTCTGTCCTCATTAAACACTAGCTCCCCACTCCCTCCTCTCCGGGCCCTGGCAACCAGCACTCTCCTTTCTGTCTCTGCGAATTATCTACTCTCTACTGCTCATACAAGAGAAATCAGACAGTACTGTGTTTCTGTTCCTTTTTAGGGCCAAGTAATATTCCATTTTGTGCACTGATGAAATTCTGTTCATCCATTCATCTGTCAAAGGACACTGGATTGCTTCCACATTTTGGCTAGCAGGAATAATCTGCTATGAACATAGGTGTGCAAACTCAGTGTAGCTTCGGTTTGCACTTTTCTGGTGTCTAACAACACTGAGCATTTTTTTTTGGGGGGGGTACCGGGGGGTCGACCTCAGGACCTCGCGCACCAACAGGCACCCGTGCCACTGAGCAATATCACCGGCCCCTTTTTCGTATGTGGGATCCGGGAGTCGAACTCGGGCCCTCGCGCTTGCAAGACAGGCGCTTATGCCGCTGAGCCATCTCACCGGCCCAACACTGAGCATTTTTTCATGGACTCAGCTCACACTGATTTTCAAATTCTCAAGTGTGTCATCAACTTTCACATTCATCGCCCCCAGGGATGCTTGGTCGTCAGTCAGTCTTTTGTTGCTTTGGTTTGCTGCTCATTTTTAATCTGGGCAAATTCAAAAGCAGGCTGAAGTCTCCCACATTTGCACAGGGCCACCTTGGAGACCCATCTGCCAGGAGACACCTGTCCTGTACTCGGCTGAACCTGTGGTAGGGAATTCCTGAGCTCACTCCCTTGTGGTTCTATCTTTTGTTTTGTTGTTTTATCACTTGTGGAGTTTCTTTGAGGGGTCCAGAGAAGGCACCTCCCGTCTGCTGCCTGGTAGCTGAGTGCCTGGCTGCCAATTACGGAAGCACAGGGCTCTGCGCCCCAAGTGTTTCTCCTCAGGTGCCCTGTTGCTGCGTTGTCCCTGGCCGCTGTGTCCTGAGCTCAGCAGCTCCAGCTCTCGCCTCTCCCAGGAATGAACCTCCAAGTTCAGTTGGGGTCAGGGGCTGAGTCACCGAGGGACCCAACTACCTCTCAAACGATCTTCTTCCCCCAGCCGCCGTCCTGGCCCTCCCAAGCCCTTTTCCCAAGACATTCTGGGTGCAAACCTGCCAGCCGCTCTGCACTTCCCGTGTAGGGTTCGGCTTTCTCCAGCACCACCGCCCACTTGGGCTCCGGCCTTTAAAATCCATTCTCTCTTTCCCTCTCTCCCCTGCAGTCCTTGGGAGTGTACAACTTCTTTGTTTTGGGCTTTCTTGAGAATACACAGGAGATTTCCATCTTTGCCTCATTTACCTGGGACTCTTCCTAGCGATGTCTTTAATTTAATATGGAAACTCATGTTTAAAGCAACTCTTTTAATCCTCCTGAGGACAGCTGGGGTGTTGTCATGGTTACCTGCCAGGCAGAGTAACCTATCCCCAGATGCAGGGGACCACATGGGGCTGGACCCTGAACTCAGTTACCTCACTGTGGAGGCTGCACTGAGCCGACTGCATAGACATGGCAGCTCTGGCACACGCAGCTCCTGCTGTGTAGCCCAGTGAGGCCCTGTGGGAGAGGAGGCCAGTGAGGTGGGGACCACACTGATGGGCGCAGAGATAGGACTGGGCCACCGTGCAGAGGGAGGGCTCCTGCTGGGCCCTGCAAGGCCTGCAGCTGTGTGAGCTCCCAAAAGCACTGCTCTTGAGGGTTCTATGACTTTCCTTACCTGGAACCTCAGCACCCTTCCTCCCCGCCCTATCTTTTTAAATTTTTTTCTCGGTACTGGAGATTGAAGCCTGGGCCTTCCCACAGAGCTATGTCCTCAGTCCTTTTTTATTTTTTATTTTGAGACCAGATCTTGCTAAGTTGCCCAGGCAGGGCTCGAACTTGAGATCCTCCTGCCTCAGCCTCCCAGACTGCTAGGATTACAGGGGTGTGCCAATCCCAGCTGCCACCTGCAAGGGACGTTGGACCTCACTAGAGAGAGCTGTCAGACTAATCCTGAAGGCCAGTGACACCCAGGGCAGGCTGAGTAGGACAAAGGGAAACATCACAGGTTCCAACTAAGACACCAACAAAGGCAAGACAAGAATGAAACTGCTCCAGTTCATAGGGAAACCGAAAGACAGAGTCATAGGGGCAAACAAAGAAGGGGAAATCGGGTTCATTCATTTAAAGCTTAAGAGTAGTACTGCTGATTCAAAAACTTAAAACTACACAGAGCATAAAAGTAAAAACAGGAGCGTGCCTGGCTCCACCCCACCCCGCTGCGCCCCACACCTGCCCTCAGCCTTGCCCCAGGACAGCTGTTTTTACTGTGCTGGGCACCAGTGGCTAAGCTGCGCAAGGCCCTTATAAACATGCTCTGGCCCATTTCATTTAGTTTCATTTTATTTTAAAATCATAGCATTCAAGGACTTGCTTTTTCCTTCACTATGGATATCTTTCTGCATCAGAAATACAGATTTACCAAGCTGGGGATGGTGGCCCATGCCTGTAATACCAGCACTCTGGTAGGCTGAGGCAGGAGGATGGCAAGTTCAAACTCAGCCTGGGCAACTTAGTGACTTAATGAGACCCTGTCACAAAAAAAAAAAAAAAAAAAGAAAAGAAAAGAAAAAGAAAATTAAAAGGGCTAGGGATGTAGCTCAGTAGGAAAGCCCTTGGTTCAATCCTCAGTACTACCAAAAAAAAAAAAAAAAAAAAGTGGGGCATGAGGGGAGAGAAGTACGGATTTATCTTAGAAAGCGATCCCGAGTAAAGTAACCTCAGAGTAGCTCTGTGAGGCCCAGGGGTGATTGTAAATGACTGTAAATGCAGTGTGCTTGGGGGTCACTGCCTATTTCTACCATGCAGCTAGCACAGCATTGATTTGCACACCACGGAGCTGGGCTATGAGTAGATCTGAAGAAGGATGCAAAATCGTCAGCTAATTTTAAAGCTAAGGTTTCTTACCATAAATGTGTCAAGCGTCTCTCCTACAACTGGCAGAAAGTGGCCACTGGGGAAGCCTCGGTGACATTTAGTAATTGTAGATGATTAGAAAGGATCACTGCAGGAAAGAATGGAAAAGCCGGTGGAAATCATCCATTTTTATCCTGCATCAGAAGAGAGACCTAATGTACTTCATACAAGAAAGACTAATCTACTGCTTAACTCCTCGATCTTAAAATTGTTGAAGATAAATCACAAAGAAAACCAAAAAGACCCAACAAGAGGGGATTAAGAAAGGAGATTCTCTTCTTGCAAAAGATAAAGAAAGCATGGTGAGATTCTGTGATTCCTTGAATGTGTCAAAAATTTTCTTTTTGTTCTAGCAGCTTTAGACATTTAGAAGGGCAGAATTCATTTCTCCCACTCTGATGAATCACGTTATACCAGAGGTTCAGCCTGGGGAGGTTTTGCCTGTCCTCCCCCAGGGAACATTTGACAGTGTCTGGAAACATCTCTGACTGTCAGATCTGGGGGTGGCATGGGAGGGGGGGCCACTGGTATTAGTGGGTAGAGGCAGCCACACTCCCCATGCACACGATGCACCCCCAAATGGGATGACCCCGCCCCAAGGGTCGGTAACAGCTGGAGTGTGAAGCGCTGTGCTGTATCGCTTCTCAAGGGGTTGTGTTTTGCTTCCTAGCAGTTCCAAAACCCTGTGCCGTCACTCAGTTGACACATCAGAAACTGAGATCACATTGTTTTCTTGTGAAACGAAACCAATCCGTCCTAAACCACGCTAACCCCCTCTCCAAAAAAAAGTTAGAGTGAAAATGTTGAATAAGAGCCAGTCCACGCGTAAAACCACAAAGTGAGGTTAACCAATAGCACCCAACCTTCTAGGCAGGAAAGAAATGGCTTCAGACCCCCGGGGGTGGGGGTGGGGCTTGCTTCCTGGCGACTAAGACAGACGTGTCCTGAACTCACTGTAAACCTGCTGGTAGCCTAAAAGTGCAAGCTGTGTTCCGAGCTGGGACCACCGGCTTAAAGCCATTTCTATCTTGAAGGAATGGGAACTCTGCTTCTCCTGTGGTTAGTTGCCTAGTAAGATACCCACACCCACGTACACACGCACAGGTGCACTAGATTCTTAGAAATAAAATCCAGCTCAAGGCTAAGATGGCCCCAAAAAAATCGTCCTGTGTTTTTCATGGACTGAACACCGGCCTCTGATCGTGCCTGTGTCCGGCCTGACTCCCACCCAGTTCCGAGCCGACCCACACCCCAGCTGGCACCCACAGCCTGGCTTTCCCCCTGCAGAACCTGCTGGGTATCTCCTTGCCTCACAGGGTATCTGCCCTGAAGGTCGCCATTGTCTGAGGGCGCCCCAAGGATGCTCTGGGAGCCCCCTGGGAAGGCGCAGCAGTGTACATAAACTGTTTATGCAAAGGCAGATGGTAATATACTGTGGGTGAGCCAGGAGTTGCATCAATAGATACACTGAGGCTTCAGAAAAATCCTGCAGTAACCACAGGACTGGAGATGATGAGAATTCTCCGCAGGAGGCCTCCACCCCAGGAGGGCCACCACCTCCAGGGTGCAGCTTCCCTAGGACAAGAAAACCCCTCCTGAGGCTGGGGGCTGAGTCCAGTCTGCTCCCACCTGGCCTTGCTGCGCGGGGTGGGGCATTTTCCTCTAAGCCTGACAAGCCACACGGAGCTTTGCAGCAGTCTACATTGTCAACCGCAAATGTGAACAGGCTGGGGAGGTGGGGAGCTGCAGCATGGTACCATCGGGGAGGCATAATGAGGGGTTCCCTCCAAATCAGCTCAACTCTGCCCCCCACGTTTCCATTAGACACCAGAGATCTGCTGATCCTTATTTATTTTTAAGCTATCATAAACTAAATGATTGGTTCCTATTAATGACCCTAATTATTCAGCTCCTCTTTCTAAATGCTGGTCTTTCAGCACGCTCAAAGTGGGTGGCTTTAATTAGGCCTAATTGTAGATACGTCACATCCAAATATACACCCTACATGATGATTAACAGGGCTTGGAATTTAGATCACTAAGTAGGGGTTTGTAATGGGATGATGGTGCACACCAAGCTGAAACATATCCTAGAAATTACTTTTCTGATAAATCTGACGGTGGGGAGGGTTGGTTTGTCAGTGTCATTTGGGATACAGAGTTCTCGGGAGTGGCTGTTGAGGTCCCTGAAAGCCTGTCTCCTTAATGCTCTGAGCTGGAGGTACTGGTTTCGATTTTCTTTTGGATCTGTAATCCCAGATGTCGTCTTCTAACGTGGCAAAATGATGTTATCATACAGAAGCGTTAATCCTAAGTAAAAACAAACAAGTCACCCACCTCTTCTGTAGAGTCCAACTGCTCCCTCCAGCCCTTTGCTAGAAATCAGCTTGGTATCGCTGACAGGACACTCTCCAGTCCCTACCCAGCCCAGTCGGGCCTGAGCCTCGACAGCACAGCGTTGCTGCTTCTTACACGTTGGGGGAGAGGGCACGGAGCTCTGAAATGCTAGGCAGCCAGCACAAGATCTCCCAGGGCAGAGCTGGGCTTCAGGCAAATGTGCTTATGATTTCATCTGCAAGAATCAGGATCCGACTTCTTCCCACAGCCTCGCTCAGGCCACATGGGTGGGGCAACCTGCAGCCAATCAGAGGCCGCCTTAACAAATGCATTGTGACTCACCCTGCACCTGCACACCTCCACCTGGCCATCTATAGTCCACATGCGCCCTCCGAACCCACAATGGGTTTGAAGTTATTCTCAGGGTCTGTTGCATGCCAGGTTGTCTTCATGCTGCCTCCTATGCTGGATGATCACAACATGACAGCACCACACGATCAGAGAGTTGCTCTGGCCACTGCTGGAATGGTCAGAGTAGACAACAGCTCCTTTAGGTGCAGTAGTGAGAAATGAATGAGCCATAGAAGCAGTCGTCTCCAGAGTAGGGGTTCTATTATTTTTAGCAAACTTTTCCCTGTGAGAATATGTTCCTGGTACTCTGACGGGCGGACTAAAATGCTCCGTGATACGGGAAGAAAACTGGCAGTAGATGGGACTGAAATTAGATCTCATTTCCAGTGCAACCTAAATTGGGTCCCATTCCTTGACTTTAACTTTTAATTGCATGGAAAAGGATTTCTTTTTCCCAAGGTCAGAGGTTGGGAAGTTTGAGAATCAAGACATGGTCGCAGTCTATGGACAGATGTGACGGTTAGATATTTGGTCACCCAGCATAGTTGACTTGGCAAAGTGGGTAGAGAGATTAGGGTCAGAGGCTTTAGAATTAAGAATATTTCCCTCATTATTCGCTGTGTGACTTCAGTCATATTACCAAACCTCTCTGAGCTGCTAATGGCTTATACCTGTAAAAGTGGGCTGTGATTTTTAAATTATTGGATTGTCATGGGGTTTCAATGAATGGATGGTGATAAAGTATCTTCGCATAATAAACACCAATTGAAAGTCAAAGGAGAGGCCATTTTTATGTGAGCATTTTTTCTCCTAAAGTTAGAATATTCTGATAGTACTGCATAGCAAAGTTACCACAGTTCTCAAATACCCTCTAACACACGGACAACGCAGAGAAGTAGCTGACCCCGAGCCCCATGAATGCCCCACACCGGTCTCAATGGTGGTCAGTTGGGCCAGGGTCAATGCCAAGTATGGGAAAAGCAGAAGGCTAACGTCACAGCGATAACCTAAGTGTCACTCCTAAAACTCCCAGGTTCTTAACTGCGTCATTTTAAAGTTTTGTTTTTCAAGCTCCAGCTCCGGCCGTCCCATTTCTCTCTCCACTAATCACAATCCCCTTGGAAATAAACTCACTGCAAGTGGACTTTCCTCTGTAATGATCCTCGGGGAATCGGGGACATGGGCAGAGAAACTTGTGTGTCCCATTTCGCAAAAAAGGGAGACAGTGGCTTCACAGATTATATTCCATGCCTTAGGTACAAACACGAGGCAAATACAAGCTGGGTGGGGTGAAACTGTCCTTGTGCCACCACTGAATCAAATGACTAGAAGAGGAAGACGAATGTAACAGAAAGTGAAAGAAGAATCAAGCAGGCAGACACAAATTATGGTGATGGGTCCGTGACTCTATCTCCCCTGCCCAGGGTCCCTGGAGCCCTCCCACTGGAAGCCAACCCATCCCAAGCAGACACATCACAGCGTTTCCACTCAAGTGCTCCAAGTCTCACGCAGACAGCTCATGGCCTGAGCAACATCCAGATGCAGATGGAGCATGGCTCCATGCTGGAACAACCCTCCTGGAGAGATGAGTCTGATGCCCAGTCGCTGTGGGCTCCATAACGTCCCCTGACCTTTCCCATCACATCCTATTTGCCCACATCCCTTGCTCTGAGCCAAGGCAGTGGTTGCATAAACTCGGAGTCCACGTGTGTCCATGTCCAGCCTTCCCACTGGTCTCCACGCAGTGAGTAATCCCATTACCGACCTCCTAAACCAGAGGACTCCCTTAAGACTCTCGGCTCACAGCCCTCATCGTCCGAAAATGATTCATCCATCCCTCCATCACAATAACGTGAGTCACACATTATGGAAAGCTAAGAGGATGTATTTCGCGTACACAGAAACATCAGGTTTGCAAATTTCTGGGATTTCATTTTATTGAAAAGGGAGCAGGGCAGACATGAATTCCACATTTTTTCAAAGTGAATCGTACACAAAAAAAGAAAATCCACAACAGGCAGCATCTGCATGAATCAGTCTCCAAGGACTCCATGTAAATGGTTGTTGATATAAATAGATTTGCTTTTAAACAAAGACAGATGTCCCAGATCCAAATGTTAAGAAAACACACAAGACAGTTAAGTTCAAAGACTTCTTGGCTTTTGTTTCTTTCCTAGTAGGTGAATCTCCACAGGGCAAGGACAAGGAGTGATGGAAGGAAGAACATTCTGTTTCCCAATAAAAAGGCGTGTAGTGCTGGGGCACAGGTGTGGGGGCGCCCACAGCCCCGGGGGCGGCCACTTACCTCCCTGGCGAGGTTTTGGAGGCCTGGGCCATGAGCCGCCCTGTTACTCATGCATTCTCTCGGCATGCACTGATTTATTTGAAGACTCCTCTGCTCAGACCTCCTCGGAATATTATTTCAGGGAGGATTAAGTGGCAGGCATTGGGAAATAAGTCACGGGAACCTGGGGGTCAAGTGAGGCTGACATCAACGACAGAAGGACCCAGAAGCCAGCAGGATTATGAAGCTAGAGCAGATCAGGGGACCTCACTGTCTCTCATTTCTCCACGCAAGGACCCAGAATCAGAAAACAACAAGCAAATCTGCATTTTATGTGGGAGGAACATTCTCAGTGAGGTTATTAAGGAAACTAGAACCGTGCAGAAAGGGTCATTTATAAATAGAAAAATGCACTTTTGTTGGTGTGGCAGGCACGGTGCTGGAAGTATGTCACACACACTGACTGCAGATAAGAATGTAAGAGTGCACAGGAATTAGACAGAGGCTGCACACGTTACAATCACACCACCCTTTACACAGTAAAAATTTCTACCCATTCCTCACAAAGAAGTTTTTCCTTTCCTTCTACAAGGGTGTGACCAAGACCCTCCTGCTCCCTGGGATTAGCTTAGGAAGGGAAGGAAGCTGTCGCTGCATGGAGGAGTTGGGGGTGCCCGTGCTGGAAGAGGAACAAGATGGGGGGTTGGTTCTGTCATGCTTCTGCCAGGGCATCCCAGGTTGCATGGTGTGGGCACAGCAAAGGAGAACTGGGACCCTCACCAGGAGGGCTTGGCCGCCTTTCTGACCAGTGAACACTCCCGTAGCCATGGTCTAAAGGTAGAAAAACCCAACTTTTGTGTCATTTGTCATAGAGCCAAATGATCCGGAACTCAGTTCTTTTTCAAACTGTCCGAAAAGGACCTCAAACAAAGCCCTCATCGTGAATCACTGTAGGATGCAGGGTACACTCTTCCTGCACCTGAGCATTATTGTCGATTGGAAACTGCCACCCAACTGTGAGAACAGGCTGGGCAAAGTGTCCGAAACTGCAAACAGTTGCTAGTTGTGTCACTGGGAAGCCAAAATCAGTCCCTAAGCTGAAGGTCTGGTCTCCATGCTACCAGGCACTGGTGAGTTTAGGCTAAACATCACGATAACCAGACACTGCGAAGAGGCTGCAGGCCAATGCTGTGTTTGCAGACCTGGCGTAGAAGCGACGGGCAGCTCTCTGCACTGTCCCTGGGCAGACGGAAGACCTCATTTCTTAGCCTCCTTTGCAATAAAGTCCACCATTGCTTTGGGTTTTTGGCCCATGGAATGTGGGCAGAAGTGATGAGAGCTACGATAGACTTGGCCAGAAATCTCCCTGACTGATCTTCGACAAACTCTCCTTGTTGTAGGATGACCTTGGCGGTCACGTACTGAAGATGGTAGCTTCACATGGTGTAAGGGGACAGAATTCCTGAGTTAAGCACTTGACAGAGAGCTCAAGAGAACTCCCCAGCCTGCATCAGACTGTGGAAAGTGGGAACAGATCTTTGTTAAGACACTAACATGTGAAGGTTTTTTGTTATAGCAGCTAGCATGTGCCGTCCTGATTCACCATCTGGTTGCTGGGGATTCTAGATAGGCCACCCACAAGGGTGCATCCAAGTAATTTGTTGCCTGGCATTTTGCTGATCGAGTGTGTAGTTCAACATCAGTCCCAAAAGATCACAGCTGGGAAGAGAAAGATAAGCCAGGAATGAAGCAGAGTGAAGCCAGGCTCCCTTGGGGACAGTGTCATGTAGGATTCCCGGGGCGAAAGGAATCATTTCAGTTCCTTCCCCAATTCTAAGCACAGCTGTTTCCAGATCATCCTTGAGCAAGAGTCTGTTCCTTATTCCTAAATGCAGCCAGCCGTGACATTCCACAGCCCTGCCAAGTAATTCAGTGACTCAGAACATGGGGACCAAGGGAGGCACTCCCTCTGAGTGTCGAGCCGAGGCCATCGCTAGGCCACATCTTCACTCTGTTCATTGGCACAGTTTCTACACTGTAAGTCTTCATTTTTTTGGCTATGGACATCATATTAATATTAATTCCCCATCCTTCTTAACTCTCCAGGTAACACCATGCATAAATTTATTTACTCCATCCAGGAATTCCTTTTAAATTTATTTGCACCCAATTCTATGGCAGGAGGGCTGGGGCACAGGTTTTGACCTCAAAGAGAGATGATATAATGTGCAAAGGTTAACAAGGCCTCGTTACCTGCTCCCATAAATGGGAAGAACCTGAGGAGAAGGAAGACATAAGCTTCAACTGTGGGGGCTTCCCAGGGGAGCTGGGCTTCGAGGGGCCCTGAACGATGATGAGAACTTGGAAGAGTCAAGAGAGGAAGGACATTTTGAGAGAATTCTGGAAGAGTGTGGGGCAAAATGCAGAGAGAGCCAGTGTGGGTGGAGTGGAAACTTCTGTGGGGACAAAGGGGAAGAGGGCTCGGGGAGAAGCAGGAGACTGAGTCTTGGAGGAAGATGCAGATGGGAAAATGGCCTTCTGAGTGCGTCCATGTCCTAATCCCTGGAAGCTGTGACTATGTTACCTTCTGTGGCCAAAGGGACTCTGCAGGAGTGATGGAGGGGAAGACTTCAAGATGGGGAGGTGATCCTGGGTTATGCAAGGTGGTCCCTAAATGTAATCACAGGCATCTCTACAAGACTGTAGTGGCAGACTTGGGGAAGATCCGGAGATGGGAGCAGAGGACAGGAGGAGAAAGAGGAGAGAGATGGAGAAAGAAGCTCTTGAAGATAGAGGAGGACCCTGAGCTAAGGAATGCAGCTGACCCACAGGTGCTGGAACAGGTGAAGGGACGGATTCTCCACTAGACTTTTCAGGAGGAACACGGTCCTGCTGACACCTCGGTTTTAGGGTTTCTGACCTCCCAAACTGTAAGATACTAAACGCATGTTGTTTTAAACCACTAAGTTTGTTGTAATTTTTCCCAACAGGCTTAAAACACTGACACAGATGACTGCTACTGATGACATTTAACCTGCAGCAACGATCAGTCTTAGACTTGGGTAGCTTCTGAGAGAGGCTGAAATCGCTCGTTCTTCCTATGCACATGGTACAAGGCCCACCGAAGCACCATGGAACCAGGTTCTACCTGTGCTGGTCCCCAAGTACCCCAGCAAGACGACACTGATGAAACCCAGTAGAACGTCTGGACGTGTGATAAATGTGTAGTGGATGCCACAGTCTCTGTCATCAAAGTCCTTTTTCCTTCTCACCTGAACTATTCCAACCTGCCCTGCAGGCCTCTCCGTCTTTGATCTTGTCTCTATTCCAGCTGCTGCCAGGTTCATTGCTCTCCAAGACATTGCTGTCTTTGATTACATAAAGTGCAGCCAAATAGACCCAAAGTCTTTAAAACACTACTTAAGTTCTGTAAGTGCTCAGACGCCCCTTGGGAGCAGAAATCATCTCCACCTACAGTCTCCTCCCAGGATGATGCCACCTCCCTAGTAAGCAGGCCACCCTAACATGGACTTACTACCCGACCGTGCTCAGCAATGCTTTGCTATTCTAAGACCTTGCCGAGGAAAATAAAAATGACTAACTTTATTGTTAATTTCATGAACTTGCCAGAAAAATCCACTTCTATGACCGTCAAGCTAGTCAACACTCCATTGCTTAGGACCAAGGGTACTTACTCTTGGAAGCTCTTGAAAACCCCATCATTACATCCTCTCTGTTATCTTCAGTCCTAAACCATTATGACGTGGTCCTTGTCCAATCCTAATCCAGCTTTCTCCATACAGGAAGACAAGCCACACCCAAAACCTTATAAATACCCAACTTTGCCTTCTGCCTGGATGATACTACCCAGACTTTATTGATGGGTGCCTCTCTCACCATGGCAAGCAGTAAACTCAGCTTTGTCCCAGCCACAAGATGTTGAGTGGTATTTTAGGGGAGCCAATGTTGGGCACTCAACCAAACTTGGGACTGCCAGCTTCCCTCCTCTAGTAGGCAGAATACTGACTGTCCCTGGATGTCTATATCTTCATCCCTGGAGCCTTGCATGGCCAAGAGGAGTTGGGGTGGCAAATGGGTTTAAAGTTGCTAATCAGCTGACTTTGAGATGGCAAGATTACCCTGGATTGTGCCAGAGGGGGGGACCAGTATAATCACATAGGTCTCTAAACGTGGAAGAGGGAAATTGAGTCAGTATCCCACTGATGAGACAAGAGAACGATTCAGCCAGCCACTGCTGCCTTTGAAGATGGAGGAAGGGAATGCAAGCAAAGGAATGCAGGCAGTGTCTAGAAGGTGGGCAACTAAGGAAATGCACACCTGGTTTTATTATAGCTGCTGTAGAAAACCAACATGGCTGCCCTTGCTCTTTCTTCACCTGAAACCCTGATTGGATCCCACTTCCCTGTCTGGTGAAATCCTGCCTGGCTGTCCTTGCATAGCAATGATGAATGCCAGGTCCTCCAGACACCCTTCCCTGCACACCGCTTTCCTGAAGCCTTGCAGTGTCTAGTTTGTTCTCCTTCACTTTAAGCCAGGGGTGGTGAACCCGTAGCACACGTGCTGCAGCAAGCTGTTTGTATCACTGAACACTCAGAAGGGTTTGCCGTCACTGCTTGAAACAATTATGTTTAATTGGATATGCAATCTATGTCTTGCATATCTTATATTCCCTGTTAGCTTAAGGCTGCAGATATGTTTATTCTTTTATTGTAACCATGGGATTGTCCCTGACCCAACTGAATGGTGCAGATGTTGGGGACAAAGGTAGCTTGATGGAAGTCATGGATTTGGGGGATCAAATATCAGTTCTCAGGAACTAAGGCTGTGGGAAGCTTCAAAGACTGATATGAACTGGAAAAACATTTCTACTCAGAAGGCTGAAAGAGTTTGCTATATAAAGGAATTTGCAGATAATTATAATAGAACCAATATCAAAGGGCATTTGATACAAGGCCGATTTATCCATTAGGCATGAGGTGCTGGTTCTTTGACCTTACCACTTTCTCACAAACTTATAAAGCTATCAGAAAGGAAATATTCCTTTCCTTCAATGAGAAAGGAAAACTACGAACTTAAAATTGTTTCATGAAAGTTCACAAACGTCAACATTTCTCAATTTATTAATCACTGAATTTGGCATACATGCTAATTCCTACATCTGAACACAATCTGTGAGCTTCGCTTTCTCACTTCACCAAAATCCAGAATCCTCAAGTATGTACAATGGAGGAAATTAGCTATCTGTGGCCAACTCACTTTTAAAGGGATTTTTTTTTTTTAAATCTCTCGTTGCTTTGCATTCAATGTTTAGGGTGGGAACTGGGCACGTGCTAAGGTATTAGGTATAGTGTGTTGTAGGGTCTCTAAAAGTGTGAGTAGACAGGCTGCCTAGGGTTAAAACAGACCTTCTGGAAACAGGACCGCCACAGGCAGTGTACGTGAAGGTCATGGTGACAGTGGTTCCCAGGTATCCTTGCACTTCCCAGGTATCCTTGATTGCCTTCTACCTTTTTTTTTTTTTTTTTTTTTTTTTGCAGTAGTAGGGATTGAACCCAGAGCCTTTGCACTAAGCTACATCCCCAAGCTTTTTGTAACTTTTGTTTTGAGATGGGATGTCACTAAATCACTGTATTGCCCAGACTGGGCTTGAAATAGCACTCATCCTGCCTCAGCCTCCCAGAGCACTGGGATTACAGGTATGCACCATGACATTCCTGTCATAGCTTTTGGAGACTGAAGTAAAGCTCACCCAGCATACAATTAGCCATGTTAAAATATACAACCCCGTGGCACTTTGTACACTCACAACACTGTACAACCATCACCTCTCTCTAGTCTCGAGTGTTACTCCTCATTCCAGAACAATTTCCCATCCTCTTTCCCTTCGGCCCCTGGTAACCACCAGTCTGCTTTCCATCTTGGTGGATTTTCCTATTCTGGACATTTCATCCTTGTGGAATCAGATAGTCTGCAGCCTTGTCTGGCTTTGTTCACTTAGTGTAACGTTTTCAAGGTTCACCTACACAGTAGTGTGTTGGCAGAGCTTCTTTCCATTTTATGGCTGAATAATATTCTGTTACATGGACAGATCATGCCTCATTTATCCATTCATCACTCCATAGCATTGGGGCTGTTTCACTTTTTGTCTTTTATGAATAATACTGCTATGTACATTTGTGTACAAGTTTCTGTGTGGACATACATTTTCATTTCTCCCCTATACGGCCAGGAGGAAAATTGTTGGGTGTTGTGATTGACATCCACAATGTCCCCCAAAGCCTGATTGTGTTGAAGACTTGGTTGTTGATGGGCTTTGGGGAAGTGATTGGATAATGAGAGATATAACTTTGTCAGTGGATTAACTCACTGATGAGATCATGATTTGATGACATTATTGGGAAGTGATAGAAACAGGAGGTGGGGCCTAGTTGAAGGGCCTACATCATGGGAATGTGACCTTGGACACACTATCTGATCCTTGCCCCTTTTCTCTCTGGCTCTTTTCCTTTCTCTGCTTCCTGGCTGCTGTGAGGTGAGCAGCTCCACCACACCCTTCCATGATGATGTTTCCACTTCACCACAGTCCTAAAAGCAATGGCGCCTGCTGACCATGGACTGAGCCCTCTGAAACCATAAGTCAAAATGAAACTTCCTTCCTTTAAATTACTTGGCTTCTTTGGTCACAGGGATAGAAAGCTGACAAATGCACTGGGTCACAGGAAAAGTCTGCATTTTACTTTAGGAGGATGATGCCTTCCATCTTCACAACAGCCATATGAGAAATTGAAAATGAGTGTGACCATGTACCCAAGCTGATGTATCCACAATGGGCAGAGCTGATGTTTGAAGCCAGGCCTGTCTGACTCCAGAGTCCGTATCCTTCCACCTGGCTCATATATCTCGTTAGTGTGTGTGAGATCAAGTGTGGTAGTAGGAACTTGTGGACTACATACACGACATAAAGGGAAGTAAAGGCTGGTCAGAGTGTGATACACGCTGGTGCATCCCGAGGCCCGTGAGGGAGTCAGCATGGAGGGACAGTAAATAGCACAGCTCCAAAGTCAGGCAGCCAGATGCAGATGGGTCTTGAGGGCCAGTGGGGCAGGATGTGTCACGGAGCCCTTCAGTGACTCAGGTAAAAATGGTGGCTAGGAGCTGGCCGGGTTAGAGGGTCCATATTCAGGCACAGAGCAAAACAAAATGAGCAAGACTGGGACTGCTGCATGACTTGTATGATTAAATTGAGAGTCACCACCTCTTGGCAGGGAGAGAGATGAACAGCGCAAACACACAGACAAACCTGTAAGAAGCTGCCGTGACACCCCTGGCACAGCTGTTGAGCAGTGGCAATTAAGCAAACTAACGAGATAAGTGAGCAGAGCCTGTCCTGTCCACACAGGGGGATTGCAAGGATGTTGAGCACAGACCCCCTCACATGCATACAAAATGTCACTATTTCAGGGGACCTCCAGACCGCTTAAGATCTAATCTGCACACTTGTATCCCAAGTTTACTTATCTCTTTTACTTACATATTAAAATGGATGCTTTGCTCATTAATCTTCTAGCTTTGTTTTCTTTCCTCAGTAGGAACATTTCAAACTATAGATGCATGCCTAAGTTCTGCTTTGGCTGAATTCCTTCACTTTCAGAATGAGGCATTTTCCTAATCATTTAGTTGTAAATAGTTTCAAATTTCCATTGTAACTTCTTGGACCTCTTGCTATGGTTATCTAATACTACGTTTTTTTTAAAAAGAGAGAAAAAAAAGCACAAAATGTAGCAACTAAAATAAATATTTCCTTCTTTTCTCATGATTTTGGGACAGGTTTAGCTGAGCAATTCTGCTCTGGCCAGGCACTGGCTGAGGTAGCCAGGGGTATTCAGCTGCTGATGGGCTGGTCCAAAGGGTCTGAGACCATTTTGCTCATGTGTTGTCATCCTGGCAGGGATGGCCAGAAGGTCAGGCTCAGGTAGGACCATGTCCCGCCTGGTCTCAGGATGGCTGGATCAGTTCAAGGCAGCTCAAGAGTCCTGGGGGAGAGTGCTCCAAGAAGAAGAAACCTGCTAACGTAAGGTCAGGACCCCAAAACTGGTAGAGCACCACTTTCATGGTGTTCTGTTGCTCAAAGCAACACACAGGGACCTCCTGGATCCATTGGAGAGGACACAGATGTGACGGTGTGTATCTAGATGTTCCCCCCAAGGTCTTACACTTTCGTAGGCAGGGCTCTTGGGAGGTGATTGCATTATGGGGGCTTCTGGCCCACTTGTTGTCAGGAGGCGGGGTCTGGTCAGAAGAGGCGGTCACTGTGGGCGTGGCCCAGAAGGGTTTATCTCCCTCCCTAGCTCTTCCCTCCCCTCTCTCTGCTTCCCCTCCGCCATGCTGTGAGCAGCTCTCCTCTGCCAGGCCCCTCTGCCATGCCTCCCTGCCATGGAGGCAGCTGACCATCGACTTGAAACCTCTACAAACCACGATAAACCTCTCCTCCTTTAAGTTGTGTGTGTTAGGTATTGTGTCTCAGTGACAAGAAAGTGACTAAACCACAGACCCCGCCTTGGGATAGAAGAAACAGCAAAGGATTTCTGGCTATTCTTTTTGGATTGAAATGTTTTACTCCAAAATTCAAACACTGAAGCCAAACATAACCATTTTGAGATAGGGACTTTAAAGAGACGAAGTTTAAATGGAGCCCTTGAGACGGGACAATACGACTGGTGTCTGTATAAAGAGGCAGTTGAGACACAGCCACCCAGACAGAAAGACCATCTGCAAGCCAAGGAGAGAGCTCTCAGAAGAAACCAACCCTTCGATCCCTTGATCTTGGAGCTTTGGCCTCTAGAACTGCAAGAAAATAAGTTTGTTGTTTAGAACACCCAGTGTGTGGGACTTTGCCATGGCAGCCCTGGCAGATTAATATGATCTCTTTAATCTACATGTCTGAAAATTATTTATAATTGTGTTTCCTAAACTGTAATCACCTGGGTTTCTTCTAGGTACCAGTTGGTCACTGATTGGTAATTTACTAGCACTGTGGCTAGAGAATGGAGTCTGCCATTTGCCAGTCATTTGGAATTGGCCGAGGTTTGTGTTAGAGCCTTGTGCAGCTGTGGACCGACTTTGGTAACTCTTCTTGGTAAAACTGATGAAAAGGCGTACTCTGCAGTCCCTGGTTAAGAAACAGCAGGATCTGGTGGTTAAGACAACCAAGACAAGTAAGGTGACCCAAATGGACACAAGTGGAAGCTCTTCCCTCAGAGCTCACTGTCACTAAGAATTGGGCCACCTCCTCTGTGCTTAGCTTAACTTGGAAGCAGCACTTGGTGACCAGCTCCTTGTCAAGAGAAGGCTTCCAGGAGGTCATTCATTTTCACCAATCGTTTACTTTGGGCTCAACAGAAAAATCACTCACGGCTCAGGTTCTATTTAAGCCAAACAGTCTCTGTTTGCATAATTTAAAGAAGGTCTTTGGAGAAGAAAGAAACAAGGTTTGCTGCCAGGCTCTGAGCAAACACCTCCCCACCACCCTACAGGCGGGTTCTGAACTCAGAGCTCCATTTGATGGGCGAGGAAACCAGCTGCGTGTGAGCAGCTACTTGGTGGGCGTGGGGGAGGGGAGGAGCCTGTAGCTTCTACTCACCATGGTGGGTTAACTCACTGCATTGCCCTGCACAACAGAACCGTCAAACGTCACTTCTAAATGAGAGGCACACTCGTAACTTAGGGACTTAATAAGACCCTGACTCAAAATAAAAAGGGGCTGGGGCTGTAGTTCAGTGTGAAGGCCCTGTGTTCAATCCCCAACACCACAAAAAAAAATAAAATAAAATAAAGTCATTTGTAGTTTACTACACAGCACTGGGACAGAACAAAAAGAAGAAAACGATACCTTCCATTTCTATTGTTTGCCACTTTTACAACGTTTTATTAGATTCTCAAACTTCCACGGTTCTGCTAAGCTCTCAAATTGGAGAAGAAAACAATCCTACTTTTCCACAGAACCACAAAGTCAGATCACTTTAGGAGGCAATGTGGCCAGTGTACCTAGCACAGATTGAGCCAGGGCAAGATCTGTGAGCTACGACCACAAGACATGTGACTGATGGATGATCCACAGTGGAGAGATGACAGGGAGACAGGCAGAAGCCCACGGTGGTGCCGGTCCTCACAGCAGCACTGAGATAGGTGACAGCTGAGGCCTGGAGAGGGTCAACGTGTCGGCAAGCTCATGCAGCGTGTGTGTGCTGGACTCAAGATCAGACCCATGCCAGGATCTGTTCCAGGCTCTCTGGCTGCCTCTCAAGATGTATCCAAAACCAAACCCACACTGTGAAATGCGGCTTCTCCTCGGTTGCTGCTGAATCGAATCACAGCCTAGTGTAAAGCAATCTGAAATATCCAGCCACAAAGAATGAAACAAAAAATAGGCCTGGATTCTGTATCTTAGCCCAAATGTGGCTTTTAGGGGCCAACTCTTTAATCCAAAAATTAAGTTGTTGTTGTTGTCGTTTTCCCCCAGCTTTGGCAGTTTCAGTCCCAAGGAAGACAAGAGCTTTGGTGACGATGACCCCTTGGTCCTCTAGGCAGTGGGAAGCAACGCACAAGTCCTTTTCTAGGAGAATCAAGAAGCAAGGCTGGAATGGTAGGGCTGCGTGTGTGTGTACAGTCACTTGCGTGTTCCTCTACTGCCTAATTTTCCCTGACTTTCCCCTGAAATGCCTGCCTACCCTGAGGCATCTGAGACCGCCTCAAAGTGGCTGCATAAAAAAAAAAAAAAAGGATTCTCTATGGAGTTAGGGAGTTTCTTGTAAAATTTAGGGTTTAGTAGCATCCTAATAAATTGTTTCTGTTTGCAATCTGCCCCTGGCTTCCGGCATTCATCAGCAAATATACCGAGCATGTACTGCTACCTGCACGGAGGTGGAGGAGAACCACGAACTTGCATCATTAAGGAGCCTGTGTTTGGCATTCGCCGGGGGCCCAGTGGGGAGACACGGGGAACCTGATTGAGGTGGATCGCAAATGTTCTCGTGAGAGTAATGATTGAGTGGGGGTGAGGGTCCTTGAGATACAGGGAAATATGGGGACTAAGCTGGCCGGGCAGAAACAAAAGGCGAGTGTCTCCTCACCCCACACCCCCAGGCTCAGGCTGAGGGAGCCAGAGAGCTCAGCAGAACACACTTGCTACACCAGAGTGCAGCTAAGACTGCCAAGAGTTGAATGTGAGGAAAAGAGCGTACCCAGATGCTATTTCACTAGGAATAAGCCCGTGGTGCTTTAAAAAGTATCGATTTAACATCAGCACTAACTCTTGTGTAATCTGCATGTTCTAATTCTTCTCTATATAGTTTCTCTTCATTTTAAAGCAACAACTTGTCTTTTTAAATTGGCATTAATATTCCCTAAAACAAGGTGGAGTCTATAGGCCCACGTTCTTTCCTTCTATGCTTAATTATAGCGCTGCTTTAGGAACCAAGTCTGTGAAACATTTGAACATGTGAAAAGGGAAACACAACAATGAATTTTTAATTTCATAGATGGGAGCCTATGAGATGGCCTTCCAAACTTACTCTGGAGTTTCAATAACTGCAGTAAATATTTAATAATTCACGTTTACAATGGCCATAAAAACCTTATCAACCAAATTATTTTATGACGTCAGAGTGTTTCACTCTCCATTAAAGCAATGTGTTTCGAGGGTGCGTTGTAAACACTCTAAGCCTGGACTTCCTAGTCCCAGTGTCCTTCCCTGGCCTCGGGACCCCTTGGCTCCTTTCCAAAAGCCCTGCACCCCACCCCATGCCACTGGTTTGCATTTTAAGAGGGGGACCACCCAGAAAGATTGGCAGGTTAGTATGAACTCGTACACCGGATGTTGGGGACACCGCTGGCTCAGAGATCCCCAGTTCCATCCCCCAGAGCTGGTGGCAGGGGTCTGGGGATGCTGCATTTCCTTTGAAAGGCTGGCTCACTGCTTACACATGGCCCACGCAGTCGGGATTGATTTTTCTACTCAGTTTCCCCGTATCTCACGGACCTTTGATGGGGCCGGTGACTCACGGGCGACCCTGGCAGGACTTTCTCCCTCCTGATAACATCAAGGTGACTCACACCTGTGACACCTGGGTTGCTCGGCGGATGCCCTCTTTGTTCAGACCACAGTCACTCCAAGGGCTGCCTTTCCTGGAGTAGAAGCCAGATGTTGGCAGTAACCATTCATAGCTGCCACTCTGTGGTCCTGAAATGATGAGTGGCCTTGCCCACATTAGGGGCTCGAGGCTGAGATGGCCTGATGGCTCTGGGGATGAAGAACAGACCTGAAGCAGAGCCAGCCCTGGAAGTCAAGCTGGGCCAGATACCGTGAGGAAGGCTGGGCACCCTTCCAAGGGCAACGGGCTGGCCCGCAGGAGTGTGATCCTCCTCTGCCAAGATCCAGCGAAGTCACCTTTGTCCCATTCATCAAAGAAGACTGTTCACCACGATCATAAGGACTCCCCTCCCTGCACACAGGCTGCACTTAGAACACACCGGCCTTTCAGAAAGCACAAAGGGGCCTTGTGCAACCACCGCCTGCTCAGTGGGACCCAGCAAGACAAGAAGCAAGAGATACGCCAGTGACAGCATGCATGGTGGCCCTGCAAGACTGCCATGGGCTTCGCCACCCCACTCCACTGGCCTGTGCTTATTTCCAACATTGCTGCTTTGTGATGAATGGAATACCTGGTGTTTGATTTGTGCTGAAATAATAAAGCAAAGATAAACGCCTTGCTGGAGACAGGACCTTGGGCTTCAGCCTGTGCTGCTGGCTGGCTATCACACTGTCTCATGGGGACTCCTGTATCTCTTCTGAAAAATGAGATTGGAACACACAAGTGCAATGGTTCTGAAAGTGTGGTCTGGGGCACCAGGTGTCTCCAAGCCTGTTCCTGTGGATCTGCGAGGTCATCGCTACTCTCACAAGTGTCACTTGTGCTTTCCACTCTCAAGCCCTTGAACGTATCAAGTGGATTTTCCAGAGCTGCCCTGACACGTGATCCACAAGGACTGAGTTCAGAGTTGGTACGAGGACCCGGCCACCTTCCACTAAGCCAGACCTTAGGGAGGGTTGGGAAATGGCGTGTACCACACTGGTTCTGCTTGTGGTGCTTTAGAATGTGCCACGTCTCACTTTAAGAAGTCATTCCTGTGACTGTGTCATGCATTTATTGCAGTTGCTTTTCCGTAAATAAATATTTTAAGCACTTTTCAGTTTTGATTTCTCACGTGGTAAAAATTGATACACAGAATCACATAAACGAGCCATTTGGGAGCCTCAAAAAACTTTAAGATTATGGACAGATCCTAAGACCAAAAAATCTGGCAACTGCATCAGACATCAGATCATCTTTAAGAGCCTTTGATCTTTGATAATGTGGGTTTCCTATCTCTTGTTCTAGTTATTTCTTTTTGTACCCATCCAGCCTTTATTGACCCATTGACTTTTTTTGTTTTGTTTTTTCATCTTGTTTTGTTTTGTTTTTTTGTTTTTTGTTTTGGTATTGGGGTGTTTTAGTTATTTTTCTCATTGCTGAGACAAAATACCCAACACCCAAAGTTAAAGGAGGAAAAGTTTATTTCATCTCACAATTTGTAGAGGTTTCTGCCCATAATCGGCTGGCTCCGAGGCAGGGCGGCACATGGCAGAGGGACATCACAGAGGGGAAACAGTTCATGGCAGGCAGAAGACAGAAAGCAGAAGGCACCAAGCAAATAAGCTACAAGCAACAAGAGACCAGTGACAAGCAGGGACCCTCTTTCTGTCCTTTATATTGCGTCCAGGCTACCCACCCTTGGAGCAGTTAACACTTGTACCCTTGGTGGGCACCCTTAATCCTATCCAGAGCTGTGCCAAACCAATCGGTGGACTCATTTAGCAACCACACCATCCATCCAGCACCACACACTCTAGATCCAGCCACCTCTGAAAAAGCCCCACCTATGCCCACATGAGGCTTTGGTCTAGACACAAGCCATAACCTGGGAATTGAAGCCAGGGCTACATCTTCAGATCTTTTTGTATTTTTTCCTTTGAAGCAGGGTCTCTCTAAGTCCCTAGCTTGTCCAAACTGAGCTGAAACTTCTGATTCTTCTGCCTCAGCCTCCCAGAGGGTTGTAATTACTGCTGAGCTAATATTTTAATTACCTGGTAGTTTACTTATTTATCATGCTTGTTCCTTATCGTGGGCATCATCTGTCCCTGTATAAACTCCATAACTGAAGAGTTTGTCTATCTTGTCCATGCTCATATTCCAGGCTGTCTGAACTAGGCCTGGCTCTGAGGGAACATTTGATAAATGTCTGTGGACAGGAAGGAAGGAGAGGACAGAGGACAGAGCTCTCTCAGTGCTTGTATGACCCATGGGGCAAGCTGCACCACCTCTGCTTTATGGGACAGAAAAAGGCACTGGGAGTAAAGGGCTCTGCACAGGAGCGCACAGTAGGTGACAAGGCCAAAGCTCCTGTCACAGCTCCCTTGGTCTCTTGACCGTCGCCTGAGCACCACAATGCAGTCCCTTGGTACCCAGTGGAGTCAAACACCATCTGAGTTCCCCACCACAGCCATCAGCAGAGATCCTGTGTCTGGGAACTGCCCTTCCTTCCCAGTACGCAAGTCCCTTTGGAAGAGGTTAGCAGGAAGGCTCGGCTCGGGTGCACATCGTGGCAGCAAACACGATCTCCACCCAGGGGCTAAACTTCATCCAAGAGGCTCTGGGCCAGTGAAAGGACACGGCCTGAGAGTCAGCTGAGGGCCTGGCAGTGCAGGTCGCCCCTGTCACCACACCTGTTTCCTCTACCCACATCAGGTGTGCCCAACAGGGCTGCCCATCGCTTTAGCTCCCGGGAAACCCAAGATGAAGTAACCAGGATCACAGAGCAGGCCTTGCTGCCTCTGCTGCAAGTCTCTGGGGAGGAGTTTTACACTCATGCCATCCAGGTTCAGAGCTTGTGGATTTACTTCAATCTCAGCCTCCCTGCCCAAAAGTAACTGCCCACCAACTCCGCCAGGCGACCCCAGTGCTTCCAATGCCCTGACCGTGCAAGGCTTCAGGGTAAAGGGTCTTTCTGGACCTTAGGAAGCCGAGTCTCTATACAGAAACAATCAGGCAACACTGCCCGGAAGCTGGTTCAGAGCTCGTGCTGGCAGTGGGAAGGACCACGTGCTTGGTGAGGCCAGCTTCCCACCATGGGTGCCCATGAATCGCAGTGCACGTGTGTACTGCCTTCTGCTCACTCGCTTGCCCTTCCCTTGCCCACATCTCGAGGCTCCTGGGGTGGTGGGAGGAGAAGAGCAGTGGGAGAAGAGGTTGGCAGTGCCAATGGAAGCCCAGCCAAGATGGGTGGAGTTCACTTCTGGAGCCTTGCAGAGGGGAATAACACCTCAAAGGGGCGTTAGGAAGTGTGTCTGGCTGCTCAGGATAGTTCTGAAGAAAGGAAGCTATCAAAGGGAGGTGATGTGATGGAAAATAACTTCCAGATGGTGCTGTGCCTGTCCCTGCATAATCAGTAAGGACAGGAAGAGACCGGTACTCAAAGGAACTCAGGAACTAGGACACAGAATGGAATCCTCCCAGACAGAGCAGGCTGAGGACTGTGCCAGCTGACTGGGAGACAGCCCAGGAGAAAGGATGGTGGGACATGCTGGTTCTTCCGCATGTCTTGCTGGTATCCTCAACACAGACTCATCCAGCTAGACTACATTTCCCAGCCTCCCTTGCAGCTGGATGAAATCATGTGACTAAACTCAGCCCATTGGGAATGTCATGCGCCCTTCTGATCCTTACCTTAAGAAGGGCTGTCTCTGCCCTGCGTTCCTGTTTCAGGGGAAGGTGGAGGTGGTAATGAGCCATCTTCAGCCAGGGTGACCGGAGCAGATCTAGACGGGAGGAGCCTAATCCCCAAGTCATGGGTCCACCGAACTAGACGTTGCTCACTTTCTCCAAGTACTATTGGAGAGAGCAGTAAAATTCTAAGTCATCTAAGCCGCTGTATCTTCAACCCCTTGTCACTGACATGCTGTTTTCCAGTGTCGTTCTACGTGAAGAGCAGCCTCATTTGCTCGTGTTGCATTTTAAGTGACCGGTAGTTTGAGAGACTGAACCTCCGAGCAGAGGGTTCTCAAAGCCACGTTTCCTCTGCCTGCAGGCTCTATATTCATTTGTGGCATGAAGAACACATAGGAAACTCGGAGAGAGACACCGTGGAGGTCTGCAGATCCTCTGGGCAGGGGTGGCTGCTCCAACTCTGCGCTTGCAGGAGCTAACCCAGAAACACATCCAGTGAACAGAGGCCTGGGGTCACTAGAATTTCACGGAAACACATGGTGTCGGTGTAGCCTGGCCAGTGAACGGGAGGAGCAGATAAGGCAGACTTGGCAGATGGTATTTTGCACAACGTCTTCACAGCCAATGGGCAGCCACACAGAAAGAGCTAATCAACCCCAGGAGGATGTCATTGCAGAGGGAAAGTCCCAGTGACATACTGCAGGCTTGCCTTAGTCACTGTTTGCTCCATGACGTGCTTGTCAGGGTTAAAGGTGACCCAAAGTGGTTAGTAATAGAAGATGCTTTCGATAAGAAACTCAAGAGTCGTAAAGATCTGGGGAGGCTGGAATGATGCCCTGAGCCTGGACAGTTTCATTCATTCATTGATCTGTTCCCTCACTGACATCCAGGACCTGCCGATGTCCTTCACTCTGTGGAAGGTGTTGGGAAACCATGTTGAACAGGTGACAAGAGTCCTGCTCTCACTGAGCTCATGTTTGTGTGTGGGAGAAATAAAATAAAATAAAATAAAATAAAATAAAATAAAATAAACAGATACTCTGGCAAGGTAACTGTGGTGATAACCACCAGGAAGAGCATTATCAGCACAGAATAACAATAGGAAGCTGAGGTTCCTGCATATCAGGGCCGGAAAGGATGGCCTGTGGCATGTAACTTGTATGAGCAAAAGAAGCCAGGCTTGCAAAGACGGGTAGAGGGTGAATTCAGGGTGCAGCAAACACAAAAGCAGGAAGGTGGGCTGTTCCAGGGACTGACAGAGGCTGCTGGGCTGGAGGAAGGGGGAGAAGACATTTAAGGAATTGGATTCTACCCACTGTAGGGTGAGACTTCTGAAGATTTCTGGGACAGTGGCAGCCTCATAGGATTTTCTTTTTCAAAGGTTAGATTGGCTGCTGCATGGAGGTGAACAGAGGAGTGAGGGGCGTTAAGGGAATGCTGCATGGTCCAGGCCAGTGATGGTGAAGATGAGGACAGCCGGAGCAAAAGCAAGAAGAGGTTTGGCTTCGCGAGGTGGCAGAGGGAAAGCCCATAGGATCTGCTGCTGGTGACTTATGAGGGTGCAGGAAGGAGAGAAATCAAGAACAGCTCCCAGGACGGGGGCTGGACTGCAGATGGCAGGACCTGTGCCTGGAACTTGCTGGGCCAGTCCACTCCCACTCCGGCACTTGGCCAGCTCCCCTACTTCCCCCACTCCTGGCCCCACTGTCTAGGATTAAGATCTAGGGACTGGCTCCTAGGGGTCTACGGGAACCCTCCCGCAGATTCACAGAGGGGCTGGAAGAAGTGCCATGTGGTTCAGACTAAGTAAACAAGCAGGCAGGTGGCCACTGGTGGCCCCATCCTTGGATGGCAGCACTTAGCATATCTCATCCTGGGACAGGACAAGGACTGAGGAGGCTGCATCTGGGCTGAAGGAATGAGACCAAGGCAGATGCCCCAGGGGAGAGAGAGACAAGGTTCTGATTCACAGCAAAGTGGAGTCCTGGGGCTTCTCAGGACCCAGAGTGGCCTTGAGCTAGCTGTGAGTGGACTTTCAGTCCCCACCCAGGAGTGCCCAGGGCCAGCTTTTCTTGCCAACTCAGTCCCAGGCATGGGACTGGACTCGAGGTGAGGGGTTCAGAAGACCTCTCTGTCAGAAGGAATAGGGGAACATGAAGGTGGGCCTCTGGCTCCTCCTCATTTCCTTGCACTAACCCCACCCCCTTGCACTGTTATTAACAAGTAATTGATCAGAATTAGGGACTTCTGAATCTTGTAGGATTTTCGCCCTGTGCTAATGGTAGCAGGTGAGTCGCCCCTGGGATCACATTTTAGCATTCCATCCTGTAATTGCAGCCATAAAACGCATGTCACCTCCGCTGGCTGGCGGCAGCCGGTTTGTAAAGCCCTGCTTCTCATTTTCATGGAGAAAACATTACAGGTCCAAGTCACTGCCTAATCCCACATTTGACTCTTTTCTTGACATCTTTCAAGTCACTCAAAGCCTCCTTGGAAAGACCCCTGACTTTCAGAGAACGCTTTATGCCTTTCTCCTCTGTCCCAGCTTTCTGGCTCCTGGGCTGGGGCCTCCGCCACCAGGAGACGGCACCAGTTTCCTGCGGGTGTGGTGACAAATTGCCACCAGCTCAGTGGCCTGAAAGAAGAGAAGTATACTCTCTCGCTGTGCTGTCAGCCTGAAGCCTGACACTGAGGTGCTGACAGGTTACCCTACCTCTGGGAGCCCGGGGGCGAGGTCCTTCCACACAGCAACCAGCGGCTTGTGGCCGCATTCTGCTAATCTCCGCCTCTATCTCGATGTGGCTTCTCTTCTCCTCCTTGTCTACCCTCTGTGTTTGTCTTCCGAGGACACTTGTCACTGGTGTTAGGGCCCACCTGGGTGACCCCGGGTGGTCTCATCTTCAGATTGCTCCTACTTATATCCACAAAAGCTTTTTTCCCAAACATTTGTAGGTTTAGGGCTTAGGACCTCGACATTTCTGGGGGTGCTGGGCACCACTCAACAGCAGTTCCCGGGAGCATAGTTTCCTTGCAGGCCGAAAGAAGGGGCACCAAGTCAAGCAAAGAGAAAAGCTGGGCAGCGTGCAACTGAGATCCACGCTTCGGCTGAGTTTCAAAAACAGCTTCCGTGGGGCTTCAGGGCTGCTGCTCAATATTGAACCCAACCGAGAGCGCAGCATCAAATGCCAAAGGTCAAGCTGCAGCCCCTTCTGCAAAGCACAGGAAATCACGCTTGGAGCCTGCTGCTCTTTGCTGTCTGTTGTCATTCGGTATAAAAAATAGAGGCTGGTCCTGGGCCCCGCTCCACCAAGCAGGCCACAGGGCCCTCTGAGTCAGCAACCATAGCTCACAGGCTGCCCGGAGATCACAGTGCAAGGGCTAAGGGCTGACATCCAAGAAAGAGTCTGCAACCTGCAATGGGCCACCAGCACCCCCACCCCCACCCCCACCCCAGGGCCTTCCTGTCTGCTTTAGGGCAAAAACATGCTAGAAGAAAATGCAGGAGGCTTTGGTTCTGGGTCCTCTGGAGTTTTGGTCCCGTGACCTTGGGCAGAGTACCTTCACTGAAGATAGTGATGTTATCCAGTGCCCCAGATGGCTACACATTATGTTTATGCAAAGTTGTGTCATTAATCTTTTACCAATTGCACAAAGTATGGTGAAAGACATGGCCATGGTTGGGATGAGTCTCCCAGAATTCATGAGTTGGAGGCTTAATCCCTGAATTCCTATGTTGATGGAGTTTGGAAGTGGAGCCACTGGGAGGTTAGGAAGGGATGAGGTTATGAGGGTGTGGTGGCCCTGGGGTGACATTAGTGGCTTTATACACCAAGGAAGAGAGGCTTGAGCTGTCTCGCCATGGGACACCTCTGCCACATTATGACTCAGCAAGAGACCCCCACCAGGCCACACTCTTAAACTTCCAGCCTCCACAATCATGAGCCAAAAAGTCCTCTATTCTTAATAAATTAGCCAGTCTCCAGTATTTTGTTGTAGCAACAGAAATTGACTAAGACAAATACAGTGCAACATACCTGCATTTTAATACGTAAAACTTTTAACACAGGTGTTTGTGTTTACTAATCAACGTTTTACATTTTCACTGGAAAGGTTATGGGAATCCATCTTTTTTTTTTTTTTTTTGGTATCAGGAATTGAACTCGAGGCTGGAATCCATCTTAAGAATTAATTACTATAATTTATTCAACAGCTATTTATTGAAGGCTGTTTCAGCAGTTGTTGTAAGTGCTGCTGATCTAAGGGTCCTAGAAAAGCAGGGAGCAGAGCAGATGTAACTGTGGCCCTAGTGGGGTAGAATACCTGCTAGGGAGGCAGAATTAACAAGGCAAAAAACTAAAATATAAAGAACAGTAAGTAACGATAAGGAGAAAAAATTGCATGCTGTGTAAGATGAGGAATTTCATTTTATTTTATTTTATTTGTATTGGGAATTGAACCCCGGGCCTTTGCACTGAGCTACATTTCCAGTCCTCTGTTTTATTTTTTATTTTGAGGCAGGATCTCATTAAGTTGCTAAGTTGTGTAGGCTGGGCTCAAACTCGACATCCTCCTGCCTCAGCCTCCCACAGCGCTGAGATCATAGGCACGCACCACTGCACTTGGCGGTTGACATTTTAGATGGGGCAGCCAAAGACCTCGCCAAATGCAACTGCTTAGCAAAGATGTGGCAGGAGTGGGGGAAGAGCTATCTTAGGGGGCGGGGACAAAAGGAAGCCACCTCCCTGGTCCTGGGCGGGGTGCATCACACAGATGCAGGGGCTCGGTGGGCTCCTCCTGGCACCTCACAGAGCTTGGCTTTGTCTCTGAGTCACCTGGGGACAGCTGACTGACGTTTCCACAGGATCCCTCTATTTAGAAGTCTCTAGGAGCGAGTATAGGTATTTGAAGCCACATTGCAAAGCTGATTTCCTAAATGTCAAATGCTTGCTTTTCTCCCTGAAGGTGGTTTTTGGCAGAGAAATGATCCACTCGGTATGGTGCTCGAGCCCCCAAGGCATGGATGAAAATAAAGGAGAAGCTGCACTCGCTAAGTTTAGCCCAACATCGTTCTTGATAGAGCGGAGGCATATGTTTGAACTCAGAGTGGGGAAAGGGCTTCCTGTGCCGCCTCTCCACGCAGAGAGCCCGGCTATTTCAGGGGTAGCCAAATGTCCCCAGACAGCACTGCTTCTTCCCACCTGCAGGGGACCAGGGCCCCCACTGGCCAACCTTCTTCCTCCTGGAATAGGACATCAGGGCCTATGCTACCCTAGTGCTAAAGACCAGGAGCGACATCCACCACCAACGAGCAGCAGCTTCATGTGGGCTGCAGACAGAAACTGGATAACTGGGTACAACAAAAATATACATTGGCCATGAAAGGGGATGAGGTGTTGGCAGGAACCTTGAACATACTTTGCTCAGTGAAAGAAGCTAGTCAATAAAAGATTGTATGTGACTCCGTTCATATGAAACATCTGGAATAATCAACTCTACAGAGACCAGAAGTGGATTGGAGCTGGGAAATGAGGGATGATGGGATGGTAGCTAATGGGATCAGGTTTCTTGTTGAGGTGATGAAAACATTCTAAAATCAAGATGGGATGGTTAGGCTTATCTAATATTCTAAAAAAATCATTACACTGAAAACTTTAGTGGAGTTTCCATGGTCCAATGTCCCCCCCTAGAGTCTATATATAGAAACCTAACCCTCCAGGCAATGGTATCAGGAGGTGGGGCTTTTGGAGATGGCGGTCAGGAGGGTGGTGCCCTTGTGAATGGGGTTAGTGCCCTTATGAAGGAGCCCTGAGGGAGCCCTGAGGGAGGTGAGGAGAAAGTATCTCTCTGGTTCGGGAAGTGGCCCTTCCCAGACACTGAGTCTGTTGGGGCCTGGATGCTGGACTTCCAGTGTCCAGAACTGTAAGAAATAAGTTTACACTGCTTGTCAATCACTCAGTGTATTGGGCAGCTTCTGATACTGTAACAAATGCCCCAGATAATCAGCGTGGAGGTTTAGTCTGAGGGTGCGCAGCCCCTTGCTTTCAGGCTGTGCAGGCAAGAACACATGGTAAAACAAAGCCTCCAGGGCATGCAAAGAGAAAGAGAAAGCAGAATCCCACAGTCTCCTCTGAGGGCACCCCGTGACCTGAACCTCCACCAGGCCCCCTCTTAGAGGATCCTCCACCTCCAATATCGCCAAGCCGAGGACAAACTTGAGCACCTGGGCCTTTTGGGACATTTCAGACCCAAACTACAGCCCCCAGTCTAGACTTCGTTACTGAAGCCTGAACAGACTAACACAGGTCAACGCTGTGGAACGTGAGTTTTAGACGAGGTGCATTTGAAAGACATGGTGACTTTACATAAAAAATTACTACAGTAGAAGACACGTTGCCATTCATGCCCCTCAAAAACTCCCCTTCATTTTGAACACACTTATCCCATCTTCTTGTCATTTTCTCTTTTTTTGGCGGGGGCGGGGGGAGTGGTTGAGACAGAGTCTTGCTACGTAATTCAAGCTGGCTTTGAACTCACCAGCCCAGGCTGGCCCTGAACTCAAAGTGCTCTTCCTGCCTCAGCCTCCTGAGTGCTGGGATTACATGTGTGCACCACCATGCTCAGATACCCCTTTCTGAAGCAGCTCTGGAAGTCCTCTTTCGAGGGTATTTACAATACTGACCAAAAATACAGTGAACGCTGCTGCTGAGCACCATCCAACAGAAAGGCAGGATCATGAAAACACGACAGTGTCCTCATCCACCTTATTCACTGGATCTGGCACTGTGTGACTTCTGGGTCTTTCCCTAAAGTCAAAATTACTAAGAAACGGAAATGTTTTTAATCCATTCAGGACATCGAGGCAGTCAGGACAGTGCAACCAAAGACACTTAGGAAAGAGGACTCCAGAGCTGCTGCAGAAAGTGGCAAGAACGATGTGATAAGTGCATTTGAAGCCAAGGGGAGTTTTTTGGAGGGGAATTCATGGCAATGTGTCATTTACTATAGTAAATATTTTTAATTTAAACATTCAAACATTTTCTTTTGATCATACCTCATAATAAAAGCATTTATACACACTCACCATGTACATCCACACACACAGACACAAAAGATGTGACTCCTAAAAAAGTTAATAATCATAAATTAAAATACTTACCCTCTTTTAAACATGTCTTTTAAACTCCTGTTGTCAAACAAGAAAGGATGATTTGAAAAGCTTCCTATCCCTTGGAGCAGATGGCTCTGCCCACCTTGCTCTGGGTGACAGCAGTGTCCATCGGCTCCCTGAGCCTGGGAAAAATGTCCTCCTGGGGCCAACTGAATAATTTACAAAGCCAAATGCAAAATGAAAATGTCTTACTCAAAATGTATTATGGCTTCAAGATGGCAACAGCAGAAAATTAAAGCGAGCATGGCTACTCTGCGGACCATTTCTTTGCTGGGAGAGCTGAGGTGACTCCAGCAGTATCCCCTGAGTATCTTCTGGAAAATGAAGCTGGGGGCTCCCTCCCTGGAAAGCAAAGACCAGAAGTCGGTTCCCCTCCTGCCACTGCTCAGCTGTGCTGCAAGTGCATGTTCAAGGTGGTGACTTTGGCGTTCCAAGGTGAAGACAGCAATCGCATGGAGCAGAGCACACGGAGACAGGTACCTTTCTGTAACAGCTGTAAGGTGGCCCAGGAGCTCCGGGGCCTGAGATAGAAACAGACACCAGCAATCCACGCGTGAAGAATTGGGGAAAGTGTGGCCGCCATCAGAAAGCCATTCCCCCAAAGAAATGGTGTCATTTCACTATTCCAGTTTGTTAGTGATGTCTTCACAGGCTTGCTTAAGTCTGTTACATTGTTTAGCAATTAATCCAGATCACACTTTAATCCAGACTTTATTCTGTTGCCCAGAGTGGCCTGTAAATTAACTTTCCTTAATCATTTGCTAGACTGAGTAGTACAGGAATGACTAAATAGACTGATGCACCAAGCATTATTTTGTTCAGTGCCTTCATGGGAATCTTTTTCATGATTCAGGAAAAAAAAAAAAAAACATGAACAACTGCAAAATCATATATCTGTACAGGTCTGACTCAGTCAGACACATTTATTTAGGGATTATCAATTGTACAGATACCACGGGTGCCTGCTGCAAGTTTGGCTGACCAGACTTGCCTAAGGCATGTCACCTTGTGGTGGCTTTCCAAGGTGGTGAATGGGCTTGGAGAACAAGGCCTTATAAGGGCAAACGGCTGGGGCAGGGTGGCTATGTCGCGGGCGGGGGGGCAGTGTGCCAGGAAACCACGTGACCCTGCACCAGGACTCCAAACTCCTTGGGCCTCAGTTTCCATTTCTATAAATCCAAGAGCTGCCTGAGTGACCAATTTTCTAAAGTCGGTTCCAGTTTTAAAATCTGGGACTTCATTCCCTGGCCTCTCACCACCCGAGGGGAGAAAATTAGTCATAGAAACCACAGCTCCCATGGGCAGCGCTGGTCTTGACCTGATTGCTTGCGGTGATCTGAGCCTTTGCACTGAGCATGGGGCAGGCAGCGACCAGGGCTGACTCAGGGGACTGGGACCTGCAGAGGTTTGTCACGGGCTCAGACTGCCAAGTGTGGCAGGCACGTGGCAAGATGAGGAGGAAACCGAGGCTGCCGCTGGATGGCCAGGGACGCTGAACTGGGTCTTCACGGCAGGCTCTGTCCGATTGTCCTATCTTCATGGCCCCAGGCAACCCAAGCAACAAAGGCAGCTGCCAGCGGGCAGGAGAAATGATAAGGGGCATCAGGAAAAGGTTTTAACCCCCAGGGTACCATATTTGCTCCTCCAGGAGTCTTTAGCCATTTCCTGTTTTACTCATCAGCAGCGCTTGCTGCAGCAGGGTTTTCCCTCAGACGACTCGTGATGATGGTCCTAACCCTACTCCATCTTGCCGTGAACTATCTCGCTTTTATTATGATGTTTTTGGCATGGCTCAAGTATATGGAGAGTCATTGGAGACAAAAGACATCGGGCTATTTACTGCATTCTGTTTTTCTGAGTGATATTTCTATTTATAAAATATAGTCATTCTCAATGGCTGAAAATTAAATGAAGGTTGGTCTTCATTTAAATTAAATGAAGCTACACCTTTTTTTTTTTTTTTTTTTCTAAATGGGAAATGGGTTAACAAAGAAAACAGACATTGCTTGCTGTGGGGTGGTTTGGGACCACCCAATTGGGGGGCCGCTAGTGGGTTCCTTGTAACTGTGCCTGCCAGCAACGGGGCAGGAAAGGGATTTGGAGGTAGGGGTAGGTGTCAGGTTCTAAAGCTTAACTCTCTCCATTCCTTGATCTCAATACGTATCAGTGGAATAGCCGCCACTGCTTTCACACAGCTTATATTATTTCTACCACCGCTCTAGGAAGCTGAGGCAGGAGGATTAGAAGCTGGAGCCCAGCCTGGGCAATTTAGTGACTTAATAAGACCCTATCTCAAAATAAAAAAAAAAAAGGGCTAGGGATGTAGCTCAGTGTGAAGGCCTTGGGTTCGATCTCTAGTACCACAACTTATAAAACTTAGTATGTGATTTTGACAGGGCATACTTCATTTTACTTTTTCAGAGGCGGGGAGTAGGCCTTATTTACCTTTGTAAATAAGGTACTGTATTTGCCGAATGAATAAATGATACACCTCAGATGAAATGACGTCTGTTTAACTTGCAACTGGAAACTACCGGGGACTGTGTTGACTATTGATTTGGATCACAAGGTAAATACAGACAAGCCTGTAAGGAAACTTATTTGTGTTGTTTTTCATTAAAGGATGACTTGGTAAGTTAATCATTTTTCATAATTATGCCTGCATTCTGAAGTCCTCTCTCTGCACTTTACTCTATTTGTTAATGACCCTCTCCTCTCCAGCGTGGTGGAGGAGACTCACAGCTGCCCACTTAGTCGCCACGGTGCACCCCATCCTTTTACCCACTGTGCCTTCTGACTTTCAATTTCCTCCTGACACGACTTTTGATCTCCACGCTGAAGGGCTGCACTTTTATTAGGTTTAATTTACTGTCAGGCCCTGTGTTCCCCGTGAATGGCACTACAATAGTCAATGAGTAATCACAGGCTTTGACCCGGCTAGGCTTTAATTCGGCTGAGTAACTAGGAAACCAACTAATAATAGAGAGGCAAAAATGAAAGGAGCCCTGGTACGGCCCCAGAACCAGCATCTGCCGTGTTATCTTGGGCTGGCAGCTGCCCTAGGCGGAGGACGATCAGCCCTGACCCAAGACCCTCGCCAGGGGCCTCCAGGCCCAGCCCAGGCCTCGTGGGAAGAGGCGGGGCGACGAAACAAAGGTGGGGTCCAGGCTTCTGATCACCCGGCTGAACGGGTCACCAGAACCTCTGACCTTTATGCTTGGAGCCACTATCACTTTAGACAGAGTTTCACACATTCAGAGCCAAGAGGGTAGGGATTTATTTTTTTCAATTATATGATATGATAAGGTTTTTTTTTTGTTTTTTTTTTTTTAATTTTTTTTTTTGTGGGTACCGGGGGTCGACCTCAGGACCTCGCGCGCCAGCAGGCGCCCGTGCCGCTGAGCGATATCACCAGCCCTTTTTTCGTATGTGGGTTCCGGGAGTCGAACTCGGGCTCTCGCGCTTGCCAGGCAGGCGCTTATGCCGCTGAGCTATCTCACCGGCCCAATGATAAGGTTTTTGTAACCAAAGTTTTTCATATACTAGTCTCAGAGGAGAGCTTAGAAAGAGAAATATAATGACCGTAGTTGTGACACACCCGCCCCCAGTAACCCTGATGACACGGCTTCCATAAGCAGCCCCTCCTGACTTTACTCTGCGGAGCAGGCCGGACGCTAGCGGGCAGAGGGGGCTCTGCAGTCTGCCTGCCGCTGGGCCCCTTCTTTCCACAGCTTTCTGCGCACATACGTTGGAAACAGCCCAGCATGTAAAGTGCCACTTCTAGCCTTCAGTCTGCGCCAGCCCTGCAAGGAGAAAGATGCCCTGATTCAGGAAGCCCCTTGGGAGCCCATGGGCTCAGGACCAGGTGGGATGGGACAAGCACTCCTGCTCCGGGCACCCGTACTTCAGGGGACAGCGGTCTGCACAGAGCCTCTGAGACACTGCCAGGGCCGCGAGCCCCTGCGGAAGAGACCCTTTCATAACCGGCATCGCAGTCCCGAAGAGTCAGGGTTTTCTGCTATGGCAAAATGAAAAAATAAATAAACAACATACAATTCATTCACATCTCCATGGTAACACACTATGGATCTCTATTCCATTTATGGAGCTCCTTCTTGACCTCTCTGGGTTCTCTGATCGAGGCTTGAATATACACTGAGAAGCCTTCAAAACTGATTCACTCTCCAAGAAACAGCAATTCCTTTAGGGCCTGGTCGTTTTAGCCGGGTAGGCGCTGCCTTGACCCATGCACCTGACACCTGCACACCCTCACACCGGAGAAACACGGAGGTGCAACAGGATCTCAATCAGCCAACGACCAGATAAGCTCTGATCCCGAGTTGCCAAGGAAACCGGGCACTCTGGGTACCAGAGAAGCTGGGCCCTTCCTCTCCCTTCCCACTACAGCAGTTCTCGAGATGTGCCAGCCTTCGGTCCCTGGCCTTGCCTACGCTGGGTTGTTCCGCTTCATACACGTTAGGAATCTAAACTCTCCTGCTTAACGGTGAGCCTGTGACCGAGTCTAAATAGGAAATGCACAGGCTTCCAGCCACGGACTCAAGCACCTTCTAATAAAACATGCGAGGAAACCACAGTATGGCTTCAAAACTGAGTTTCCCATTTAGATGACCTGTTCGGTTATGGCGCGGCTCACTTCCCTCCGCGTAAAGTAGGAACACCAAGGCCTTGCGGAACCTGGACGGTACCTCGCGGGCGCTCAGCCCGGCCGCTTCGCCGAGGCCCAGCCCTAGGGGGCGCCACGCACTCGGGGCCGCAGCAAGGGGGCCTCCGGGGCCGGGCAGCTCGGCGTCCCTAGACTCGGCGCCCGGCAGTGGTCGGTTTGCACTTTCATAGCCTCAGATCGAGGGCCTCCGCACGACGGCATGACCAGAGGTCCAATGCCACTCGGAGGCCCACGCCCCGCTGCCCCTGCGCGCCGCCAGTCCCAGCCCTAGTTCCTGCGGAATCGAACAGGCGCCCGGCCCGACCTGGAGGCTCCGCGTCCCCAGGCCCGGGCAGCAGGCAGGGACAGCCGGGGGACAGAGCCCGGGACCCGGGGGAGCTGGAGCGGGCGCGGGGGCGGCCGGGCCGGAAGGGGCCGCCTCCTCCCCGCCCCAGCGCTGCGCCCGGGCCGCCGCCCCCGCCGCCTCCGCAGCCCGCGCCCCGCCCCTGCGCGCCCCGGCGCCGCTCCTCCTCCGCTCCCCGCCCCTTGTCCCTCCCCTGCTCGTCTCTCTCCTCCTCCCCGCGGCCCCTCCCGGCCCTGCCCCCGCTTCTGAAGAGCGCGCGGCGAGGGGGCCGGGCCGGTTACTTCCTCCGCCGCGGCGCCGAGCGCGGAGTGGCCCAAAGAGCCTGCGTCCGGCCCCGGCCTCCTCCGCACGCGCCCAGCCCCGATTCCCGATCCCTGATCCCCGATCACAGATCCCCGATCCCCGCCCGTGCTCGCCTCCCGCTGCGCCACCGAGGGACCCGGCCCGAGCTCCGCCGCTGGCTGCCGGCCCTGCCCCGCGGCGAGGTAAGAGCAGCCCGGAGAGCGCGCTTCCTGGCGGGGACCCCCAGCGGGCGGGCGCGACGCTCCAGGGCCGATCCCGGGGCGCGATCCCAGGGCACCCGCGATCGGGGACGGGGGATCGCCCCGGGAACTCAGGGGTCGCGCGTGTGAGGTCCGCTCGGGCCCGTTTTCCGGTGCCGGGTGACCCTGGGAGTGGCGGTGGCGGTCGCGCGTGGGGCTGCGCTGCGCGGGCGGCCGGGCGCGGGCGGAGAGGGGGCACTAGCTTTTGTTTTTTGGAAAGAATCACGGGCCTGGTGGGGGTTCCAGCCCCCAGGGCGCGCCCTGGAGGACTGATTTCACTAAAGAGGGTCGGGAGGGGGTGTCCGCGGTGGCCCCGGGTTGGGGGTGACTTGCTGGAAAGGCGCCTGGGAGACTGCAGGTCCTCTGTCACCTGCTCGGCCACATCCCGGGTCCGGCCGGGGCCCCTGGGCATGGGGCACCTTCAGAGCGGGCTGCTTCCACTACGCGGCCCTTATAGTCTTTCTCCTCCTTAGAGCGTTTGAATGACGGGGAAACCTGACCATTTGCCTGTGTGTGTTTGGATTTTTTAAAAATTTCTTGTTTTTTAAAATTTATTTCTTTTTTAATTTTAAGCGCATATACTCTGGTTTCTCTTCAGATCTCAGATCGTATAAATCTTTCCCCTTTTAATTTTAAGAGCATGCGACTTAGGTTAGCCTATACTCGATTTTCAGGGTAGCCTAAAATAGTTGAATCGCTACTTATTTACGAAGTAAAGAAGTGAGCATTTTTGGAAACAGGAGTAATTTATGTTAATTCACCGGGAAGAGATCGCGTTTGTTCCGCACAATGGAAGCGCCCTGCCTTATCTGCCATCCTACACCACCTCCAATCATGGAGATAAATCTCCACGTTAAGCTTTATTAAAATTCCGAGTAATATCGCGGTACAGTGCCTGTGAACACCGTGCATCCCGGGGGAAGACAGTCAAACCCCCATTTCTGGGATTAGTCACTCATCTTTCTAAACTGATGGCTTTCAAGACGACAAGCAAGCCAACCTTCAGAAGTGTATCACGGGTTTAGATTTTTTTTTTTTTCCCCAAATTTACCAACAAACCAACCTGTGCTCTGGTCTTACATAAGTGATTGCTTGTTCCAGTAAGAATATTGTTGTCAGGCAAATTCTCCTTCTTTTAAAATGTAAGCATTCTCAGTGCTTATATTTCTGCCTTTTTTTTTTCCTTTTTTTCTGTTCAAAAGCAAAGATCAAGTCCCGCAGGACCAAAAGGACCCAAACTTGAAATCGATTGGAGAAACTTGACCAGTCCGTCTAGTTAATGAGCCTAGTGGAGTAGAATAAGTGAACTTAAATTTGATTATTTGTGTGTCTGCCTGAAACCATTTAGTAGAGCTCTTTAATTCTACATGGTTTGTACAAAACTCATTAAAAGCTGGACAACAAAAGAATTCTGTTGTGTAGCTTGTAATTACAGCCCTTTATGTGGGAATGGTATGCCGCCTTCTCTCTTGGTATTTGTACACAAAAGCCGGGAAAGCTCTCCCATCTTCGCCTTCCATCTCAGATGCTAAAAAAAACATAGAATTAAGTCGACAAGCATCTAACAAACCAAGTGACCAAAAAGTGCTACCCCATCAAGCTCTGGGAGGATGATTCCTACCTTCCTGGTGTCTGTCCTATTGGTTTTTTTTTGTTTGTTTGTTTGTTTGTTTTTATCCTATTGAGTTTTTTTTGTTTGAGGCTTGTTTGTTTAATCAACAGGTGACTGGACTGACTTCACCTGGGTAGATGACATAGATAGAGTTCCAAGGAAGGAGCATTTCCCATGGTAGGGAAGGACTCGGCCTTCAGTATTCTTAGTGATACTCATGTGCTGTCTGTCAGGATGTGGGGAGGTCCGGGGTGCGGACCCCGTTGTAGCTGTGTGGTCCCAGGCCAGTGACCCCTCTGTTGCTGGCCTCGGTGGCCTCACTTTAGGGTGCTGTGGCACCCACATCTCAGGAATGCAGGAGATTCCAGGACACAGGGACTTAGAGTACCCGGCGCAGGGCTTGGCCCTTGGTGATGAGGCGTAGTGTCCGAGCAGCCTTCCTTGATAGTGAATATTGATTCCTGTGCAATTGTGGGTGACGTAATGTACCAAATGGAGATTCTGAGCCAATGTGGCCACTACAGCCAGGACGGCCCTTCCTCTCCTACCGTAGGGCTATGACTTAACAGTCCTCACTCTGGGCCACTGCAAGCAGTACCTGCAACTCAGCCTTTCCAGCCCTTTCTAGGACTCTTGCCACCCTGTCCTGTTTTATTCCAGGGTGTGTGTGTGGGTGGGTGTGTGTGTTGGGTTAGGGGTCATTAAGGCAATGGTTTAGCCGTAAACGCTGACCATAAAGAGAAAATAGGGAAACACAACCAGAAAATAGATCCTTTTCGTGAGACTGTGCTATTTGCTCTCCCCAGTTGGCACCGTCACTTGCACAGTGATTAGGGTTAGGTTCTGGGCTGTGACAGGTGGGTGCACCCGGAGGAGACGGGAGGTGGGCACTTAGGGGACCCCACAGAGCTGGCTGAAGGCCTTCAGTTCTGTAGTCCTCAAGTTGGGCAGGGGCTCAAGGTAAAAACTACCTTCACAGTGCTTACCCAGCTCATTCAACAGGTTTTAGCTCCTCAGTTGTTTTATTTAGCCCTCTGGCAGTATTACAGCAGTGCCTTTTCTTCCTTCTCAACTTGTACGACCAAACAGGCACCGATTAGGGTCCCCAAGAAGGGTTCAGTGTAGTACCACATTATCCGACTGCAAGCCACATGTATGTTTTTAAATTTTCTACCAAGTTAAAAATAGCAGGACTGGTGAAATTGATTTTGGTTAATCTGCTATATTCAAACTATTACATAAGCATGCAGTGAATGGACAAATAATTGGGTTGTTTTCCATTCTTCTGCCAAATCTTGGGAATCTTGTGAGGATCCTGTTCTCGGAGCACAGCTGGTTCGCAGGGGCTGGCAGCCCCATATTGGTCCGCGCATCTCTAGTGTAAGCCCAGACCATCGAAACCCAGCACACGGGCTTGTGCTTGGGATTACTTCCTCTTGAAGAAATGCACAGCCGAGCACCACACCAAACCAAGTATTTTGAGCTGTATACTCAGAGCAGGTCTCCCACACACGAACCCTCTTCTGGGTGTGCTTTCTTGCCTCTTGGAGGGGAAGAGGGAAGAGAGGGACATTCTGGGACCCCTTCTGGCAGGGCAGGCTTTCCTGGATCTGATTCCTGGGGAGCCGCAGGGGTCCCTCAGGCTCCCAGGTGGAGCTCAGTGTCCTGTGCTGACTCAAGTGGCCTACTGCCCTGCCAGTGCCCTCAAATCCTCACCTAGGCTGCTGATGCCATGGAAACCAATGGAAAGCAGGACACCCCCCCACAGCTGACCCAGCAAAGGGGGTTCTGACCTGCCAGCCAGAAAGTGGTTTAATCTGGGGTCTCATATCAAAGTGGAATTCAGTGGGGAATCAGCATTATTATTTAAATACCGAAATAGTCCACCCCTGTTGTTATACTTGAACATTGCTTTCCTCAGACCTTGAGAAAATCCTTTTAGATGTGAATTCCAGCAGCCAGCTGTGAATTACCCGTCACCTGCGGAACACCTGTCAAGCCATCAATGGGAACTTCTTGAAAATGTGCTTATGACTTGTTGTCTCTTTGACACTGGACTTCCTTTTCTCTTTCAAGATGAATGATTTTGGACTCAAGAATATGGACCAAGTGGCTCCTGTGGCTAACAGTTTTCGAGGGACCCTCAAGGTGAGCGAGCACATCTTAATTAATTAATTATTTATTTATTTATTTTACAAATTGGAAAACTCCATCTCTGCGGGAAAAATATTGGGCCAGGTCCCAGAAAATTGATTTAACCCCCCACCTTTCTTTTGGTACTGGAAATTGAACTCACGACCTCATGCTTGCCAGGCAGGCGCTGTGCCACTGAGCTATATCCCCGGCCCTAGCCCTAGCTTTTTAATTTATTGGTCATGTGACTGTGCTTACTTTCTCTGGGCCTCCGTTTTCTGGTCTGTAAAATGGATATCTTGATGCAGGTTCTACGTGTCTTCCAAGATAGGAAACCATTTAATTTGGAGATAATGAGGCCTTTTATGTCTGAGACTCCTTGCAAGTGAAAAGACAGATCTTGTGATTGTCGGTGAAATAGCCAGAGGTGCTGTCTCTAGGGCCTTTCTGTGCAGTTTGAGTTTTCCTAAATGGAGAAGGCCGCTGATGAAGGGAAACGCAAGAGCTTGAAAGAGGCTGCCACTCTCTCGAAGGGGCCAAGTGAAGCCCACGGGTTGAAGGAGCTTGTGCCAACGTCGCAGAGAACAGCAGGCCTGTTTATGTAAAGCAAGAAACCGGATGAAAGAGCCCGCTCTGTGCTGCCTAAACACATCTCCTGTCGCTTCTGTCATAATTCCTTTCGGGAACATTCTTTCCATGCACAAACTGGTGATTTCCCATTTGCTTTCTCCAAATGTGACAACGGGCTCTGATTGTTTTTGAGCACTGTGTGATAAGCGTGTTCCACCAGCAGCGATTTAGAATCCGCCTCCTTAAAGCTTAGTTAGGGTCTGGCCTACTTGTGCTGGATTTATCAATCTTCAGCGAGGCTATTTGTCTGATAACAGCCCCACCGTCACCACCAAAATTTGGCCACAGGCATTTCTGTTATTCTGAGAAGATCAGCAAACTTCAATGAGTTTTCTGGTTTTATTTGGTCAGGTGGTTTAAGGTACCAGAAATGGCCTAAGAAATTAGGACTATTAAATTGAAACCACACCCCAAAGAAAATCCTTCTGTGAATTAAAAGAATTTGATAATGCTCTCGTGATGCCTGGATTCGGAGAAGAAACAGTCGTTGCCGAAATTTTATGTGTTGAAATAGGAAACAGGAATTCATATTGTTCTTTGGCTTCCTGATTTTAAAAAAAAGAACTCAAAATCCGGAAAGGCACCACTTAGTTGCATGGGCAATGCTAGTGGGAATTTCTAACATCTACTGGATGTTTCACCAAACCAAGCCCTGCTATAGTTTACAGACCTAGATGAGTATTTTGCCCTGGGTTGGTTGGGTTTTCCTCCTTAGATAAAGCTCAGGCATTGGGACATAGCTGGGGCTGGGCCCCAACTTCTGCCTCCCCTCTTTTGTAATGCGTCATTCACTGTTCTGCATTTCTAAAAGAAAGTGCGCTGATTTTATTTGTAAATGTGTTGCACATTTTTAAATTGATGACTCAACAGATGGGTCATTGTATTACACATAACATGGGATTTCCACATTATGTTGGAAAAATGGAAGCGTCGTGTTTTCCTCCACAAGTGAAGCAATGATGAATGAACACATTATGATTTAGAAATGCGTCTTCCATGAAAGGCTATTTTTTTTTTTTTTTCACAAATGTTATATGAGATTAGGAGCCGTCAACACACTGCTTTTATCTTTGTGCTGTATCTTCAACTGTGGAAAGTTTAACTTTAAACCTGTTTCCTTTGGAAATCTTTCCCCTTGGTGAATAAGTGGAGGGGTTCCTTTTAATACCTTTTATTTATATAAAAGGAAAACTCAAGGAATTTTTTCATATATTAAAATGCTTTCTTAACCATTGGAATCGATAAGGAAAAACCTCCCCAGTTTCACTTACATTGTTTCATGGTAAATATTTCAAAGCAAATGCTTCCAAAAAGAAAATAGGTTTTCACTTTTAGAGTTTTGATTTGTTCTCAGTACTTTGCATTTCGTTTTACTGTATTGCACTAAAAGTACCTGTCATGGATTACTGTTCCCCTACACCCAGTCTGATTAAAGTTTTCTCCTATATAACCAGAGCCACAGGTATTTTCAAAGGAGGACTCCAAGCTTCCTCCCAGCATGGTGCTAAGATTCTGTTGTTTTTAGATTTATGTAATTTATTAAGTTGAGCAGGACACTGAAATTCTCAGTCATTCTGACTCCCTGAGGTTAGTTAAATAATTCAGAGAACAATGGAATCATGTGGGTCACGTTGACTTTCTTAGGAAATGTTTTTCCAGTACTAGTGGTGAATTCTGTGCTGCTTTGTAATTGCCATTTTAGTCGGGGTGTGGCATGAGATTACCCATGGACTACTTTTAAAATAGGTAATTAAATCGGTTCCTTATTGTATCTCCCTTTTCTTTTCCATGTATTTCTGCAGCGCCAGCCAGCATTTGACACCTTCGATGGGTCTCTGTTTGCTATTTTCCCCTCTCTAAATGAAGAGCAAACACTCCAAGAAGTGCCAACAGGCTTGGATTCCATTTCTCATGGTAATTGGTTCCCCAGCCTCCATCAATTTCCATAAAAAGACTGGGTTCCTAAGCAAGGGATGTCCCTACGCTGAATCCTTGCCATGAAAAGTGTGGAGAAGCCCCTTTGTCTTTTGAGTGAACTTGGCAATTCTGATGTCTTTACTGCCCTGTGCCAAATGGCACCCCGTGGACTCCTATCGTACACTGCAGGGGAACCCCTGAGGTTCTCATCAGGGGTGTTTTCAACACCACTAATGCTGTCCTCCCCTCCATGGTCTACTCCGCCAAACGCATAAAACCCTGGACCTCGATTTTTCATTCTGGGTTCCTGCAAGTGAAATCATCTCCCACAGTTTTGGGCCAACATATTCTTACCCATTTGTATCTCTGTCTGCAGTTCTTTCTTAAGGTCATTATTTATTCTTTTTGAAGGGAAGAGCACGTTAGATAATGTCTCTCCAATTACTTTGGTAGAGCTTTTAGCTGGAAACATTTCAGAGATTGTTTTGCCATATGAAGTAGGTACTAGAAAAATACTGCCAAGAAAATTAATTAAAACATGTGGGCTTGCATAAGTGTAACACTGGTGACCAGTCATTTATCATTCTTCAAATTTCTGAGCTCGGGCCGGTGATATAGCTCAGCGGCATAAGCGCTTGCCTGGCAAGCGCGAGGTCCTGATTTCGACTCCCGGTACCTGCATATAAAAAAAAAAAAAATTTCTGAGCTCATCTAAAGAAAATTGTTTTTCTGAAAACTTAAAGGAGCAGCTACTTTACGGAGCTTCAGGTACGGTGCCCAGGTCCCTTTGCCCACTGCTCGTTTAATGGCCATAACTTCCAAATTTCCCATCAGTGACCCTTTTTAAGCTGTTTGAGCAAAAACCACAATCTGGTTTGTTGTCTAAAAATCTAAGATAGGCATAAGTTAAAATTTTTACCTATGCATCCCTGCTTTCTGAAGCTCTGCAAAGTAAATAAGCTTGGATTTTATTGCAGAATTTCTCCATGTAGATAATTCTAAGACATGTCATGTATTCTTAGTCCTGGTTAAAAAATTTTTGTTCGTATTTTTATATATTATAAATATGTGTTTTTTTATTGAGGTGCTGGTGACCTAACCCAGGGCCTCTCACATACTAGGCAAGTGCTCTGCCACTGAGCTGCATCCCCGGCCCCGTATTTCTACTCTTTTAAGAAATCATGTTGCTGGGCATGAAGGGGCACAACTGTAATCTGTGCACTCAGGAAGCGAGTGCAAGGCCAGCCTAAACTACATAGAAAGACCCTGTCTCAGACAGACAAGCAAACAAAGAAAAGATAAAAGAAAAATTATGTTAAGATTTGAGGTCGGAATCATTCTTGGCTGTGAACTAAGCTCTCTCTCAAAGTCTCAGCTGCTGCTGCCTCTTGACATCCTCGTGTCCCCGGGTTTCTTTGCAGACTCTGCCAATTGCGAGCTGCCTCTGCTGACCCCCTGCAGCAAGGCTGTGATGAGCCAGGCCTTAAAAGCCACCTTCAGCGGCTTCCAGAAGGAGCGGCGGCGGCTGGGCATCCCCAAGAGTAAGTGCTGGCTTCCCGCCCAGGTTGGACCAGGGTGGTGGATTGGACTTCGAAATTTGATCTGGACCCGGCGCCAATGCTGCTGTTTAGGGGTTGCAAAGAGAACATCTGTGCAGACCCCTGAGCCAGTCTGTATGTCAGCCTGGTCCACCGCACCCTTCACCCAGTGCTTGTTAAATGTCCATTACCAACACCCTGGTTTGTGTCTTGGGTCTTGTCTGGGTGGTGGCCTGGTCTCGCCACCTTTCCATCCCCTTGACCGGCGGGCCATCTGTTCTTCCAACCTGGCAGACCCCTGGCTGTGGAACGAGCAGCAAGTGTGCCAATGGCTTCTCTGGGCCACCAACGAGTTCAGCCTGGTGAACGTGAACCTGCAGCGGTTCGGCATGAACGGCCAGGTCCTGTGCAACCTCGGGAAGGAGCGTTTCCTGGAGCTGGCGCCTGACTTTGTGGGCGACATTCTCTGGGAGCATCTGGAGCAGATGATCAAAGGTAGCACTGGGTTGGTTCTGGGCACCGTGGCGGGGAGGGGACACCAGGGGGAATGGGGCTTCTTCAGCCTTGGGCTTGCCCCAGCACCCCAAGTGAGTCAGTTGCGCAGTGTTCATGACAAGGTGTTCATTGCCTGGAGATGAGTGTGCGCCGTGTGTCGGTGGCATCGGGCACAGCCCCAAGGCAGGAGCCTGAGTCACCGAATGGTTCACTGCTGCCGGCGATCCGTCTCGGCCCGAGTGGACAGGGTATGTAGGGCAGCAGGAATTCCTGTGTGTTAGGAGCTCACCCGTCGCAGCCGAAAGAGATAAGTCAGCTTTAATGGAAGGGAGTCTTTCGCAGATAGACTCTGGGTTTTACTAAGTCCAAAAAGAATCCAACAGAGAATTTTAGTGGGGCAGAGTGTTAGGTATTTAAACCAGGAAGTTATTGATACATATTTACCCACTGAGCTCTTGTACGGCAACCAGCCACCCATCCACAGAAACCTTGCCAAATACAGACAGTCTTGATTTAGGACTTCAAAGACCAGTGAGAATGTTTAGAATATGTTTGAGTTTTAAAAAAAATTAGAGAAGGGATCGTTTCAGTTAAATGGTATAAGAAAATGAACACCTTTGTTGAATTGGAGGCAAAATTCCTGACTTAATTGTGCTTAAACACATCATGTTTCAACATCTGCCATAGACTCAGAATCTCAAATAGACCTGGGCTTCAACCACCAGCTCTTTTTAGTTCTAATTTCTCAGGGCCTGGGAAACTTACTTTTAAAGACCCCCAAATGTTCTCTGAACTTGGACGGGTCTTAACTGGAAAGTTGCCAGTGAACCCGCTCATCGGGCAAGTTTTAGCTCATTTTGCTGTTACCCCGATGTGTGGTTTTGCGTGTGTTTAGGTTTACGGGTGGGCGGGTGTGTGATTGTGTTCCTAGTAAGTGTAAACCTTTTTCTTTCAAAGTTCACGAGCACGTGGGTCCTATCACCACGGACAAACGTCAGGCTCAGAAGCTGTGCATTAGAACCCTCACGGACCAGGAACAAGTCCCACTTCATTAGTCCCATGTCCCCAGCCCCTGGACAGATGTTTCTTCACCAACGTTGAACTATTTTTTGAACGTAATAAGAGTGAATGAAATACTTGGTCTGGATCTTTCCAGTTTGACAGCAGAAAATTTAACTTTGCCAAAGATTTCATTAATTTTGGGAAACTAGTTATTAGAAAAATGAATCGCTGTCTCCAGTGTTTTGAAAAGAATGTATAATCACACGTGACACCATCAGATGAAATGAGAAGGGCGAAGTGTAGTCATTTGAAGATACCTGTATGGCAGGAGTCTGGCAGTAGCATTTTCCTTGTGGGGCTTTGACTTGAATTTGCCATCTTATGCCTCCTGTGTTTGTTTTTCAGAAAACCAAGAAAAGACAGAAGATCAATATGAAGAAAACTCACACCTCAACTCAGTCCCTCAGTGGATAAACAACAACACCTTAGGTCAGTTTGGTTGATTCTCAACACCTGATGCTTGGCCTGTGGTGGAACCTTCCCAGGGACAGTCCAGACCTGCCCTGTCCTCCTCGTGGTGGCCACACGTGGGTGCCGAGCTGCTAAAATGGGGCCGCTCCCCTTCGAGATGTGTGGGAATATAGGGCTCACGGATCTGGAAGTCTTCGTATGAAACACAGATTGTGAAATACCTCCTTGGTGATTTACAAATAGTGTTTACATCTTGAAGTGATAATTGACACATTAGACCAATGAAGATGAACGATTAGTCTGTTTCTTGCTTTTTTAATGTCACTATTAGAAAATTTTAAATTGCGTAAGTGGCTGTCATTATCTCTCTTTGGCTCAGCGCTGGGCTGGGCGGTTTGTAGAGTAAGAAGCAGTGTAGAGAGCTGATGACTGTCGTCACTAGAGGTGAGTCTAGCGTGACACATAGAGGTGGCAGGCACAGAGCGTGTGGAAAGTGGTCAGCAGTGTGCTCCAAACTTGGGAGTTGGAGCCGCTGCCCTGGAATTGGGTATTGGTAGTTGCTTGTGGGCCCAGCTCATTGTCACTGCCACACCAGCTTTAACAACTCCATTGTGCAATCCCTTTGCCCCAGGTTTTGGCGTGGAACAGGCTCCATATGGAATGCAGACCCAGAGTTACCCCAAAGGTGGCCTCCTGGATGGCATATGTCCATCATCCGTGGCGCCCGGGGTGCTGAGCTCTGAGCAGGACTTCCAGATGTTCCCCAAGTCCCGGCTCAACACCGTCAGCGTCAACTACTGTTCTGTTGGCCAGGACTTCCCTGGCAGCAACCTGAATTTGCTCACCAACAGTTCTGGTAAGATGGGAGCTGTCTTTCTGCAAGGTGGTGGGGTTGATCCTGGGATGTGGGCTCTTGAGTAAATGGGTCCTGTGTCTGGCCAGGGTCCGTGCGCTAAGTGAGCTTCCAGCAAGTGTGTTCTGTAGTGGGTTTCAGACACTGGCCCAGATACTGCGGGGATCCAGTAAGCTAGACACGGTCCCTGCTCTTGGGGCTGAATTCCTTGCCCAATGGGGTATTGCGTGCAGACCTAAAATGTGACAGACTTCTTTTTAAGGGGACTTAAAATATGCACAGTGCACAAATCTCAGACTGTACAGCTGGTTGGACTTGCGTGTGTTTTGACACCTGGGTAACCACCATCAAGATGGAGACAGAAAAGTTTTAGCACCGAGAACATTGCTTCATACCTCTCCCAAGCGCGTTGCGTAGTCACCCAAAGAGGAAACCGTTGACATTTTATCATCATGGATTATTTTTTCCTGTTCTTGAACTTCATGCAGATGAAATCATAGAGAATATTTTCTTTCGGGTTTGTCTTTGCCAGTCCTTACATCTGAGCCTCGTGCCTGTTGTGGCCATTTGTTTTTTCGTTGAGGTGTAACACGCCGTTGTGTGAGGCTGCTTTCTATCCAGCCTTCCGTTGACGGGCGGTGTGACTGTGTGTACCCTTGTCCCAGGGTGTGGGCACATGAGCTGAGGAGCATTTTGAGGGGTCTAATGGTCTGCACCAGGAGAGTGTATGGCTACTGTGCTGGGGACAGCCTGGGTGACTCCTTACTAGCTCTGCACCCTCCCCACATCCCGCGGGAGTCACAGCACGTGCCGCACTGTCCTTCCAGGGAAGCCCGAAGACCACGACTCGCCCGAGAACGGCGGGGACAGCTTCGAGAGCTCAGACTCGCTGCTGCGCTCCTGGAACAGCCAGTCCTCTCTGCTGGACGTGCAGCGCGTGCCTTCCTTCGAGAGCTTCGAGGACGACTGCAGCCAGTCCCTGTGCCTCGGCAAGCCGACCATGTCCTTCAAGGACTATATCCAGGAGCGCAGCGACCCGGTGGAGCAGGGCAAACCAGTCATCCCCGCGGCCGTGCTGGCCGGCTTCACAGGTGTGTGACTGTCCCTCGGTCCCGTCGCGCGCCCCGTGCGTTGGTGCTTTCTCAGTGAAGTGTGTTGTGTCGACGCCCCGTAGCCGCTTTTGCCTGGCGCGCGGTGTCCCTGGAGTGTGGAAAAGCCACCCAGCTGGAATGTTCTGTACCCAGCGCTCGGGGTGGGGGGTGGGTACAACCAGGGGCCTGGCTTTGCACCTGCAGCGCTGGGGGAGGAGGAGGAACACGGGGAAGGGGAGGAGGAGGAGGAGGAGAGGGGACAGGCGGCTGTGGAGTCCTGGCCTGACTCACGGCTGCAGGCGCCCCAGGAATGTAAACTGGCCCGGGAGGGGCAGCCGGACCGGCCCAGGTCCCTGGCACTGTTTACCTTCTCGGCCTCTCAGGTTAAGGTGAGAGCTATTCTAGGCAGAGGACAAATATTAAAACTGTTCTTGGAACCAAATATTTCCAATACTAGAGCAAAAATATGAAGTGCTTTTTGTGTCCTTAAATGTCCTTTTTTTTTCATAGTTTGACCATACAGAGCCGCCATGGATTTTTTTTAAAAAAGTCTACCTAGAAGTACACAGTATTGTAGATGAAAATGAGGATGTGTGGGCACGCATTTTTTTTTTTTTTTTAATTGTTGAAAACAAATGGCCACATAAATGTGTTAAAAGTAAAGAGTACATGAACCCCTGGTACTTTTCATACCCGGGAGTTCTGGGCCCGGTAAGAAAATAAACAGCCGTAGCGTTGGTGTTTTCTGTTTTAATAGTAAAGCTAATTACCATTTGTTGGCTGCCAGCTCCTGTGGTTACCTGGGTCTGTGAGCCCATTCTACAGTTGGGGAAGTCGCCTCAGACTCGGGCAGCTCTCCGGGGTCAAAAGGGTGACCCAGCTGTGTCTGGTTCCAGAACACATGGGCTTTGGTGCTGTACCTTAAACCTCTGTGTGTGGAAGTTGAACCCAGGGCCTTTGCCCTGAGCCACATCCCCAGCCCTTTTTCTATTTTCATTTTGAGACAGGGTCTAAGTCACTTAGCTGCCCAGGCTGGCTTTTAGCTTACAATCCTCCTGCCTCAGCCTCCTAGAGTGCTGGGATTATAGGCGTGTACCACCATCCCCGGCTATCCCACAGCATTTTGGGAAATAGCTCTTTGGTGGAAAGAGGTTGGGCTTTGGATCAGAAGATCCGGGCTTTTCTGTTCCTCACGCTGATGGGCAGGTATCCAGGACAATGCTCCTCCTGCGGCCGGGATTCTAAGTCGTAGCTCAGGAAAAAGGCAGACAGGTGGTGCAGCAGTCGGTGTCACCCCACCTGAGTGCTGAAAAAACCGTGTCCCACACAGAGCAGTTTGCCCACGCTGCAGCGTTCTGTGACACAGTACCCCTGTCCTGCCCCTCCTCTGGAGGTTTCTAGAATAAACCTTCAAGGCTTCTCCATGAGGAACCAAACTCAGTATGAGGAATGGTAGTGCTGAGAGTTGGTGGCCCTGGCAGGGACACAGGGAAGAGCGTCTGGTGCAGAAGGAGGAATGGAGGACTCCTACTCTAGTGTCACCCTCAGGGGCTACCCCCATCCCTCGGGGTCCGGCCTCATCCTGTGGAAGTGTTTAGACTGCCCCCCCTTCGGTCTTCAGCAACCAGCCCCGCTGCCAGAGTTGGATCTGCACTCCCAAGTCAGCTTGTGTCACTCGGGTGGTTTGAGCCTTGTTGTCTGGGAGCCCGTGGAAATGTGTCATCGTGTCCCTCTCCCCCGCAGGAAGTGGACCCATCCAGCTGTGGCAGTTTCTCCTGGAATTGCTCTCCGACAAGTCTTGCCAGTCGTTCATCAGCTGGACGGGGGACGGATGGGAGTTTAAGCTCGCTGACCCCGATGAGGTATGGCCCGCGCCCTGGGGAGTCCAGGCTCTGTTCAGGGACACCTTTCTTTAGAGCCTCGAGAAAGGGCGGGTGTCTTGGTTGGTGGCTGTGGGACCTCTGGGTGCCTCTGTCCGTGGACCCGGATGGACTCCCCCTCTTGGTCTGTGTCTGAGGTCCTCCTGCAGCCTCCTGAAAGCACCTTAGGAAATCTGTCCTTGTCACTGGGCAGTTGAACCTTGCAGTGACCCCCAGTGGCCTGGAGGGTTGAATCACAAGAGGCCAGGGGCAGAGGTGACCCCAGCCTTCCCCAGATGGTGTTAGAGGAGCCCTTACTCCCTGGCATTGTGGAGCATAATTTGTCGCCTCCCCTGTCCCAGCACTGGGGAATGAGCATGCGACAGGCTCAGAGTGCCGCTCTGCACCTGCTGACTTCAGCGGTTAGAACCAGAACCCCAGAGGTGGGCGGCACCAGCTTGTCCCCACCTCACGTCTTCCTGGCTCCGAACTCTTGGTTCCCAGGAGGCTTTGTTGAGACAGAGCTGGGGGCAGGGGGCTAGGGACCTCATTCTCCCATATGTGGAGAGATAGCCGAGGAGGGACCCTGTGTCCCTTGTGTATTAAAAGACAAGCGGGGCCCCCAAGGGCCTTGTGTGGCAGGGCTCACGTACTTTAGGGTGGCACACGTCAGAATTGGGGGGCCCCTCCTTCACTGTGCTATGATGAATTTCACTCTTCATTTGTGTCCCCCGCAGGTGGCCCGCCGGTGGGGAAAGAGGAAAAACAAGCCCAAGATGAACTACGAGAAGCTGAGCCGGGGTTTACGCTACTACTACGACAAGAACATCATCCACAAGACGTCGGGCAAGCGCTATGTGTACCGCTTCGTCTGCGACCTGCAGAACTTGCTGGGGTTCACACCCGAGGAGCTGCACGCCATCCTGGGGGTCCAGCCCGACACGGAGGACTGAGGTCCCTGGACCGCCCCGAGCCCACCCTGGGCCTGGGGGACCCTGAGTGGGAAGCCCGTCCTGATCAGCTGCCCCAAGGACCCCTGAAAGGTGTCCGGGAAAGTCGCTGAGAAGCAGTGGCCTTATTTCACCCCAGAACACACCTCTCTGTCGAGGCTGTGCCTCTCGGAGCAGCACACTCTGCTTCTCGACTCTGGAGTCTCCGGGCGGGCAGCGCCACTGTTAAATGGCAGTGGTGGCGAGGGCTCTAGGAGGCCAGCCCGTGTCTGTCCAGGTCATGTCACGCCACGCGGCAGCGTGGTTCCGACTGCTTGAGATTCTCCAAGGAGGGAGCGTGTCACTGACGCACAACCATTTGTAACAGATTTTTGGACTTTTGCAAGAAGGAGCAATAAACGCGCAAAGCGTCTCTGTTGGAGAGGGTTAGGAGGGCGGGGAGGAAACCAGCAATGCTATTTCAGAAGTTTGTATATATTATTGTAATCTTATTATTGCTATTGGAATCCTCATACCATTCTATTTAACAGAAATTGTATATTGTAATTTAAAATAATTATATAACTATTTGAAATAAGAATGCAGACATCCGCTATTCTATTCCACTTTTCAACAGCGCACATGAGCGGTGTTTTACAGAGATTTACTCTGCCAATGCGGCAAATTAAGAGCATTGTAAAATGTGATATTTTCATATAATACACCTATAGGAATAAGGTCCACAGGGGTCGTCCCTGGTTTTTTGCTGTTTTATTGTTTCTTTTTTGTTTTGACTTGGTTATTATCTGACAAGGACTTTGTACATTTGGGGATTTTTTTTTTTTATAAGAAACTTAATGTTATTATCTTGGGGTGGGGAAGATGCCTGGCCTCTCTGTTTTCTCCTTTAATTGTAAAGTAAAAGCTATTAAGCAGTATTTTTCTTGACAAATGGCATATGTTTTCCACTTTTCTGCATGCCTTTCAATCAGTTTGTACACAGATGCCTTTTATTTTTTGGTGTTAACCGTGTTTTTCCCCAACAGCTCACCTCTCCCTGGCCAACCGTTTCCTTCCTGTGCCTCACGTTACTGTGTGATTAAAATAAGAATACTATTTTTGGAAATACGCGACTCCTTTTCAGAGATCAGGAGGGATTTATGTAGCAGCTATTTTTACTGCAAAAGTAATTCACTGGAAAAAAATGTAATTTGTACGAAAGCATTATTTTTATCTCAGCTCTGCGTAAAGTTAAGGGTGTTGGACAGAGCAGGAGGGGTAGGGCTCGGGGTGGGGAGGGGTCGCTGTTAAACCCTGGACCTAAGTGAATGAAGCATGGCTTGCGCCATCTGGATAGCATGCTGTGCTTTCCGCTTAGTGTCTGCAGCCAGGGGCTGTTTTGGGGGTTTGGGTTTTGTTTTTCTTCCCAATTTTCCTGGACACAGAACTCCCAGAGGCACAGAGAAAGCCAAGGCAAGAATCCCTAGTGGTCCCCCTGGAGGAGAAGGTTTTGATCCAGCTGAGGAGCTCAGGAGCACCAAAGTCCACCGTGTAGTTCCGGCCTTTTTAAAGGGTCAAGTTGCTCTGGCTTCCAAGTAGGACAGACTTTACTACTTCCTGGCAAACTGGCTTCGGATCTCTCCAAAGACTCAGAGTCGTCATGTGATGAGATTGTGGAATGGGTCCGGGGGACCGGAGACGTCAGCAGAGCCAGCCCTCGGACGATTTGGCCTACGTGCCCAGAAACGACGCTCGGCAGCACAGTAAAGCACAGGGTGTTTTTTCCAAGTGGGACCTATTTATCACTGGGACATCTGTTTATAATATAAACAGACATGTGATGGGAACATCTTGCTGCCAAAAGAAAGCATAGCCATCGGCTCGATTTATAGGAGTTTGAACCACATTAAGTTGCCGGTTTGGGGCTGCTTTTTATCAGCCAAGATGGCAGTTTAATAGAGTGCAACCTAATGGTTTTGGGAACGTGCGTCCCTAGGAGCCTTTGGCATGGTAATGGACAGATCTGAAGTATGAAAGGTTTTGTAATCTGGCCTTTCTGAAATAATAAAGTATTTGGTTTGTGTAAACACCATCTCAATAGTCCTCATTCTTCCTCTCCACTCCTGAAAGGAAGGAGGCGGAGAGGATTTTCACTACCCACCATTCGCTACCCCCCACTTTGTGTCACGGAGCATCCAGCGCTTAACTGGTGTCACTGGAGTGCACTCAGCCCTTCCTCAAGGAATCCCGAAAACATGCTCCTTCACATGAAAAGTTCGTTTAAGAAAGGATTCGGGGGACTTGTTTGGCAGAAGTAACTGAGAAGAGATCTGGGGTGTTTTGTGAAGCAGATGAGCACAGGAGGTTTACATACTGAAGCGCTTTGAGGCCACAGCTCTCCACGTCCCTTCACTAGAGTGCCGACGTTGGTAAGGTGACAGCTAAAGACAAGGGTGGTGGTTCTCCGGGGTCCTTAAAACTTCTGAACTCATGAGGACACTGTGAATGACACATCTCGTCCCAACTCCAGGTGATGAGAGTACTCACAGCACAGGGATCAGCAAACGCTGCTACAAAACGGCTTCCTCTCCCCACAGGGACCTGGTGGTTAACTCCCAGCAAACCACTGGACATACCCAGGAATGGTTACCAGATCAGGGGCTGGAGGTGGAGCTCAGGGGTAGAACGTCTGCCTAGCATGAGAGAGGCCCTGCGTTCAATCCCCACTACCACCAAAAAGTTACCATGTTAAAAACAAATCTTAGATTTCAAGCATGGTATTGTTCCACGTGTTTGCAAATCTCTTTAATGTTTGCTTTGATAAAAGAGCTGGATTCTTCTACTTGTTTCTGCATTCAGTCTCTTCTGACATAATTTGATGTGAGTATATGAAAATCTGGCCTAACACAGATAAAAATTGAAACAGAGAGGAGCATTTAATAGTTGTACCACACAATTGTGGATATTCGTTTATATAATGCCAAAAATTACACATGGTAATTTCTTAAACCTTTATTGCAATAAAATATGAAACCTTATCAAACTTCCAATGGCTACATTAAATTCAATTGATCTATCTTGCACTTTGGATGGCTTTTACCCATGATTTTGTAACATCATTCGTTGGTCATTTGGAAACTATTGATACAAAGTGATGATACATTTCAGTAGACTATATCAAATGATCACAGTAGTTAATATCATCACCAATCTTATCCAAAAAGTTCATAGAAACTATGAAGCTCACAGTGACAGATACAAATATTCGAGATCTCATATTTTTACTTGAGAGTTCAGATTTTATCATTGCAAATATGTCCTATTCTAAATTGTTTTATTGGAAGTGACAGGCTTTTTCATTTATTTTTGAGAAATAACCTGCCAAATACCAAAGACATAATTTGCCAAATAGACATAATTTCTAAGTTGTTCTCTCAGGTAAAAATGATGTCCACAAATAAAGTGGTTAGTTTAGCTGGCAACTCAACACATATCTACATTTCCTTGGGACAGTTGCCGTATTTAGTACACAGCAGATTTTCCACTTTGTTACACAGAAACTAAAAAGATTCATGTTCTTTTAGTTAATTAATTTTTACTGCTTCATCAAAGAAATTCTTGAGTGGGATTAGTCTTTTCCTTTTTATATTAATTTTTCAAGCAAGTGCACGGCAGTGAAGAACATGATTTGGTGCTTCTGCCCGATTTCTGTTAAAGCATCAGCAGTCTGACTCACCTTTGACTTTGCACAAACAGTGCCAATATCAACACAGAAAAAAGGTAAGTTTATTAATATTATTGCAAAAAAGTAGTTTTAAACTTGAGATGGCTGTGAAAGGGTCTTGGAGACTACCGGAGTCTGGACCATACTTTGACAACCACTATGAAAGGAGAGTGTCTCACCCAGAACATAAGAGATAGACCCTGAAGGGTGGGACAAATTAGCTATGGCTTTCTCTAATCCAGTGTCAACACTTCCAGTCTTACCTTTCCATAGCTTTTAAGGAAGATGCATTTTTATTCAAAGAAAAAGTATTGCCTGCTATTCTGCATGATGGAGACAAAGTTCCTTTGGGTGACATGGACATTTTCAAAGTCCTCTTCCTACCATCATTCTATTTTTGTCCCTTTTGAAGCTCCATTCCAATTCTAAACAGTTTTTAGGGGGAAAAAATGTATATTTTACCACATCTCTGACAGTTCGGAGTTATATTGAGTTACGATTGCCAGTTTAATGCATGTTATTAGTCAGTTTTCTGCCACTATAACAAATACCTGAGGTAGTCAATTTACAAAGAGGAAAGGTTTGTTTTGGCTCAGAGTTTTGGAGGTTCCATTCCATTGTTTTGGGTTGTGGCCAGGCAGCACATTACGGCATGAGCTCATGGTGCAGCAAAGCTGTTCACCTCACGGCCAAGAAGCAAAAGAGAAAGGAAGAGGCCAGAATGACAGACCCATTCAGTGGCACACTCCCAGTGATCTGAAGATGACCCTCTAGGCCCAACCTCTTAATGGTTCCATTGCTTCTCAATAGCAGCAAAGGCCAGCGACTAAGCCCTTTGGGGGTCTTCAAGACTCAAATCATGGCCGTACAATGTCTGTCCCAAGAGCCATCTCATAGTTTAAAGAATGACACAGCCAAGAGAAGCACTAAGGAAGAGGTTTCTAGACAAAGCTGAATTTAAATCATCTTATAAATGCTACATTCTGTCCCTTTAAAAAATTGTAATGTTTTATCCAAAATTACATAAAAGTTAATCGAAATGCTTTCACCATGTGACTATATAATTCAACTCCATTGCCACCGATAAAGAATCAATAATTACTTTTACAATGGTATTTACTTGTTTGTAAAGATAGGATCAGCTGAGGTTTTTTGCACTTGTGACTGAGCTGAATTTCTTGTCATAATTTTTAAAAAGTTCAATGAAAAAATGAGGGAAGGGAAATTAAGTATGTACAGGAGTCATTTTTCTTAAACTCAAATCCGCAGGTCGCGCAGCGATCAGGTAGCTGTGGTCCATTGCCAGCCTTTCCGCCTGGTGGGGAAGAGCCATCAGGCCCACACTGCAGCCTGCTTGCTTCCCTCTGACAGAATCGCCAGCTGCCTTTGCTGACGGGACCAAGGGCTGCAAACGGTGGGCACTCTTGGCAGATAACAACCCAGAGTCTGGTGGGGGAGCTCAGTGAGGTTTGTAAGGTATGGGGTGCAAGGCGCCTGGGGGAGTGGGAGCTGGGGGTGCCACACAGTGGTGTAGCCAGATGCCTCATAACCTCCTTGGGAACATTAAGCAGGTCAGCAGGGTTTCTGAACTTTAGAGCCGGCTTGGGAAATCGCCCTCATCCCCTCTGCTGTGGCCTGCCGTGTGACCTGGGGCATGGGGCAGACTAATTTCTGCTTCTGTTTCCCCTCCATAAATGGGCTTCCAGGTGGCTGTGGGTGTGTCAAGCTGTCTCTGGTACAACATGGTGTGCAGCCGGTAACCTGGGGGGCAACGTGTACGTCATGAGTGCAACACTCCAGGCAAGGTGTGCTGAGCCAGGGGTTGGCAAGGAAAGTAGGTTTCTGATAGCTGCGTCTCACTTCCCACAACAGGTACCCAGGGACAGAGGTCAGTGATAAAACACCTACTGGAGCCAGGCCTGGCAGCCAGGCCTGTGGCAGCTGGTACTCTCCGACCACGTGCCGTGGTTGGATGCCCCCTCCGGATCCAGGCTGACAGCATGAATTGCTGTCATGACGGTGCTGAGAGGTGATGCGGGCCCTGCTGAGGAGTGGACTCTCAAGGGATTGGGCTTGTTATCACGGAATGTTCCTGAAAAGAAGAACATTCTTTTGGCCCGATTCGTTCTATCTCGCACACGGTCTCTTGCACGTCTACCCTTCATAATGAGCCAGCAAAATGGTCCTCCCCAGTCGCTGGAGACTGGACATTGCTCTTCCCCGCCTCAAGACCTGTGAAAAATAAATTACTTTTTTTACAAATTGTCCAGTATGTGATACTCTATCGTAGCAGTGGAAAAACGAACTAAAACACTGAGTCTGGATTAAGTCATTATAAATGCAACCCAGGGGTTCCCCCAAGCTTCCAGTTCCTCCTCCCACAAAACAGAGACCATGGCTCTTGATCTGACTTTCAAATTACCCTTGAACTCCATACCCAACGAGCACACAGTCCTGTGTTTCGCGACTGGCAGCAGCTCATTTGGTTTGAGCAGATCCAAGAATCCCGCAATCTGGGCCAGATGCTAATCTGTCTTTTCTGTAGGAAGAAAAGCAGAAGGGTGAGACCCGAAGCAGTGTTGGGGAAACCCCCAGTTGTGTAAGTACCATGTAACTGCTGGGCAGAGTTCAAACACATGGGTTCCGCTGGAAATCTAGCAGAAAGGAAAAGACCATTTTTGGTCACGCGGTTGCGATGACCTCTTCGCAACTGGAATTGCCATGGCCTTGTTCTGTGTGCTCCGGGTACCCGCCTTGCCTCCCCAAGTCATGTTCAGATGGCAAAACATCCCCGGATTGCCACATCGGACTCCTGCCAGGTGTTTCGGTGTCTCTAACTTTGTCCTCATCAAACGTAGGTCATGCTGAGCCCACGCGTGTGTGTTTGTGCGGCGTGGGGTCAGAAACGTGGGTCTGTGAACACTTGTGGCCCGGAGAGAACCTGGGTGGGTCAGAGATCAGAGACTGGAGATGGGAGATAAAAAATGAGCCTGTAGTCAAAGAGATGATGCGCCAGTTTTAGTCATTGCCACCAAAGCTCCGGGGAGAAACTGCTTTCCAGTTTGCTGGTAAACTCCACCCCTTTGCTGTTGGGAGAGATCATTTTTCATTGCAAAGCAGCCAGGTAATTAACAATTGTGAAATGCAGCCCCATTTCCAAAGCTCACTTTCCTCGTCATCTCATTTACACCTCTGTGTCACCCTGGCAGGTTGGCTTTGCTATGCTCATTTTTGCAGAAGTAGACACTGAGGGTTGAGAGGTGAAGTCCCAGCAATGAGACCGGAGGGCCCACCTATGATGTCCATCGCTTGTGCTTGACCATACTGTGGCGTGGGGGGCTCAGGATCCACACTGGCACGATGCTTGGGTGTGTAGACATCTCCCCAGGAGTGGTAGCCCGTCTTTTGCTCCCTCTCTGTGGCGATTATCAAAAAGATGCTCTTCTCTCTCTCAGGATGAAGCTACTCTTCCATCGCCCTGAGAATGTGTATGTTATCTATAATTCTGAGGTTCTCAGCAATCGGACTTGTATTTTGGATCAAATCTGCAGGACCCTGGTAGTTCTGTCCACCCTGCCAGGCTGTTATTGGAGTGTACCATGAAGCCTGCTCTTCTGCAGAAGAAAGCTGGGCCAGTCCTGTCTCTCCTGGACTTCCTCATGGTCCTCAGTACCTGAGGCTCAGGACCATGCGACTCAGCCTCTCAGTTGGCCCCATAAGATGGGCTCCAGGCAGGAACAGGCAAGGTCCCTGGCATGTGGCCATTCACAGGCGTGACTCTGGGGCAACCTGAGCTGACCCAATACAATGTCCCTTGCTGGGGTTCCCGAGAAGCATCAAGTTTCCTGCAGCAGAGCACACAGGCGTTGAACGAGAACTCTGAACTCCAGCTGCTCTGAAATGTGACAAGTGCACATGGCTGGGGCCATGGCTGCCTCTCTCCCTCTTCCTGCAGCCCTTGGGGATGCCGGGGAGGTTGGGACAGGTTCTCTGGAGGAGGTGACCGTGAGCTGAACACTTCAGGTTGAGTGGGAGTCGCCTTCAGTGCTTTTTGACCTTTGGGGCAGATGTGAATCACTCGGAGGTCTCGTTACTAAGCGGCTTCTGATTCATCAGGTCTTGGGGAAGGAGAATGTGGAGACCCTGCCTTGTCCCTAGATGTTCATGCTGAGACCAGACCTAGAACAGGGAGGATACAGGTGGCTATGGGGCAGGAGCCAGGGGAAGATGAGGGGACAGAGCATCCCTGGCCACAATGGCACAGGCAGAGACACGGGGCAGCCAGGTAAGGCCAGGAGGGCTTCGGGGGGTCAGCGTGCAGCAGCCCCGAGATGAGGAGAGAGCAGACGCTTGCACAGAGCCGACTCTTAGCTGCCCCTGCTCCCGGTGATCCCCTCCAGGGCTTCCGTCCGGAGGAGGGTGACTGTCCCAGGACACTGAGTCTATTAGAGGAGCACAGAGGGCCACAGACTTGGGGCTGCCCAGAAGCCAGCCATGGATCCCACCGGAGGAACAGCTGGAGCCACAGCAGAGCTGTTTGGAAAGCACTTTTTAAGATAAAGCCCACGGCTGCCAACCGCAAGCCAGCTCAACTCGGGGCAAGCGCCTCGGTCCCACAAGCATATGGCTGCCTGCTCAACGGTCCCTGCACCCCACGCAGCGCATGCCTGAGGACTCTGCGACAGATGTACATTTTTATCCCTTTTGGTATTAAATAATACGTGATCTATATAATATACAAATGTACAATGTACAAACCAGGCATGGTAGCATACACCTGTAACCCCAGGCCTCAGGAGGCTGAGGCAGAAGGATCACCGTGTGTTCAAGGCCAGCCTGGGCTACATAGTGTGTTTAAGGCCAGCCTGAGCTACATAGCGAGGCCCTGTCTCAAAAAAGTACAAACAATATACATAACAGATTTGTATAATATTGATATATATTACATTTTAATATGTAGTTTATATATTTATATATTTTCTGCATAGTTTTATAAAGCATCCCAAAATCCATATGCTTTATTGTTTCAATCTACAAAAATTCTCAGTTCTCGCTGACCTCTGTGCCAGGTAAAAGATTACAAAACACAGTCTGCAGTTTTTCAAGGGTTATGTGCTGGGTAGTTTTTATCTTTTCATTGATTCATTCATTCATTTACCAGGAATTTATTGAGGTCCTTCTATGTGCCAGCCAGGAGGATCTGAGGACACAGCAGTGAACAAGACAGAGGAGGTCCAGCTTGCAAAAGCTAAACTTCGCCCCTGAGACCCCATGGGCAGGAGGTCCCCTGCCAGGACGCTGCTTTCTGTGGTTCTGGGAGGGAGCTGGCGGCCAGCACAGCAGCCAGGGAAACTCACCCTTCCAGCCTTTATTAGGACAGATTACAGAACCAGAAGAACCACACGGTTGATGGGAGGATGAGCTATAACAGAGGTTAAGCAAAACCCGCAGGAGGAAAAGCCACTCATTAGCGGCCTCTCACAGGCCTGGAGATGGAAGTTACAAGATTGAAATCTGCTCTCCGCCTTGGAGCTGATCAGCTGTTTCCTCTCAGGAAGAACCGATCTGAATCCTCCCGGCCCCAGGCCATGGTGTCCTCCTCCTGGTGGAGTGCAGGGCTCCAGTTTGGAGAGGCCAAAGACACAGGCCTGACGCTGGGCCATTGACTTGCTCCTGGGAGCCTCGTTTCCTCTCTGTGGACCATGGATAATAATTCTCCCCGCAGCACTATCACATGGGTGTGAAATCTTGTCACCATGGGGGGGGGGAATTTTCAAAGAGGGGTAATTTGTTAGTCACAGCTCCGAGCCATACTGGAGCCTGGGGCCACAAGAAAATGCAGAATACTTATTCTGTTTGCTTAAGGTTTCCCTGTTTTGTTCATCACAGATTGCATCACATCAATTTTGATTTTAGAATACCTACCTTGATTACCCAGATTTGGGGACCACCTTAAATTTTTTAAACTTTTATTTTGGTCAAACCCCGGGGAGATGGAATGTACCATTGGAACTTTTGCAAGTGAGCAGTTCTGTGGGACTGAGTACATTCCCACTGTTGTGCAAACAACTCTGCCATCCATCTCTAGAACATTTTTATCTTCCCGCATTTAAACTCTGTCCCCAGTAAACACTAACTCTCATTAAGCCCTTTCCCAGTCCCTGGCAACCAGGGTTCTACCTTCTGTCTCTAAGAATACGACAGAGTCATCCTAGGGACCTCATATAAGTGGAATCAGACAGTATGTGTCCTTTTTTCAGTCTGGTTTAGTTTATTTAGTGTAATGTTTTTAAAGTTCATCCATCATATAGCATGTGAGAATTTCATCCTTTTTAAGGGCTGGGTAATATTCCATTGTGTAGATGTACCACACTGTGCTCGTCCATTGATCTGTCAGTGGACTTGGGGGTTATTTCTACCATTTAGCCATTGTGTATAATGCTGCTATGAACACGAGTATACAAGTACCTGTTGGGGGTCTCTGCCTTTGTTCTATTGAGGATGCACCAGAAGCAGAATGGCTGGGTCACATACTAATGGTGTGGTATGGTTTAGATTTACAATGTCCCTTCAGATTCTCATTGTTCAGAGGCAGGGCTTTGGAACAGTGATTGGATTATGGGGGCGCTATACTCATCATTGGATTCATCTATCAATGAGTTAAGCTGAGTGTGCTGTTAGGAGGTAGGCCTGGTCTGGAGAGGTGAGTCACTGGGGGTGCATGTAACCTGGAAGTATATATTCTTGTCCCCAGCTCCTCCATTTTCTCTCGCTTCTTGGCTGCCTTCCTCCACCAGGTCCTTCCGCCATGATGTTTCTACCTTGGAGCCAGCGAACCATGGACTGAATCCTCTGAAAACTGTGAGTCAAAAGAAACCCCTCTTCTTTCAAATTGTGGGTGTCAGGTTTTGTCCAGTGATGGGAAAATGAGTGATACCTTCCATTTTGTTGTTTAGGGCAGGGCCATATGGGATTCCACTGTGGCTCCCTCATTTTCTATCCCACCAGCAATGCACAAGTGTCCTGGTTTCACCACACCCTCATCAAAACTTGTCATTTTCCATGTTGGTTTTTGCTTGGTGGCTTATAATGGCCGTCCTAGTTGGTATGGGAATGCCCCGTAAGTGCGGCACATCACTCTTCCCCAGTTCCAGCCCTCCACAGCTCCCACCAATCAACAGAAGGCCACCCTATATCTGTCTGCAGATGCAGTTTCTCCCCATGAAACCCCGAGCAGGGTTCCTGTGTCCCCATGAGGCCCAGCTGACCCTGCAGTGCTTTGGCCGTGGCCTCAGTCTGTGTGCGGGGATCCAGTGGGGAGCTCCCCACGTGTTGGTTAATCACTAGAGAAGTGGACAGGACTGGAGTCCTTTGGGGCAGGTCCCAACCACTTAGAAACCCAATCATTAGAAATGCCACCCTCTCCTCTGGTGGCTGGCTCAGGCTCGGCACAGGAGGAGGGGCTACGTTGAGCCAGGGGCTGCCCTGGGATGCTCTGTGACACTCTGTGACACCACGGCTCCCATGCCCTAGGGCTGCAGGCTGGACTCCAACCCACCCCTCCTGAGCACACCGGTGTGCTGTCCTCCCTCAGTCCCCACTGCCCTGCCCCTGGGTGACATTCCTCACATGTGTGGTATTTCCACAGATGGGAACACCCTTGGCTCGTGGGATGGGACTCTGCGGCATGGCACTTGTCTGTCTTTTCCTCACAGAGCTCCTTCATGCATGGAGGGAACCATGACAAACATGCAGGGAGAATGACCCTTGATGCCTGATGCTGTGCCTGGCTCGTTCAGGTGCTTGAAACCTCTCAGTGTTACACAAGTAAATGACACTTGGATGATAGTCAGGCTGCTTTTGCTCCTGAGCTCTGGCTCTTCCTGGGCGCATCAGCTGGTCTTCTGCACAGACTTCCCAGCCCTCTGTTCCCTGCCCGTCCTCACACAATTGTCCCCTGACACTGGCAGGGCAGGTCTGAGAGTCCAAGGTAGAGGAGAAAGGCCTGGCTTGTGTGTCTAAGGAAGGACAAAATAGGACTTTGTCCCAGAGGTCATTTGGGTGTCCGACAAAGGCCACCACAGAGGTCTGGAGACCTTATGTTTGCAGGTGTTCAGAGGCTCCTGGGGGGGCCTTTCACAGTGGGGATGCTGAAGAGAGGTGGGTGTGAGTTTGGACAGGCTTGGCACCTGCGCTCACCCTTGGGAACAGGGAAGGGGGTGCTGGGTCCCAGATGGGACCCAAGTAACATTATCCAGCAGGAACAACCCAATCTGAGCACACACTTTCCTTAAAAAAATTCTAGAAAATCACTGGGAAGTGATAGAGATCTCTGAGGGAACTGACTTGAGCTCCCCAACTTTCTTTGTTCATTCTAGAGGGTGGGGCTGGTAAGGGGGTATTGCCTGTCAGGTGAGGGGAACTGGGGGAGTCAGTGCTTGGAATCTTAGGAAAGCACTTGACAAAGTGTGTTCTCCTGTTTAGTCTGACAGAGCTGCTATAACTGCCTTAGATTGAGTAATTCATAAACTGTAGAAATTTATTGCTTACAGTTCTGGAGGCCAGGAAGGCCAAAATCTAGGCACCAGGGCAAGATATAGATTCCAGAGCTCCTGATGGAGCAACAGGACCACACAGGCACCCAGTGAGCTCACCCAGGTGGGCATGGCCAGCCAAGCTGCTCATCTAATTGGTTGGCTGAGGGTCTGGTCTCTAGAGGATGCCCATGGCTACTTCCTCTACCTCTCCTTTCTGTCTCAGACCTGTCAGGTTCAGGACTTCTGCATTGGTTTGGATTTTTGTTATTTCTCTTTCCCCCTTTTCCCACCTTAATTGTTTTTCTATCATCAGATATCTCAAACATGGATATAAATATGAAATATAATATGGTAACCATGTACCACCTCTCAGATTTACCAAATCTTAATAGGATTCCATGTGCGTTACTCAGCTTTCCAGTACTGTAACAAATATCTGAGGTGATCAGTTTATAAAGGGAAAAGGTTTCTTTTGGCTCCATTTTGCAAGTTCCAGCTCATGATGGATCAGTTCTGTTGCTTTGTCACATCATGTCAGGATGGTGTGGCTAGAAAGCAAATGTAAACAAAGGAGGAAGGTGAGAGGGTCTCTCTGTCCCTTCAAATGACCTAAAGACCTCGCACCAGCCCTCATGTCCTAAAATTTCCACTGCCTTTCAGTAGTGCTCCCTGAGGAGCCCTTGCCACATGTTCCTTTATGTGGTACTTAAGACCAAAGGTACAGCACCAGCTTTATTTACTCCATCACTTAGGAAAATGGTAAACAGAGGAAACTGTTATTACAAATTCCATGGTCATGATGCCTACGTAGAACAATGGTGACAATAGCAGCTAAGCTTGTTGAGCTTTCCTGCTGGCTGCACTCTCTCCTCAGAAGCTTTCCAGGGGCTGTGTATTTTCATTCTCACCACAGCCCCATGAGGTACTCACCGTGGTCACCACTGTCAGGAACAGGAACACAGACGCACAACAAGTAACTTTCAAAGCCACACACACCAGGCCGCTGATTTCAGAGCCCATATCCTTGACCTCCAGGGAAGGCTGTACCCCTGTCCCAAGTGTGTGTGCCCCAGGAAATGACCAACCAACAACCAAAGAGTGCCCCAAATTGCTTTGCATTTTAAAAACATTTTTTTCAATGATGCCATCCTGTATGCATTCTCCTGCAGCTGGGCTATTTTTCCTACTCATCAGTGTCTGAGGCCAGGCAAGTTCCGCTCTCTGTTCCACATATCCAGGTGATGATCCTCACGCCAGTTCTCTCAGGTGTGCATGAGGTCCCCAGGCCACAGCGGAGAGACAGAAAATGAGCTCTGAGCTGCTGTGAGGCTGGAACAGGCTATGAATTCAGGAGCGTGGAGGAGCCGAGGCCACGCCCTCCCTTTTCTCTGGCTGCCCACTCTTGGTCTTGGTCTCTGTTGTGTCCCCACCTCTCGTTCTTCCTCCCTCTTACCCCCTTTCTCTTCTCTGCCTCTTTTCTCTTCTTCTTTTTCACCTCAGTCCCACCTAGCTGCCCCATTTCCCACCCAGTCTGGTACAGGCTGAGTCCTTTCCTGGCTGGGCATGGAGATGCGTGAGCACTCATCTGACCTGGAGCCCTTGCACACGCACGTGCTCACTGAGTCCCAGAAGCAAGGCTCATGCTCCTGCTCTCCCCCAGAGATCCAGGTGGGGCACACTCTCTGCTCATCTCCCTTTGGCTGTTTTCTACCTCTGTGTAGTGTTCCGGGAGTTATTTCATACGAACCCAGCTAATGCCCAGCTCAGGGAGGAGCTGCCAAAGGGAGACAGACGGGGTGGCTGAGGATTTGCCAGGGGAGGGCAGGGATGGGAAGGGGAGGAGGGAGGGAGAGGAGGAGAAGGGAGGGAAGAGAAAGAAGAGAAGAAGAAGAGGAGGACAGGAGAGGAGAGGAGAGGAGAGGAGAGGAGAAGAGAAGAGAAGAGAAGAGAAGAGAAGAGAAGAGAAGAGAAGAGAAGAGAAGAGAAGAGAAGAGAGAAGAAAAGCAGAGAAGAGAAGAAGGGAATTAGCATTCCCTAGTGTGACTCAAGGCTGTCTTGGTGGTTCCTATAAAATCTCAGGGGACTTGGACCTTCTTCAGTGAGAACTCTCTCCCTAATTATTGGATCCATATTAGATTTAAATCCCCTCTGAGGCACAGCCTGTTTGTTTCCAGTCTCTACAACCTTTAACTGTGAGGTGAGATTTTTCCCATTTAGAGAATAATTAGAAGGATTTACTCCTGGAATGCAAGGGTGGTTTGGTAGGGGATGGTGTGATCAGTAAGCACGGTGAATATTAAAACATTTGAAAGCATGTATTCCAGTAGCAGACACATTGCCACGAATCACCCTCAAAATCCTCCCTCTCCCTTTGAACACACACCCCATCCTTCTTGTCAGTTTCTGAAGTAGCTCTGGAGTCCTCTTTCCTAAGTATCTTTAGTTACTCTATTGTGCTGCCTCCTTGTACTGAAGTGATTCAAAACATTTCCCTTTCATGGTCGTTTTGACCCTGGAGAAGAGCCAGAATTTGCACAGTGCTAAATCTGATGAATAAGGTGGATGAGGACACAGTATCATGATTTTACAAGCTACCTTTCCATCGGATGGCACTCGGCAGGAGCAGTCACTGTATTTTCAATCACACTTCATAAAGACACTCACAGAAAAAAGACTTCCAGGATCTCTTCAGAAAATGTCAAGAATGATGGCTTGAGTGTGTTTGAAGTTGGGGGAGTTTCTTTTTACAGGGGATTCACGACAATGTGTCTTTTACTGCAATAATTTTTTAATACAAACAGTATATTTTGATCATCGCTTGAATGTGAAAAAATAAATGTGATATACCACATCAACAGAATGGAGGTCCAAAATCACATAATTTCAATAGACACAGAAAAAGCATTCAACACATTTAACAACTTTTTATGATAAAAATTCTCAACAAATTAGGTATAGTAGAAATGAACCTCACACATTAAAGAGCTACTGTATAAATGACAATCCCAGAACCAAAATTACAGTCAGTGGTGAAAGGTTGAAAGCTTTCCTAAGATCAGGAACAAGACAGTGATGCTCACACCCCCACCACTTCTACTCAATGTAGACCCGGAAGTCATAGCCACAGTGAGGCAAGAGAAAGAAATGAAAGGCATCCACATTAGAAGGAAAGAAGTTAAATGGCTTCTATCTGCAGATAACATGATCTTATACACGAAAGAAAATTATCCTGAAGACCCCACACAAAAAGCTGTTAGAAGTAATAAAGAATTCATGGAAGTTTCAAGACATGAAGTTAATATGTAAAAATCAGTAGCATTTCAATAACAATGAACTATCTGGAAAAGAAAAGAAAATAATACTATTTACAGTAGCACCAAAACAAAACAAAAAAACCCTACATATGTGTAAATGCACCTAAGTTGATGAAAGATCTATACACTGAAAACTATAAAACATTGGTGGAAGAAATATAGGAGACTCAAATAAATGGAAAGATACCCTGTGTTCATGAATTGGAAGGATTAAGACTGTTAAAATGTCTATACCACTCAATGTTATCTGTAGATTCAATGCAATCTCTATCAAAATTCTAATGACATTTTAACAGAGTTATTATAAAATTCAAGTGGAACTACAAAAGATGCTGAAAGCCACTGCAGTCTTGAAAAAAAAGAATGAAGTGGGAAGCATCACACACTACCTGATTTCAAAATCTATTACAAAGCAATAGTAATGAAAACAGCATGGTATGCCATAAAAACAGAAACAGACCAATAGAACGCAAGAGAGAGCCAAGCAACAAATTGACACATTTACAATCGATTGATTTTTGACAAAGGTGCCAAAAACATACACCAATGAAATAAACAGTATCAGGAAAATTGAATGTCCCCATGTAGAAGAATGAAACTAAACCCTCAGCATACATCACATACAAAAGCCACTCAACATGTATTAAAGAGAAACATAAATCATGAAACCATAGAACTACTAGAAGAAAACACAGTGGGAAGCTCCATGCTTTTAGTCTGGATGGTGATTTTGGGGGGCTCAGAACACACTATTCCAACATATTAGTATAGGAGACCAGACTATACCACTGAAAAATATATTTCTGTGACATACACATATTTGCTAATTCTGAGAAACTGGAGATGCAGGAAAGTCCTGCTGTTTTTTAACTCAAGCACCCCCCCAAAGGTCTATGTGGTAAAGTCTTGGTCTCCAGCCTGGTACTGTTAAGAGGTGGTAGAGACTTTAAGAGGTGCAGCCTAGTGCTGGGGGTGCAGCTCAATGGTAGAGCACTTGCCTAGCATGTGAAAGGCCCTGGGTTCAGTCCCCAGCACTATCAGAAACCAAAAACAGAGGTCAGGCCTGGTGTTACATCTTTAGGTCACTGGGGACATGCTCCTGAAGAGGATTGGAGGATTCTGGCTCTGTCTTTGCTCTCTTTGCTCCCTGGCTCATCATAAGGTGGGTGATTTGCTTTGCCTGCTCTCCTGCCATGCTGTGCTGCCCTATCACCAGTCCAAAGCAACAGGGACTGCAACCTCAGAAACCATGAGCCAGAATAAACCTTTTCTCTTTAGAAGTTGATTAATTCAGGCATTTTGTTATATTAACAGGAAGCTGACTAACATCGTTTATTAAAAATTGTTTTTGTTGCCTGCTGGCGCGCGAGGTCCTGAGGTCGACCCCCCGGTACCCACAAAAAAAAAAAAATTGTTTTTGTGAAAGCAATTACAATCTGTGAAGGAAATCTGCATTAAACTGTCTATATCAGGAAGAGGGCTTCTCAGAGACAACTTTATTACATAATAGCAAGAGCCGCCCCCCCAAGCATGACACACTGGTGCGCTGCTGCCTTTGGACAGAGGGTACTCCAGACATGGAAAGAGCCTTTCCCTGAGCTCCCTTATCTGCCTAGACCATCCTCCAAAGGGACCTCAATTATCATGAATCCCTTCTTGGCAATCCTATCAACCAGGTAAGATTAACTGGGTCGACACCATGACCAAACAGGCTGATATTTATTCTTCTCAGGGGTCATTCATGTCTTCCAAAAGTCATTACCTCCTCTAAATTCCAAGCATTTCCCCTTCCCCTCCATCCTCTCCTATGAAGAACAAATATAAACTTCTAGGTCTTCCTGGGTTTGGGGTACTCAATTTTATTTCATGCAATGCCCTTGTACATGTAATGTGATCATATAGTTTTCTCCTGCTAATCTGTCTTATATGTATTTAATTTGTAGGCCATCTAAAAAGCCTAGGAGTGTAAACGGAAGTCATTTATCCCTACCCTACTACCCCAAAGCACAAGCAACAAAAGCAAAAAATAGACAAATGGAATTACATCAAACTAAAAAGCTAAAAAGGAAAGTACACGTTCAACAGGGTGAAGAGATAGTCTATAAATTGGAGAATATATTTGTAAACCATACAATTAACAAGGCTTAGCATCTGTAATATACAAGGGGTGAGAGAAAATACATATGATGAGGTTTAGTTTTTTAACACTTACAACAGTAAAAGACACATTGCCAAGAATGATGGGGTAAGTGTATTCAAAATAAGGGGAATATTTTGAGTATTTTGAAGGGTATTAAATGCTATGCATCTTTTACTATAATAAATATTTTCACTTAAACATTCACCATATTTTTTAATCATGCCAGTACAAGGACCACAAACAAGTAAATGGCAAAAAATCCAAGTTTTCCAAATAAAAAATGAGCAAAGTATCTGATAAAAGAAAAACCTTGAGATACGTAGATTTAATTACAAGGGCGAGAGAGTGGAGCGGAGTTGAGGAAGAGATAGGGAATGTTAATTACCTAAGAGCTGCTGCTGAAATCAATAAAAGATTATTCCACATTCTTCAATGTAGATTACAACCTTGGCTTAAAACACTCCTGTGGTCAGCTCACCAAGCTCTAGTACCTCCTGGTGATGTATGAACCTTCCAGACTACTGAACCCAAGGAATCCTGAAGTAACAGGTACTTTTCCTTCTGGATATGCTCTGATCCCAAAACCTTTCCCACTTCACCTATCCCACCTCTCAAATCCACAGTGAGTGTAAGTTCAATGTAAACAATTTACAAGTTTCTTTTCCAATTTTTCATTATAAAATGCTCTTGGCTGGGAGGTACAGTGGGTATTTTCTTGATTCCCATCTAGCCTTCCTCTGATGGTGGGCAGGAACTTGTCCTGGGGTCCGATCTTTCCGCTGGCTAGCATCTGTAACAGCCAAGAAGCCCTTTTATTCCATCTCATGAGTTTCCATTTCACAGATCTGAATAGATGTTTCTCAACAGAAGACATGGAAGCAGTCAGAAGCTCGACCTCACCCACTCACAGAAATGCAAATCTACGCCGCAATGAGAGGCACCGCACACCTGTTGGAATGACTGTCACCAGAAAAGCAAAAGACGTGCAGTGTTGGCAAGGAGGTGGCCCTTGCACACTCTTGGTGGGAATGCAAATTGGTATAGCCAAGATGGGAAGCATAAAATGAGAAATAGAGTCATCACATAACCCCACAATCCACTTCCACGGCCTCAATTCAATAATCAAAAAAACAAACGCTTGAGATCAGTTGGAAGTCAGTGAAAATGAAAATGTGATTTTCCCCCATGCAAGTTTGTTCTTGGGCCCCGAAGAGTCACCTCTCTGGGTAACTCCACACCTAGGCTGGGGCCACATTGTTCAGAGGAGGGGTGTGCAGCCTCTAGGCTTCCCACGATTGGCACTGAGTGAAGAGGAATCCCTTGTGCTGCACGTAAAGGATATAATATAGTTAATGCATATATATAACAAAATCCCTTTGTGTATTTTTTATTATAACATTTTTTTAAAGATGGCAGCGTAAACATAAAACTAGTAGGGTATTTGACCTTCGTTTTGTGAAATGGATGCATCACTATCTGGTTTGATGGAAATGATTGCAATTCTTAGTGAGTTCATAAGATGTTCTGCAGAAATTTTTGATCTAATTTTACTTTTCATGTCCTTCATCCTTGAATGTAGTTGTTCCCAGATATATCCATACTTCCAGAGTGACGCTGAAGAAGGCATGATTGTGAAGCTGAGATATGTCTTTGAGTTGAAAGATTGCAACTCTATACATTCCACTTGAAATTCTGCAGGTAATTTATGCATGTCAACTGAAAAGGGAATGGCAAAAATCACTGCACATGTGTAGGTGGGTCGAAATACGATTACCAATGATCATACATTCCATGGGTCCAGTGGCACAAGCTCCTATAATGCCTGGCACCCGTGGGTTTCCACTGGGCTGACTGTGTGGCATGGCGGGCACAAGAGGCAGAATTAGCAGTGCCCTGGGCCCTTCCATGCACAGTGTTCCCTTGTTGCCTGAGCTGTCAATCAAACCAGGCAAATATGACCAAAAAAAATCACACAATCATGTTAAAAGTTTATGATTTTGTCAGGCCACTGTCCATGGCCCATGGGTTGGGCATGCTCACTAGGGGGTCAGAAAGATGCTACCTTTGGGTGTCCTCCTTGCAGTTCTCCTAAGAAGCAGGTGTTAAGTGACAAGCTTTTCAGAGCAGGTGGTTTTCTCCCCAGCGCTCTCTTTCTTTACCAAATGCCAAGTTCAGGAATCCTCTAGTCTCGCCATGGAAACCTGGGACGGAACAGTTTTAAATGCCAGGTCCATGCCGAGCCTGCAGGCACAGCCCTGAGGAAGCTCTGCATTCATCGCACCCAGGGACTCGCCTGCCTCTGCAGTCTTCACTTACAGAATGCCTTCGGCCCTCAAGCTGTATAACTGACCATGCAGAGGGGTCTTTGAAGACTTGTTTTTTTTTCCTGCTATCAAACTTATTCCCCTCCAGTCTCTGCTGATCCCTAGTGCCAGGATCTCACCAGGGGCCCACGTCACACATCCCTCTGGAAGCCTGACGTTGGGCCACCCTGCAGCTCAGCCTCCTTCTCTTGCCTCCTGGGATCCACACTCCTCAACCTGGGATCCCTCTCCAAGCCCACAGGGCAGGGTGGCCATGAGATCCCAGCGGATCCCAGGTGTCCTTCTGAGCTCATGGGCACCAGGAACTCTGTAGCCCCGGGGACCAGCAGCCGTCTCATCCGCTTTTGATGTCTTGTTTGAGAACTGAGCTATCACAGTGTGTGCAGCAGAGCTTTTGGAAAACAAAGAGAGATGGACTCCTGATGGCACCCGTGACCTGGGATCCAGCTGTTCCCCGAAGCCCCACATCCTAGTCTTATAAAAAGTTACACCAATGAGCCACCTTGAAGACTTCAGCCAGTTTGCTCTGAGTTTCTATTACTTTCACATGAAAGAACCCCATTGGTACAATCTGTACTATTGTACCATTGGTACAATCTCTACTGATAAGCAAGGTCTGCTTAGGAGGGATGCTCTGTTCAGAATCACAGAGCCCCTCAGAAGAAATAAGGAGACGCAGCCTCAGTCGTCTACAAATGGCTCTTATGTCCAAGCGTGGAAGCAGCCACAAGCTCGCCACGTTCACCCACTAACCGGGATTCCTTCTCGGCAGTCACCTGCTATCCCCTGCCCTTGCACTCTCTCTGCAGGGCCAGGTGTGGAGTGGAATTGTTTCTCCCATGCTTCCAAACCTACCTAAGGAACGTGGTGGGGATGGGTCGAAGGCTCAGCCTTCGCCATGCATGATCCATCGGGTCTGGGCTGGCTCTTCTTGGGGGCAGAATAGAGCCAGGGCTCTGAGCCTCTGGGTGCAGGAAGCAGCTCTTCCTAGGATGCAAGGAGCCACCACACCCTAGGGACATCTTCCCTGAGCTGCCAAGGGGTGAGGATGCAGAGGAGGAGCAAACACAGCCCACGGTACCCAGAAAAACCTCACAGCTCCTTGGGTCCTAGCACAGCTGAGAGAAAAGAGGTGGAAGTTAGTCCAGACTGACTCCTCAGCCCCACCAGAAGGTACCAGCATTGCCACAAGAAAGTTGCTAACTCAGTGGACCCACAGAGCGCTCCTTGGGCATCGCGTCCCTCACCAGCCTTGGGTCCTCACCCTCCGCAAACACTGGCTGCTGTAATTTCCTCCTTAGCTTCAAGCCTGGCCAGTTTGAGGATGGTTTTATATTTGAATGTTGTTTCCTGTTCCCTCTGCTGATGAAATTTCAAGTCTGAATCATAAGGTTAGGACAAACAAAATTTCATAGATTAGAGTAATTGAAAAATTGATGCAAAAGGACAATTCAGTGCCCCATGCCTCCTCAGTATCTAATTTTGGGCATCAAGCAGAATCTTTCAGCTGAAATCAAATCTCTGCCTAGTCCAGCACCATGGGATTCTCTGAATGAGATACAAAAACAAGGAAGTTCTTAGTCCAGCTATTAAGGTATATAAAGAACAGTCTGGAGATAACAGATATATTTTCCCACTGGGCAAAGTTAATGCTGTACTCTGTCAGTTCACTCTGGGGTGACTCAGGGGTGTAGGGGGTGATGTTCATGGAACTCAAGATGTGCTAGAGGGTGCCTGACTCCCCAGGCACAGACTAAACTGTCCCCCAAATGCCCTGACAGAAATGCCCCAAGGAGCCCCAGGTGAGGCTTTCAAAGCAAACTTTTGCTCTATTCTTCAGCTTCCAGAATAAAACACTGGTGACACTGAAGGTCAAAGCTCTGCCCCCTAGTTGGCACAGAGCCCCAGCTAAAGCTCTGGCCTTACACCAAGACCAAGCCCGAGAAGGTGTGTGCATTCTGGGCTCCTGAGCCAGCCCTGTGGGTCCTGTGCCCATCGTTAGAAAGACACAGGAAGCAATCCTGCCCCAGGACCCACATGGCATCCTCTCCTTGAAGCTCAAGCCTTTCTTAACCATCCCAGAGCTGTACCCCAGAGGACTGGGGGATGAAAGAAGGATGTGGGTGGTGTCCCTATTTGTGGGGTGCATTGACTCCAGAATAATCAAGGGCTATGGAGGAGGAACAGGACCATGGGGGTGAAGAGGACCATGGAAACTGGAGAGGAAATCTCCGTGGCAACCAGCTCTCCATCCCTGCCCTCCTCCCCCTTACTTGGTCCAGAACTTCTCCTCCCACAGTGTGGTGCTTGAGGCTCCTCCACATCCTGGAATGTGGCCACAGTAGCCTTCTCTATAGATCTGCAGAGCAGGTGGAAGAAATAACCACTCGGTGCCTGGTGCCTGTGGTGGGCACAGAATTTCCCCAAATTTATGTCCTCCTCAGAGCCTCAGAATGTAGCCTTCTTTAGAAATGTCTTTGCCTGTATTAGTCAGCTTTTTAATTGTGGCAACAAAATACCTAACACCCACGATTTAAAGGAGGAGAGGTTTTATTTAGCTCACAGTTTGGAGGGGTTCAGTCCATGGTCAGCTGACTCCAAGGCAGAGGCGGAATGGTAGAAAGGTCTGGAGGAGGAAAGCTGCTCCAGAACAGAGAGAGAGAGCAGCAGGCAGGAACAAGCATGCATCCGCCCAGGCCACATCTTCATGCTCTAACCCTCCCACCAGGCCCCACCTCTTAAAATCAATCAGTGGGTTGATCCACTTATAAGTATTGCATCCCCTTTGGACTCTCTAAGAACAGAGGAGGATTCAAATCACCTGGGAGGAAACATCCTCCTGTCTTTATAGACCAGCAGGTAGCTGCATCCACTTTGCTCTGTTTCTGGCTGTGTCACCTGTGGCTCATGGGTGGGGACATACCTGTCTGAGGTGTGGTAGGATGACTCTCAGGGTCTGGTTCACCAAGAATCCAACCCCATCCCTGCATTGTCCTCCTGGACCATCAGTGGGACAGGCTGACACCATGGAGGTGCTTTCTCCTGTCACATCAGTTGCTGAGTGAACAGGACAGGCTCCTGGTTGCCACCAGGATGCAGGGGTCAGGTGCAGCAAGTGACCTCAGCTTGTGTTACTGGTCTCCTCAGTGGATGTCCTGTCAAGCCCTTCAAAGATAAGGGCAGGGGACAATGGATACCAGTTTTCCCCTCAGCCTTGAGAAGCAATGGGTTGTTATGGAGGACTTCTTTTTTTTTTTTTTTTTTTTTTTGTGGGTACCGGGGGTCGACCTGAGGACCTCGCGCGCCAGCAGGCGCCCGTGCCGCTGAGCAATATCACCGGCCCCTTTTTCGTATGTGGGTTCGGGGAGTCAAACTCGGGCCCTCGCGCTTGCTGGGCAGGCGCTTAAGCCGCTGAGCCATCTCACCGGCCCAAGGACTTCTTTATAAATGCAATTGTTTTCTGTGCAAAATGTAAAAGGAATTATACTTTAGATTCTAGTGAAACGTGGCTCTGTAGTATCCATTGTCAGCATAAGGTTCAATTCAAGGGGCCCACAGTGTTTTTGAATATCTAGTTTTGCTCTTTATGCTGTACCTTCTATCATAGATGGTGGTCAGATCTTAGGTGCGGTACTCAGTGACAGAGTGAGAATTAGAGCAGCCTGGCCCTAGAAGGCTTCCCAGTGTCCTTTCTCTGTCCATACACATCCCTCGTCACACAGGTAACTGCTGTCCTGACTTCTACACGTGTTATTGAAATTCACAGATGGAGTAATGCAATGTGGACTGTCCAGGACCTGCTTTCTTTTGCTGAACATTATTTCTGTGAGCTGTCCTTGCGTGGAGCAAAGAACATTTGCTATGTGAGCCCATCACGATTTATTTAAACCATCTCTCTGCTGATGGACATTTCGGTAGTGCTATGTTTAGGGCTGTTGCAAATACAGGTGCCAGCACCATCCCCACATGTTCCTTCCTGCCATGGCCTCAATTCTCCTGAGAATCTGCCCAGAACCGCTGAGCAGTGCAGATGTGTAGGATTAGCTGTGCAAAATGCCAACCTGGTTTCCAAAGCTGAGCCAATTCACACATCAACCATCCATGCAGGAGGGTTCCACTGTTAACCTTTTCAATTTGGGCCATTGTAAAAAGTGCATAATGGCATCTTACTAAGGGTCTATTTTTGCATATCTAAGTTGGCTAATAAAGCGGGGACATTTTCCACGCAGTTAACAATCACCAGGGTCTGCTATTGTGAATATTTCTGGTCACACGGGCTGGGTGGTCTTGTTGAATTCTCAGATCTCTTTCTGCAGAGCACAAGCAGCCATGACCCACGCCCGTGCCCCAACAAATCTAACGGACTACATCGGGCCAGCCGAGGTTGCCCATCCCTGTTCTACTCTCAAGTGCCTGCTCAAGACTTCTGCCTATTTTTAAACTGAGTTGTTGCCCTTCTCTTACAGATTTGTACAAGTTCCCTTTAAATTCTGACTTCTGATCTTCTAGCTTTAATCACTTCCCATGTTCAGAAATGAAAAGAAATCATGTTTATTATGCAGGACCAAGCTTTGCCCCCAATGTCCCTGGAAAATGGAACTTCTGTTGTCACAGAGAGCCTGCTCCTGGTACTCAGACCCCAGAGCGCTGCCTGCTGCCATCTCCACAGAGTTCAATGGCATTAAAGCCAGAGTAACCACGTCTCCCTGCTCCCCTGCCCTGGGACGCCCTGGCTGTGGGCATGGACAGCTCTTCCAAAATGAGCATAGCTTTAATGTTGATGATGGCTGTGTCCTGGGAAGTCACTGGATTGAAGAAATCTCCCAGTTCCTCACAGGTCAGGCACCACAGATGGTGTGAGGGAGGGGACATTGCCCATTATTGTTTGCTTCCTTAGCAAAATGATTATTGTCTTTGCACCGCAAAATCTTTTGTCACATATAAACCCCCAAGAGAGAAAAGCCAAGTACCCCGGGGTACCAGTCACCAGTGGTTTTTTCCTGCTCTTTGAGCAAATATATCATCACATTTTGTAGCAGAGAACCTGAAATTCAGCATGGTAAATGACTTGTTCAAGATCGGAGCCAAGTAACCAAGCCAGGCTTAATTTCTCTGGAGCCCCTGCCCTCCTGCCCTGGGCCCCTCAGCTTCCCTTGGTGGGAGTGTGGAGCTGGAGCTGGGAAGGCTGGTCCTGGAGACCTGGTGGCAGCCCCTCACAGAATGGGCAGACTCCAAGGGCTAGAGGGGGGCAAAGGACTGTCCCTCCGGTGTCCAACCCACTGTTACCAAAGCTAGATGAGAGCCAAGTTACCCTAAGTCCAAAGTCTTCCTCTCATCTACTTTTCTTTATTTAAACAATTTTAATTTTACTATAGCACCCACAATGTTAATTGAAAATGGTGAGCAATTTATTTTTTTATTTGTACGTGTTCACAATACATAACGATTATATTCATTGCGAGGACTCAGTGCATGTGTATCACACATCTTCATTCTTTTTACCTCCCCTTTCCTCCCCTCCATCTCTTTGTCCCCTTCCCTTCTGCAAAAGATCTATCTCTCTCTTTCCTATTATCTATCTTTTATTTTGCTCTTTAATTTACTTAGACTTTGGGTTTCTCATGTAACAGAAACCATGTAATATTCAAGCTCATGTGTCTGATTTATTTTACTTAACATTATGGTCTCAAGGTGCATCCATCTTCCTAGCAATGACTCAGGTTTATCCTTCTTTACGGCAGAGTAGTACGCCATTGTATGTGAATACCACAGTTTCTTTATCCATTCATTTATTGACGGACATAGAGGCCACTTCCAAGATTTAGCTCTTTCCCTCTCCACTTTTATACCTAGTGTCTGTGATAGCATTGAGCCATTGAGAGGCTCCATCTGCCCAACAAATGGTCACAAGAAAACAAGAAGTGGTTTGATTACCTCCTGCAAAGAATATTTTAGTCTTTTTAAAATTTATTTTTATTACAAAAATACCAAAAAGTATAAATTAAAACATGAACCGCTAAAGATAAATAGCATTTGGGGGAAATTGTGATATATTTATGTTCCATATCAACATATAACAATCGTGCATGTGTATGGGGTGCAGTGTGATGACTCATCACATGTATGAAATATGTGATGACCAAATCCGACTAGCATTTCTATCTCACTAAATAGTTATCATTTCTTTGTGCTGGGAGCTTCAGAACTCCTCCCTTCTACTTCTTCACAAAACATGCAATAGATTGGTGTGAACTTCAGTCCCTCTGCTGCGCTCTCAGGCTGGAACGGATCCCTCCTACCTCACTGTGTCTTTGGCATCCGCTATCCGACCCCTCTCTGTCCCCTCTTCACTGCCCTTCATAACCTCCAGTGAGCGCTTTTGTACCTTCTGCTTCGGTGAGATCAACGCCTCTGGCTCCCATGTTCTCGCAAGGATGTGCCAAACTCGACTTCCTGTGCCTGATGAGTTCATGGAAACAAACGTCCTCCATGCTCATCCAACCTTTGCAAAGAGGTTGCTGCTCGTCATCCGCGTCACTCCCTCTAGGGTCAACAGTCAGGACCGGGTATGTCACTGATCACCCGAACATCAGCCAGGACCAGGACCCAAGGTTGGAAGGAAAACCCAACTGCCAGGCTTCTTCCTTGCACGGGACCGAGATGGTTAAACATCCAGTAGTTTGTAGCAGTTTCCAGACTCTCATCACAGACATTTATCAAAATGTGGGAAACACTGCTTGCTTCATCCCTCTTGGCTTTCGAGTGCCAATTATCCTTACAGAGTTCCAAATACTTCCAAATATGCAGCCCCTTATAAATGTAGGAAAGCTGCTCTCAGCCCCTAAATGTGGGATCCATCAACTCTTGTGCTGTTTATTCCTGGGCAATTAGCAGCATCATTTCTGCAAAGAGGGCTTCCGGGACTGGACAATCTATTTGTGTCATTTCTCCTGTCACCTTTTGCTTATTTACGCTGCTCCCACTCCACACGAGCTGGGTTTATGGGAGGTTTGAGTAAACAGAACTCTGCTGAGTAATTAGCATCCAATTAGGCCACAGTTTCATGTCTGAGTGAGTCAAGCCTCCTTTTCAAATCTCTGAGAAGAATTAAATAGGTCAGGGCTCTGTTTAAAAGCAGGGCCCAACGTGGACAATGAGAGGATATTTCCAAGTGATTCCGAGTGGTTCTGAGGCTCAGTGAAGGTCCTTGGGATTTTTTTAGTTGGCCATTGTTGCTAGTGAAGGGAACAGGACCTATTGTCCCCCAGTGTCATGAAGAACCTCAGCCCGTCCTAGAAGGAAGGCCACAGTCCTGCCCTCCAAGTGACAGGGTCAGGGCACGGAGTTTCCCGTCATCAGCCCATTCCAATGGCCCCTGAGGGGACAACTGCCTCCTGACAAGCATGTGGGTCTGCTTCCTTTCCCCAACTATTTGTATTACAGACACCGTGAAATATAGTTTGTTCCTTAGCACCCACGGGGTGTTGGTTCCAGGGAACAACATAGGTGCCAGAATCAAAGGATGTTCAATCCCTTATGTGAAATGGCTTAGTGTTTGTGTAAGACACACACACACAGCCTCCTGTCCTGTCTCCATCTTTGTTTCCAGTAGTGGGGATTGAACCCAGAGTCTTCACACAGAGGTCCATCCCCAGCCCCTTTTTTAGTTTTTTAAATTTTGAGAGAGGGTCTTGCTAAGTAGCTAAGTTGCCCAGGCTGGGCTCAAACTTGCAATCCTTCTGCCTCAGCCTCCCACCGTGCTGGGATTATAGGCATGCGCCACCATGCCCAGCTCTTCCTGCATATTTTACATTATCTTTAGATTACTTATAATATCTAATACAATGTAAATGTAATGTAAGTAATTACTATACTATATTCTTCAAGGAACAATGACAAGGAACAATTCTGTACATGTTCAATACAGATGTAACATTTTTCTTGGATATTTTCCAGCCATAGTTGGCTGAATCCAAAGATGTGGGGTCCCTGGAGAGGGAGGGAGGGCCAACTGTACACAGAAAGGAGAAAGAAGAATATTTGTATATTCACTACTTACATTCAATAATTGTCAGCAATCTGCAGATCTGTTTGAAAGAGAGTAGCCTTTAAATATTTCTGCACAAATTTAAGAATAAAAACATTCTCTAATGTAAACAAAGTAATATAAGACAAAGAATTTGTTTCATTTATCAGAGTAATTGAAATAAAATTGTTCCTAATAATTCCTTGTAAGCCTTTTAGAGTTTATAGGATCTGTAGTGATCCGTCTCTTTTATTCCTAATATAGTAATTAGTGTCTTCTCCCTTTTTTAATAGATAAATCTAGCTAGAGTTTCATTAGTTTTATCGATTTTCCCCCAAAGGACCTGCTGCGAGTTTCATGCATGTTATTATTATGATTTGTCTGTCAGCATTTTCTATTTCATTGATTTCTAGTTTATGTTTCTCATTTCCTCCTTTCTATTTTTGGACTCTGTATGCATTTTTTGCTGTTGTTGTTTCTATCCTCTTAAAGTAGAAGTGTGTATCTTAGCTGCACCCTCCAAATTTCAATACGTTGTGTTTTTATTCCCATTTAGCTCCAACTATTGTTAAACCTTCTTGCCTCCTCTTGACCCATGGTTCATTTAGCAGTATGTTGTTTAATTCCCAAATATTTGGGGATTTTCCAGATTGTTCTGTTGTTGACTTATTAAGTTCTGTTGTGGGCAGAACATAAACTACGCGTGATTTCAATCCTGTTAATTTGTCGAGGCTTGTTCTTTGGCCCAGCATCCGGTCCTTCTTGGCGCACTGGAACAGAATGGAGGTTCTGTTGCTGGCACAGCTCTGTTTACATCAGTTGCGTTGGTAAACAACGTTATTCGAGTCTTTTATCTCTTTACTGAATTTCTGTTTACTTCTGTTCAGTTATTAGGAAAGGAATGCAGAGACTTCGAACTACAATTGTCTTGTTGCCTGTTATTCTTCAGGGGCAGTCTGTTTTCATTTTGCGGGTGATTAGGACGTCATGCCTTTGTGATGGATATTCCTCGGTCAGTATGAAATGTCCTTTTTCATCCTTGATAATAATACTTTTTTCTGAGCTCTACTTCCTCTGATGTTAATGTGCCCAGCCCTGCTTTATTTTGATTATTGTTTGCATGGTGCGTCCATTTTCCCCCTTCACCTGTCTTTATTGTTACCTCAGTTTCTTGTAGATTGCACCTGGTTTTGTCTTACTTTTACTTCTACAAACTCTGTTTTTAACTAGAGTGTAAACGATTATGTATTATATGTTTGCGTTTCAATCTATCATGTTGTAATTTTTTTCAACCCTCATTTATTTCTCTTTTCCTCAATTCCAACTTTGTTTTAGATTATATCTATAATTTTTTACTATTCAATTTATACACAGTATTGAATGATAAACTATCCCCTTTTGTTTTATTATTTTAAAAATGCTATTCTAGGGCCAGTGAGATAGCTCAGCAGCATAAGCGCCTGCCTGGCAAGCGTGAGATCCTGAGTTCAACTCCTGGTACCCACATAAAGAAAAAAAAGGGCCGGTGATATTGGTCAGCAGCACAAGTCCTTGCTGCAAGCGTGAGGTCCTGAGGTAGACTCCCAGTACCTAAATTAAAAAAAAAAAAAAAAAAAAAGCTATTCTAAGATTTACAATTTAGTTTATTAACTTACCATGGTCCGAATAGAAATAATATGATGTCATCCCTTCCTGTGTAATGCTGAACTCTTAGAACATCACATTTCTTTTCTTTTTTTTTTTTTGTGGGTACTGGGGGTCAAACTCAGGACCTCGCACGCCAGCAGGTGCCTGTGCCACTGGGCAATATCACCTGCCCCTTTTTCATATGTGGGTACCAGGAGTCTAACTCAGGACCTTATGCTTGCCAGGCAGGAGCTTATGCCGCTGAGCCATCTCACCGGCCCCACACTTCTATTCTTGCTGGCTGGCTGTTGCGCTATCGCTGTCATGCATTTTTCTTATAAATATAACACTTGTCATGTCCTTGTTATTTGTGATTTGCTTCTAACGGTCGATATTTCTCGGAGTTCTTGGGCACTTTTTTGGTATGTCTTATCATCCTTGGCAGGACCCTGGGGTACATCCCAGGGTCTGGACTATGCTGGTTTCCTTTACACAGCGGTGAGCCCTGTTTCAGAAGGCAGCTGGGTGACCCGACACCTGTGCGCCCATTTCTTAGCTTTGCTGGGCCAAGCCCATGACTGACGGCTCTGGGAGCTCCGTGGCTACTCTGAGTCACTCTCGAGGACCCACATTTCAACTACTAAGAATTCAAACCTCCCACCACAGGACCTGCTCCTCATCAGCCTACAGCTCCGTGGTCCTTCCTCACCCATCTTTACTGCCCCTCAGCCTGCACGGGAGCAGCCTGGTGCTCAGCAGATAGGCAGCGAGACCTCCGCAGATGTCTGCAGCTGTTTTTCCAAGTAGCTCCTCCCTCCTTGCAACTCTGCCCCGTGACTTGTAGCTTCAGCCACCCTGAACTCTGAATTCTTTCTTTTCAACTCTTGGAGACCACTGGGCTCTGTTTGGGATCCCACTTCTACATCTATGGCCTGAAAAATGCCTCTAGATAGAAAGTCAGGGCACTCGTAGCCTTTATCTTTCCTGCTTGACTCTCATCAGCATTCACAGTGCTATGGCTTGGCTGTGATTCATTCCCCAAACCTTCGTGTGCTGGAAACTTAGGCCCCAGTGCAATGACGTGAGAGGTGGGGAGGCCTGTAAGGCGGGGGAAGTGGCTAAGTGATTAGGGTGCTGCCCTCCGAGGGGATCGATGTGTTCCCTCGGAACCCAGGGTGGTTCCCTTGAGAGTGAGTTGCTGTGCCCTGAGCCTGACTCCTCTCCTCACTCTGGCTTCCTGTCTCGCTGTCGTGTCTGTCTCCCGCACACTTTCCTGAGGGATGCTGTCTGCATGATGTGATGAGGAGACTTAGCCGGGGGGCTCACCAGAGAACAAATCGATGTGGCTGCTGGATCTTGGACTTTCAGCCTTTGAAACTGTGAGCTACATGAACCTCCTTCCTTTCATGTTATCCAGCCTCAGGTGTTTCATTACAGCAACAGGAAATTGACTGAGATAGTAGTAATGCTCTATCTATTCACCAATGCCTGAAAACAGTTTCCTGCTCTATTTTGTCCAATTTTCAAGTAGTTTACAGGGAGAAGGGATGCCTAGATTTTGTCATTCCTTCATGGCCAGAGATAAAATGCTAATTACTTTTTAACTTCCATTGTTTCAATAATTATTTCTCCCTTGTCACTTACTCGTTGTTTGTATTACCTCCTTTTTTTTTCTCTTAGTAGGTTTGTCTGCTTTGTTGTATTTTTTCAATGGACTAGATTTGAATTTATTTTTATATACTGTTTTTCAATGTTTTTACAGTTTTTAAAATCTCTAATTCAGTAATTTTGCTTTCACCTCTACCACCTCCTTTCTTCTGCTTTCTTTTAGTTTGATTTTTGAAAAAAGAACCCTTCAATATGGAACTTCAATTTTTTTCATTCTGTTTTTTGATTTTTAGAATTTTTAATGAAGCTAAGACTATACTTCCTACAATATCACGAATAAATTTGTGCCACATGAGCAGTGCTTTAGGTGAAATTCAAATACTCTCATGTATTACTTTTTTAAATAAAAGCTTCACTGAGTTATACTTCACGTACCTCAAAACACACCTTTTTATAGAATACAATTCAATGGGGTTTTTTGTATACTCAGAGTTGTGCGACCTCACCACTCTTTCATTGTGGAACATTTTTATCACCCTAAAGAAACACCATGCCCATTACCAGCATCTCCCCCTCTCCCCTAAGCCCACCAATCGACCTGTTTCCTGGCTCAATGGACTTGCCCGTTAGGGATATGTAATACAAACGGAATCTGACAATACGTGGTGTTGTGACTGATTCCTTTCACTTAGTATGCAAAGATCCCTCCATATCCAGCAGATATCGATACTTCATTTCTTTTTATGATTGGGATATCACATTTTGCTTATCCATTCATCCTCCAATTCATATTTGGGCTTTTCCATTCTTTGGCTATTAGTCGTAATTCTGTTATGAACATTTGTGTACAAATCTTTTTGTGTTAGTAAGTCCCTGACTTACGAACATTGGAGTTGCAGACTTTCACAGATATGAACAGACCTCACGTTACGTAGATGCGAACAAATAGTGGAAGTAGTTTGTCACGGTTGTGCGGTTGTGTGCTCAATGTACAGTGTGACAGTATACAGTAGTACCGTGCTAAGTCAGAGCCCAGGATGTCCGGTAGCAAGAGGAAAAGCAGTGGTGATGTGGAGGGGACTGCTAGGAAACGCAAAGCAACAAACATCGTATGTATATTTGTGTCAAAAAGTGTGTAACACTCACTTTGTTGGACTTACAAACAAATCCAACTTACGAACTTTCTCCTGGAACAGAGCTCTTTTGTAAGTTGGGGGCTTACTGTACTTAGGTTTTCCATTCTCAGAGTGGAATCCCTGGGCCATATGGTAACTTTATGTTTAACTTTTTGAGGAATTGCCAAAGAGTTTGCCAAGGCATTAATGTTAATTTTCCACCAATTACGAGTGAGGGTTCAAATTCTCTATACCATTGTGGACACTTGGCATTCTGTCTCTCTCTCTCTCTCTCTCTCTCTCTCTCTCTCTCTGTCTCTCTCTCTCTGTCTCTCTCTCTCTCTCTCTCCCCCCTATCCTATCCTATCCTGTCCCATCCTAGTGGATATGCAAACTGTATTATGTTGTGGTTTTCATTTGTGTCTTTAAAAAAATAATAATCAAGCCTCTTCTCACTTGCTTAGTGACCCTTTGTTTATCTCATATTTGTAGCCCTTACATGTAGGTCTGTGGTCACTTTGAGTTAGTATTTATGCATGCTGTGAGGTAGAGTTCCAGCTTGGCTCTCTTACGTGGAGATATCCAGTTATTCCAGCACTATTTGTTGAAAAATCATGCACCATTTTTGTCAAGGAAAGAAAAACTAGTCCAATATGTACACAAATGACTTTGCAATTTCACAAAGCAGTGGGATATGACTTCTAGAAGTCTGCATGCAGGTACATATTCCAAATGGCCTTAACCTGGCCCACTGGGGTTTGCCCAAAGCTGGTCCTGCACCGAGCCTGTTCCCAGTCCGTGCTCCCAGGCTCTGTGTCAGCCCAGAAAGTGCGCAGCTGCCTCTCTGCCACATTGATGGTCAGCTTTCTCCATTTTTCTCCCCATAAATTTGTATTTTCACTCAGATATTGGATTTCAGTGGGTGTGATGAGTTGTGGTGTGGAAGGTTGTGATTCGTGACACATTTCATTTGAGAAAATAAACATCTGTGGAAGAAGACGTGGGCAGGAAGAACCCTAATTAGTGCAAGAGGGACTCTAACAGTTTCAGAGTCTTCCTTGGTGCAGGGACCCAGAAAATCAGCGTTGTGGGGGCAGCAAGGCCACCGTGGTGAAGGCTTCCAGACCTTGGCTGTGGGTGACGGTGTTCTGTTCTACTCCCTTTAAGTGAGATCCAATAGAGCAGATGACAGAAAATGAAAACCCACCTAGCACAGCCAGGATTTTGGGTGCAGATTAGATTCTGCCAAGCGGGTGCCCACAAGAGACTAGCAGGGGTCAACACCGGGAGGTGGTGGCCACACTCCAGGAGCCTGGAGAGCTTTGCCAGTGAGGTGGTCATGCAGCAGTTCTCTGGGGCAGTTCTGGCAGTTTTTAAAATCCGGGTCCTAGATACAGGCATGAAAAAATGATCAAACAATATTAGCACAAACCTTTCTTTTCAACGAACTAATAGAAACTAGTAGTTTATCTTGTAATCTGAGCAACTACTTTGAAGATAACAATACGTGATATATTAACCATTGTTACTCTCCTATTGTTTTGAAATGTTGTATCATTGTTTTTATTGTTTTTTCTCTTTAAAATAAAATGAAATAAAATCTGGGTCCTACATTTTAGGTAGTGAGCAGGAGCCAGTGGGAAGAGTGGATGTGTGATTAGGCATTTCCCTTGGCTGCCGTCGTTTCTAATTCTGTAACCATCAGTTCTCATTCCTGGGTGTCACCGAGGCCCCGTAAGAGTCATCACACCATCTGATAACTCACCTTCGCTCTCCCGCTGCCTGCCACTCGGTGCTGCAACCAGAAAGCTCATCGCCAGTTCGATGCAGGGCTGTGGACACGTACATTTTTATGTGGGTCATCATCAAGTCCAGATAAACATTTCCTCTTAGAAAAGTAAATCAAAGAGGAAAACATTAACATGGTTCCAAGTAGAATAAAAATAGGAAAAACGTTGGGACAACAGTCCTGGTGACGCAGGGCAGGGTGAAGAGACTTCTGAAGACGACTTACTCCACAAAGCAGAAATAAATTATTTTGGAAACTGAAAATGATTCAGTAGAAAAACCAGAACTAGCTGGGTGGAGGGGGTGCCCATAAACCCAGCTCTCCGGGAGGCCGAGGTGGGAGGATCATAAGTCTGCATCTGGCCTGGGCAATTAAGCAACTTAGCAAGACCCTGTCTCAAAAAATAATAACAATGGAAAAAATTTTTAAAGGCTGGGGATGTAGCTCAGTGCAAAGGCCCTGGTGTTTAATCTCCAGTGTTGGAGAAAGAAAGGAAAGAAGAAAGAGAGGGAGGGAAGAAGAGAGAGAGGGAGGAAGGAAAACGGAAAGGGAAGGGAAGGGAAGGGAAGGGAAGGAAAAGACCAGAAATAAATTGCTTGGAAACAGCCTGCTATCCCTAATAGAATACGCGAAGACCGTACTCCATAAAGCAAGACCAGAAAGCCTAAAGCGAAGCCAGTCTATGTTGAAAGAGCAGGGCTGCTGAGCATTAAGAACAGGAGGTTGAGAGGTCGCACTCTGGATGAGGATTGAGTCCCCCACTAACACACCGTCGAGCTCAGTGAGTGGGGTGAGGGTGGTCGCAATGTATGAGCAGGGATTGAAGTTTGAAAACTGGCTGGAAGCTTACTCCATGGGTCTGAGGACAGCGTGCTGGCCCAGGAAGTTCGGTAGGTGGAGGCATCTGCCTTCCTCTTGGGAGGTCCTGGCTGATCTCCGGCTGATCACCCACAGGGATCCTGACGGGTGGCTGCTGCTGAGAAGGCTCTGGCCGGGAAGGAATATCAGGGTGAATGAGCCGCTCCAGCTCCTAAATCTACTGCTTCCCAAGCCCCAGTTGCAGATTGGTCAGGTTCCATCTCCTGACTGGAGCACTCACAGCAGAGATCCACCTCGGCTTCCACTGCTTGGGCCACTGAATGGCAAGGAACAACCATGAAGTGGATTCCAGTGGCCTCTTACATGGAACAAAGAGATAAAGCGAATGGGAAATTCACATCAGTTTACACAGACACACGGTACGATAAGCCAAGACCACCAGATGAGGAGATGAACAGGTTTGGTGAAATTCTGAAGGACTCTAGGGAAATTAAAATTCAAAAAGATAAATATGTTTCAGAGGAAGTAGAAAGCCCAATGTCAGATTTGATATAAGGCAACTTTTGGCTTTTTAAAAAGTATAAGAGATAAATTCTATGCAAATATAATCAAGAAGACAGGGGAAAATGGACACAGAAATAAGAAAGAGATGAAATAGATCGGCTTCTCGCAAATCTAATCAAGATATAGGAGCAAATAAGAAATTAGAAACCAGAAATTTCAAAGTAAAAAAAGAAGTGGATGGAACCGAATAGAAATGGAAGAGATGCATCCATGAGTACTGCATGGACTCGAACGTCACATAAGGATAAAAGAATTAGGGCAAAGGAAACATTGAATGGATACTTAGTGATATCAGTAAATATTATGAATGTTTTGGGTAGGTAGTCATATTTTCATTACTTTTCTGAGCCCCTATATTTTAGAGATACATTCTGAAATATTTATAGGTGAACTTATGATGATATAATTTGTTCAAAATAATGGGACCAGGATGGCGGTGAGAAAGAAATGAATGGAGGTAGATTAAAGTCATCTGTGAGCTAATAAACACTAAAGCTAAGTGAGGAAATAGCACATTGTACTACTCTCTCTAATTCTGTCTGATAAAAAGTTTTGAAAATTAAACAGGTGTGAACAAAAGTGGCGGGAGATTATGATATCCTACTCTGCAAAATATAGTTTAAAATCTTCAAGTAAAGGATGTTTTTCTGGGCATATTGCCAAAACTGACATGAGAAGAAATTTTAAGCATGACTATATTACTAACCACAGAAGAAATGTAAGGTACAACTCACATATCTCAAAAGTTTCATTCAAATTTTTAAGAAATTGGGTTATATCAATTATTCCAGGGTGGAGGAAAATATATAAAGCTACATAATTTATTTCATGAGCTACATTAGCCATGATTCTGGTACCTAATTTAGATACCACACAAAAATGAAAGCTATGAACCAGCCTCACTTAAGAGTAATTTTTAAATACGAAATAAAATCACAGAAAAATAAGTAGTATCTTAAAATAATTTTCTACCATCACTAAGGAAATTTTATCTTAAGACTGAAAAAGGGCTCAATATTAGGAAATCTAACACTACAATAATTTATGTCAGCAGTTCCCACTTTTAATAGTGGCTTAAGGGGATTAAACATCACCTAAAACACATTCCCACATTTTAAAGAGTCTTCAGGGAAAAGTAGAGCTAAAGAGTGGTTCTTTCACATCATAATTACACAGATGACTAGCCTCTGACTTCATGGAGAAAAATTGAAAGTATTTCTATTAAAATAAGAAACCAGGCAGGTGTGTCGCTCCAAGCATTAGTATTTTATTTTGCAAAGAAGATCTGAATCATTTAATGAGATCTGAAATAGAAATGTGAGCTCCAATTACTGGAAAGGAGAAGGCAAAAAGTTTGTTATATACTGACAAAAATCATTAGATAACCTGAACTCCCAAGAGGATGAACTTGAATTACTTAGAATTTTTTTAAAGGCTTTTGTAAAGGGGCCAGATTAAAAAATAACACACGTGCAATAGTCAATAGCTTTTTCATATACCAGCATGAAGCAGAGAGAAAATATACTCTGATTGGTGAAAAAGATTACTTTATTAGGAGCACGCATGAAACAAAACTTGGAGGAGACACAATGCAGACACGAGGGGTGACGGTATTTAACGAACTGTTCTGCAGCATTAAAATTCTCTAACGTGTGAAAGCCACTCAAGGAAAAACAAAACAGGATCCGCAACAACTAGAATCTGTAAGAGTATATTCACTGTGGTGGTTTTTTTTTTTTTGGAGATGATACAGAATCCCAGAAAAATGAAAATAAAAAAGGTCACAAGTAACCCTAAGAGATTTGAATAGTATTTATTTTTAGGAGACAGATTTTCAGATAATTTTTTATTTTCTCCATGCCTTCGTGTTATATTGTGTGCAATAAGCAAGTGTGACCTTTTAGATAAGAAAAAGTTTGTCATTTATTGAATTGGCGTGAGTTTAAAACCGATCAGCTGGAAAACAATCAATTCATTGGGTACATATCATTTCAAAGGTCCAAGATTGTGGTTCTCTCGATCAATCTGAAGATGAGAGTTTTTCCGAAACAGGGTGATACCCAGGAGTGGAGTGTGAGTCCGAGTTCAAAGCAATGACAGAGGGGACATGTCGCCAGCCGGCTGTGAACTAATTTAGAAAGTGCGATGACATCATTGCAGGTGTTCTTTCAAAGCAGAGCATAAATTTATAATGCTTCTGGCTGACAATATTGGAAGGGAGACAAGGTTTTAAAGAGCCTCTTATATTCTTTTTGTGGGTGCTCACCATCTTTGTCTTCAAATAAAAGTGTTTGTATTTCTTCCTTCTTTCCCTTGGGCTCTGGTTGCTTGCTGAGAAATGTCTCGTAAACTTCAGAAGAGGAGAGAAACATAAAGTGATGATAGCACTGAATGTTCTATTTTTTAAGACTGTAAATATTTTACTTTCCAGAAGAGACCACCTATTATGGAAACTTCAGATCTCTCTTACTCTTCCAAAAATGAACAATAAAGTTTGTGGTCACTTCCAAACTCAAATGGTGCATGCCAGATTGGCTTAAAATGTTTGGAAATGAATGCTGTGTAAATCTGCAAAAGCTCGACATATTGGGAAAGAGGGATCTCAAATCCAAAAACAACGGTAAGAGGTGCTGCCAATCAAAAAACTATACACCTAAAACCAACAATTATTTTAACAAGTCAACAGGTTGTGTCACTGTATAGGCAGGGCAAAGACTTTATACTAAAAATTCACAATATTTATTGAGCACCTCGTGTTTATGAAGAACAATGGTGGATACTGTAGAGAGAATTGACTCCATACCTCAAGAAATTTCAAGGATAACTAGGGGGAACGACGAGTACGAAAATAAATAGTAGAACTCTTACAAAGTAACATGTAAACCAAATGACCTAATTTTAAGCATGGAGAAGATAATTGAACAAACATTTCCCAAAGAAGTATATGAACGGCCAATAAGCACCAAGTTGTTCTGCATTATTAGTCATCAGAGAGATGGCGGTTACAACTCCAGCAAAATGCTATTTCACACCCACAAGAGTAGTTGAAATAAAAATGGCTGACAGCACAGTGTTGGCCAGGAGGTAGAGCAACTGGAGCCCTCAAGCCTTACTAGGGAGGAGTGAAGTGGTCCAACCACACTGAGGTGGATTGGTTTGGCAATTCCCTAAATCCACACCTGCTGGGTAGCAATTTCATTTCTAGGTACTTACCCAAGGGAAATTAAAACATATCTACAGAAAGGCTCAGGCAAGCATGTTGATAGCTGCTTTATTTACAAAAGGCAAAAATGCATGCCCATCAACAACAGGAGGGGGAAATGTGGTACAGTCAGACAGTGGAATAAAAAGGGACCATTTTCATCAGGCGAAGCCACATGGACACTGCTCGGATGTCACACACTCAAAGAATACCTATGGGGAGTGTCTATTTATGTCAGTCTCTGCAACAGGCAAAGATGTCTTGCAATGAGAAAGTTCTGGGGAGAGAAGGCGGGGAGGGGTTGCTTCCATGGTGGTGTGTGGGCAGCGATGGGCTGGAACTGGGTATCGGGGAAGCTCGGGGTGGCGGATGTGCTCTGGGTCTTGATTGGCCCCAGTGTCACACAGGCGTACAATTGTCCAGGCCTACCAGGCATTTAAGACTTGTACATGTGATGGTGTTTAGTGATCCTCCAATTTTTTAAATCGTCAAGTCAAGTTATCATAGAAATGGTAGACATTGTGTGTGGGTTTGCATCGTGAGAACCGTAGAAACCTGCAGATTGTTAATATCACCCTAGAACACGACTGTATCCATAAAATGCTCATTTATGTCATGAGAGGAGGCCAGGAGGGGGAACAGAGTGACAAGGACAATGACCTTGTGGAGCCCACCCCTGGGGACCATCCCTGCAGTGTCTGAGCCTCAGAGAATCACAGTTCGCCACACGTCACAAATCTCTATGTGCTGGCTCACAAAGGAACAGAGTGGATTCTGGATCCCACGTGTGATTGCTACAGAAGATGGCATCTTAGACACACCAGAAGGGAGTCACGGAGAAGGCTTTAAGTGGTGTGCAAAGTGGCAGAGAAACCTCAGCTCCTGGGGAGTAACCCTACATTAACTGAGACATTCTGCCACCACATAGTCACCACGGCCCCATCCCGGGGTGATGACATTGAAATTGGTTTTATGCTCTGAAGCCAACACATGGAGAGCTCTACTGGGCTATTGAGTTGCTACATGTGAAATCAGTACCGAGTTCCTCCAAAAATCAAAAATAGATACCATTTGATCCCGCTGTACCACCCCTCAGTATATTCCCAAAAGAATTAAAGATGATATACTGCAGTAATGCTGCATACACACGTTTATTGTGGCACAATTCACCACAGCTACACTGTGGAAATGACCTAGATGACAGTCAACAGAATGCATCTGTTGATTTATTCTGTATGTATATCCACACAGGATAAAGAAAATGCGACACATATACACAATGGAGTACTATTCAGCTATAAAGAATGAAATCGTGCCATTTGTAGAAAATGGGTGAAATTGGAGACCATCATGTTAAATGAAATAAGCCAGGCTCAGAAAAGTTAAATATCACAAGTTTTCTCTTCTAAAAGAAATCTACAAACCAGGTATGGTGGCGCACGCCTGTAATCTCAGCATTTGGGAAGCCGAGGCAGGAGGATCATCACAAGTTTGAGGCCAGCCTGGGCTCCATACTGAGTTCAAGGCCCACTTGAACTAAAAAGCAAGACCTTGGCTCAAAAATTCTCCTCCAAAAAAGAAATCTAAGGAAAGAGGGTAGGAGGAGAAATGACAGGAAAGTAGAAGGCAGACTACTAGAGATGAAGAAGAGGGTCAGGGGCTGGGAAAAGGAAAGAGGAAGAGATAATAGGAGTGAAAGTAATCAAAGTATGCTATATGCATGTAGGAAGATGCCAAAACAAAACCAATTATTCGGTATTACTAATGTGTACCAATAAAAAATACTCTACCACACGATCTGGTATAGTTCTGCTTGGGATGCCACATAGAATATAAATATTAAAAATATAAAACTGCCATAGAAGAGAGTTTTCACATTGCTAAGGCCTAAAGTTTGTTTTCTCCAAAATTCATATGTTAGAATTTAATTCTCAGTGCAATAGAATTAAGAGTTGGGACCTTTGGGAGATGATGTAGTCGTGAGGGTTGTGCCCCCGTGAATGAGATTAGTGCCTTTATAAAATGGGCTTAAAGGGACCACGTGAAGACCCAGTGAGAAGGTGCCACCACTGAGCACCCAGTCTGCTGCTCTCTTGACTTTGGACTTCCCAGCCTCCAACACCATCAGCCGTTACTTTTTTCTTAATTCAGAAATTACCCAATCTAAGGTGTTTCGTTACAGCAGCCCAGTGACCTAAGACACAGTTATGAAAGAACATAATATTAGTTCATTTTAATGTTGACAGTTTTGGTCTCCGACATTTTCTTTGCCCTAACACATGCAGGGAGCAAGATGTGCACTTGCCCATCAGTGCTGAGACCTCTGGTGGGGCGTGGCATCCAAATGAGAACAGTGTGAAAATGGTTGGGCTTCGGGGGCAAGGGGTGGACAGTGATAGACCACTTCCCTCCTCCACCATGAAAATCACTGCTTCGAATAGATATTACATTACTCAGGAACCAATATGTCTGCTGTCTGTTTTTGCTCGGGCCTGGGGCCACCCTTGAGTCTTCTCTTCTCCCTAAGTCCTGGCCTGGTCTGGCGCTCTCCCTCTGCCCCTGGCTTATACTTCTGCCTCTCCCTTGAGGCTCCACTCACGAAAGACTTCCAGATCTGCTTCAGAAAGTGGCAGAAATGATAGGATAAATGTGCTCAGAGAGAGGGGGAGTATTTTGAGAGGGATTAGTGGCCGTGTGTCCTTTGCTGTAACAAAGTTTTAAAAATATGAACACTCATGATCTGCTTGGATCCCTCCTCGTATAAGAGTAAGACAGAAGTTAATGTACTTGTGGCCCTGGACAATGGACTTGGGAGTCTGCTCAGGATAGAAGGTATCTCTAGGGCGTGTGCTGCTTGCTGCCCAGTACCCTCAGCATCCTGGGATCTTCACTGTGCCATACCGTTAGCATGGGTTCTTGCTGTCTGTTGGTCCCTGCTTCTCTCCAGGTGACTCTTTTCCCTTTTCCCTTTGTGGTACCATCTGACTGACACCCTCCGTGCCTCCATTCTTGCCAGTTACTATGATCCCTGCTAAGGGATTTTGGCCCATGGCAACTAAGCCCACAAAATGGCTGCTCTGGGTTTGGGCAGCACCCCCAACCAAATTCAGTCTTGCCAAGACTGGGAACTATGGTATGAGACATTGTGGCGGTTAACTTTATGAGTCAACTTGACTGGGCCCCATAGCGTCCAGCCATTTGGTCACTCTGAAGTGTCTGTAAGGTGTTTTAGGGTGAAATTAACACCTGAATCACCAGCTCAAGGAAAACAACAACCTTCCCTGACATGGGGGTCTACATCCCAATGGTTGGAGATCTAAATAGGACAAAAAGGCCAAGTGACAAGGAACCCTCCTGCCTGCCCACTTGAGCTGGGACATGTGTATTCTTTAGCCTCTCAGTTCAGGCTACAACTTTTGGCTCTTCTTGGTTCTCCATTTTGCCAACCACAGATTTGTGGACTTCTCAGTTGCCGCAGTCACACAAGCCAGTTCCAACATGGCCATCCTGGAACAAGGAACAGCTCGGCTGCAGGCAGACGAGGCGTTCATGGTGGGTGGATGACTCATGTCTTCAGCACAGTCTATGTGGCCATGTGAGGCAGAGAGAGGACCCACTGGGCTTGGATTTGACCACAGCTTGGCCAGGTCCTCTGCAGAGGCCTTTCCTTCTTGACCCCTGGCCCCTCAGCAAGCTCAGTACTTCACCCAAACACCTGAGGCTTCAGGCTCTTGGTCTTCAGCCTCCACTCAGAGCACATGGCCCCTCTGCCTACCTCCCTACTGTCTCTCTCCAGCCTTTGGTGTGGGAGAGTGTTGACAGTTTCACGTGAAACAGTAGTTTGCAGTAACTCCCAGCCCTGTGACTGAGCACCAGGACAACCCAGACTCCCAGCGTGGATTTTGATTAGCACCAAGACAGTTCTGGGAAGGGCCCAGAGACCTGACAGGACACCCACACCCTGGGCAAGCATGGCGAGGGTACGTGCCGTGGCCACCTGCAAGGAAAGGAAAACAGAGGTTCTCCAGCCTGCAGGAAGTCCAGAAAGTTCCGCCATGTGTAGCCATGCCCACAGATGCTCTTCTTTAGGGACAACACAGGCACTCAGAGAACAGCACGACTGTCACCACCCTGCAGTCTCCGCTCTGTAGTGGGAGGGGAAGAAAGCAACTGGGGTCAACAGGGTCCCTGGACGCTTGTTTCCAGAAAACATTTGCTGAACACCTACTATGGACCCCGCTCTGTGGTTAACAGCAGGCCCAATCCTGCCAGTGTTTTCATTTCAGCTTCTCCACTCTGGGCTTAACTTGCTGGAAGCTACAAGGAATTTAGTGCTTGTGGGGACAGGCCTCTACACGTCTAGAGCTGGCCGAGGCTCTGATTCACTTCTCCCTCCAGGAGTAAAAATAGGGGCTGATCCATTCAAATGCTCCTGGGAGATGAAAAGACTCCTGAGCCAAAACAAGACCTGAGATAAGCCGCCTGCGAGTGCGGGAGGAGGTGAGGAGGTGCCAAGCTGCCTGCGGTGGGCGTCCGGGAAGGGCTCCCTGAGGCCTGATGGGACATGTCCCGGCTGCCTCTCCCCTGCCGAGGTCCTGTTACCTGCACAGGCCTAGGCAGCAGCCCACCAAGCCCTCTCTGCCCCCAGCATCCCTGCCATTCGCAGGACCACTGCCCCTTTCTTTCCCGCCTGGTCATTTCTGGTTACAAGTTCGTCTTAGCATTATTTTAAAATATCTACTTCCTGCATCACAAGTACTTTTATTTATTTATTTATTTTAGTTTTTTATTAGTATGTGTTTGTGAGACATAATGACTATGTTCATCCTGGGTAACTGCTACTTATAATATCCTGTCTTGACACTTTCGACTTCCCTTCCTCCTATCTCCCTCATGCCCACATCCCCTCCCAGCTCCACGGAGTTTGTACCCCTAATAATCAAATTACTCCCCTCTATTTGTTCTCTTCTGTCTTCCCTGTCTCCCATGGGAATGGAATTGGGCAATTTCCCAGCTTGGACATGGAGTTTTTATCTCCTCCGGGGCTCCCACAGAGTGGCCCATGTGGCAGTATTCCCTCTGCTTCAGATAGGACAGCACATGGCCAGTGTTTGTTGAGTGAAAAATTAGAGGTACTGATATTTGGGGTTTAGGTGAATCCATACAGGGAGGGCATCTCAAGGGAGTGTTGGGGTGAATGGAGGAACCATCTTCTCCCCACACACATACCCTGCCCTCTCTCACCACCTAAAACATCTGGATCCACCCCTGGATAGAGGAAGAAGACTGCCTAGAGAATGGAAACAGAGTCCACTGTCTTCGTCCACTTTTGTTGCTATCACAGAATACCAAAGACTGGCAAATTTATAAAAAAGAGAATTTTGTACAGTTCTGGAGGCCAGGAAGCCCAAGGTCAAGCAGCCTACATCCAGCTCGGGCCTTCTTGCTGTGTCTTTCCTAGGCAGAAGGCAGAGGGCAAGAGCATGCAGGAGAACGAAGGCAAACTCACTATTGTAATAAGCCCATCACAGTAAGGGACCCATTAACCCATCTACCTCCCAACACTGCCTGGGGACCAGGCTTTCCTGACACTCGCGTTTCACTGTAAGCATGGTTTCTGAGCTCACCATTTCCCCTCTGTGAGAGTGATTTGCTTTGAAAGTTCATCGACCTCAGGATGCATTTATGCACTGCTGCTTTCTACTCCTTAGGTGGGGCTGTCAGTAAATTGGTGTGTGTGGATCAATAATGCTGTAGGAGTGTGTGGACCACCTGCTGAGCACATCTGCCTGAATTTCTAGAGAAATAGAAATGGAGTTTCTCTTATCTTCCATCAGAAGGGAAGAAGAGGGTGTTATGGCTTGTATCTATGGCTTTGTTCCCCCAAAGTCTTAGGCAGTCATAAGTAAGGTGTTTTGGAGGGGGCTGGATTAGGGTGTGGGAATCTGGATTAAAGGTGTAAAACTGGGATTAAGGGTGTGGATAATGGAACCCCAACCCTGGGTGTGGGTGGCACCAATCAATAGGCTTGTAGCCTGGATAGAATATAAAGGAACAGAAAGAAGGTAGGCTGCTGCTGCTGCTGCTGCTCGCTGCCTTCTGCCTGCCATGCCATGGACTATTTCTCCTCTGCAGTGCCCCCTCTACCATGCTACCCTGCTCTGGAACCAGCTAATTATGGACTGAAACCTCTATAAACTTGAGCTGAAATAAATGTTTCCTCCTTTAACTTTGGGTGCAAGGTATTTTGTCTTAGTGGTGAAAAAGGTAACTAAGACAGAGGGCCAGCAGCCTCCTGTCACAGCACATGTCACTGGATGTTCAAGGGAAGGTGCCAGAGGCTTGAAGACCAGTTCTTGGTGCCAGCTATGTACATAGCCCCCACAAATGCTTATGGAGGCACCAGACAGAGGACAGCACTTCTGGCCACTGAGCCCTGGAAGTCGCCCACCACTCTCCTGAGAGGCTGCTGAGCTTTTAATCACACAGACCCTGCGTGATCACAGGTCCATAAAAGTCCCCACTCTTGCCATGAGAAGGTGTGCCTTGGCAGGGCCAGGCGTTTCCTGGGAAAATGAAGGATGGCACAGAACTCTTTGTGTGACACTGTGAGGCCTCTGAGGCCTCAGTGAGTGAGGCCAGAACTGTACTCTAGCAAGTTGCAGGAGGAGAGCAGTGACTTGCCTGTGTCACTGGAGAGATGGTGACCTGAGATCACTCCTGCTCCTGGCTCAAGGTCCCCTGACAGGAAGGACTCTGCTCCTAGGCCCCCTCCAGCCTGCTCTGGAGGGCACTCACTTGGATCACCCAGGCGCCTGGCATCAGAGGACTTACCCAGCAGCCAGCGCACTTCCCTTTCCTGGCCCAGCCGCCCGCCCGCCCCAGGAACAGGCTCGGGGCTGTGCGCACACGTGGCTGTCGCAGCGTGTTCCCAGGTCTTCCTGGAAGCACAGCTGTGGGAAAACACTGCAGCTGACAGTCAGCACACGTCAGCAGGCTGCTTGGGGCTCTCACATCAGCAGAGGCAGGGCGAGGCTTCTCCAGCTGCCATCTTGTCATCGAGCCATCCTGGCAGTGCCCCACACCCTCATCCTGCCTTGCTGGCTTCCAGAACCTCGAGAGAAAAGAGACACACACTGAGCATGAGGACCTGGGAGTTGTTCTCCCAGGCAGTAGCCTTCCCGGGGCCAAGCTGGAAATGCAAACCAGAATATGGATAAAGGTGCAGAAAACTGAGACCGGAAGCTAAAATTGCATGGGTGGCAGCAGGAGCATTTACCATGCGCCCCAGTGACACATATCTCCTGTCCACACTGGTCCCATTCAGAGCCACCTTGTCAACAAATGAGAGATAAGAAAAACTTGCCTCTAAAATCATGGTTCAGCAACAAGCCATACGAGGGCTGAGCGATCGACTGCCAGAAACGAAGGAAACCTCCTCATCAGAAGGGGGGACTGTGCCCCAACTGTCCTCTTGGCAACACTGGAAATATCAATGAAAAAGATAGCGGTAACCCCAAAGCCTGAAGGCCATGGCGATGCTTTCCTAAAGGCTGAAAGGAAGCTCTTTCCGCTGTGTGGAAGGTCGCCACCCTTCCTCCTGTGAAGGACGATGCTGATGGTAATGAGCCTGAGGGGGACATAAAGTGGATCTAAGCTCTGGATCAACCCTCAGAGAACAACGGAAGCAATCATGACGACCATTTATTTAGCTTTGACCCATGAAAAGGGGCGCTCTGGGGTCCATCACCAGAACAGAGCAGGCTGGTGTGCACCCTGGGGACAATGCATGTGTACATGGATTCATACGTGCCAGACACTGTCCTGTGTGGCCTTATGAACCATCTTTTTTCTCTTTTCTTTTTTCTTTTTTGGTACCGGGAATCTAACTCAGGACCTCACGCTTGCCAGGCAGGTGCTGTGCCTCTGAGCTACATGCCTGGCCCTGAACCATCTTATCCCCTGCGAGAAGCTGGTGTGATTCCCACTCGACACACACAGCGAAGGAGGCTGGAGAGGCCTGGATGCTTGGAGGCTGCAGAGCGGCCGAACTGGGCCGGAATCAGGGTCAGTGTGGTTCAGAACTTCTGCGGAGGCACTGCCCCAGAGGTGACCCCTCTACGGCCACTGCATCCAAGGTCTTTGGACATGGTCCTGTGTGCCTATGTTCTCCTTTTTATTGTGATGGGGACCCAGAGCCTATGATAGTGCATGAAGAAAGATGTGTGTGCACCAACATACAAGGTGATGGTGTGACCCAAATGTACAGTGAATGCCTAAATTAAAAATGTATTACAGTAAAAGACGCATTGCCATGAATCCTCTTCAGAATACTCCCCTCACTACAAACACACTCATCCCATCGTCCTGGCCACTTTCTGAAGCAGCTCTGGAGTCCTCTTTCCTGAGTGTCTTTACAAGGTGTGATCAAAAATGTAGTGAATGATGCTGCTGAGTACCATCCAACAGAAAAGCAACTCATAAAAACATGACCTATGGGCCGATGATATAGCTCAGCGGCATAAGTACCTGCCTGGCAAGTGCAAGGTCCTGAGTTTGACTCCCGGTACCTGCATATAAAAAAAAGAAAAACGTGACCTGCGTCCTTACCCACCGTGACTTCCGGCTCCTCCCCACAGTCAAAATGACCATGAAGGTGAACATTTTGAATCGATTCAGGATATGGAGGCAGCCAGGACAGCACAATGGAAGACACACCAAGGTCACCGAGAGAGGGCTGGGCAGACACACGTTTCCCTCACGGGCTCCGTGGTGGCAGTCACCTCCCGAAAGAGCCTCAGCTTCCCTGAACCTTGCTGCGGGAGCCCTGAGTCAGGCTGTGGGGTGGGAGGGGGTGATTCCTCTTGCCTGCTCTTTTGTTTCCAAGCTCAGGGTGCTTTGGGCACAAAGCACTTTGGAATGTGTGGCTCTGCCTCCAGGTGGCTGAGCGCCAGCTCTCCCAGGTGGTGCTTCTGTCCCCAAGGGCCAGGCAGCTCTTGGCTTCCAGGAAGGACAGGAGGGAGACGCGTGGGTGCTGAAAAGCGCCCTGCTACTGAAAAGCAGCCCCTGTGTCTCAGGCCTACCCCAGGCTTCCTACAGAGAGCAGAACCATCAACAGAGTGTCACCTGGCCCTGTCCCAGCCTGCGTTAAATGGCACTTGGCTCTCCACCCTCGTCCCTGCAGAGCCTGACTCGCCTTGGGTTGCGCTGTTTGGCCATTGGGCCCCGTAGGAAGTGGCTGAGGGCCACGAGCTGTCCGCAGCAGGAGCGGGGCATCCGCTCACCGGCCACTCACCGAAGGAGGCCCAAGGCCACCCTGCAGGAGAAGCAGCCAACTGTGCGAACCAGAGCTTCCCAGGCACAGGCCCTGGAAGCAGCCACAGGTCCCTTCCCGAGCCTCCACATTCTCAGTGTGCAAAGATGACCCCGCCCCCAGCCTCCCAACCCCAGCCCAGCCCAGCCCAGCCCAGCCCTGGGCCCGGCCGTCATCATGGGCATCTGGCTGGTGTTTCGGGAAGAAGCAGCTTTCAGAGCAACTTCAAATTGTTGTGAATCACCAAGCCTGAGTCACACGAGGGCTGGGGTGGCTTTGCAGAGCGCGATTGCCTCAGATGGGACTTTGCCCCGAGGTTCCCGTCCTAAGGAGGGCAGTGCATGGTGTGTAGTCTAAGCGTCCCGGCAGGGAGTCGCGGGGGCTGGCAGCACCCAGGAAAAGCCAGCCAGGGCGCCTGGCACCCCTCTGCCCTCTGCCCATCCCCCTCCTCCTAAGAGCTCTCCTTGTCATTTCACCGGTGTCATTTCAGAGTCTTGCCTCTGTCTCCCCATCACCCCGGTCAGTGGTGCCACACAGAGCTTCTCCACTCCCTCGCGACTCCTGCTGCCCCCAAGATCACTGCCTTGGGACCCCGGCCACCCTCCAGGTCCCCATGTTCCCTTCCCCGCACAAACAGGGCTCTTCCTGTCCTCAGCAGCCCCCAGCCCCAGCACTTCTTGATACCAGAAGGTTCTGGAGCATTTCCCCATCCCGAACTTCAGGCTGGTCTTGTGGGTGGCCTCCCTCTCAGAATGTGGCAGCCGTACCAGCGGGCGTTCTCTTCATCTTCACCTCCCTTGTTTCAGCCACTATACTTCTATTAGTATAGTCTAGAATCCCATTGACAATGTTGGCGGCTCATCCCAGTGGTGACTCATGATGAGATTTATTTTGAGTCAACCAAAAGGCTTTAATAAGAAGGCACTGTCTGGCCCTCTCCCCCTACAGTAGCTGTTCTGCTGGGTTTGCCAGACTCTCCATTCATAATTTTACCTTTGGCCCGCCACCCCCTCCTGTCATTCCGCACAGTTTTCGGATTACTTAATGAGCATTTTCAGCCATGTTCATCCATAGCTCGCTTTTCTCTCTCTGTTCCTGAAAGGTCACACAAGGCTGCATGTTCGTGGCTTTGCTGGAGGCAGTGTGAACACCATCTGGTTCAGGCTCTTTTTTTACAGGTGGAGAAACTGAGGCCAGGTAGGTCAAGGGCTACTGGAAGACCATACCATGACACCCACCTGGCTCGAGGCGAATATGATGCCTCAGACATTCTGATACTTGGGTCCCCTCGGTCACAGGCTCAACCTGGAAGCCACTGCGTGTGGCACCCAGGCTTCTGGGAGAGTCCTTGTCCTTGGGGAGGAGAAGCTGAGGGACCCCGTACCACAAGGATGCTCAAAAGCACAGTCACCAGAGACGCGGAAAACAACACGCAGTCTGGCCGCTGGAGGCGCCATCATCCAGCATGATAAAGACGGGAACAGCAACACGGGCTCGATGGGAAGAGGATGCAGCCAGTGGCCAAAGACGTAGATCGCATGACTGTGTTGTCATGAAATGCCCAGAACAGGCAAATCCTTAAAGGCAGGAAGTAGCGCAGTGGCGGCCAGAGGCCAGGGTGCAGGGGGTGCAGGGAGTGGCCGCTGATGGGCACAGGTCCTACGCACACTGCAGTTCTGGAAAACGCTGTCTCCCGGGGCTTCTTTCGGGGTTGGAAAGGTTCTAGAAGGATGTAGCAGTGATGGTGTTCACACCAAGTAACAGCACCATTTCAGATGATCGGGATGGGGGTTTTATGCATCAATGTTTTGGATTTGGGAGGTTGGTTGGGTTTTGGATTTTTTTTTTTTTTTTTTTTTTTTTTTTTTTTTTTGCTTTTGTTTTTGTTGCAGTGCTGAGGCTAGAACCCACCTCATGTGGTGACCTCCCCCATGAGCTGCATCCTCAGCCCATATCTAATTTTTACAGGAGTCGCAGCCAGTCTTCCCACTGGAGACAGAGATGAGGAAAGGTGGGAAGAGGGGTGGCGGATGTTGGTGTGACATCCTTCCTTTGCTCCCAACCCCAGCATGTCACAAAGGGTGGGAGGTGCTCAGTGTGCACACGTGGCCTTTCTGCAGGGTCCTGCCTGGCTGCCACCCCAGGCTGGCACCTCCCGCCGGCCACACCCACCCAGCACCTGAGCTTGGCTGGAATGCACGGTCACCTCATTCTCTCTAAATCTGGGATTTTAACAAAAACCACATTCTAAACGCCACTGTGGACATTTTCAGGCCCAGGCATGAACACAGGGTAGTTGTGTCATTTTCAAGGACTCAGTTTAACTCAGGGAAACTGTTTAAAGGGCAGCATTGGACAGACTCTGTGGGTGCAATGAAAATGCAGGTTCTGCACAACCAGGCCCATCTTGGCCTTGTGGCTCTGGTTGGAAGGTATGAGGCAGGTGTTTTAATCACTGGCAGCTGACTGCAGGATCCAGAGCTCAGAGTTCAAGCTCTGCCCTGCCGCTTAACCACTGAGTGAGCCCCACTAGATTCCAGTGTCCCTGCCTCTAAACAATCTGAAGAGGACCGGGGATATAGCTCAGCGGCACAGCGCCTGCCTGGCAAGCGCGAGGTCGTGAGTTCAATGGTAATTACTGAGCTGATCAAAGCAATGCCTGAAATGTGCATTTTTGTCTTCTAGGTCTTACAGTTAGAAAAGATTGGTAAAAGAAAAGGAGAGGGGGGAGAGAGAGAGAGGAAAGGGAAGGGAAGTGAAAGAAAAAAGAGGAAAGAAAGGGAAAGAGGAAGTAAAAGCAAAGGAAAGGAAAATCCTCTCTCCTCAGTATCTTTACAAAATGTGATCAAAAATACAGTGAATGCTGCTGCCAAGTGCCATGCAACAGAAAAGCAGGCTCATAAAAACACGACACTGTCTCCTCATCCACCTTACTTACCAGATCTCGTTCCGTGTAACTTCTGGCTCCTCCCCAAAATGAAAAGGTTCACGAAAGGGAAGCGTTTTGAATCAATTCAAGACATTGAGGCAGCCAGGAAAGAATAACTAAAGACACTCAGGAAAGAAGACTCCAGAGCTGCTGCAGAAAGTGGCAACAATGATGGGATGAGTGTGCTAGAAGTGAGTGGGAGGACTCAAGGGAGATTCATGGCAGGACTAGTTAAAAGGCTTAATCTCCAGTGGGTATTTCTGCAGATGAAAGCAGGAACAGGGTGGGTAGGCCATGGAATTCTCATTCTCCTTGATTAAACTTTTCCATGCTGGTTGATTTCTTTTTCCAGCTGTGTCTAACTTAGGAATAAAGTTCCAGCTTGTATTTGGAAAGCATCTATGTTGGCCAAGCTGGCTTCTGAGATAGGAGTGCACCACAGAGAGCTCCTAGGAGAGTTTCTGGAGGCTGCCGGCCCTGCCTGGCAGCAGAAAACTCCCAAAGCAAAAGAACCAGTGCAGGAATAGTGAAAGAAGAATCTCAGAAGGCAACACAGGCTGTTTGGGTGCCCATGAGCATGCCCGCCTTGCCCAGGAACTTGGAAGTCTTCAGTTCTCCATGATATCCTCCCCCCACCTCCCTGGGTTTATTTTTACCTCTTCTAATTTTTAGATCTAGAAATTACAACATTGAAAGCTACCTCACATGTAAATCATTTCCAAAAATGTCCTTGGCCAGCGCCATATCCCAGGAGCCCCCAGGGTGGCCAGCGACCATGCCCTGGAGACTCCTCCAGTGGTCTACACTGAGGGCAGCCACCTGCCTGCAAAGCCAGCTGGGAAAACTCTGTGCTATCAGGACCTAAATCAAGATCTCCGACAGAGAAGCCCTAGACAAAAACTAACTGACAGGTTCTAGTTTTCAGCCAAGCTCAAAGAAGCTTTGTGAAGCATATCAAAGCTCCCCCGGCAGCCAGCTCATTACATTTAATCATCAACTGTGTTTATCAGATCCTGGATTTGTGAGTCTCTTGAAGAAGAAAGGTGCGAAGGGATTTTTTTCAGTGCTTTGGAGGCGGATTTCAAAGGCCTCAAGGTCACCGCCAGGCACCCTCCCAGAGGAGATTATATTGGGGAAACTGAATGGATTCATTTGATGTCATAACGTGGGGACTCTGGGAGGAGGCCAGCTCGCCCCTGGAGTCTGAGCCCCAAGTCAGGCTCCACTGAGGGGCACAGGCTGGGAAGAGAGGACCTCTGTGCATGTCCCTGCATCTTAATCCCTGAACAAATCCAGGAGAACCCAAGTTTCCCCACTCACCGGATGCTTACCTTGCTGCCCAGCACCCGAGGAAAGGGTTATTGAATTGTTTGGGTTTTGCTTTCCGTGGCTAGTTCTTCACCACTGTTTAGAGATTTGGGGTCTTTAGGGAGCATCTGGTACAATCACAGTGACCGGCCACCTGGTTGACCATCCTCTTCTAGTTTGATTAACCTAAGACCCACCATTCGAATCCCAATATCCTATCCTGGAGATAGATGGATAGCGATGTGAATAAGAGCTGCTCTCATTAACAGGGAAACCTGCAGTAAGGAGGCTTGATTTGCTGGCACCCTGGAGCCGGCACGGCACGGTGTCTGATTCTAAACCAAACAATTTGGCAGCCAAAGAATAAAGAAAGCAAAAAGCAAATTAAACCTCCCCTGCAGTTTCTCAAATGGCCAAAAGAAGATTCCCTCACAACACAATTAAATGTCCTCCCCCATTCTACCTCCATGCTTCTCTCTGTATCTCATATTTCTGTTCTTCTTAGCTCTCTTCTCATCTCCAAATCCTGCCACATCCTCCCAGGACACTCGCTTCTTGTCTCCCTTTTTAATGTTAACAGGAGCTCATAAACCTTTCCTTGGGAAATCTCACTCATTCATCTGCCCCCAAGACTCCTTCTCCTTTCCTGTCCCTCTACCAAAAGATCAAGACAGAATGGAGGGACCCTAAGAGTAAGGTAGGAAAGAGGCTGCTGGGGGTTTTTGGTGCACTGAACGTGTGGTCCCTAACACGTTACTGATACTTGATCGATGACCTACTATGTGTCGGACACCATGTTAAACTACCTGATTTAACAGTGTGTAGACAGGGGTTTTCTTGTGTTCTGAGAACAATATTCCAGGGAGACGCTGCTGGAGAAGAGGGCTTGATACTTACAAACATTTGGGAAACGTGTCATCCCTTATCCATCTTCTGAACATTTTCAGTGACATTAAATTTCTGATATTCCTGCAGTTGATTCGCCTATTTATCATTGGTTAGCTCACTTATTTGATCACCGAACTTACTCATTCATGGAAAAAGAAAGATCTAATATTGTGAAACTCACACTTGGCCCACACAGATCTCCAAGATGGAAGCCGCCGAAGTGTACTTGGACTGTGATGTGCGGCTGCTGGAGCCCCAGTGGGTGGTCCCTGATTTACCGAGGTATTTTCGCTAGTTAGACCTGGGTGTGGCCAGGAGGATTCTTTCCCCAGTCACTGCGGGTAAAGATGAGACAATCTACTGGCGGCTTTAACAAGGGAGAAACCTTGGCTTCCAGGGCGAGAGAAAGAGCCCATGGATGCTCTGGGGAAGGAAGAGAGAGCTGGGACGCTTGGGAGCTCTGGAGCCGCGGCTGACCAGGCTTGCACGGTGGTGTAGATGATGTAACTCTGCAGCAACTGCGGAAGCCCTGCACCAAAGCTGGCAAGACTTTGGCAGATGACTAGAAATAGCAAAGTGAGTAAAATCGACTTGGTCCTACTGAATGGGATTTACTTCCAAACATGGTCCTGGTTTTTCTAAGGCCTCCAGATCATTTTATTTCTTCTCCCACACTCCCCTTTTCCACCACGCCTCCCTGTCCTCAGCATCCTGGTGTCTTCCATGGAATGGGGGCTTGAAGTGACCCAAGGTGCCAGAAGAGAGAGCGGGGAGCCAGACCCCCACCCCCAGGATGCACCCCTCCAGCCCAGATGTGGGCTCCAGACTCTCTCCGAAGGGCTCCAGACTCTCTCCAAAGGGCTCCCGCCAGAGCTATGGCGCTGGGGATTTTTTTTTTTTTTTTTTTTTTTTTTTTTTGCTTTTGGAAATTCTTAAAACAAACCTCAAAGAAAAGAAAACTGTCTGAAGCACATTCCTTTCAGAACCCAAGAAATGACTCATGGATGCCATTTTGGCATCCACACTCCCTGTTAAAATGATTAGATTCTATTTTTGAAATGTAGACTTTGTACCCCAAATATACTTCCAGAACAGGAAAAAAAAAAAAAAGAAGAAGAAAAGAAAAAGAAGATCCACCCCACAGCGGGGGAGGAATGACATCCCTATTTACACATTTGGTGTTACCTGCTTGCGTGCTATTTGCTATTTACTTTTGTATTTCATTGTCTATTTTTAACATAAGTTTTAAGTAGTTGAGCAAATTCTTCAGTAAAGTTGCTTGAAGGGTTCTTTAGAATAATTCTGGGCCATGCGAGAGCTAGCATATAGGAAGTTCTGCTTTTATTCAAATGCCCAATGAAGAAATAAGCAAATGTGGAATATTATTTAGCCTTTACAAAGAGGTGAAATTCTGACACTTGCCACAAGTATGGATAAACCTTGAGGACATTAGGTGAAATAATCCAGTCACAAGGGACAGAGACTGTACAATTCCACTTAGAAGAGATCTCCAGAGTCACCCAAGTCACAGAGACAGAGGGTGGGATACAGTGGGTGCTGGGGACTGGGGAGAGGGAGCTATTGTTTCATGAGTGGAGAGTTTGGGAAAATAAAAAGATTCTGATGATGGGTGGTTGTATCACAATGTGAATGTAATTAATAGTGAGCTGTACATTTGAAAATGGTTTAAATGAGAAATTTCACAACATGTTCATAATTTTAAATGAAGAAAAGCCATGTAAAAGCAGCATGTCAAGTATGGCCCTATTTTTGTACAAATATGTTTATATATACATAGAAAAGAAGTCTAGAAGGATATTCTCCAAAATTTCTAGTTTTTTTTAAGATAATGAATTATGGATGACATTTTTTCTTCTATTGCATTTCTGTATTTTCTAAAGCTTTTACAATAAAAATATATTACTATCAAAATAACATGTTTCTTTAAAGGAGGATTAAAAGATCACAATTGCTCTTCCCTGCTATATTCCCTGTCCCTGAAACAGTACTCACTTTGTGATTATTGCTTAAACGATATTTGTTAAATGAATGAATGAAAGAATCTATTTTTTAAAAATGGAAAATTTCATGCTATGCAGATTGTACCCATTTTACCAAGTTCCATTTTCTCAGAGAGCAGACTTGGAGCAGTGCACATGTCCTAATCCTTCCTCCTGTTTGGTTTCCACCTTGCAACATTGCTACTGCAGACATCACCCAGGACTCGGTCTTCCATTCAACAGCCTGAGTCCCCCTGCACCACAAACTGGTCCAGTTCCAGCAGACCGAGGTAGCTTCTCACAGCCTTGCAATGGGCAGTCAAGGCAGGGAGCAGGTGTGGCCTCCTTTCCTGGGAAAAGTCCTAACTGTAGGAATTCAGGGCTCCTGGGATTTGAGTCAGGTGACAGTAGCCAGCGGCCGTTACCTGGGTGCATCCACCCACACTTTGTTCTTGCACCATAAACAATGAAATTCAGGGTGTTCAAAGAAGCCACTTGGCCATAAAACAACCCTAATCTAAAATCACCCTTTCATTTTTTAACCATGTGGCCAGCCCAAGCTTTGCAGAAGTCTTTTGCTTGTTAGATAACTTCTGATAGCAGCTATAAAGCCAGTTGCTCCTGATAAAAGATTTCACCTCTGCCTATTTGAGAACAATGGGCTGCTTAAAACTCCAGTCTCGAAGGGCTTTCCTATTATTTGAGTCTCAACACATGAAGTGATCAGAATAAAGAACTTTTGAGAACATTTTTGAAGGTACCTCTGGCTGGTTGAAGTTGTGATAAATGTCCACCATGTATATATTTTTATACTTTCCAGTTTAAAGCCTGTTACACATTTGGGATTGCATGTTAAAGGATCTATACAATGGGACAAGGGACCAATCACAATATTCCAGATATAATCCTTGTGAAATACATTAGAATCTTTGAAATTCCGTTTGCCCAGAATGTATTGTTGATCAAGTTTCTTTCTTGACAATGCACCTGGATGGATTTTGTAAAGTAGGGATGGTAGAAGTCTGATTTTATCAAACATAGATTGGTGGTCAGATAAAATTTCTCCACACACAGGCGATTCCCATTGCCCTCATCGGGCAGTGTGGGGTGACGGTCACACTGTGTGGCTGGCTGTACCCTTCGCCTTTCCAGTCACTCCAAGTCATTGGACCCAAAGGCAGAGGAAGCAGGGAGAACTCGACTCCCACCACCTTCCAAGAGGCCAAAAGAGGAAGGTCCCTTTGGGGTCAGGCCTGGCAAGAGATGCCCTATACCGCCGCAAGTCCAGTGGGAAGGGCTAGGTCCCTGTCACATGAGACTCAAGGCTGGCTGCTGTGTCACACCAGGGAAATTACTCAGGTGCAGGCATTCACCTTGGCTCTGTTATCTTCCTCAGTCCCCTCTCTGTCCACCCTCCACAGGTGGGATCCAAAGACGGAGGCAACATTTCCAGGAGATCCTGAGAGGAACCCCAGGAGAAACTGAGGCAAAGACCGCCAGGCCCGCAGGATGTCCCCGAGGGTCACCCATGCTCTACAATGGAAAGTGGTCCACACCAGCACTTCCCAGACCTGTGGACACTGGACTGTGAGAGACAGTGAGACACTGGCTGGGTGAGGCTGCCAGCTCAGGCCTCAATCTCCCTCCTCAGCCCCCGCAGACCCTGCCACCCTCAGCCCCGAGCTCCACCTCTTCCAAGGGGCCCCCACATACCCGAGAAAGGGCTGATGGATCTCAAGAATTGTGCAGTTGAATGGGAGACCAGTCCAGGAATAGATGGCCATGGGGAAACCACTAGGGCCAACAGGGGCCTTCTGGTGTTTAGACTCACGCCCTGCAGGTGTACTGCTGGTTCCCTTCCCTCCCTTCTCTCTCCCTCCTTCCTTCCTTTTGGGACGATTTGTTGAGTCCCTGTCCTGTGATCAGGTGTTGGGAACCGGCAGCAAACAAGACAGAGGACTTCTCTCTCCTGGAGCTGAGGGTCCAGTGACCAACAGCACTAAATGAGGAACATGAATGTCAAACAATGATGCTCTCCATGAAGAAAGTCCATCAGTGATAGGACAGAGAGTGACCAACAAGTGTGAGGCCACAGCCAAGCAAAATCCTCAGCGGTGACAAGGATCCAGGCAAGCAAGACACAAGGGAAACCTTTGTGTGGGGAAGAAGATGTCAAGTGCAAAGGCCCTGAGACAGGGAGCTCTGTATATTCAAGGAGCAACTTGTTTTTTGTGGCTGAGTAGAAGGAAGGAAGGAAGGGTGAGCAGGGTTCAGAGCTGACCGGCATGGGTGCTGTAGTGGAGATAGGAAGGTGGGGTCCAAGTGATCTTTGAGGTATTGTCTGTTCTCGCTGGGAGCCCCAAGGATCGGGTGTGAACTCCCTGAAAAGATGGCACCCTGACTATCCAAGGCCATGGGAAAACCCACCTGACTCACACCCCAGCAAGGCTAGCAGCCACCCTGCCACTGCCACAGAGGCCTCCGCCTTCTCTGGCTACTTCCACCCACCTGGAGCAGTGTCACATGAGACTGAAGGCTCATGTGACCCCGTCACTTATCCCCCCTGGCCGCTGTGTCCCCCACAGGGAAGGCAAAGCTGGGACACAGTGCACGCTCCCCCAACTGGGTCTCTTCTAAAATCGCCCCCCCACCATCTGCAGTCTCACTTTCTGAGATTTTGGTTACTGAGGTCAATCACAGTATGAAAATATTAAATGGAAAATTTCCCAAATAAACTACTCATGAATTTTAAATTGCATGACACTCTGAGTAAGGCAATGACATCTCATGCTGCCCCACTGTGTCCCAACCTGGTGTGAGTCACCCCTGTGGCCAGCGTATCCAAGTAGTATACACCACCTGCCCCAGTGGGGTTGGTCACTTAGTGACTCAGTTGTCAGATCCACTGTTGCCATATTGTGGTGTTCGTACACAGGGCTTGGTGCTGTCCTCGGTTTCAGGCACCCACAGGGTCTTGGCACATGTCCCTGTCACACAAGGGGGACTACTGTATTTCATGACACCAGTCCTTCTCTACTGGGAGGGGTCACCACCACCTCACAGACACTGGAAATTCCTGAAGACATTTTTGGTTGGCACAAGTGGGGCGGAGGTGCCACCAGCATCTGATAAAGAAGGGCTAGGTGGTTGCTGACATCCTCCAGTGTGTGTGACAGTCCCCAGGGCAAAATGGCCCCACCACAAATGTCAATAGGCAGTCGAGAAAGAAGACGATCCTCAGGAGAAAACTACAGAGGATTTTATTCCAGAAAAAAAAAGACCCACAATCAAGCTGGCTCAGCTCCTTTCCAAATTAAATACCTTCCCCTTGTGTCACACATATATTGGAAAGCAAGTGAGGTTCTATTTCAGTGCACGGGATGGCTCGTCTATCCATCTGGCTGACTCTCTGGCCTCGAGACATTGTGGATGGCTAATGTGACAGCCGTGTATCAGGAGAGAAGTCCCAGCGTGGATGGGGCCACAATAGGTACGAGCCAATGACCCTCAGCTCGGGGGCCACTCTGAGCCTCCAGAAGCCGGAATACACCCAGCCAGATCCTTCCCGTGGGCAATGACAGGACCTGATGCCTCAGCTTAGGATTTCCTGGAATTGTGGATTTTCACAGGCTGAGCAGAGAAGCCTCAGGAAGAACCAACCTGGCCAACATCCTGGTCTCTAAGTTCTAGATTCCAGACTGAGGAATAAATCTTCGTTGTTTCAGCCCCCAGTCTAGGGTACTTTGTTTTGGCAGCCCTAGCAAACTGATGCAACGGTCTGCAAGTTGAGAGGGGTTCAGAAATTCTCCTCTGAGAGCCACATGTCTTCGATGGACACTTCGAGAAGCAGTCCAGGCTCTAGGCACTGTCAGAGATGGAGACTTCACTACTGTATTTCACAAAGAAACTTCCCAGCCTAGGGTCTTTGCTTCCTCTTGCTGCTATAACAAGTTACCTCAATCTTGGAAATTTAAGACAACATTCAGTTAAGCTCACACGGTTCCGGGATTTTCCAAGACCCATTTCACTGTTGTACTGGGTCAGCTCCTCCCTGGGACTGTAGGAGAGAACTTGTTTTCTTGCCTTTTCCACCATCTGCAGCAGAATCCTTGCATTCCCTAGCTTTGGGGCTCCTTCCTGTGACTTCCCCACAGGTTCTGTGGGTCAGGATGTGGCTATCTTTGGAAGGAGAATGGGATAAAATTCAGCCTGAAACACATCAGCTTCCTCTCCTGTGCTGAAATTCACCTTTCCACAATTTCTACCCACTGCTCCTTGTCCTGAACTCCACCACAGAAAGCCCATGTCTAACTCTCCATACCCAATATCTTCCTGCCGAGGATTTCTAACTTCATTACAAGCTAATTCCCATAGTAAGGGGACCCACCTACCACCTGCCACGGAAGAAGGCACCAGATCTTGAAAGGAGCCTAAAAAGTGGTGCCTAAGTTGTGGGAACTCTCCACTCATTCCAGGAAGGGACATGAACATTCCTCCCCTTTATTAGCTTATCCCTCCCTTCATTTTTACACCATCTCTATGACTTCCTCTCCCCCAACAGGATGAAATTTGATTTCATCCTTCCTCTCCCCCATTCTCCATTCTTTGGCCACTGAATAAACTTGCACAGTTGGTGCTGTCTTGGTTTTGCCTTGGCCTTTGTAACACCAAAGGGAAAAAGACATCCCTCTTAGGGGTCTTTCTCTTAGGAAAGGGGCCAAAAATTTGTGGGTAACACTAGCAGGAGCTTCACAAAGTATTTGTTAACAAATGTGACATTGATTCTATTTCTCAGATGTATGGATGGATATTTTTAATATCTCAGGATTTAAGTTTTGCCATGAATATACAATATTTTTGTCTCATATAAACAATGGTTTCTAGAAGAATGAAAGAGTTTTTGGACAAACAGGAAGAGGCCAGTCAGAGAAGCTAGCAATGCTGCCTAAGGCCTAACGCTTCAGTCCTCTCAAGCACGCAGTGGCCTCAAAATAAAAAAATTGTTTAAAAGGCTGGGCATGTAGCTTAGTATGAAGGCCCTGGGTTCAATTCCTACTACTGCAAAGTAAATAAAGCATCAACCAACTATTGTTTTCCATGTTAAGCAGGTGAGAAGTGAAGAAGACCTCCATTTCTCCTACTTCCACACCAATGGGGGAAGAGAAGAACAAGGGAGAATGAGAGCGAGGAGAGAGACAGCGATAGAAAGAGAGAGAGCCATTCATCGGATGATGGCAAGTCCAAGAGGAAATGAAAGAATTCCCCTCACCAAAAGCTGGAATAAAATATAGGACTGGCTAGACCCAAACATCATCAGTCTTCACAGAATCATTTTAATAACAGCACTCCTACATGTTTGAGGTTGAGATTCAACTGGACCTCAAGATATAATCATGTTTTCAGGTAGACAGAAAGGAAACACTCCATCCATGCAGGCTCTGAGCACAGCTCCCCCCCCCTCCCCTCTTCATTGACGCTGTCCCCAAAGGGAAAAAACTGACGCTGAAGGGGTGGACAATCCCTAAATATTAAAATGGTTTATCACCCTCCAAATATCCACCCTATCTAATAATCATATGTTTTGGTATTTAATCTTCCTGTTTGGGAAGAAACCAAATTAAATTAAAATGGATTAATTTGATTTTCCCCTGGGAGGGTTATTGCGTTAGTCGGCTTTCCATTACTGTAACAAGTACCTGAGACAAACGGACTCATGTCTTCGTCACTTGCTCGTTGCTCAGACAAAGACCCAACACCCGCAACTTAAAAGGGGAGAGGAGATCTTGGCTCACAGTCTGTGGAGGTTTCCGTGCTGGCTCCAAGGCAGGGCGGCCTTGCAGAGAAGCTGTTCATGGCGCTGGGGAAGCAGAGGGTCAAGGGAAGAGCTGAGGAGGGAGACAGACCCGTCCAGTCACATCCCCAGGGACCACCTCTTCCAACCAGGCCCCGCCTCCCAGCACCAAGTCACCTGTAGCACCGCCATAATCCAGTCAGCTCCCACAAACCCCACTTATGAGTGCCTGCAGCTTTGAGGGACCTCTAGATATAAACCATACAATTTATAAAGACCAAAGGCTTCTTTGGGCTCATAATTTCAGATGTTTCAGTTCAGGATCAATTGGCACTGTTGCTTTTGGGCCTGTGGCCAGGCAGCACATCATGGCGCCATGTGTAGCAGAGAAAAACCTGGGCACTGCATGGCAGGAAGGTGAAAAAGAGGAGGAAAGAGCTGGGCTCCACAATCCCCTTTGGGGACCCACCCTCTAATGACCTTACTTTCTCCCAGTAAGCCTCACCTCTTAAAGGTTTCACCACCCTCCACCAGCACCAACAGCTGGGGACCAAACCTCTAGACAAGGGTCTTTGGTGGGCATTCAGAGTCCATAGTGAAGACAAGGTTGAGACACCCTGTCCTAAGCCCTAGGGTTACCTCATGTCCCCTTCCTTCTAAACAACAGTTTGGCTACTGAGAAGCACAAAGGCTCCTGCCCTGGGCATCAGTGGGAGTAGGGTCTGGTGGAGCGGGGGGCCATGCCCAGAGCTGTGAGCAAGGAGGGAAGAGGAAGTCCTGGAGGTCTGGCTGCTCTTTTCATTGCTGCATCATGTCAGTGACTCTGTCCCCCAGCTCCTATCACAGACGGCACCTCTCCTCTCCGTCCTCCCAGCCCATGGCTCCCTCCTAGTCACAGGCCTGTGGCCCCCTGCAGAATGCTGCTGGCTCTGTCAAGACACTGCTGTCCTTGTGGCCCCTGGTCAGTCTCCTTGTCATGCCCCCCAGGAGAGCAACAGGGCAGACTGACCAGTCACTACCATTCCCAACATCGCTGTGTTAGCTTTCTTGCTGCTATTGTAACAAGTTGCCAGAAAATGACTGGCTTTTAGAAAACACCATCTGGGGGCTGCAGATGAGAGAAAAAATGTCTTCTACCAACCCACCTGGGTTCGCAGCTGGTGCCTTATGGCTCAGGCCAACAAGAGGCAGATTCTTAAGAGAAAAAGCAACAGACGTGTCTGAGTACATGGGTTGTGCTCGATAATGACTCACTCAAAGTTAGGACTTGGGCTTAGATAGCATCTTTACCCAAGAACAATCTATTCTGTAGAAATGACAAGACTAAGTAAGGAAGAGGACTTTGAGTTTCCAGGGACAGAAAGTTATGGGAGGCAAATATATGAGGAAAGTCATGGCAGATCAGGGCCAGTGGGAAGGGCATTTGTGGCATTTGTTCCTCCAGGGTAACTGCAGGCTGACAAAGGTCTAGCGCTGTCTCTAGTGACTAATCCTGTCCTTCCTGATAGAAGGGGGTGGGGACTCCTTTACATAGTTATGCCTTGCTTTTGGACAAATAGGAGGGGGGCAGAGAAACTTTTTAAAAGATAACTGCTTCTTTTCAGTTGCCTTCAGCTCAAAGATTCTACCACCCTTCAGGGCCACCCTTCTACCACCCTTCTAGGCATGTTAGTCAGCTTTCCATCACTGTAATAAAAAGCTGAGATAATCAACTTGAGGAGGCAAGCTTTACTTTGGCTTACAGTTCTGGAGGTTCCAGTGCATGGTCAGTTGGCTTTGTTGCTTTTGAGCTAAAGTGTGTGGCGGAGGAAACTGCTCATCTAATGGCATCTGGGGAGCAAAGAGAGAAGATGGAGAATCTGGGGTCCTGCAGTCTCCTTTGAGGGCACACCTTCAAGAAACTAGGATCTCCGCTAGCGCCCACCTCTTAACAGTTCCAGGACCTACCAATACCATCAAGCTTGGGACCAAGCCTTTTACATATGGACCCAAGAGAAGCATGCTAAATCCAAACTAATCACCAGGATAATCTTCTAGCACAAGACCCTTAATTTAACCCTATCTGCAAAGTCCCTTCAGCCATGCAAATAATAAGAATTAGGACCCAGGCCTCTTTCAGAGAGGGGAGAGACCATTGCTCAGCCTACCACACACCTGAAGACAGAGGTCTCGCACCAGGGCACCTTACCAACCAACAGCTACCCTGGAGGGAAAGGGGGAGGTGCTCCACAAAACCGGGCTGGCCATGGAAGCTCTCTGTTGGGCCAAACCTACCAGGGCTGCCTAGGGTGTTTTCCCAAGGGAAAATTGGGAAAGTTTCTATTTTCTATTTTTTTTCTTTTCTGTTTTTTTCTTTCACTTTTTCTTTTCTTGTTGGTTATGCAGATCAGTGGGCTACATTTTGGTAGATTGTACATGCACATACCATTCTTTGATCATTGTCAACCCTCTGTCCTCCCCCCTGGTTCCACATTTGGTGGGGGGTTCATGGCATGCAATATATTCTGACCATACACTTCCCCCTATACCTGCCCTCATACCCCTTTCCTTTCTACTGTGTGTTTGCAGGTAGCTCTGGATTCAAGAATAAAAGGTTATACAGCAAGGGGGATTGGGGATAAAGCCCTTACCTTGATCCAGAAGGTACCCCCTCTCTGGAAGAAAACAAGAAGCATGCGCAAGCAGCTGGAGACTTGCAGAGTCCTCAGTGGAGGATCATCCCCCACCAGGGGCCCTGCCAGTCCTTCTGAGGTATGTGTGCCCATGGAAGAGAGGTCACCACTTCTCTGTCACGTCAGCAGCAGAATGGCAGGGTGCAAGTTGTACAGTGATAGCATAGTTTTGAATTACTCAGCTCTTCTCCCCACCCTGCAGATATTTTAATGAAATGACTCCCAGATTGTCACAGGGAACTTGAATACTAACAAACACTTCATTAAATGTAGACAACTTCCTTCCACTGCATTCCATCCAGATGCAGGAGGTAGTTAAAGTGTTATGTTTCAGACCACCCTCGTGACTGCTTCAGCCTACTCATTTTATTAAACTGCCTTTGGGCCAAAAAAAGAAAGACCTAAGTTGCTGCTTCTCCTTTTTTCCTTCAGTTTAATGAAGCTTCCAGAAATGGAACCGTGGCCCAAGACATTTCTTCATTTTCCCTATTTTGCAGGTCCTAAGAAGCTGCTGTTACCTCCCAATGGTTCAGCTGATGGCTCCAGAGGGAAGTCCCTTCCTCAAAGGAACAAATGCTTTCCAAGATACCTCACACCTGGTCAGAGCCTGTCGCCCACCTGCCTCCCAGTCACGGCACTGCCGTGTAAGTTCTCCACACAGTGGCCTGAATTGTATCCCCAAAGGCTGTGTGGAAGTCCTGAGCCCTGGTGCCTGTTAATGTGGCCTGTGTCTCTTGCCCCTTTCTCTCTTGCCCCTTTTTCTCTGGTACTCATTCTTTGTTCTGCTTCCTTTGCTCCATGAACTGAATGTCTTTGCTCCACCACACCCTTCCACCGTGATGTTCCTGTTTTGAAGCCAGCTGACCATGGACTGAATCCCCTGAAACCGTGAGCAAATTTAACCACTCCTCCTTTAAGCTGTGGGCATCAGGTATTGTGTTCCAGGAATGAGAAGTATTAAAAGCCTCTTACGTAGCTCATGAGATCTTTTACAATCTAAGTATCATGATGTGAGCATTTTGTCCCAGGTCATACGGGTGTGCCTTAAATGCAGCACAGGGTGTTAGGGTTTGGATCAAGAATGTACACTGGGCCTCATGTTTTTGGAAGGTGATTGGATTATGGGGTTCATAGCTGACTTGCAGTTAGGAGGTGGAGTCTGGTCAGAAGAAGTGGGTCACTAGGGGCGTGGCTGGAAGGGTTATGTCCCTCCCCAGTTTCTCCCTTCACTCTCTATTTCCTGAGCACCAGGCCCCTCTGCCATGCTGTCCTGCATTGGAGCTAGCCAACCAGGGACTGAAGTATGAGCCCAAATAAACCTCTCCACCCTTAAGCTATGGGCGTCAGATATTGTGTCCCAGCAACAAGGAAAGTGACTAAGACACAGGGTCTCTATGAGAAGGACTCAGAGGAAGGGATACTACAGGAGCAGAAAGCAATGCTACCCAAGGCATGAATGTACCCTGCTGGCCTTGAAGGTGGAAGAAGGGGCCAGGAGCCAAAGAAGGCCACAGCGCTGGAACAGGAGAGGGAGGGAAGTGACTCTCTGGCACCTCCAGAGTGAGCCAGCCCTGCTCACTGGTGCCTTGATCGTGGCCCAGCAAAACCAATTTCCGATGTGTGACCTCCAGGCCTGCCACAGAATAAATGCGTACGGGTTACACCATTAGATTAATGATAATTGTTTACAGAGGCACAGGAAACTCATGCAGTTCAGCCAGGATTTAGGCACAGGCAATCCGTCTACTGAACTAAACACAGTTCTTTGAAGAATTAGAAAATTGTTTGTAAAGATTAACATTTTTTAAATGAGGTAAAACTTCACTGAGTGAAACATAGCGTGATCCGACAAATTTCAGCACCTATGTAGCTCCAACCTGATTCGGAATCCAGAAAAGATCAAGCCCCAGAAAATTCCCTCCTGCCCTTCTCTGGTCCATCCACTTCCTGTCTGGAGGCAGCCACTGTCCTGACCCCACTGCCGTGTGCCTGTTCTTTTTATTTCAGTCTTTTCTGTGAATGTTAGTTGAACTTTATCATGCACCATAACAATCTCTTGGTTTGTAATAATGCAAGTTTTTTAGTATATTTTTGCTGTACATAATAATTGCACTCATCTTGGGGAACTGGCACATACATGTACCGCATCTTGATCATTTTCTCCCTGCCTCAAATCCCTTTCCCATCTCCCTAGGGTGTACCTCACTGTTTCCTAACATCAGTCTTTTATTTTGCTCTTTAAATTATTTATATTTTGGGTTTCTCATATTAGAGAAATCATGAGATGTTAACCTTCTGGGTCTGACTTATTTCACTTAGTATTATGGCAAGATCCATTCATTTTCCTACAGATGACTCATCTTGAGTAATATACAAATAAAAATCGTAGGTGGTCATTCTGTTTTGCTCATGCGCAGTGTTATGGTTTCTATCTAGATGTCCCCCAAGAGCCTCCTGCACTCATAGGCAGGACTTCTGGGTGGTGACGGGATCAGGGGGGCTTTAGGAAGCAGGGTCTCATGGAAAGAGGTGGTCACTTGGGGCCTCATCTGGAAGGGTGCATCTCCCTTCCTGCTCCTCCCTTTGCTCTCTCTGCTTCCTGTCCGCCATTCCATGAGCAGCTGTCCTCCACCAGGCCCTTCTGCCATGCCATACTGCCTTGGAGCCATCCAACCACGGACTGAACCATGAGCCAAAATAAACCTGTCCTCCTTTAGGTGGTGACTGTTGAATACGGTGTCTCAACAATGAGAAAGTGAGCTGGACACATGGCTTGAATGGGCCACATAGCACTATGGTTTGCACATGGACGGGCACCTGAGCTGTCCTCTTTGGGGCTGTGAACACTCGTGGGTGAGTCTGTAGTGCACACCCATTTCCATTTCCCCCAGGAAAAGCCCTTCTTAGGGGCAAACTGCTGGGTTGTGGGTGTGGGGTGAGCGTCACTTCACAGGGAAGGGCCTCGCTGGTCTTCCTGGGTGCCTACCATCCAGTGAGGACTCCGGAGTGAGGGCAGCTCCTCTGGCTTCCCAGCCTCGATGGCACTTGGTATTGGGCGCCTGCGTACTGGACAGTGTGCCACAGCACACAGGAGGCCTAAGCTTCCCGGGGCATGCTGGGAGGTTGGAATGAGACAGCCTCCAAAAGGTACCAAGCACAGCACCAGCCAAGCACCTGCTTAGTGCACCAGAAACATTCCTTTTGCTAAATAAATGAGTTCTTTCATCTGAAAACTCAAGAACTTTGCATCAGAGAGCCCCAAAATGACATTCTGTAAATCACATTTCTTTCAAAACTTGGCAGAAATATGAAGCTGCTCCAACTGTCCTCCTGCTGCCCAACCAAAATGCACCATCTCAGGTCCAGTCCTCCGCACTCTGCTCGGGACACATGGACTCCTTGGATGTTCACAGCCCACGACTGGGGACAGGACAGCGCTCCTTCCCGTGGAATGACAGGTTAGACACAGGCCACATTAGCAATAATCCCCTTCTGCTTCCTTCGAGGCACACTGATCCTGAACCTGTTTAGTCTCTTAGTTTTATCATTTTTATGTGTAAAAGCATATATAGTTTTTAGTTTTAGTTGTTTATATTTTTAGAAAAAATTCTCACGTTGCCTACACATTTCTGGAATTCATTCTTCTCACTCTATGAAAAGGGTGGAAAGTGGCCAGGACCCCTCTTTTCACAAAGAGGAAAGTGAGCCTCACAAGGGGGTCTGCTCGTGCCCAAGGCACGGCTGTCACTCCTGCTCAAGACTGCCGGGGACCCCACACTGTAACATCTAACCATCACCTCCGGGAATGTCCACACCCCCATGGTCAGGTTCTCTTGATCTGTCTCCACCTCAGGCATGGAGGGTACTTGGTTCTCTGCGTAACAGACGGGGAAGGGAGGATACAGGGTGAGCTCAGCACTGGACACTAGGCTGGCAGAGCAGGCTTTGAACTCGAGCTTGTCGGACCTGCCCTGGAGCCCAAGTTCTGAAGCCACAGATGATCAGGGGCTACAGCTGGAGTGCTGGGTCTGTGCCCACCCTAAGGAAGTGGTAGACATAGAGAGGAGGAGACCAGGCTCCCCCAGAGAGGCAGGGTGTTTGCTTAGGGTTCTCCGAAGGAACAAAATCAATAAAAAATATGGGTATAATTCTGTATGGGGGTTTATTAAGTAGGTTTACAGGATCAGAGGCCAGAGAAAACACAGTGCCCGTCTGCATCTGGAGGATCCAGTCCCTGTTCACCCAAAGAAGATGGAAGCTAAAGAACAAGAGGGATCGAGGGCACAGCACCAGTCCAAGGTCAAAGGCCCGGAGGCTCCCTGGAGAGTTACCTGTGGGAGTCCGTGTTAGAGGCTGAAGAAACTGGAGACCTGGAGACCAGTGTCCAAAGGCAATAGCATAAAGGGCACATCCAACCAGGAAGACTGGAGCTCTCCGAAATGTGCACACTTCCTTCTTCTTTCCCTTTTTTTTCCATCCAGGCTGCAAGCCTATATGTTGGTGCCACCCCCATCCAGGGCAGGTCTTCCCCCTCGGTTCCCTGGCCTGCATGTCAGTCACCCACAGTCACACCCAGAGCTGTGCTTATTAGTCTGCTAGGTGGTTCTTACTCCAGGCAAATTGATACATCACTATTAATGGTCACACAGGGGAAAATGGCCCTTTCCAGAGTAGATGCTTTAGCAAACCATGGTTTTCCACATGTCTGGATGGCGCCTCATAGGCCCCCTGTGACAGCACCCAGACTCAGCCCCCAGGCCAGGGCCCTGCACCCAGGGTCCCAGGTGGGCATGTGGGTACACGCACACATGCACACACCTGCTGCCTGTGATGGGGGTGACCTGCCCTGGGTCATCAGGGGTCTGCACACACACATGTGCACACATGCACACACTCACTTCACATGACTCATCTCACTGAATGGCCAACCACCCTTGTCATGAAATTAGCATGCCCCCAACTCTCCCCGTTGTACAGATGCATAGACTGAGGTTCTGGGGTGGGGAAAAGCCTCTCATCTGAGAAGTCAGGTTATGAGAGGCAGAGCAAAGATTCTACAGTGGAGTTGACATTCTTGACACCTCCAGGAAACTACAGGCTCCTCCCATCACCCCGAGAAGGGGAGGTCAGGGCCATACCCCATGTCCACCAGATCCCAAGGCCACGCTCCAATCATGTGTTCCTGGTCAATTACGGGGGACTTGGTCTTCACCGTGTGCTTCGAGCTAAGGAAGGAGGGGTGGGAAGCCATGGTGGCCTAGAGATCCACTCATCCTATCGTGGCCCCACATCCTTTATGACCAAAGGGAAACCGGGCAAGGAGTGGGCTGCCGGAGCCCACCTGCTGCTCTGGCTCACACTGGAAAAGGCTCCCCTTTCTCAGGCAGATGCAGGTGCTCACCAAGGCTCGTGGATCGGTGAAGGGGCACACGCACCTCCTGAACCCGCCTCTGGGTGGCTGGTGCAGGACACGGCCTGTGCAACTGTACACAGCAGCCCTGTGATGGAAAAGGGTGCCGGGTACCATGGGCTGAGGCAGATTTTGTTCTGCTGGATTTTCTCAAACCACTAGTGCCAGGCTCAGGCCAAGGCAGAGGAGGGAGAGAGAGAGCCAGCCTATTCTCAGCACTGGCAGCAAATCTGTGGAAGAGAAAAACGTGCCTTTTCCTAATACCACCATGGTGCCGGAAGTGCCTGTCCTGTCTGTCTGTGTCCATCTCTCCCGCTTCTGTCCTCTCCTCCCTCTCTCTTGATGTCTCCCTTTCTCTGTTGATGTCTCTCTCTGGGTCTCCGTCTTTCTCCTGTAGCTTCTATTTAAATTCATAGCAATGAAAAGAGGCTGTGCTCTTGAGGATGGTGCTTCAAAGCCATGGAGGACTTCGGAGCAAGAGCTCCCTTCACCCCACAGGCCCAGGCAACACCTCTGATTGGCCGAAGATGCTGTTGCCATGACAATGCAAGTCCACAGCTTCCTGCCTCACCCCGGACTCCTGGAGCTCAACACCTCCTTCATTACCCTCAGTGACACCACGGATTGGTAGAGCTTTTAATTAACTCAGCTCTGCTGTAGGGTCTGTCACTGTCGCCGAGAAACCCTTTCCGCTACCTGTGCCTCCTTTCAGAGGCCGCCCGCGCATCTGCTCTGGCCGATTCTCACTTTTGGGACAATATGAGCTCTCCATCCAAAGAGCACTGGACATTCTAAGGGAGCAGCTACAACTGCCTCCCTCACCTTCCACAGGGCAAAGACGCCCTTTCGCTCCCAGACACGGTGACTTAATGTAAACGCTAATGTCCCTGGGAAGATCATTGTTCGAGCCCACTCAGGCTGCACTCACAAAACACCCAGCTGGGTGGGTGATAAAAAACAGAAACTGATGTCTCAAGTCTGGAGGCTAGAGTCAGAGGTGGGCACAGCAGATTCCATGTCTGGTGAGGACCCATTTCCTTCAAGACACCGGTTTCTCTTGATGATGTCACGTGACAACGGTCTCTCTGGGCTCTGCAGCATAAGGGCACTAATTCATTCCCAAAGACTTCCCTTCTGTAACTTGCTTCCCCAAAGCCCCACCTCCTCACATGGACACCTCAGACTGAGGATTCAGTGCCGGAATTTGGGACAGACCAGCACAGTAAAACCACTGCCAAAACCAATCTGTTAGACTCGGCCGGGAAGAAGAGTGTGTGGCTCTTTCAGACCCAGGGCTTCTGGGGCTTGGGGGAGGCAGCCCCACCGTCCTGGTCCTAACCCTAGAAGGGAAGGGGGAGGGAAGATGGACAGGAGGAAAGGGACCCAACTCAAGCAGGCAGCGATCTTCACCTGACCCTAGGGGCTTGCATGGGGAAAGTTTCCTTTTTATTTTTGCCACCCTGTAACTGCAATACGTCCTACCTGCCAAGGTGTGCAGGGGCAGCAACCACAGGACGCATAGGGTCCCTGGGACTTGGACAGTGGGAATCCAGATCATTCCATCGCATGTGACACCCCCACGCATGGATGCTCCTCTCTGCCGCCGTTACCACAGCTATGCGTCCCACCCGTTCAGTTACGGAGCCGCCTGTGACTCCACATATACGGTGCTGTGTAAGGATTGTGCCGAGATGTATTCAGTTTCTCTGGTCACCTTTAGATTTCCTGTGTGTTCTTTCCTGCACTTAAAAACCTTAATATAAAAAGTGTTTCCTAGATGGGCACAGACCCACAAGCATAGCGGCTGGGGATCCCAGAACGGGGAATGGAACAGCAGACAGGAGCTGCTCGCTGACTCCTTATGAAAGGACAGATGCTCTAGCTATCAACCGATACAAAATCCTGGAGCTAGACGCGGAAAGACTTACAGATGCAGATAGGTAAGTATCTCAACCTATCTATCTAGAGACAGGGAGAGAGGAGAAACAGGGGGAGGCTTATGTAAGGAAAGTAAGGATTTCGACGCCTATGTTCTTCTATTTTTGAACGTTCTAGTCCTCAAAGAATGTTGCAACCAAGACACACAGAAGTGAGAAGTGGTAGGGCTGGGGGCGTTGCTCAATGGTAGAGCTCAAGGCTAGCAGGCTCAAGGCTATAGGTTTGACCCCAGCACTAGAAATTAAAAATAGAACAATACAATAAAACAATTTAAGAAGAAGTGAAACATGGTGAGGCTCAGCTGGGCTTTCTAATGACAATAATACATTTAAAGAATTAAGACTGTATTTGTATCTGTAGACCAGCTATTCAGGAAGGAGGCTGAGGTAGGAGAATTGTTTGAGCCCAGGAGTTTAAGACCAGGCTTGGCAACAGCAAAACCTCATCTCAAAAACTGATGCATACAGAAAAACGAAGCCCCAGGACATGAAAGACGAGAGCAGGCGGCTCACTACAAAGGCACCATGCTCGTCATTTACAACCTACCCAGGTTTTAGTCACCTCTCCTGCAGGAAGACACTGGAGTGGAGTCCTGCTCTCCGGCGTAAACTGAGCACACACCAGAGCCCCAGAGCCAGCATTGAGGGTTTGCTGCCTGTCGCTTGTTTCCTCATTTGTGCGTGAATGCTGAGGTGCTACTTGCCGCAGGCCAGATGCTGTCTGACTGGCTTTCAAAGCTGCAGCTCCCCAGGCCCTCACAGCCAGGGAGGGAGCAGGGTCATGGCCTCAGCCTGCAGGTGTAGAGCTGAGACCCAGAGGGCATCATCGCTGTGTGACATCCCTCCAGCTCTCGGTGGCACCAGCGTGCCCAGTGTGGATCTTGGGGTTCCCTCCCAGGCAGGCTCTCAACCTGCAGCAGAGCCCAGCTGTTCACACAGCTCACGGTAGGACAGGGACCCTGCTGTCACCGCCACACCTCGCCGAGCCCTTGTTCTGGTGGGCACATGCATCTGGGCATCTCATCCACTTGCCGCGACACATCATCATTTGCAAGCAAATGACTGCTACTCAGCACTCAGCACACAGCACACCCGTAGCCACTTCCAAGACCGGCCCCGAGGGATCTGGTCCAAGACACGGCTTCGCTCTGAGGATGGGAAAGCGAGGACTCGGATCTGAGCAACAGGTCCCAGCTCCACCTAATGATCAGACACGAGACCTGAATTCAGCTCAGTCCCACAGTGCTTCTTTCCCCCAAGAGAAAGCTGTGGCCTCTCTTTGTTTAAATCATTATTGGTATGTAATTTACATATAACAAAATGCATCCAATTTTGTTTGCGCAGCCAATGAGCTCTGACAGGTGTAAACACTGATATAAACATTGCAACAATATGAGACATGATCCAAAAAGAGGTGAACGTTTAACTTTTTAAAATTTGTTACAGTAAAAGATACATTGCCGAGAAGACCCCTCAAAATCCTCACCCTCGCTCTCGACACTCATCCCCTCATCCTTGTCACTTTCTGCAGCAGCTCTGGAGTCCCCTTCCCTGAGTGCTTTCAGTTGTGCTGTTGCAGCCTCCTCGATGTCCTGAATCCATTCCTAACCTTTCCCTTTCATGGTCATTTTGACCTTGGGGAGGAGCCAAGGTTCGCTGAATAAGGTGGATGAGAACAGAGTGTTGTGTTTTTACAAGGCTGCCTTTCTGTTGGATGGTGCTCGGCGACAGTATTCATCATATCTTTTATCACACCTTGTAAAGAGCCTCATGAAAGAGGACTCCAGAGCTGCTTCAGAAAGTGGCAAGAACAATGGGCTAAGTGTGTTGGAAGCAAAGGGAGGATTCGGAGCGGGATTCATGCAATGTGCCCCTTACTGTAATAACTTTTTTCACTTTAAACATTCACCAAGCATTTTGATCCCACCTCACACACAGTACTGTCCCACGGCCCCAGAAAGCTTCCTCCTTGGCCTTTGCAGTCCGAGGTTGGGGCAGCAATGAACCACGCTCTGACCCCGTCCACTTCACTTCCCTTTTCCAGAGCTTCCTATGGGTGGAGTCGCATGTGAACTTGGTGAAAATGGAAGCAGGAACAGTGTCTGCTGAACACTGACGTTCCTATGGCCTGGAGCTCTAGGGAGAATATTTACATCCACGTCATTTGAAGGGACTTCCCTGTCCTAAGCACGTCCACGCATTGTGGTCCCAGGGCTGCCTGCAACAAGTGTGAAGGAGGAAGGACAACAGTGTGTGCTCAGCCCAGCTCCCCACACTCTCCATGGGTCCCCTCGCAGGGGTGGCCCTCGTGGTGCACATGCTCTGTTCATCCTCCCAGATGACGACGAGTCTGAAGTCCTCAGCACAGGCTCTGGGACTCCCTTCCCAGCCCACGCCAGCCCCAGGCTCACTTTCACTTTCCTCCAGAGCAGCACAAGCTGGTGGCTCCTCTCGTGTTCTTTTCAGGGGACATGAATGGAAAATGTGAGTGACACCTGGGGGGTCACTCTGGCTGAGGAGAACTTCACAAGAACATTTTAGTTTTGGACAGATGAGGTGATGCACACCTATCATCCAAGCGCTCTGAGAGGCTGAGGCAGGAAGATGTAAATTCAAGTTCAGTGTGGGCAAAAGAATGGCCATGATCAAAAAATCTAATAATAACCAGTGCTGGCAAGGATGTGGGGGAAAATGAGCCCTTTGACATGGTGGGTGGGAATGTAAACTAGTACAACCACTGTGGAGATCAGTGTGGAGATTCCTCACAAAACTAAAACTAGAAATTCTGTCTGACCTAGTTATTCCCCTTCTAGGTATCTCCCCCAAAGATGTAAAATCATCATATTATAGGGATACATGCATACCCATTTATAGCAGCACAATTTATAATAGCTAGATCTTAGAAACAGCCTACGTGTCCATCAACAGAGGAATGGATAAAGAAAATGTGGTATTTACACACAATGCAGTACTCTGCTGCCATAAAGATAAATGTGAAGCATTCATAATTAATTGGATGCAACTTGAGAACATAATGTTAAGTAAAATAAGTGTGACACACAAGCTTAAATACCACATGCTTTTTCTTGTATGAGAAACACAAAATATATAGAAACATACAAATAAAGAGCAAAATAGGAAGTAGGGAGAAGTTCAAATACTTTCCCAAAATACATATTTCATTGTTTCAAAAATATTTTTATATATATGCTACTTTGTTTCATTATATTACTAGTTTATCTTAGATCATTGACAAGTTTTGTTTTATTAACTGTTTCCTCTTTGTAATGTCTTTTTGGTTTATGTCTTATACTCTGAGTAACTACTTTGAAGATAATGATGTAGAAAATATTACTATTGTTATTCTCTTATTATTTTGTTACAAATTTTTATTTTTTCATTAAAAAAAGAAATGGAATAATTCAAATAAAACAAGTGAGAGTCAGCAGGGGAAAACAAGTTTAACTTGTGCAACTTAGTAACTTAGCAAGACCCTGTCTCGAAGTAAAAAATAAAATCGGGTTGGGAATGTAGCTCAGTGTAAGGGCCCTGGGTTCAATCCCCAGTACTACAAAACACAAAACATGGAAAAAATTGTCTTGGTTTAGAGCGTAAGTGGGCCTAGACTGGGCCCTGGGTCTCCTACTGTCAGCCAGAGAGATTTATCTTTCTGAGCTTCAGTTTCCTCGTGAGAAACCCAAGCTAAAACGGTCCACACCTCCCAGTTGGGAGCCATGGTGACATCTGTCACCACGCCTTGTTCTTAGCATGAGGCCACAGGGGAGTTACCATTGCCAGGGCCCGCCACACCAAGACCACAGCACGTCAGTGAGCCCGCGTGACAGAGTTGGCAAAGGGTCCCCCGGCCCCACCAGGCCCAGCACAGGAGTCCCCGACATGGGACATGATCAGAGCTGCTCAGATAACGAGGCCCATGTCCTTTGTTTCAGAACCATGGTAGGCTGAAGGGTCCCCAGAGAAATCCACATCCTAATCCCTGGAGTCCACCAATATGTTCTGTGAGGTGAAAAAAAAAGACTTTGCAGATGTAGTTAGGGTTGAAAGCGGAATGGTTTGAGAGTGGCTGGGTGGGCCCAATCTAATCTCAGGAGGCCTTAAAAGCAGAGAACTCCAAGAACGAGAAGGATTTCCAAGGTCTTTGTGGCTCCAAGGCCACACGCAGGGAGCAGTGAGAGCCTTGGGTGCTCAAGGCAGCCTGGGGTTGACAGCTGGGGAGCACACAGGTTTCAGCCCTGCAAGCACAGGAAGCTGTGCCTGCTAATGACCCGGAAGAGCTTAAATGACCGGGAAGAGCTTAGAAGTGGATTTTTCCCAGAGCTTCCTGCTAAGAGACCAGCAGGTCCCCACCATGAGTTCCGCCTGTGAGGCCTGGAGCAGAGAATGCTGCTGAGCCTCATGAGCTGCCCATCTGTCCAGCTGGCCTGCAGGACGGTGGTGACAGACCTGGCCCAGGGTCAGGCAAACACCCACCAGAGCCTCACGTCCTGCCCAGTCTTTCTGTGTCTTCTCCCACACCCTTCCTCTTTCACACTCCTCCAGCAGAATGGCCTCCTTGCTTTCCTGAGACCTAAGCTCCCAATTTCCGGGGCCCCTGCATCTGTCGTGACCCATCTGGATCTCTCTCCCACAGTATCACCTCTTCTTTTACGCAGGGTCCTTTCACAGGTCCCTCCCCAGGGACACCAGCCCTGGCCACACTGCGCACTTGTCCCACTTCCTTTCTCTGAAAATCGGCACGGGTACATTTACTGAATTATTTTATTTATTGTCTGATTTTTTTTTTTTTTTAACTGGAGGTAATGTTGCTGTCTGCTCTAAGAAGAGTCGGCAATGTCTGGAGACATCTTTAATTGTCACAAAGACGGGGACGTTACTGGGTCTGGAGACCTGGGATGCTGGAAACTTTCTACAACACCCGGGACAGCCCCTGCCACAAAATGACGGTGGTGTCATCATTTGGGACCCTGGTCTTAAACCATCGATGCCATGAAGACAGGAATTTCTTGTGCACTGCTACATCTGGTACTAGGAACGCAGCAGAGGATGATTCTTCAGGATCTGGCGAGCGCTCGCCCACCACCTGGCTGCTCAGCGGCTGTCCATCCTCAGGTCCTCCTTTCCCAAACTCAGAAGACCAGGAACCGCGCTCAGTGTCCCCTTTTCTCCTTCCCCTCGGTGGCCCAAACAAGTGCCTCCCTCCAGGACATGCACTCCTGGCCTCTTCCATCCTCCCAACCAGGTTCTGCTGTGGACAGGGTGGGACCCCACTGTCCTTGCCGCAGGAAGGGGAACAGAGAAACCAAGGCAGGGCTTACCTGGCTTTCACCGACTTTGCTGAACTCAGGACTAAGTTATGTCTACTGGTCATCTCTAGGTGATCAGCACTCCTATTTCATTCATTCGGACTTCAGGAGGAGCGGGGTCGGCCTGTCATGTTTGACACAAGCGACTTTGACAAAGCAAAGGACTGCACAGCCTAGAGTCACTGCCGACAAACCCAACCTGCCTGGAAGCCCCCTGAGCTGAAAACCACAGGAGGAAACGAGAGGAGATGGAAGCAGTAGCCCTCCAAGGAGGCTTTCTCCCAGAACCTAATGTTCTGGAAAAATCTTCCTAGTTAGTCATTAATTGGTACATCATCAGCACCGTGTGCCGAGGATTAAGCGGGTAATTCCCTTTGTTTCTGGAGCGATGCCATGCATCTAATCAAGAGGTGGGTGCAGGCAGCCTTCCCCTTCGCTTCTAACGCCGCAGCCTATGGCCACATGCAGCCACAGCCACCAGGCCAGCCCCTGGCCCTGCCTCAGCCCACTGCAGGCTGAACCTCCCTCCCTACTTCTTGGACTTGCATTTTCCAAATACAGGTTTTTCCCTCTTTTAAAAAAGGCTTTATTGTCTAAGTCTCCACTACCAGCCCAGGCCCTTCCAGTGTGGAGCCTCTCGGTCATTCGAGCAGACCAGTGTGGGTAATTTTAGCACCGCTAATTGGTTCTATAACAGAACTTATTTTACATGACTGTGATTCAGCTCTTAATCACAGCATTTCATTACACTGTCTTTACAAAGAAACTCGAGCTAGATTTAAAGAAGAATTAAGTCATCTTAAAGTTTGATCATTCTATCTTGGCCAGAACTTTCTGTTTTTACCCAGATGGCTAGGGACAAGGAACGAGAGAGAGAGAGAAAGAGAGAGAGAGAGAGAGAGAGAGACGGATTCACCAGCCCTAGAATCAGAAGTCTTCTTCTATAAATGGACTAAGTCTAAATCTACATATAATTTCCACCCCAGGATCATTTCTTCTCCAGGCATATGTGTTGGGGCAGCGCTGTCTCCTGGGCAGGGAGGAGGGAGGGGATGACCCCTCAGAAGGCATCTTTGTCACTTTCTCATCACTGAGACACAATACAGAACACCTTAAGGAGGAGAGGTTTCTCTCTGCGCACATTTCAGTCCATGGTCAGCTGGCTCCTGGGAAGAAATAGCGCAGCAGCTGGGCACAGGAGGAGAGGTGCTCGCAGCATGCTCAACCGGAAGCGGAGAGCTTGGAGGGAGGAGACAGGAAGGGAGAGGAACGCTTCCAGGCCACGCCCCCTGGGACCGCCTCTTCCGATCAGGCCCCGCCTCCTAACACCAAGTCAGCTATGAGCCCCCATGATCCAGTCACCTTCCCGAAGCCCCCCCAAGGATGACATGAAGCTTTAGGAGAACATCCAGATAGAAACCACAGCAGAAAGAGAGGGGAAGGGGAATTGGGGTGAGGCAGGATCCTGAGCATGTGCACCCAGCTCTCCTGCAAGGGAGGTGCCTTGGGGAGGAGAGCACCTGGCCCGGAGCATCTCAGGCAGCACCTGGGGCAAATCATCACCCCAGGCCCACCATGCCCAGCAGCATCCACCAGTGGAGACAAGGGGAAGCGCGGGTAACAAGGGCAAGAAGGGAGGTCTTCCAAACGTAAAGGAGAAAAATAACTGGGGGAAAGACGTCAAGGAGAGTCCCAAGGCACTGCTTCCTAGCATTTCTAAGCAGTAGTGGACAGGGTCTTTACTGATGGTGATTTAACTTAACCAGTGGTTCAGTTTCCATCACAGGCCTGGCAGGTTCTTGTCTTGCTCTTCTTCTGCCGGGGTGGCCAAGCTGGGGCACAGGATGCAGTGAGGTACAGAGCCAGTGCCAGGCCATCTGTCCCTGCTCCTCAGCATGTCTGTCTCTGAGGGAGGAGAAGGGGGACAAGCAGAGAGCTGTCTTTTTCAACCCATGGAGGCCTCAAGTGCTCTCGGATCCCAACACACTTCCTCCCTGCAGCCCTTGTTACCCACGCTTCCTCTTGTCTCCACTGGTGGTTTCCTTTTCCCGTAAAGTCTGCAGTAGCAGCCCCACTCCTTTCTACCAAGGTTTCTTCCATCTTTCTTTGTGGCCACCCCAGGTGGGGCCTTTTCCCATGCTCCAAAATGGCGCCACCACCACCTCTGCTCCTGGCAGCAAGAGCAGCAGGCTCTGTAAGACTCCGTTGCTGCCATCTCACTGGGCAGAATTAGTCACATGTCTTCCCCTAGCTGCAGAGGAGGCAAGGAAATGTCTTTCTTCTAGGTAGCCACATACCCAGATAAAAATTCAACTGCATGGAAGTTTTGGGGAAAACATGGCAAACTTTGCCTTGCATAATACCGTATGGTTCAGGCAAATGCTAGGTCTGTTTCTAGAAAACAAACAGACCTATCGTTGTCATTCTGTGAGCTCTCCTACTGGAGTCCAGGCAATTCACTAGGACGATTAGAACAAGCACAGTGTCCTATCCAGATGAAGTGTGAATGCTGGGAATGTGTCCCTGCACCTCTGGGTGGCTGACGTTTCTTCCCAAATACCGGGGGAGGGTAAGACAGGTGATGGGCAGCCACATCCTCTCTTCATGGAACCAGGCAAGGTAAAGGGGTCTTTCTTCTCCAGTCCCCACCACACAAGCTCCAAGGGGCTTCATCATTGGCTTCTCCCCTCAGCGAGTTTTCCTGCTGGCCCCCATCCTAAACCAGTGTCCCGGTGACACTTTGGGCATTTGCTGTGACGGGCTGCCCTGTGCACTGTAGGAGCTTTAGCAGCAGCTCTATCTACCTACTAGAGACCAGTAGCATCCCCCGGCTGTGACAGCCAAAGATTGTCTCCAAGTAGTGCCAGCTCTCTCCTGTGGAGTGGGCAAAGTCACACACATCCCTCCCCCATTGAGAACCACCGCCCAAATCCACTACCACCCATTTGGGCAGCTCCATGAAGCCCCACTTTCCAAAATCATAACAAGGGGAGGCAGGGTGGCCCTTCCTGGTGTGGGCAGTGGTAGTGCTGGTGATGAAGGGGCCAGGATTTCAAATGAAGAGTGGGAAATTGGGGACGAAGGAGCAGGTGAGAGAAGGGAGTGTCCCTGGACATGCACTCATGCAGGGAGCCCAAGACTAGAGCCACAGCCAGGGTGGAAGATGACCATACCTTGGCCCTTCATGGCATCCCACACCATGTCGCCTTTGTCCTTTTCTGCCTTGTCATTTTTTTAATTTTAATTTTTATTATTGTAAGTCCATGTTTGCAGTACATTCCTCATGTGGAGTTGGTGCATGGACATAAAGCATCTCAATTCTTTCTACGTCCCTTCCCCTTTCCTCCCTCCCATCTCCCTCCTTCTCTTGTTCCCCTTCCCTATTGCAAAAGTTCTACCCTGTTGTGTTCTGCCTCCAGGGTCAGGGGTTCCCAGGGAGCTGGCCACTGCCACATAGCCCTTAGCCTGCTGCACAGCCCATAGCCCTTGCAGCCTTTACAAACTATTCAGTGAATGAGCCAGTGATAATGAGTGGATACTCCCCTAGTTCCTTTCTGAGGAGCCATTTCATTGTTCAAAATACTCGCTTTAATTGACACCTGGCAGGAGGGATTCAGTCATGTAGCATGGCCAGGTGCTAGGCTCCAGTCCCAGGCCTGTGATCCTCACACCATCCTGTGGGGCATGGACTCCTGTCACCTCCATGTTCAGGCCAGGACACTGAGGCAAAAGGTTCAGGAACCCCTAAAGGTCCCGTAGCTCTGTAGTGTTGGGGCAGGACGGGAGCCCAGATTGGCCATTCACCATCAGGGATGCTGCTTTCCCAATCTCCCCTCTGTACACCTCCCTCCCTTCAAAGGATAGTGCGATGCGGTCACTGCCTGCACCGTCCCTTCTGGAAACCATCCTCCCGCCCTTCTCTCCACACCTGCTCTATGCCTGCTGAGATTCTCTCCACCTGCCCTGGGAGTGGGCACCACCCAGGCCAGTGAGTGCATCGCGCTCCCAGGCACTGACGGGCCCAGAGGTGGCTCAACCCCGTTAAACTCTTTTGGGGAACTGAAATGGAGTTCAGGGCAAGAAGTTGCTCTTCATTTGGGGCTTCTACTAGTGGTAGGAGCCACCAGGGGCCATCTTGCAACCATATGGAGAAAATCCATCTGAGACTGAAGCTAAGCAGAGGCAGGAGGAGCTGAGAGCTGAGAGCTAGACAGCCCTCCCGAGACATCACCCAGGGCTGGAGCCAGTGGGCCTGAAGACCCCGAGGCTTCCTTCTTTCCTCCCTCTTTCCTTCCTCCCGCCCTATTTTCTTAGTCCACTCTGAGCTCAGTTGCTCTCATTTGCCCCCGCAGGAGCCCTGTCGATTCTGGGCAGCAGCTACGAGGAAGTAGTCAGCTCTCTGAAGCCCTCGCACCTGTGGGCCCGAACAGTCTACATGTTATGTGATTTTCATGAACTGAGTGAGATGCTTTCTGTCCCAGCATTTGTGGGAAAGCCCTCAGCATGAGAGGAAAAGCTGATCCAATTGCAGGCTTTACTTCAATCTTGAGACATATTTACCTTCTGGAGAAAACAAAGGCTGCATTGAGCTGAGCAAGGAAGAAGAACTGGGGAAGCTTCACCCCGAATAGCAATGCCCTATGCCCTCGGAAACCCCATAGGGAGCCCTGTTCGCACACTAAGTAGGCAAGGAATTCATGGTTCACTTTATACTCTTTGCTTCAAAGAAAACATCTAGAGTGTACCGTTCGTGAGGCTCTCGATGACTGTGCTATGCCAAGTCCCTCGCCAGACCGGACTCAACACCTTGGATATCACACACACTCAGGCAGCAGCACCTTGACTGAAAAAGAACCAGCACTAGAGTCAGATACGTGAGGCGGAGCGTGGATTTTCACTGCGTGCCATTCATCCGGCGTGTTCACTGGAAACCTTAGTTTCACACACTGTGGAATGATTTCAAAAAGTAAAGGAGCATTTATGTACGATGAAAATCCACTGGGTATTGAGCAACTCGAGATACAGCCAAGACAACTTCAAAAGTGCAAATGACCAAAAGCTTGGGGATAGTGGAAGAAATAACATTTCATTGTAATCTAAACAGGATCAGTAATTTGTAATCAGCCCATTATGTCCCCCAAGTGCACCGTGACCCAGGGGGCCAGGCTCAGAGCCGTTTTGTCTTACAGTTGATTTTCCTGTAAGCCTCAGGATGTCCTCCCAGGGACAACGCTGCCCGTTTGCACTAAGGGGATGCTCTGACATGACACACCCTTCTTTTTGGGGGGGGGTACCAGGGGTCAAACTCAGGACCTCACGGGCTAGCAGGCGACCGTGCCGCTGAGCAATATCACTGGCCCTTTTTTTGTATGTGGGTTCCGGGAGTCAAACTCAGGACCTCGCGCTTGCCAGGCAGGCGCTTATGCCGCTGAGCCATCTCACCGGCCCCACCCTTCATTTCTCATTCGGCTACCAACAGGAATGGATCGACTCACTAGTAAAAAACTTCACTGGTGGGGGTTAAAAAAAAAAAAATCTTCCAAGCCCAGAAAGTTTCTAAGCATTTGCCATAAAAGTAACCTGGGCCCCACCTCGGACAGAGCAGCTGCACGGATTTTTCGTTGTATATATTGGCGGTGGTTTTTAAAAAAGAAGCTATGTAAACATTGCTGCTTTTATCATTTGCTCAAACAACACGTGAAAGGAGGAGTGCACATCCATCCCAGAAGCAGTTGTTTTATTACAGCCGAGCGATGGAGGCCATGCATTGCGCAATGTGCCCAGCGTGTTTATGGGGCAGTTCAAGTACACTGCCCACGAGTGTTATCTACACCCGCCTCGGAGGGGTCTTTAAAGACTGGCCAGAAACACCAGCTTGTTAAACATCTCTATTTATAGGCCCGTGTGTGTGTATTTTTCAACTTCCTGGGTTATATATGTTTATGAAAAATCCTGATTATCGAGAGGCCCAAAAGTTGGGTTTCAACTCTGAACATGGAGTGAAATGGAAAATTTTCCCAGGGTTGAAACTGACCCCAGGTGCAGCCCCTGGAGATCAGAGGGCACTCTCAGAGGTGACTAGGGATGTTGGCTGCAATTCCATGAGTTTTCCTGGAGTCCTTCCCATATGCTTGGCCTACGCTAACTGCAGCATCTGTCAACAAATCCAACTAAATTGTGCAAGAGTGGTTGTTTTTTGACTTTTTTGACTCCTTTTTACCATGAGGAAATGGCATTTCTATGGAGTCAGGTGACGGCTGATGACCTTTAGTTTGACCTTTCTGGCCTTTGAACTGTCCTGGCTGCAGGAGCACTTCTGGGACTTTGGTGCATGTGCCCATCATCTCGTGACAATGGAGATTTAGGCCAGAAGGTCAGGGGTGTGGGAGGAAGAGGGACAGTGACCCCAAATGTCCAGTTAGGGGAGTGTCCATGGTTCCTGTCCCTTCCTCACCTTCCCATGGAAACCTAAGTCCTGGATGCCTAGGAACCCATGTGGCCAGGACTTCCCTGAAGATGCCACACCCAGATGTGCACCTCGCCCACCCACCGAGGGAGGCTAGGAAGCCCTCTGCTTTAGAAGAGCCACTCCCCACAGAGGAATTTTCCATCTGGAGAACACACCAGAAAGCTGTGCTCACCTTCCGCCCTTTAAAAAACCTGTCTTTGGAAGCTCCTTTGCACGCCGACCCTTACCTTCACTTCCGGGGTGTAAGAAAACAGAGCTGCCATCCTCCAAAGGGAGAGAGGCTGGGGCAGGAAAGACCTCTTGTCTTGGTCACTTTCTCATCACTGAGACACACACCTGACACCCACAGCTTAAGGGAGGAAAGGTTTGTCTTGTCATGGTTCTTAGAGGATCCAGTCTATAGCCGTCAGGCTCCAAGGTGGATGCGGCATGGTGGAAGGGTCTGGCGGAGGACAGCTGCTCACGGCATGATGGCCTGGAAGCGGAGAAAGAATCGAGGAGCTGGGGAGGAAAATGCAACCTTCCAAGTCATACCCATGCCAACTCTAACCAGGCCTCACCTCTTACCAGCAAACCAGCTACAGCACCCATGGGCCAGTCACCTACCAAAAGCCTAGGAGTGCATGAGAGTTTTAGGGGGTCATTTTTTCTCCAAACTATAACACCCCTCTCCTGCCGGTGGGGGCCTCCCCACAGAATTCCTCAGAATGCACCAAGGAAAACTGGAAATGCTCAGTTATGCAGTGCAGCAGTCCTCCTCCTCCTCTCTCCATCTCTTCCTCTTTCTCCATCTTCTACTCCTTTTTCTCCATCTCTTCCTCCTCCTCCTGTACCTCCTCCTCCTCCTCACTGAAGCGATGTTCACATAACATAACATCAACTTGACCATTTTAAAGGGAGCAATTCTACAGCATTAGGTGCATTCACAATGCTACCTCCATGTGGTTCTAAAGCATTATCATTGCCCCAAATAAAATCCACTTCCACCCAGCAGTCAGCCCCTGAGACCCCTTCCTCTCAGCCCTGGCAACCACCAACTCACTTTCTGTTTGGATGGATTTGGCTGTTCTAGACAATCAACCACATGGATTTATACAGCATGGACCTTTTGTATCTGTTTAATTCACCATGATGTTTTTGAGGTTCATCTACGTGTAACACCTATCATAGCTTTAGTCCTTCTCATGGCCGGATAATATTCTGTCATATCCCGTGTATTCCACAGACAGTCATGTGTCGCTTAATGACAGGGATACACTCTGAGAAATGCGTTGGGAGTTCACTTCATCTTTGTGTAACAATCACAGCAGGTACTTACGCAGACCTACGCGGTGAAGCCCGCCTTCCGCCCCCGCTGACTGTGTGGGCTGCAGCTCAGGGGCCACAGAGCCGCGTGGTGCACTCCTGGGCATCGTGCTGTGGTGTGCGTGGTCCACCTGCTGGTTGACCAGAACGCCAGCCTATGTGTGTGACTGTCAGACCCCATAGAGCACATGGCGCTTATTTCCTTGCCCACTGACAAACATCTGAGTTGTTCCCCTCCTACTGTGGGAATGAGCACGGGTCTTCCATGACCATGGGTGTGTGAGGGTGCCAGAGTCTGTGTTTAGTCCCCTGGGGTACAAACCCCAACACTTTGATTTTATAGATGAAGGTCCAGGCCACTAAAGATCAGGCGACCTGCACACAGGTGAGCTGGTCCAGAAGCCAGGTCACTGAGGACCCAGTCCAGCTGCCACTGACTCAGGGCTGCTGTGAGCCCCAGCCTCTGCTTCCGCCCTGGTGCCACCTGGCGGGATGAGCCCTCCATGGTCTCCCCAACTCTCCAAGTCCTTCCCACCCAGGCTCGGCCCTGTGTCTGCCCTCCCTGACCTCTGAACCCCCGGAAGTGTCCCATCCTCAGATTTCCAGGCTTAGAGTCATCATCCCCTCAGCCCACGCAGCCCATGCTGGAAACCCACAATGAACTCACTGTGACAGCTGTGAGGAGGCTCCACAAGCAAGACAGTCACAGTTGTGACACAGTGACTGTGCCTTGTCATTCCTCAGCATGAGGGCAGGCCACTGGGTTTTTATAACTATCTTTGTATCACTATTATTATTTTATTATTTGTATTCAATTATTTATATGTTGAGTCTCTCACATGAGAGAAACCACGTGATATTTCACCTTGTATCTGCTTTATTTCACTCAGTATTATGGTCTGAAAGAGTTAAAGGCAGCAATCCATGCACACCCATGTTTATAGCAGCACAACTCAATAGCTAAATCTTGGAAGCAGCCTGTGTGTCCATCAGCGGATGACTGGATAAAGAATGTGTGATATTTACACACCATGGAGTACTACTCTGTCATGAAGAAGGATAAGCCTGAGTCATTTGTAGGAAAATGGATGGGTTTTTACCTTTGTTCTCGGTGCCTTGGGTCACACGGTGAAGACGATGCAAATACACAGAGACATCCCGAGCCCTGCTCGCAGCCCAGCAGGAAAGCGGATGCCCCTCTTCCCACCTGTGTGGAAAGTGACCCAGGAAGCCAGTGGTGGCCAGGTGGGTTCCTTGTCTACTGGAAGATCTTGTTCAGGCACCCGAGTCTCAGTTTACCCACTTTTAGCACTTGCTGTTTCACAGAAATTGTCGTTAAGGAAAAGATGCCAATGAAGAGATAAAAAGCAATTTTTTTCTTCAGTACCCAGTGCCTTCACACTGAGCTCTATCACCAGACTCCCGCCTTTATTACTATTTTTTTTTTTAAACAGACAGGGTCTCACTAAGCTGTTAAGTTGCCCAGGCTGGGTTCAGACTTATGATCCTCCTGCTTCAGCCTCCCAAAGTGCTGGGATTACAGGTGTGCACCATCATGCCCAGTTGAAACACACTTATTTTTTAAATCCACCCCAGCAAATGTGGTCCCCAATTAGGTCCTCATCACACTTATCAAAGGAGCAGCTAATCCCAGAAAGGCCCAAAGAGTTGGATTTAAAAAAAAAAAAAAAGAAGAAGAAGAATTAAAAAACATAATTACCTGTATTGTTTTCTACTTTCTTGCACTGACAGATTTAGGGAGAAAATGCTGTCTCTTGGTCTCAAAACTTTGTTAAAAAATAATGTTCTACCATCTTTCATGTCAAATAAAGAAGACATACACAGTGATCACAGGGGGGCCAATCTTGTCTGCACTAGTATGAGTTAGAGAACTGCCCATTCTTTCAGGCACAAAAGCAGATGACTTTGTTCAAACTATCCATGCTCAAACATGAGTAAAGTGACAACACGCTCCCAGGGGAAAGGAAGGGTGCATGAAGGACCCTCTGTGCCCCGGTGGGGTCCCAGGTGGGGTCCCAGGGGCCTGACCTTGCCATCAGGGAGTCATTGCCATGCCTGTCCTGAGGCAGCAAACTAAGAAACTAAGGCTTGGGAGGAGTAGGTCACTAAGGCCGCTTCCCTGGGTAGTAATGGGATCAGTCTGGAGCCGCTTTTCCTGACCACTTTAAAGGAACGAACAGAAATGAGCCACGTGCAGACCTGAGTGATAGCCCCAGACCTGCTGTGCCCGGCCGGCCAGCGACCCACAATATCTCTATGACCCATCAGGCGCCATGACTTCACCACCCACAAGCATCCCAGGCATCCATCGCCCAGTGCCTGCAGGCGCAGGGTGCAGGAGGTGCAGGGAGGGGACCCCTGTGCACCCCCAGCTTCTGAACACAGAACACCAGGCCGCTGTCTGTGCAGGAGGCTTCCTGGACCAGCACAAGGGGAAGGGTGGAGAGGAGGGCGGAAGCAGCCTATTCCGGCTGTGTGGACAAATTACTTCCTCCCTCCTGGCCTCAGTTTATTTATCCTGAACAGGGGTAACAACCAAACCACAGTAGTATGGAAATAATGTGTCCACCTGCACTGCAGGTGGCTGAGGCAGGAGGATGGAAAATTGGAGTCCCACCCGGGCAGCTCAGTGAGACCCAGTTTTAAAACAAAAAAAGGGCTGGGGTGTAGCTCAGTGCAAAGCTCCTGGGTTCAATCCCAGAACTACCCCCTACAAAAAGTGGTCACATTAACCAAAAGACAGGAGCGGTCCAACTGTGGGGGTGCAACAGAAGATGCCCCCCCAGCCAGTGTACTTCACTTTCTTAGTTGCCCAGGTAATAGTTCCTGTTCCAGTTCCAGTTGTTTCTGTCTCCTAGAAACGGTGGTCACTGTGATGCATAGCTGGTCACTATGATGCACGTTGTATAAACCAATCCCCAACTGACAAGCCATTCTGCCTCTGTACTTCCTGCTTGCTTATCCCATATAAGCCCTAGAACACCAGAGATCAAGGCCTGATATTCTGGGAATGATCCCAGTCAGTGCCCATCAACATAAATGAATCTGCCTCCAAATCCTGGGTGTCGTTTCGGTGTTTCTGTTGCCGTAGCAGGGGAGTGGGTGACCCGACTGTGGTGTAGACAAACAGCAGGATTGTGTGCAGGTAAGAAGGAAGGGAAAGCCAAGGACAGTGTGCTGGCCACCGAGGACACAGACGCATGGTCCTGCAGCCACGGGGCACTGGCGTGGTCGGATTCAGGGACAGAGCGCAGAAGCGCATCTGCCAGGGCCGGGGGAGGGACAGTAAGGGCTCATCTGAAGGGACGCTGACTCACTGCAGCATGACCACGTACTTCAGAGGGTTGAGATGGTACGATTGCATTCACACGTCTTTACCTACAATCAAAAACTAAACTAATAAATCATAATGTGCTTACCTTCCTTCTGTCTTTTCTTTCTTTTTCTGTCTTTTTTCTTTTTGAGATGCTAGGGATTGAGTCCAGGGCTTTTGTCCTGAGCTGTGGCCCCAGCCCTTTTTTAACTTCATTTTTAAATTTTGAGACAGGGTCTCGCTGAGTCACTAAGTTGCCCAGCCTGGGCTGGAACTTGTGATCCTCCTGCCTCGGCCTCCCAGAATGCTGGGATTACAGGCATGCGCCAACTCACCCGTCTCTATCTCTGCTGCTCAAAAAAGAGGAAACCATCCCATGCTGTGGACTCAGATTCACTAAGGCCAAGGTTCTCCACCCTGGCTGTGCTTTAGAAGGGGGCTAGAGGGCAAAGCGGAGAGGGACTAAGATGACCCGAAGCCCCAGCTCTGCCTGGGAAACCAAACAAGTGTTTGAGGAGGGGCCGAGCACAGGGACTCCCTAGGAACCCCCTGGTGACCAAGCCGGACGCTCCTCTGGCCCCACACCAAAGACAGCCAGGGGTGAACAAACAGCTGTGTGCATGGCATCCAATGCTTGTCTGCAAAAGGGCTGGTATCACAGTACACAGCCTGTGCCTCTGCCACGGGCCTGCCCACAAAACCCAAATCCAGAGAAGTCACAAGAGAAAAGCAGTGTGGCCTGGGAGAAGCCATGATCTGCAGAACGCAGCAAGGCCACCCCTGCCAGGAACTTCGAGTCTGGCCACCCAGCCATCAACATCAGGGACCCAGACGCAGCGCTGCCACCTGCAGGTGGGGTCCTGGCAAGGGACACTCGGCCCCAGGCTGACTCTACTCACCAGGACCCACGGCACAGCCCCCAGTCTAAATGAGACATGGCCAGCAGCAGTGACCAGCAGCGACAGCTGTCACTTCCTACAGGCGTCCTTCTCCGCTATTGCAAGTAACCCCATGGCTGGGAAGTGGCTATGAACGGGTCCATTGCACACAGGAGGACGTGGAGGGCCAGGGAGGCAGAGGAACTTTCCTGAGGCTCCACAGCCGGGCGGCAAGACACCGGGATGAATGTGGATCTTGGGTTTTGAAATTTTTTAGAAAATAAAAGCAGACAGTTTATTCGAAGGTGGGGAAAGAGCGAAGAGAGAGTGACACAGCGGACAGCTACTCTGGATGAGTAGGGAGCATTCAAAAGGGAAATACTCCTGAAATTCTTGACTTTGTTGTTCAGCATAAAACAATTTTCGTTTGAACCAGCAATCGCTGTTTAGCCACACGTGGCGGATACTCTAAGGCTGCGTGAGACGCTGCTCAAACTGAGCCATTTCTTCAGCTGAGGAGGGCGGGGACCCACAGCAAGGCAGGACCGCGCCCCGCTCTGTTCGTGGGGTGCGGGGCAAACAGCTCTCGGGGGAGTGTGGAGGAAAAGAGAAGGAACAAGCAGAAGCTGTGTCAGAGGACACAGTGAGCTGGTTGAGTAAAAGCATTTGTCCCTGCCCCAGCGGGGCCCAGCCTGCCACAAGCACTTTTTGAGAAAGCCCCATACCGATTTCCAAGATTCCTCCAAAAATTAAAGCTAGGAATCCCATTCAACCCAGTTATTCCTCTTCCATGGATCTTAAAGACATCACGTCACAGCGATCCACGCACACCCATGTTTATAGCAACACAATTCATAGTAGATAAATCTTGGAAGCAGCCTCTATGTCCATCGACAGATGAATGGACAAGGAAACTGTGGTGTTTACACACCGTGGAGTACTACTCTGTCATGAAGAAGGGTAGACCGGAGCCATCTGTAGGAAAATGGATGCACCTTGAGACCATAATGTTAGGTGAAGTGAATCAGACACACAAGTTCAAATCTCGCATGGTTTCTCTTGTACGAAGTGTAAATAAATTAAAGAGCTAAAGAAAAACTAGACAATAGGAAGTAAGGAGAGAGACCTTTGGTAAATGGGAAGGAGTCTTGTGATGGAGGTGGGGTGACAAAAAGAAGGAAGATGTGTTCTGGACGGCACCTATTCCCCGCAATGAATGGAATCGGTAGTACTAAGAACAGGTGCTAATGAAAAGCATTTTCAAAGAGCAGCAGCTTTTGGAAGAGGCCTGTGTGGACAGCTGCCCTCGGGCGATGGCCTGACGCTGTGCTCTGCTCCCAGACGGCTCCTGAGCCAGCGACTGCCCGGGGCTACTTTCAGGGCCGGGCTGAGGTGCTGGTAATAAACCTCTCTCCGGGCTGCTAGCACAGCCTCAGCACCTGGCAGCCGGGTGCTGGTGTCCACTGGCCCCGAGCCTGCAGGGCGCTTTGTGTGCCAGCTGCCCTGGCCTCCTTCACGCGGCAGCACTCTGGACTTGGCCGCCAGCTCCGTGGCCTGTCGTGGTGGAAATATACAGCCTCCCTAAGCCAGCAAGTGGGGAAAGGTACATGGCCAGCGCCACACTTAGGCCCAGAAGAGCACGCAGCCCTGGGTGATTTCAAACCATCCAGCCTTTCGTCACCTCAAGAAAAAAAAGTCCGAGGGTAGAGGAGGAGGGAGGAGAATTGCGAGGCCCCTGGATGATGACTCACTGCAGATTGGCATGACAAGGCCATTTCTGAACAGATGAGATGACAAAACTCTTAACAAATGCCATGCTGAGTTATTTCGTGCACTCGCACACTCATTCATTCAGCAAACATTTCTGGGTGCTTTCTGAACCCCAGTACCACTGCAGGCCTGGAGAAGTCACAGAAAAACCCAAAACAAAGCCAGAAAATTCCCTTTCCCCCACCAGAAGCTTCCCTGTGCAGGGAGAGACGCAGGGAATGGACAAGAAAGCTGCTTCCAGTGGCAATGTAAGTCATGGGAGCCTCCTCAAGGACAGGTGGCTTTAGAGTAGGGAAGGAAGGGGGTGTGGTCCGTGGTCACCTGGGGAAGAGGTCCTTCCAGGCAGGGGCAGTGACAAGGGCCAAGGAAGAGGCGGGGCCAGCTAGAGGGTCAGAGTGAGGATGAGCAGGTAGGAGGTGATCCAGGTGGTCACCAGTCACTTGGGCTGTAACTCCCATCCAGAGCTGCCACACCTTATGCAGAGGACACACGTGACCAGACTCGCTTTTGCAGGGTGCGCTCTGAGGCTGAGGTGGGGCAGCCAGGACAACATGGCCACAATCGAGGTGCAGGATGATGGAGAGGGGGACACGGTGGAGGAGGGATGCAGAGGCCTGGGTCCGGCCTCGTCGGGGTGTGATGAGTAGAAAGTCCCCGTGATCTCTCCAGCTTGGGTGTACCCTCGACACTACCCAGAGGATGACATTCCGCAGCCATGGAGTCTGGTCATGAAGTCTCCCTGGGAGAGCGCACGGTGGCTGAATCCTCATCTGTGTCTGGCTGGTGCTGGGAGGCGCTCAGGGCTGTGGCCACATCGTTCCCAGCAGCCCTGGGTTTAGGTTGTTATCTGTGTTTACCACTGGGGGAGGACATTTGGGTGAAGGAGCAAAGAGCTGGGCACAGGAGCTGGGACTGCCATTCGTGCCCATGTGCCCGCCACGGGGACACACACCGGCCCCCGCTGCTGGCCGAGCCCCACTGCCAGGAAGAACCATGTACAAACCACCACCTGTCACCTGATTCTTGTTTGCTCTAAACATAGCCTGTGTTCCCAGATCCAGATTAGCAGTGAGAAAATGATAAGCCCCAAGGTCTTGGGGGGTTACTGCTCCAGGCTTATCAGAATGAAAACAGAAATTAAAGCAGTTCAGCCAGAATAAAGGTTTCCCTCCTCACCCCCAAACTTCCAGGCCTGCAAGTTTTGATGTCTTTACAACAAGCAATGGGTCAACCTTTGGAGAAGAAGCAATCTAAAGTCAGCCCTCCAGTGCCCCATTCCCAAGCTCAGCCCTCCAGTGCCCCATTCCAAAGCAACCATCAGGCCCCTTGGGTTAGCCTGGCAGACGACTGGCTGACCTGGGTTTTGCACCAATGCCCCGAAACATTTTCCACAGAATACACCCATTTCTGTCACGTCCCTGCGGATTCTGCTCTTCTGCACTGAGGTCATTGTGGGCATGGCTCACGGTTCAAGCAACATGAGAAGGCTCCTTTGTGAGCCCCATGGAGGCGCTGAGTGGGGAGTTTATAGCAGTAGCTCCTCCCAGCAATGCAGCCAGAGTAGATTCAGTGGTGACGCCCGAAAGTCATGTCCATACCTTAACTCTCAGACTCTGTGTATGTGGCTTTATTCAAAGAAAGGGGACCTTAACAGATGTAATTGAGTTGAGATCTCAAAATGAGGTCACCCTGGGTGACCCAGATGGGCCCCACATCCAGAACCAAGTTTCAGTAAAGAGACAGAGGGACACAGACAGAGGGGAAGGTCACATGAAAATGGTCACATGAAGATGGACACAGAGATTGCAGTCAGGAAGTGCTAGGAACCCCCAGAAGCTGGAAGAGATATGGGCAGATCCTTTCCTGGACCCTTCAGGGGGTGCACGAATCTCCCAACGCCTTGATGTCAGACCTCTAGACCATACATTTCTATTGTTTGAAGCCAGTTGGTGGCACTTTGTCACAACAGCCCTAGGACTTGGTCTCTTGGTGCTGGTGTAACAAAATGAGAGACTGGGTAGATTATAAAGAGCTAACAATCATTTTCTCACAGCTCTGGAGGCGAAGATGCCCAAGATCATGGTCCAGGCAGCTCACTTATCTACTTCCAAGATGGCGCCCATCACTGCCTCTTCCAGAGGAAGGGAGGAACGCTGCATCCCTACATGGTAAAAGGTAGAAGGGCAAATGTGCCCAACTCTGAAGCTTCCTATATAAGGACTTTAGTCCCACTTTCAAGGGAAGGTGCCCTCAGGACTGAATCACCTCTTCAAAGCCTCACCCTTAATACCATCGCATTGGCCAGCATGTTTCCACACCTGAGTTTACAGGATGTTCATTCTGACTGCAGCAGCTAGAAAACAGCCTCCAAAGAGGAATACAGCCCTTCCAATACCTTGATTCTAGACTGCTGAAATCCTGGACACACTGGGGCCAGCCTTCTGCCTACAGTCCTATGAGGCATCAACTGGGCATTGCTTTAAGCCTCTAAAATTATGGCGGCTTTCCACAGAAGCAGTAGGATGTCCGGACAGCGGGCTGTCCAGGAAGTGACCAGCAGGGGTGTGTGGCCAAGTCAGGGAAGGCCTAGAATGAGTAGGTTTAGGCTGAGAATCGAGCAGTAGGTGGTGGAGAAATTCCCACAGAGGAGCAGCAAAGACTCCGAGATGCGGGCCTTGAACGCACAGCAATTGGTCTTTTTTCTTCCATCAATAGTCACAATCCTAGGAAGTGGAAGAAAAAAATCGCTGAAGAGCAGAGGACAGGAAACCCAAGGGCCTGGCCAGATGGTGGCCTGGAGGGGGAGGCTGGAGGCATCTGTTGACAGAGGCCCAGCCACCGCAGGCCCAGGGTCCATAGCGACTTATATGTGTACGTTAACAGCCTGAGGGGCCACATGACTTATGTTTCCTGATGTCAGCCAACAGTTATGGGGAAACAAAGTCAACTGTGGGCAAGCAGCACTTTGCTGCAGGAGTCCTGGAGAACTTCGGGGAGAGTCTAAGGCGGGATATGGCCATAACATTTCTCCAGAACAACAACAACAAAATCCCTCGTGAAAACAAGAACTCCAGTTCTTTTCCAAAGGAAATTCAAATCTGCCCAAAGGTCTATTCCAAAACATGTTATTCAGACTCCAGTGACATGCAGCAAGCTGGCAGCTCTCAAAATACCTTGGGCAATGGGCCAAAGTCACAGGCATCTTATGTGCCAGTAATCACACATGACACACGGCCTTGGCACAAGGCCTCCTGGATCTGGGCTCCACTCTGAGCCCTGTGTCAGCCCCTGGGGGACACCAGGGAGGGGAACCCCACCTAGGGGAGGCCAGATAACACCTCCACCTGCTTCTCTCTCTGAGACTCATGTCAGAGCAGCCACCGAAAGCTCCCACACATGGAGACAGACACAGTCTTCCTTCTCAACTGAAGAGCAAATTAAGAACGACTCCACCAAAAGCAAAAAGACAGGTTGTGAGGACGTTAGCATGAAACTGTAGGGAAGGTCAACCCTTCTCAGTCCAACCGAACATACCCACACAGGCCTTGGGAATAGTCCAAGTACACAGGGCTTTTTTTTTTAAACTATGAAATATATTTGAATAACACTGTTATGGTTTGTGTCTGGATGTCCCCCCAAGCCTCATGCAGTCATGGGGGCGGACTTCTAGAATTTGTGATTGATTCATGGTCCAATGCTGGGATTATGGGTGTGAGTGCTACACCCACCCTAGGGTGGGTAGCTTACATACAATATAAGGGAGGGAAAGAGTCTTCTCTCTCTCCTCCCCTTTTGCTCGTGTTGCTTTTGCTGTCTTCTGCCACCATGAACTGTTGCCCCTCTGCCATGTGCCACCCTGCCTTGGAGCCAGCTGATTATGGACTGAAACCTCCACGAACTGTGAGCTAAATAAACCTTTCCTTCCTTAATTTTGGGTGTCAGGTATTTTGTCTCAGTAGAAAGAGAAAAGTAACCAACATAAACATCATTTCCTAGAACTCAACGGACCAGTTCATAAATTGCAAATTCTTCCTTATGTCTTTGTCTCTACAGAAGCAGGCTTCCATGGTGGAAACTTAATCCTCAAAGTAATGCTTTTGTGATATTTGGAGATGGGGCCTTTGGGAGATAACTAGAATGTGTTGAGGTCATGAGGGTGAAGCTCCAGGATGGCATTGGTGGCTTTTCAGGAGGAAGAAGAGAGACACCCCCGCAGCACACTTGCTCTGTTTGCCATGGGGTGTCTACCATGTAGTGAGAGCCAGAAGGCTCTACCAGATGCCAGCTCAGCCTTCAGAAATGTCAAAAGTAAATTTCCTTTCCTTATAAACTATCTAGTCGCAAGTATTCAGTTATGGCAATTGTTATGGTTTATATCTAGATGTCCCCCTCATGTGCTCATAGGTGGCGCTTTGGGAGGTGATTGGATCAGGGGTGTGTGATACTGGTCAGTGGGTTGGTCCACTGATGGGTTTATAGCTAAATGTGACACCGGAGGTAGAGCTTGGGCAGAGGAGGCAGTCACTGGGGGCGTGGCCTGAAAGGGTTCATCTTCTTTCCGGCTCCTCCCTTCACTTCCTGCTTCCTGTGCGCCATGCTGTGAGCAGCTCCCCTCCGCTAGACCCCTCTGCCATGCTACCCTGCCTTGGAGCCAGCCAACCATGGACTGAAACTTCTACAAACTGAGAGCCAAAATAATCCTCTCCTCCTTTACATTGTTGTTATCAGGTATTGTGTCATAGCAACAAGGAAAGTGACTGAGACATCAGCAGACCTGGACTCAGACACTTGGTGGAATTTAAACTTAACCATTATCTATTGCTCTGTTCCAAAGAAAGGTCCAAGAGACAAGTCCTATCTAAGCTGCTGCTGCCTCCTGTCGTGACAGTGAGAACTTTCCCTACATCTTTAACCTCCCTCTTCTCACTGCATTTCTAGCTCCACATGCAGACAGGGAAAGCAGGTTAGAGTCTACTCAAAACACAGCACGGGAGACGGGGGCCTCACAGTATTCTCCTGCCGAGCACAGCTCAGAGTGAGCTTTTAAATAAGGGACAACAACAGATCTTGCAAACCACAGAAAATGTAATTTGTCTGTGATTAACAGGAGGCTAGTCTACCACATGCCTCCTTCTAGAGTTATGTGCTGTTTGTCTACAGAAAAATTACAGTAAATCAAGCGACAACAATGACTCACGGAGTTCCCTGACCCTCTGACTGGGGTTACTTCAGGCAAGGATCCCCAGTGCTACCCCTCAAGCTTCTCCCGACTTGGCCACTGACCAACATAACTGGCATGTGTAAAAGACATATGAGTCCCCGAAAACCCCCTCAATTTTGGTGTTTCTCCATGTTTATTAGTTTTCTACAAACTAATGCAAATGGAGCAGCTCAAAATAACATCGATTTCACTGGGCACATTGACACACACCTGTAATCCCAGCTACTTGGGAGGCTGAGGCAGGACAATCACAGTTCAAGCACAGTGTGGGCTATTTAGAGACTCAGTGAGACCCCGTCTCTCAAAATTAAAAACAAAAATAAAAAGCACTGAGGATGTAGCTCAGTACAAAGGCTATGGGTTCAATCCCCGGTACTGAAAAAAATTCTTACCCTTCAGGGGCAGAAACTCAAATATCAGCCCCAGGGCATTGGCCGAGCTGGCTTCTTCCGGCTTTGGAGGCAGGAAAATGTCCCTTTGCCTGTCCAGGCTCCACAGACCACCCATGGTCATTAAAGCCAGCAGCCAATCCAGAGGTCCCCACTGCTCTTTGCTTCCACTGTCACATGGCTTTTTCTGTCCCCTCCCCTGTGTGATGTCCCTGAGCTACACCAGGTCTGCCCAGAAGGTCCAGAGTCATCTCCCCACCTCGAGGTCCTTCGCAGAATGACATCTGCAAAGTTCTTCTGGCCATGCCAGGCAACATGTCCACAGCTCTGCGGACTGGGACCTAGACATCTTGGGGGGCACCTTTCTATCTGCTTCGCCATCCCAGTGCGTTTTGGCCAATGTGAGGCTGAGCCATCTCACAGGACGGAGTCCCTACACCTGGGTCCCCAGGTGTACACACGCTGTGACCTCCTGGCCTGGTGTCTCAAGGTGATGGCATTTACCACCCATTTCTCCAGAAAATACCCTGTCCCGTACACGCCCTTTCTCCTGCTCCGCTCAGCGTCCTGGCCTGGCATTTGGAAAATCTGGGCACTAGGAGCCGAGCAGGACTATGCCCATCCCATGCTATGGATGTCGCCGCTGTCCACAGCGTCCACTGAAGATCACTAGAGCGTCTGCAGAAGCCAGCAGGGCTGCACTTGATAACCACAAAGACTGCAAGACCAGGCAGCTCTCCCTACCCAGCCCTCTACCCTCTGCACTCCGGCCCAGCCACCATGGTCCCCCTGGGGAAGCGGCAGCCTGCGTGGTCTTCCCAAAGGACACATCGGCCACACCATCCCCTGCTTAGAGAGGCCACTGGCCTCTCCTCACTCACAGTTACGAAGGAGGGTCGAAATATTTGGGGAATGTTTCCATTTTTAAAAGCTCATTGCAGCAAAAGACACATCACCATGAATCCCCCTCAAAATCCTCCCCTTCATTTCAAACACATTCATCCCATAATTTTGGCCACTTTCTGAAGTAGTTCTGAGGGTCCTCTTTCCTGAGGGTCTTTACAAGTTGTGATAAAAAAATACAGTGAATGCTGCTGCCCAGTGCCATGCAACGGAAAGGCAGGGATGCTGTGTCCTCATTCACCTTGGTCACCGGATCTGGCACCGTGTGACTTCCGACTCTTCCCCAAAGTCAAAATGACCAGAAAGGGAAACATTTTGAATCGATTCAGGACACTGAGGCAGCCAGGACAGCGCAACTAAAGACCCTCAGGAAAGAGGACTCCAGAGCTGCTGCAGAAAGTGGCAAGGAGGATAGGATGAGTGTGTGGGAAGTGAGGGGGAGCATTTTGAGGGAATTTGTGGCAATGTGTCTTTTAGTGTAACAAATTTTAAAAATCTGAATATTCACTGTACTTTTCTATCACAGCTCATGAATTCAAAAGGTCCAAGGCCCCAGGTGACACATGACCAGGAGTGCGATGGCCTGAGCTCCCCTGCAGCCCACCTCACCCCTGTCCCGATTACCCCTGCCCTATGGCCTGGAGGTTTCTCTTCTGTTCTTCGTGTGACACCCGTTGCCTCTGCTGAAGTGGCCCCCGGGACTCAGCGTCTGGCCTGCAGTGGGGACAGTGCTAACCTTCAGCCCCAACTAAGTCACTTCCTGCCACTGAGTTTGGGGCTAAGGGCTGACGCCTGCCCTCCCAGTCACATGCTGAAGTCCCAGCCCCGGCTTCCTTAGAAGGCAAATGACTTGGAAATGGCATCAGTGTCGTCTGCTTTGTTGAGATGAGGTCACTGGGGCGGGGGGAGGCTAACCCCATATGCCAGGTATCCTAAAAAAGTGCAGACTTCAGCCAGGTTTAGTGACACATGCCTGTCATTACAGCACTCTGGGAGACTGAGACAGGAGGATCCCAAGCTACAGCCCAGCCTAGGCCACTTAGTGATTTAAGGAGACTCTGTCTCAATAAAATAAAATAAAATAATTAATTAATTAATGAAAGGGGCTGGGATGTAGCTCAGGCCAAATGCCCTGGGTTCAACCCTCAGTACCACAAAAGTGGGGGTGATTTCAGACATAGACACAAACACGAGGAGAAGGCACGCAGAGCGGCAGGCTGTCCACACTGTGGTGCTTGCTGTGTCTCGGCCGCTGGAGCAGACTGGCACGCCATGCTGGCCACCACCACGGTCCCCGAGCTCTTCAGCCGGGGACTCTGGAAAAGGAGGCCCAGGGACTTGGTGTCATGTGCAAGCCGGGGACAGGGTGAGCAGAGAACAGCAAAGGCAGGAGCCAGCTCGCCGCGGCTTGCCCACTATCCTAACTGCCCAGCCATGGTGGCCCTAGGGATTGCAGTGACAGTGGCCAGAGAGGCCTCTGGTGTCTTACCAGGGCCCAAAGATGCAGCCTGTGGTGCACCCCTGAGCCAGGGCCCCCGGCAGGGCTGCTGGTCCCCGCTTTCCCTCAGGGAGCCGCTCCAGCCCAGGAAGGGCTCTGAAAGAAACCAAATTCCTAACATTCAGTCCTCTTCTGCTCTACCTGTCTTTTCTGCCCGGAGCCCTGAGTGGTGATGCTGGTTTAGACTCCATTCCTGAGACCACTCTCACGCCACCTGGTTCTTTTTATTTTTTTTTGTGGGTACCGGGGGGGGTCGACCTCAGGACCTCGCGCGCCAGTAGGCGCCCGTGCCGCTGAGCGATATCACCGGCCCCTTTTTTGTATGTGGGATCCGGGAGTCGAACTCGGGCCCTCACGCTTGCCGCGCAGGCGCTTAAGCCGCTGAGCCATCTCACCGGCCCGCCACCTGGTTCTTGCAGGATGTGTGTGTGTGTGTGTGTGTGTGTGTGTGTGTGTGTGTGTGTTTGTACTACTGGGAAACGAACCCAGGTCCTTCACACTAAGCTACATCCACTGCTTTTTTAAAATTTTTAAAATTTGAGACATGGTCTTGTTAAATTGCTAAGCTGCCTAGTCTGGGCTCGAACTTGGGATCCTCCTGCCTCAGCCCCCCAGGATGCTGGGATTACAGGCATGCACCACCACGCCGGGCTGCAGGTTTTATTTTTACTGCACTCACAAAGCCTAAAGGATTGTGTGTGTGTGTGTGTGTGTGTGTGTTTACTGCTTGAACTGTGACCTCCACTCAGACTTTCATCAGGTGGCCTTGGCCCTTCCTCCCACATCCTGCAGCAGGAGCAGAGCTGGGTGCCGTGTAGTGGGCCACTGAGGATATTTACGGAAGGAGAGGGGAGAAGAAGTTGCTAAGTTTAGCTTCTCTATTAAGAAGCTTCCAAGAGAATTCTTAGAACACTTAAAGTATTTGAAATAAGGGCTACAGAAGTTCCATGCTAAAGGGCTTCTGCTTCAGACGTTTGCTAACTTCCCCTCTGCTTTTAAATACCATATTCTGCCAGTTTCCAATAAGATAGTTGGAGCTCCAAAACAGTGAGATAGTTTAGTTCTTTAAAAAGGAAGGAAGGAAGGAAGCGGAAGGGAAGGAAAGAGAAGGGAGGGGAGAGGAGGGGAGAGGTGAAGAAGGGAGGGGAGGGAGAGAGGGAGGGAGGGAAGATGCTGTAGGCAGAATCCACAGCCCAGGAGGAGTGGAGGAGCCCCGTCTCTGTGCCCTCAGCGCCTGGTGGCCCCCCTGGCCCCACAACCACAGGTCCTGAGTCAGCTCCCCTGGAACGCTGTGTCATTGCCCAAAACACCGTCCTGGCTTCTGGGGGACGTGCGGGCCACCTGCTCTGTGAGTGCAGCTTTATTGGCTCACAGCCACAGCCATTTGTCTGCACAGAGTCCGTGGCAACTTCGCTGAGATGAGCTGAGAGGACAGGGACCGTATGGCCCCCAAAGCCTCAAACAGACGCCATCTGAGACAGCTGTCAGCGCTGGCTCTAAACAAGCCCGGTGGCCAAGTGGGCTCTCCCCACCGGGTCTGCTCTGGGTTCTGGGGCCGGGCTCCTCCAGGCTCCCTTCTTCCTGGGTAGGTAGGAACCTGTGATTTCCGGCCAGTTCTGACCAAGGAGATGCAGCGACCTTGGTCACCTCCTGGTGGGGACAGTGAAGGCCCCTGATGTGCTCTGGTCCCTTTCTCCCATTCCTGCCCCATGGCAACAAAATTCCCAAGAGTGGAGCCCAGGCCCTGAGAGGTCACACAGCACGGGGTCCCAGCCCTGCTAACAGGAGCAAGAATCAACTTGCATTTCCACCACTGAGACTCGGGGTTACAGCAGCAGCAGCCAAGCTGGTCCGGACTAGCTCTGGGGACTCCTTTGGGCGTGGTGTCGCCTAAAGGATAAAGGGGTACACGCTGGCTCCAAATCTCAGACGTGAATGAAACACAGCCGGAGAAAAGGTCAGTTCTCCTTGGCTCCAGCAAAGGCGATGACTCCTTGGTACCTGAAGGCAGTAGGGGCTCCCCAAGACCACCCCCCACTGTGGGTGCTGGGCTCCTAAGAGCTTATAGAAGGAGAGCCTTCTACCAACTGTAGGTGATAGTGACAGTGACGGTGACATGTGGAAGCAGGTGCCTTCCCCCACCCTCGCCCTGCTCTGGCCTGGACACCTCAGGCTCTCGTGGGTGTTGGCCGGATCTGCTATACACATTTGGGGAACAGAGCACAACACGGAAGGGCCCTGTACCCAGCGTCAGCAGCAGTGCCAAGCTGGAGAGCCTCTGCTCTTGTTCAGTGTATTTAATAAAGGAATGAGCCAGGTGTGGTGGTACGGGCCTGTCATCCTGCACTTTGGGAGGCTGAGGCAGGAGGACTGCAAGCTTGAGCCCTGCCTGGCAACTTAGCGAGATCCTGTCTCAGAATAAAAAAGGCTGGGATGTAGCTCAGGGCACAAGCTCTGGCTTCAACCCCCAGTATTGACGAGAAGGGAAGGGAGGGGGGAAAATGGAGGAAGGGAAGGGAAGGGATGGGGAAGACAACAGTCAGGTCACGGTGGATTCTGGATTCTAAACTCTGTCAGGAGCACGCAGTCAGCTCCTCCACGCTAATCTCCCAGGCACAGTGAGTTACGCCTCCCTGTAAACTGCCCTCTAATTGTTGTGGTTGCACAGCTGTCAACCTCAGGCTGAGCAGGGGCCTCCGGGAAGCCAGGCCAGGCCACCCCGCAGGTGGGAGGCAAAGTGCTGGGAGCCCCAACAGGCTCAGCTCAGGAGCTTCCTGTCTGCTTAGAGATGACAGCGTGTCCAAGGCCCATCACAACCACAATGCCACGTCAGGGAGAAAAGAAGTCGAGTCCGGGAGGCCACTTAGGTACCCGCACTGTCTGCCAAAGTAGCGAGTCTGGGTAGAAACCCAGTGACATCATGGTTGCTTCTTCAGGTTGATGAGCACCCCAAGCTTTAGAGAAGTCTGATGACCCATGGGAGGTCACGTGGGCCACAGTGAGAGTCCTGTGCAACAACAGGCCCATCTCCTGGACCAGCGCTTCATCCTCACACCTGGAGAGGGTGGGGAAACAAGAGCATCTGCCAGTCAGTACAAATCCTCGGTCATCTCCCAGGAGACCAGGGGAGCTCTCTGATGGACCTAACCCCGGGACCCGCCCAGGATAGACAAGGTCAGCCTTGGCCTTGACCGCCATGGTGGTGATGGCTTGACGAATCCTCCTCACAGCCTTCAACACACAGACCGCAGGTTCGTGGGCTTCTGCTGCGACATGGCAGCACTAGTGTCAAACCCCAACAAAAAATAATAATAAATAAAAGTTCTGATGAAAGTGACCTCACACGTGTGTGGCTGATGCCAAAACTGTCACAAAAGATTCCATGAGGCCCAGGACCACAGATTTGCCCAGCGCCCCGTGCAACCTTGCACAGAAAATCTTCCTGTAAGAATGTCCAGCCAGCACCGGCCCATCAGCCTCAGGATGTGCACACCCCCGGCATCGGGCCTTGTGGTCAGGGACTGTGCGTTTAACCCTTTCATGTTACCTTTGCAGACTTTCCCTTGCCTCCGCCTCCCGTAAACATACACATCATGTACAGTGGGGCATGGCTTTCACTGCAGGGCTCCCTCCACACAAACTCCTCTTTGGAGAACCTCTCTCTGCTTGCTATTTAGCTGGTTAGGGCCAGTGATGAAAGAGACCATGAGGGGCCCGTTTGGCTTGAACAGAACCCTTTTGCTCCTGATATGCACTGATACATCCTCCATCCCTCTCCCTGCAGGACCATCCTCAGGGGAATGGAATCAGAGCTGTGACCTCCGATCTTGGTGTCGTTTATTCTACCAATCCCTAATTCATTCCCCTCCACCACTCGGCCACAGTCTCTTCCTGCGCCGTGCAAGTCAGGACCTGGCTCAGCCCCAGCCTCTCTTCAAACAGAAGTGAAGAAACAGTGTTGAATCTCCAAGACTCTGCCCTGCCCAAGGGGAGGCCTTACTGGTGCTCAGCGCCCCTATGTCTGTTTTGTGGGTGTCTTCTCAGAAACACAAAGCTCCCTCTGGCCAGCGCTGAGCCCTCTCCTTGCCTGTAGTCCCCACTGCAACCCTCTCCGTGACACTCACACTCTGCCAGCAGCCACCCACTGGGGGACCTGCTCGGTGTTGGGCCCGGGCTGCAGAAAGTCTCCGTGTCCACGGAGGAATGAGCTGAATGGATGTGCGCTCAGGCGCAGGCGCAGGTGCAGCCCACCTGGCAGGGCTCAGGGGTGCTTATCTTACAAAACAGGTGTGGCCAAGAGCCCAGTCCCTCCACTCGAAGCAGGAGATCCCATCCATCCCCCACCACTTAGACCTGGGTGACCTTGGGCACCTACTTCCCTGGAATGTGCCTCGGTTTCCACTTCTATCCAAAGGGATTATACCAAGCCTGCTCCTAGAGTGGGCATAGGGAAACTGAGGCTCAGAAAACACACGTGACTTGCTGAACGTCACACAGCCGGTAAGCGGCAGGCTTGTATAACCCCATTGCCAAACTCCCTTCCCAGGATTCAGGCAGTACCGCTGTTGGCACCATGGGTGACCCTCTGGGAAAAGGTGAGCGCTACCTGCCCACTCACTTCACACGGTAGGTGTACAACCATTGCAAGTGTGCACTTGTGTGACTCTCACGTCCTCCAGTGGGAATGCAACTTGTGTCTCGTGGAGTCGGTTGCAATACTAAGCAACCCTTTGCTTTTCTGCTGATGCTCAAAACCTCATGCATAAGGACCCAGCCCGCTACGCTGTGTGAGTAGAGGAATGCAAAAGTGTGTGGGGGCTTGATTGGGAAGGTTTCCACCGCAAGGATTAGGGCTCCATTTAATTCTCCATTGTAACATTGGAATACATGGCTAAATTAGAGGCTGTGAGGAAAAATCTCAAGCACATCTGCGATGGTTTGTCTTAGGTCTGGTCGTGTCACCAAGCCTGAATTTCCAATCACCCATAAAAGGCCAACTGGTATGTGTCCACCCACCCTTAGCAATCAAGGTGACAATGGCTGACACCAGCAGAAGGGAAAGGGTAGATCTGAGAAGGCAAAACCAACAGCCCTCTAAGGAGTGAACTGGCCTCCCTTGAAGCTTCCTCCTTGCTGGTCCCGCCCTAGATGCATATGACCTGTCCTCTGTGGGTCCGCCTCAACCTTCCCATGGTCTCTGTCTACACTCCTCTGTGTCCCCAGTCACCACCTCCTAACACTGCCTTTACTGCTGGGCAGTTCTCATCATGGCCGCTGAGAGAGTAAATGACTTCTGCCAGCACAGGCTGGTGATACGTGGTGGATGACAGAAGGAAGGAAAGGAGGGAAGAATGACCTGTTTGATATCTTTCTGATAAAACAATAAAAGTCATTGTTTTCTACTCTCAACTTTGGGAAGCCAGATGTCAGCAGAGTCTTTTCTGTGCTTCAAGGCCAGTCCAGCGGGTCTGGGTTGTCCTTGCTCACCTGGGCATTGGAGCTGAGAGGAGAGGAACCCAGGGAGAAAGCAATGGTTTAGAAGAGCCCAGACCTGTCCATTCTCAGGCAGTATAAGGACAAAGACAAGGAAGGGGTCCTACCAGGCCAGTGAGGGCAGCCTCCCAAGGCGTGGGTGGGAGCAGTGGGCTCCCATAAACATGCACTTGTCCCCCAAGGAGCCCTCACCTGCACGTTACAGCCTTGTCTCTGGGACTCCTCATTCCTTTCAGAGTGCACCAGACACTGTGGTCCTTAACGTCATTTCCTGAGTGAGCTCTCGCTCTTCTGAGACTAAGCACCTGTGGTGCAAAGAGTGTGAGAGAGTTCATCTTTCCATCCCCCAAAGTGGATACTTACCAAATTCTGATTGATAAATATCTGTGACTTGTCAGGTCCATTGTACAGCCAGCTTATGTTGTATGAGTTTCCAAAAACATTTTATTTGACATTACTAGGACATGTTTTAGGGAAGTGACCTACTGTAGCAAAATACCTTGGATATAGCCTCTTGGGGTAGAAATTAAGATCTAGAAATTAAGATCTTGAAAACACGAGTCAGAGCAAGAAGTAAGTCAATTATCTTAGAATTATCTTAGGGATTGTCTTAGAATGTGGGAAGGGGGAAAGAACAGGGAAGAAAGGAATGGGAGACAAAGGGAGAAAGGGGAAGACTGGAAACTATGAAGGGTGATAGTAGGCTAGAACTGAGCAAATGGCCATGGAGGACTTTTTTAAGACAGAAATATTTGTCCCTAAAACTATTAGTTGTGCTGCAGTACAAATGGTCCCATTCCCCACACTGCTGGCCAAATCTACACACAGACAAGGGGTGATCAAAAACCAGGGTGAAGGCTTAAAACATTTAACTTGTTACAGTAAAAGACATATTGCCATGAACACACTTATCCCCTCATTCTTGCCACTTTCTGAAGCAGTTCTGGAAGTCTCCTTTCTTGAGTGTCTTTCCAAGGTGCGATCAAAAATATGGTTAATGCTTCTGCAAAAGGCTATCCAAGGGAACAGCAGGCCTGTTAAAACACCACGCTGTGCCTTCATCCACTTTAGTCACAAGATCTGGCACCGTGTGACATCTGGCTCTTCCCCAAACTCAAAACGAGCAGGAGAGGTGAGTGAGCATGCGGTGAGTGAGCTCGGGACTTTGAGACATTTACAGCTGCTAAACTAAAGATACTCACAACACCCTGTGAGAAATGGAAATTACAGAAGGAGGTGACAAAATTGTCTCTAAATGGCACCACCTTGGCCAAAGCAGGACTTCAGAGGCACTGGATTCCCACGCCCTGCAGAATGGGTTTGACTCAGCTATGCGAGCGGCCAAGTCAGTGGATATCTCTGGTACAGATGCCCCAACAAAGGAATGGACAAGTTAATGCTGAGAGTCTTGACGAAGTCTCTCCATCCCCTGCTCCCCTTTACTTCTGTCATGAAGCCAAGATTCTGAGAGCGCACCCTCAGACCCCACCTGTAAATCTTATAGCCAGACCTCCTCCGACAATCCCATTACCCACTGCAGGGGAGAAACCCAAGATGGTCCCCAAACACATGATACGACACTAATGTAATCGCCTGAGGGATTGCGAAAAAAGCAAAGCCAACAACAACAACTAAAAAATCCCTCTGCACAAGGCCAAGAAGCTGAAGTAAGTAGTAATGAGATATCAGTAATTTTGTTTGAGAAACCAGAGAGTCCCATAATGTATGGCTTTTAAAAGAAAGTTACTGAATGCTTTCAAACAGCTTGAACAAAAGTGCTTGGCAAGGTAGAAGTCATAACTGTACTTGCAGGTGTACATCAAGTTCAGACATCTGGTTCCGGTTACCTGGCCCTGGCAAAGCCACTAGGCCCAGTATTAGACATAACTATTCTTGCTTAATACTTTTTTTCAAAGCCCCAGTAATTCATTGCTGAGATTGTGTTTCATGTTCAGGTTGTCTGGCTTCCTTTTTTCTTAAGAAAACAACCAGCCACACCAGCAGGCCAAGCATTCTTAAGAATCGTGAAATCCCAGCACCAAAAAAAAAAAAAAAAAGAATCATGAAATCGTAGAAGGTAAACACTGAGGGGCAGCTGGGAAATCCAGACTCCAATCCCTCTGCTTTTCAGAAAATGTAATGGTGACCCACAGAGGGTGCAATTCGCCTCTAGGGCCAGAGGGAGACAGACGCCAAAGGAGAGAAGGGACAGCCCTTGGCAAACAGCAAGGGAGAGGGTCCACAGGAAAGCATGCTTTCTGATTCCATACCACTAGTAATTCTACCCACTGTTGGTTGTTTTGTTCTAGTTTGTAAAAAGCTCTCAACTGGATTCTCTTTTGATATTCATGGTCTGTCTCTAAATGCGTGGATTACCCCCTACATGCCTTAGAATAGGAAAGATTACAGAACTGGCCCAAGATCCCAAGGCTTAGGGCTAGTGAGGAGGTGAGACGTACCCCTTTCACTGTTGAGGGTTGAAGGGTCACTGGGGGGTGGGCAATCTGGCAGCTGATCGATGTCACCCAGAAGCTGCAGCCATCCCCAAAATGTGGCAGCAGAATCTGGCCTGAACCAGCTCTCCAGTGGGCAGCCAGAGGGAACCCTGGATTTGAGTAAGACTTCAGAATTACTGTACTCTGTGAAATTATTTCCATAGCCTCCTTTCTATTCCACACAACGCATTTGGTAAGGTAAAAACATAAGCTACATAATTAATGTTTTGCAACGCAGTTTTTGAGTATTTGGATAACAAATAGATTGGGGTAGCAGAAGGACCTGGCTTTGACCTCCAGGAGGGATGGGGGGGCCCCCTCTCAGGCAAGTCACGTGACCTGTTCAAACTGAGGTTTTCCCAACTGCAGGAGCTGGTGAGAAATGAATGAACATTGGAGGGTGTTATGGTTTAGATCAAGAGGGACCCCAAAACTCTCATATGCTCAGAGCAGGATTTCTGGGAGGTGACTGGATCATGGAGCTGACTTCCTGTTGGGGGGGGTCTGATGGGAAGATCACTGGGGGCGTGGCCTGGAAGGCTTCATCTCCCTCCCTGGCTCCTCCCTCCCCGCTCTGCTTCCTGTCCACCGTGATGTGAGCAGCTGTCCCCCACCCAGGCCCTTGCACCATGCTGTTTCAGCCTTGGAGCCAGCCAAACACGGACTGAAAATGTGAGCTAAAATAAACCTCTCCGCCTTCAAAAAGGTTGCAGATGCCAAGTATTTTGTCCCAGTGAGGAGGAAAGTGACTAAGACATGGGGTATTATGAGAGTTAAATTATCTTATGTATGCATATCATCCTGCATTCTGGAGGCAGGCAAAAAATGTCAGCTTTAGAAGCATGATTTTGTTACTGGTACCTAGGTAGTGTGAGCAGTTTACACTGAGAACTGCAGGCTTGTGTCACTGGACCAGCAGCCCACGATGAGCCAGCACACTCAGCCCTGTTTTGCCCACTCTTTGTCCCCCGCCCTGCAGTCTAAGGTGGCATCCTGTTGGCCTGGGTCTCAGGAGATTGCAGGAACATAGGTTCCCCTTTGTGCTCACCGTTTCCCCCAGCTCGAAATTGGCTGGGATGCTCTGGAGGAAATGAAGGAGTCCAGTGGAATCCATGCCCAGGAGGAAAGTAGGAAGATCACCATGGCAACCCCAACCTGAAAACAAGGTAGGCAAGCCCAAGGCAGGAGGAGAATCGAGGAGGTGAAGCAGCCCAGCTAGACTTTGATGAACAGGCAAGATTTCTTCAGGTAGAGGGGATAGGAAGGGGTCTCGTGGTTAAAAGCTCAGGGCAGGGAGGGGACCCAGTGGTCCAGAGACGTGGCAGGAGTGGAGTTCCCTGGGCCGGTTGGTTGACAGCGCACCCTTGCAGCAGGGATGGGCAGCATCCTCTCTCCCTTCTCAGCAGATGGGGCTGCCAGGGAGCTGGGAGGCCGCTTTCTAGTCCCTGCAGGGAGTTCCATTCCCCAGGAGGGGCTGCCCTAAAGGCAAAGCCCCACTGTTGACTTTACAATTCAGAAACCTCAACCAGCCCCAGTTTGGTGAACATGCAGGGGCTTTTATCTCACTCCTCAGCGTCAGATTGGAGAGTGCCTGGACACTAGAAGACGCCATGAGGCTCTGGTCAGGGTGAAGCCATCACAACTTAAAGGCGACATCCTAGCCAGGGGCTTTCCAGGAGTCCTGTTTAGATTGACACACACACACACCAAATAAATAGGCTGGTCTTACAGGCTCCAATAAACACCCTTCATTGCTTCATTTAGGATCCAGTCCAGGGCTGGGGTCGTAGCCCATTTGTAGAGTGCTTGCCTAATATGCACAAGGCCCTGGGGTGGCTCTTTATGCTGAAAAAAAAAATTGGCTTCATACATGCAGTTCCTGAGTATTAGACGCTTTGCTTTGGCCCTGGGCACCACACACTCCAAGACCATGAACTTGGAGTCAAATTAAAAGGCTGAGTGTCCTTCACTCTGCAAGACAATGGACACCTGGGTTGAAGAGTAAGACAGGAAATGCAGGAAAGAAAGCAAAGCAACCAACATTTCAGGATATTCTGTGGAGGGCAGGTTCCAGGAAGCCACCCTGGGGTCCAGTCTTGGTCACCTTTGTCAGCATGCCTGGCACTTGGAAGTGCTAAATGATGAGCATTTAAGTGAAGAGCCAGGGTGTAATGAAGTCAAGAAAAGGAACCCGTGTAGAGCTAAGGAAGGCAGAGGCTTCTCGGAGCCTGCAGTGGTTGTTAGCAGCAAGCAGTCCATTTGCTTTGGATTCAGGGCTTTACATTTCTCTTAGGCCTTAATCTACTTCTGGGATGAACATCTAGCGAGATAGATCCTATTTTTACATAAATTGAAATACTGACATCGTGTGTCATAAGCACAGGTGAGTTCTTGCATCCTGTCTGGGATATTTCTGCCTGGAGAGGACGTGTGCCCTCTGCCTGGCGTCTCCCGGGGGCACCCCTTAGTAAAACCTGTCCAGCCAGACTCCCCACACAGCCCCAAGAAAGATCCATTTCTAAACTTCCTTGGCTGAATCTAATGGACACCAACATCTGGGAACCAGCCTTGACTCCCTCACCCAAGGATCAAGGTGCCCCAGGGGACACAGACACCTGTGCCAGGGCCACCTTGTCACTGCTTTGAACTCTTTTAGTGCCAGAAACATCCCAGCTACTGTCAGATGCACGGGCCGCAAAACCAGGAAAAGGGACGTGCACCACATATGCTCCTGATGGCAAACAGTCTTGCAGGAAAACCCAAGACTATCACTGTTTATGTCCCCCATGAGCGGACCTGACCCCACGGCCTCCACTGCAGGGAGCCAGCACAGTGACAAGCCACTGAAATAAAGTGAAGCAGCGTTGCAGTGTAATTATCTTTCCAAAACTGCAGTTCATGACTGCAAAGTCAGCCTCCTTGAAACCATTCCCACCACTCCCATCTGCCCACCCCCTCGCCCACCTCTGCAGCCAGCCCCTCTTCATTCTTTCCCGGAGCTCTGCATGCCTCCTTCCTCCGGCTCAGCCTCGGCAGTGAGCCATGATGAGGGAAACTGCTTTACCTCCTGAAAAAGGCTTCGGAGATTGCAAGAGAGCCTGTCTCTCCCACCTGCCCAGCCCAGCCAAGCGGTGAGCCTCTGCAGATCCCTCAATTGCGAAAGCCATGCAAAGAATCTGCAATGCTACCCAAATGGTTTCTGCCAGGTGCCGGTGGGCTGAAGCAGGGCCTTGCTGTCAGTGCTTTGTCAAGGCGACCTGTTGAGGGCTGAGACAGGCACTCCCAGGGTCAGGCATGGGATGGGACGTGTCTTGGCACAGGGAACCAATCTGAGCGGGGCGCATAGTTGGGAAAGGACGCTCAGGGCTGTCCAGGGCACGGAGGGGCCCTCTGCCCATCGTGTACATATCTGAGTGCTCTGGTGACAGAAGGTACTCTTTGCTGGGGGCCACAGGGCTGAACGCATTGCAACCCCAGAGGACTTTATAAAGAAAAGAGCCTCATGAGGGCAGTTTTGTAGGTTTGGGGGCATGGTACTGGCATCTGCTCTGCTCTGACGAGGGCCCTCTTGGCTGTATCACAGGGCAGATGCCAAAAGGGCTGCAGAGCTTGGGAGGCATGGGAAGACAGTCAGAGAGTGGGGAGGGGTGGGTTTGAGTGGGGAGGAGCCAGAGAGTGGGGAGGGGCTAGAGAATGAGGTGAGAGATAATAGGGAGGAGCTATACAGAGTGGGAGGAGCCAGACAGTGGGGAGGAGCCAGATGGTGGGAGGGGCCAGAGAGAATGGGAGGGGCCAGAGAGAATGGGGTGGGGCCAGCCTTGCTCCTTTGTGACAACCCACCATTGCGGAAGTGCCTGAGGTCTCAGAACCACGTAATCCTACGGAGGGCGATGACCCCGTGACCCAAGCACCCTGCGCTAGGCCGCACCCCTAACGGTTCCGGCGCCTCTTACTTCCCGCTGCTGGACACCAAGCTTCCCACGCGCGAGGCCCTGGGGGAGGAGGCACAGCCAAGCCGCAGCGCAGGGCAGGGCGCGGCCGCCTGGGCCCCAGCGCTCACCCACCACCGAGGACCCCAGCGAGTCAGTGCAACTCCTCCTTCCTCTGTGAACGGAAGCGACCACAGCCCTGCCTCGCTGTGGGACTGCTCGGACCCGGGACAGCCGGGCCTGGCGGGGCGCAGACTGTAGAGCTCGGCTGTGCTGTCGAGGGGCTGCGCTGGCCCGGCTTCAGGTTCTCCCTCTCCTGGCTCCCACACTCCGTCCTTCCTTGACACTCTTCCTAACAGGAGCGTTGTGCTGGGGCCTCCGTCCTCAGAAAGGGAGTCCTGGGCCCCAGCACCTGTGGAGGGGACTCTGCGCGGAAATAGGGGTTGTGCAGATGTGATTAAAGGATCTAGAGAAGGGATCGTCCAGGGTCATTAGCTCATGCCGCTGAAAACCAGACTCCCTTATTTGGCATCTTGCTCCTTTGGGAATGGAATGGGCCCATCGGATGGGTATTGATCACATAAAAAGAACCAATGCACTCAATTTGGACCCATTTTGACCTCTCGAAAGAGGTGATGGTCAAAATCGGACGTATCCTACCATATTGCGGGTGTCATAAATGACCTTCCTGGGTGGCTTCATTGGGCAATTACGGTGGTTATTAGACCGCTCAATCATGTTTTTTAATGTTTTAATTTTTTAAAATGCGGGGGTCACCATATCGCAGTTCTGGGGTGTTATATTCATTTCCATAGAATGGTTTCCTTGGTAACCCTGTGTCATTTATTTCATGCACATATTCTGAGAAGGGGTCCAAAGGCTTCCTTTACCAAGCTGCCCTGGCTCAAAGCCATTTGGGGGCTCCTGACTTAGACATGAGAAACCTACACAAGTGCCCGGTGTCTCCTTTAGGATGTGCTCTGTGCAGTTGGGACTTTTAGAAAATGGCCTGTCACATGAGCAAGATAGATGATCTCCCTGCTGTGCTAATAGAAGCAAATAGAACCCTCTCCATCTTTGTAGAACAACACGGTTGATAAATAGCCAACAGACTCCACCTAATCAGCACCAGTAGGCTGCCTGAAGGGAACAGACCTATCTGTCTTTGCGAATTGTTTTACGACTACGACGCTGTGTCATTTCCAGGAATCAGACGGTAAAAATGATATATTTTTGTGGTTTGGCATCTGCAGCTTTGCTCTGGCTTCACTGGTAACCGTCAACATCTGCAAATTATTATGTGCTTTAAAAAGAAAATCCACCTTCACCGCAGGCTGCACCCTTCATCCCTGGCAGGGCCAGGCTTCCTGCCAGGCCACGGGGTTTTGAACTGGGGTCGAAACCAGGTTTCCTAGCAAACGCTCGCAGACATTTGTAAATAAGAGTGAGGAGCCCACTGTGCGACTCTCTCAGCCCCAGGAGGCTAATTCTCACATCATCCACTTGACTTCTGAGGACGAAGAAGCTGTGGCTGCCAAAATAAAAACTTGTCAGTGCCGATGCTTGTCTTCATCACTATCAAGAGACTTGGTTTTTGACTCATTTGGGCCCAAGGCCACCCAAAGGGAGCTCTGTACTTGGGAGCCTGCCCCTCGGTGTGGGAGCAGAGTCTCTGCCAGTCATGGAACACACATCAAAGGCTTGGAGAAGCCCAAGCCTGACGCTCAGAGGCTTGGCAGGACCGCGCGCCTTGCCCAGGAGCCCGTGCCTTGCTCGTCTAAGCCGGCTGGCCCTCGTGACTGCCTCAGAACAACAGGCAGATGTGCGTGTGGGAAGCAAGCCTCGCCCAACATCTGTCCTGCGGCGGGAAGGCCTGGGAGTGCACAGATGGCGCTGGCGTTCCCGGGTGGGTGGCGCAGACAATTAGCGGACACTGCATCACGGGTAATCTAATGACTGGGGACACGGGGTGAAACCCGGTGTGATCAGCAGCGCCACTCCTCCCGGTGGCTCTGTATTTTTCCTCTGATAATATGTTCCCCAACTCATGTCAAGGTCACAGAGGTTCATTTAAAAAAGGCTGAGTGGACTCGCTCGTGTTCCCTACACCTGGACCAAAAGTGTCGAGTGGCTGCTCTTGCATGGAAGGCGAGGAAGACGGGTATGCTGCTGAATTTAGAGTGAAATACTTAGAGACCAAGAAGGTTTTGGGTGAAATTAGACATACTTTGGAAAGTGGGTGTCACTATAATCTGATTATGATAGACTCAGATGTATCACGGGAGGGTTAGGTAGAAGACAAAGGGATGACTCCAGAGAGACTTCCTGGAAGAGGTGAGCTCTTTGAAGCGATGACGTGGGCAGTTTGAGAGAAGAAATAGGAAAAAGGAAGACCATGAAAGCCAAGGAAAGACTAGGAGATGAATCAAAGGGGCAAGAACCCAAAAATATGTTTGGGACCGAAGACAAGAACCTTGATCCAAGATAGGAGCCTCTCTCAGAGATACCACGTGACAGAGTGGAGAGGTATGGCAGGGTCCAGCTGCCCACCTCAGGCTGCAAGCAGATGTCAGATGACAGATGCCCAACCAGTCCAAGCAACCGAGCCTTCCAAAATGTCACCCAGAGTGGCTGAGACACCAAATGCACAGAGCCTCGTGATGGCTAGGATTTGCACATAGTAGTTGATGAATAAACACCCACTGTCTTGAGAACTTCGACCTCAAACTCATGACCTCCATTATCGATGGTGAGTTCACTGATGCAGATTTAACCCTTGATTGTCTGGAATGGGGACAGTGAATTCTGCTAAGCAATGGATAACATATCTTTTCTACAGTTTTTTCATGCATATAGATCGCATTGAAACTACTACATAGTTTTGGACCACACAGCAAGTGACAAAGATGTTGGGAGGAGGGAACGCCATGCAGTTCCCAAGCAGGAAGAAGATCTATGTGAATGGCATAATTTCTAGCAGATGGTGGCATCTTCTTACCCTAGGTATTGGACAGGAAGCCTTGACCTTGTGACCTTGCTGATAGCATCTCAAAGGATGATGTTAAGTTGAGACTGTGTAATAGAAGGAGCTCTAGGGTCTGACCTGCGGGGAAGGATGCTACCGAGCACAGTCAGCAGTTCATCCAGCACACACACGCAGAGTCGGACCATGTGCATGAGGCTCCATGTCCCTGGCATGGCGATCCCACTCTGGACGCGCGGAACAGCCTGTGCCTTCCGTTCAGGACATGGAATTCATTGCAGAGAACTTCCATCTTCAACCCGGTGAAGATGGAACTGTTTTCGTTCCCACGGACTGTCACAGCAAAGTCCACCCAAGCAGGGCGACTTAAAACACCAGAAAACTATTCTCTTGCCATTCTGGAGAAGCGAAGTTCAAAATCCAAGTGTCAGCAGAGTCGATTCTTCATAAGGATCTTTCCCAGACCTCTCTGTTAGCTTCTGGTGTTGCTGGCAGTGCTTGGCGTCCTGTGGCTTGTAGGCCAATCTTTCCCGTCCTTGCCTCTAGGGTCACATGGCCTTCTCCCTCTGCATGTCTCTGTTCTCCTTTCCTCTTCATAAAGAAACAATCTTATTGGATTAGGGCCCATCCAGCTTGACCCTATATTAACTAAGTATACCTGCAACAACCTGATTTCCACAGAAGGTCGCTTGTTCGGTCATCAGGGGTTAGGACTTTAGGATATCATTCTGAGGGACATAGGTCAGCCCCCAGCAGACAAATGCAGAGCTGTTGTGATGTAGGCTCATGTCCTGGGGTTTCTGCCAATGCACTTTTCTGTTTGAAGTTGAAAAATAGGGGGCAGTGAGATGGCTCAGCAGCGTAAGCGCCTGCCTGGCAAGCGCGGGGGCCTGAGTTCGACTCCCGGAACCCACATACGAAAAAAGAGCTGGTGATATTGCTCAGCAGCACAGGTGCCTGCTGGAGCGCAAAATCCTGAGGTCGGCCCCCAGTACCCACAAAAAAAAAAGAAAAAGAAGGAAGCTCCCCTCTGTCAAAGTCCCCATGCAAGTCTTTCACAGTCTTGGGTCGGTGACAATAGGTTGCATTTCATGTTTCCACACAGGCCCATGTATGGACACAAGCACTTCGGGAAGGAAGAGAATGATTTCAAAAGTTTATCTCAGGAGGGTCCCCAAATTTAGCACATAAAAAGTTATATTTGGATTTCAGATAAACCATGCACAATAATTTTAGTATACTTATGTCCCACACCATGTTTGAGATCCGCTTATTAAAATTATGAAATGTTAAGGTAGCAGGGTGCTCTGTATTTTATCTGGCCAGCCTGTGCCCCCACCAAAACAAGACAGTTGATGTGTGTCTGGTGACCATTCCCCACCTCCAAGCTCCGTCCGCACTCCATCTGCCTACAGGATGTGGGCAGGCTTTTTGTGCAATCTCTTTTAAAAGAAAAAAGCCCTTAAAAAAATTATATTTAGTAGAGTTTAAACCAGGGATGGTGGCACAGCCTGTAATCCCAGCACTCTGGGAGGCTGAGGCAGGGAGACCACAAGTTCAAGTCCAGCCTGAGCAACATAGCAACTTAGCCAGACCTTGCCTTAAAAAATAAAAAAAGCCTGGGCATGTAGCTCAGTGTGGAGCCCTTGGATTCAATCAGTCTGATTTGGCACAGAACACTCACACAGTTTGAATGAGAACACGTTCTAAGAACTCTGGCCTGCAGCATGAGCAGGGTATTCACAGACGGGCAGCAACACGGAGCTGCACAGCTTCACTGGCACCCGCTCAGCACTTGGCCTTGTTCAGATCGGCCGGACCTCGCAGCTGACTGAAGTGCCACTGCTGTGACTGACCGAACCTCTGCTACTTATGACCAGGTTAATACCGTCGTGCCTCAGTCCCTGCAGGGTACCCGCTCCAGAACCATTGACAACACCAAAATCCAAGGATGCTCAAGTCCCTTGCATAAAATGCCATCGTATTTGCAGACAACCTGTACACATCCTCCCGTGTACTTTAAATCATCTCTAGGTGGCTTCTGACACCCAACACAGTGTCACTGCTATATTAGTCCTTGTTATACTGTGTTATTTAGGGCATAGTCACAAGGAAAACAAAAAGTTTGCACGTTCTCAATACAGACATAATTTTTTAAAGAACAATCCTTTTCTATCTGCGGTTGGTTGCCTGCAGATACTGAACCCCCAGATACAGAGGAGACTAAATTAAACTTTAGTGAGTTCACACACTAAATTAGATCGCACTGCGTTAAAGACTGAAGCACAGGGGCATCCTTGGCTACGGTTAGTTGATTGAACACCCCCTCTGGGGTGGAGGGACTACAGCCACGGAGACCAACATGAAATTTTAAACTGTGGCAAGGGCCGGTGAGATGGCTCAGCGGCATAAGCGCCTGCCTGGGAAGCGCGAGGTCCTGAGTTCAACTCCCGGAACCCACATAAAGGAAAAAAAGGGCCGGTGATATCGCTCAGCGGCACGGGCCCCTGCTGGCACGCAAGGTCCTGAGTTTGACCCCCGGTACCCACAAAAAAATAAAAATAAAAAATAAAAAGTATAAACTGTGGCAAATATTTCCCCAAATTAAACGATTCCTGCAGACGTGATCACGCTGGACCACATAAGATGATGCTGGCCGAATTCATTACTCCTCTTCCAACCATGATTGAGGTAGGAGGTAGCTAAGGAAATGGCTGGGAACAAAGGGAGAGAGGCCCGCTTTGGAGCCCACTTTCTGGGCTGGACCCACCTGCTGGGTTAGACGTTAGTCCAGGTGCAGGATGCCCAGGTCTGAACACGACAGGACGAGGTAACCAGGTAGCTTAGCTCACACGCAATAGGCCCAGCGCATGCACCCAGCGGTCTTCTGCAGCCCTTGGCTAACCCAACCCCAACGCTAATCACCGTCGTTGATATGCAATTTGAGCCCCGTGGGCTGTAGACACCGTTACAGTTCCTCTAAGTGCCTACAAAGTCAAAAACTCCACCAATGGAAGGGCTGAGTCTGGCTGCCCATTGCTGGAGTCACACCTCAGACCAAACCCTCAATCCCACCCCAAACCTTAAGGCTTCAGACCCTCGGCAACAAGCTCCCACGCGCCCCGAGCTCCTCTCACTGGCCCGCTGCACTCTGTGGAGTGGATCCTGTCTTTTCCAAATGAACCACTGACCCGGCTGCTGCTCTTGGGTGTCCTGCTCAGTTCTTTCTTTAGGACATCGGGAGCCTGGACAGGACCCCAACCTAGTAATATAATGACATTTCCAGTGTTACATAAAATGGTCTACATGTACTGGCTTTCGAAGTTGATTTTCATTTCCAAATTGCTGTGACCTGTCTCTCCAAAGAGCCACCAACTGAGTCCTCTTCCCATCAGCTTTTCTTATCCAAACCTAATGGGCACCGTGTCCTGGTCTGGGAGCCTTTTCTGCTTGCCAATCTGTCCTGTTCATGGAGCTGGACATGGCTTCTCAGAGGCTCTGTGACCCCCACAGTGACCTCAAGTCACTGTGTTAAAACCGGGCCACAGGGTGAGGGACATTCCCACTACAGTGAGGCCATCATAACTGTACACAGAACCAATCAGAAAGGTGCAATTTTGGATCAATCGGAAACTGCTATTTTCAAACCTTCATTTGAATCCGTTGCTGTTCACAGAACCAATCAGAAGATGCTCTTTCCAATCCTTTATTTGCATGTGGGCACAACCAATCAAAAGACTTCCTGATCCTTCATTTACATATGATGGGAAACCAAGTAAGCTTTTTGATAGGGCAGTTCACTCATGGCCTGACGCCAAGTGAGTATTTGATAGGAGGACTGTCCCAATGTGTTATTTGCAGGAGAGGGAGATCACCTGGGAATTTTGGATACAAAACACTCCTTCCCCTTATCCTCGGGGATCACTGTGAGGCTGTCCACCAGCCCACTCTCGCGCTGCAGAGTGCATTCTTTTCCACCTTCAGTAGATGTGCTGCTTTTTCCATGTGTCTTGTCAAGTTCTTTGTTCAGGACCCCAAGAAGTCCCAGGGCCCTTCCATCAGTAACAGCATGGCTCATAAACCTGTGCCTCTCACGCAGCCGGTGGGGAGCCAGCTCCAGGTGTCTGTGCAGGCTTCGCTGCTCTCGGCTGCCCACCCTTGCCCACGCGGCCTCCGCCTCGGGCTCCTCGAGACAACTTTGGGCTCCCTGCATCCAACCACCTATGTGGCAACCCAGAGGGTCCAAGCTCTGCTCTGGGATGGAATCTTTCACCTGTCTCCGCCCATCGCTTCTCTATCTTAAAAATGAGAGTGGAAGTGTCCCTTCATAAGCAAGGCCTGTTGCTGCAGGGAGCACAACATTCTCTAAAATCCGATTTCTAACTTTTCAGGGTCACTCGCAACTGTTCCTGACTTTCCTGCTCGCTGTCCCTTCTTTAAGCCACACTCATTTACCCTCCTGTAAAAATGGGCCTTCCTGGAAGGAGCCCTGGCCCACCGGCTCCCAGCAGCTACTCTGTCACCCCAGATCGTCTCTGTGGTTTGGAATCCAGCGAACGCCCTCCTGAAGACAGCTCCCTCCGTCAGCCTCACGTTGTTTCTGGCTCCTTCCGGGAGTCTCAAGTTCAAAAACTGAAGGTCCAGGAGTGTCGATGTGAGCAGCAGGCTGGGATGGCGAAGGGGCAGCAGGGATCGGGGATGCATGGGACCTCAGCAGCCACGCACCGACCTCCATCCCCAGCCAAGTGAGTTCATGCACCATCAGCCAAATAGGTGGCCTGGGAGTGGGGGACTGTCCTTCCTGTCACCTGGAACTCCACAGAGCCAGGAGTTGTGGATCTCCTCCCCCGGAGCTGGTGGTGACCGACTCTCAGGCCAAGGTCCCGGGCACCCTCTGGAGCCATCACTCCTCCCTCCAGATCGCTTGTCTCCCAGTTTAAGGCAAAAAACAAACAACCAACACTGATTAAAGTGAGGAGTACGAGCAAAAGACTTTCTTTTTTTCCTCCCAGGCTTGAACAATCCAGGGCCTGGTGCATGTTAGGCAAGTGTTCTACCTCTGAGCTACACCTCTACCTGATTGTCCGTTTTTTGTATGTGTGTAGTACTGAGGATTGGATCCAGGGCCTTTGCACTGAATACCTCCCCAGCCCTCTTCTCTTTCTTTCTTTTTTTTTTTTTTTTTACAGGGTCTCACTAAGTTGCTATGTTGCCCAGGCAAGGCTCGAGCTTGCTGTCCTCCTGCCTCAGCCTCCAAGAGGACCTGATGCTGGTGTTCAGCCCCCGTGGTCTGAATACCCTGGTCAGGCTAGCGATGGTATAGAATAGACAACCCAGAGGGGAGGAAAAACAAGATTAGTCTGTATTCCTTGGTTTTTTTAATTTCAATTAAGTTTTTAACTGCTACCTAAGAACACAAAAATTATCCATACTATTAATAATAATTATCCATACAATACCGAGCGTGCAATGTTAAATCAGGTTAAACATCTCTCTCCTCAAACATTTTTCCTTTCTTCATGATGAAGAACATTCAAAATGCCTTTTTGCCGTGCTGGGGATTGATCCGGGGGCCTCACGCACGCTAGGCAAGTGCTCTACCTCTGAGCCACCTTCCGAGCTTTTTGAAACACCCAGCACCATGCTGTTATCTGTAGTCACCCTGTGGTGCAACAGCGCAGCACGACTCCCTGATCCTGTCTAGCTTAGCACCCGCTCACCAGCCTTTCCGCACCCTCACCTCCCCCTGCTCTCCCCAAGCTCTGGGAACCGCCCGTCCACTCTCGTCTCCTATGAGGCCAACTCTCTCCCATTCACACAGGATTGAGACCATGTGCAACCTGCATTTCCGTACCTGGCTTATTTCATTTGATATAATGATCCCAGTTCCCTCTGTACTGTGGCAAGTGACAGGATTTCCTACTTCTTTAAGGCTGAATTGTATTCCATTGTGCATAGGCACGGCATTTTCTTTACCCATTCATCAGCTGAGATAGACACTTAGGCAATTCCCATTTCTTAGCTATTGTGCATATGCTGAAAAATAGTGGTGCGGATGTTTCTCCAACATACTGATTTCATTTCCTTTGGATAGATGCCCAGTAGAGGAACTGCTGGATCATATGGTAGCTCTATTTTTAATTTTTTGAGAAACCATCATGCTGTTTTCCTAGTGGCTGCCTAACTTACTTTCTACCCGTAGTGTGCAAGGTTTCCCTCCTCTCCACATCACCAGGAGCTTGTTATTTGTTTGTTTGTAGCAGGATATGCCCCTTCTTGTCCTGCTCTAAAATGTCCTTGTGCCCAGGGGGAGAGAGGGCACCACTGAGCAGGGCCAGAGTGGGCAACCCCTCCGTCCAAACTCCTCCTGTGCTTCCTCACCACACCTCACAAGTCAGCGCTTTCTGGGAAGCGCATTCCTGCACCAAGGGCCACTAATCCTCCTGTCTCCTACACTCCATATTTGCTACAATGGTTGTGTCAACTGCCCCAGGGGATTTATTTTGCTCACGATTCTTCTTACCTTCTTCCTTATCTTTAGCTCCAAATCCACCAGAAAAACTTAAAACCACTGTTGCATCAACCTTTTCTGATCCACTGGGAGGAGATCCACTTAGCAAGAGCCCAATCAGCGCAGGTGTGTTGAGGGGAAGCAGCCGGAAGATGCAAGAAAGAGAGCTGCTGCATGTAAGTCCATGAAGAAGGGGAGCAGCACCCTGCTTCTTGGGTTCCCCCCAAATACAGAAGTTCTGTCTGCAATTCATTCACAAAAATGCAGGTGGGAGTTGCACTTTTAGAAATGAGTTTAGGACTCGTTAAATATAGCCTGGTTCCCTGCACCCAGACAACAACTAGCATCAGAGTCGGCCTTTCTGGGAGGAAGGAGCCAGCCAGCCCAGTTTCTCCTGCTTGTCTCTTGCCTGGTGAGCACACACCAACCCCAGCAACCCTGTATCAGTCACCTTTCCATTGCTGAGACAAAATATTTGACATAGGTAACTTCAAGGAGTAGAGGGCTCAGTCCATGGTCAGCTGCTCCAAGGCAGAAACATCATGGCAGAAGGGTGTGGAGGAGCCAAGCTGCTCACCTCATGGCAGCCAGGAAGCAGAGAGGGCAGGAGCCCAAGAGGAAGGGGCAGGGACCAGAGGAAGTCCCCAAGGTCATGACCCCACAACCTATTCCCTTCAGCTAAGCCCCGCCTCCTGTTTCCATTACGTCCCAGTAACGCCAGCAAGTTAAGACCTTATCAGTGGAGCCCCAAGATCCAATTACCTTCCTCTGACCATAGATGCTTTGTGCGGAAACCTTATATCTAGACCATAATACAGCCCAGTGGAGAGGAAGGGGCCCTTCAAAGAATTCTGACTCCCTCTACTCCCAAGTCCACACACGGAAGCCGCTTTCCCAACCTGAAAGCGGTATCTGTCAACAGAAAAGGGTGTGTGTGTGCTTCTGCGTGTGAGCTTGTGTGTGTGCACGTGCATGCCTGTGCGTGTACGCATGTGACTGTGTGGGTGGGTTGCACACATGTGTGCAGGTGTATGCCTGAGTGTGTGTCTATGTGAGGGTGTATGCATGTGTGTGCTTACAGGTGTGTGTGCAGGTGTGTGTGCACATGTGGGCATCCGTTTACCTGTGTGCCTGTCTGTATGCAGGTGTGTGTACATGTGTGTCTGTGTGTGAGTGTATGTATGTGTGTGTCTGCGTGTCTGTGTGTGGGTATGTATGCATATGTGTGTGCAGGGCTGTGTCTGCGTGAATGTGTGCATGTGGGTACCTGAGTATGTGTGTCTGTGGGTGTGTGTGCATGCATGTGTGTCCACATGTGTGTGCCTACATATGTGTGCATGTTTAATTAGAAGCATCTTGTTCCGAGCTAATCAAAGGCCTTGGGAATCCATGCAGCTCTCAGCTTCTCAAGCACCGGGCGAGGGCAAGTGTCGCCTTGAGCAGAGGCATCCCGAAGCCAAAAGCCATCGCAGCGCTGAGGCGGGGGGTGGTACGGAGCAAGACACATTTCTCTGGGTTTGTTTTTTCTTTATCTACAAACAAGCAGAAGCAGAAGGGGAGAGAACATGAGATGGAAACGGCTTATTATTACCTGCACAAGAGCGGCATTGAGGCTGACAGCAGTCAGAGCGATGCTTTGAAGATTAATGGGCCCATAAATGCGAGTGCATTATGAGGTTTCTCCTCGACACTGAGCAGAGCACGAAGAACTTGTGTCTAAAGCACAGCAAGGAGCCTGTGTCGTAATGAGCACCACAAAGCTCTCTTTATCGGCTCTCTCACAGCCTGGCAGGAGGTAGGGCAGAGCCAGGCCAGCCCCACTTCCAGACACAGGAGGGGCTGCGGTGAGGTCCCCTGCCAAGCCACTCTGCAGCAGCTCTGGCAGTTGGTCCCTCAGGGAAACAGGCAATAAAACACCTCCTGTCCCCCAGCATCTGCCTTGAGCTCACTGTGTGCCTTCCCCAGCTTTAATGAGGGCAAGGCCAGAGGCAGCTTTCTATCTGCAGCATTTTCAAAACCCCAAGATCTGGCAAATCCCACCTTCCCACAAAGTCAGGCGCCCTGGGCAGGGACACACCTCACTCTCACTGACAGCCACAGGGACGGAGACCACAACAGTCCTCTCAGGAAAATAACAATTAAACCAGATTAACAGGACACTGCATGAAGTCCCCGCTTCACAAGCCAGCAAGCAGCAGGGCCTAACTGTGGTCCCTAGGTCCTGGAGACTTGAAAGTGATACATGCCACGGAATCCCATCAAGCTTCCCTGAGCTGGTGCAAATGTTTAAATTTTAAAAAATGTATTACAGGAAAAGTCACATTGCTATGAGCCCTCACTTTGAACACACTCATCCCATCATCCTTGCACTTTCTGCAGCAGCTCTGGAGTCCTCTTTCCTCAGGGTCGTTAGCTGTGCTGTCTTGGCTGCCTTCATGTCCTGAATCACTTCAAACTATTTCCCTTGCATGGTCATTTTCACATTGGGGAAGAGCTGGAAGTCACACAGTGCCAGATCCCGTGAATAAGGTGGATGAGGACACAGTGTCATGTTTTTATGAGCTGCCTTTCTGTTGGATGGCACTTGTCAACAGCACTCACTGTATTTTGATCATACCTTGAAAAGACACTCAGGAAAGAGGACTCCGGAGCTGCTGCAGAAAGTGGCAAGGACGATGGGATGAGTGTGTTTGAAGGGAGGGGGAGGATTTTGAGGGGGATTCATGGCAATGTGTCTTTTACTGTCATAATTTTTTTAAACATTCACTGCATATTTTGATCATCCCTTGTCCATGTCTATTTTCAAAGCCCAGTCTGGGTGTCCTTTTCTGAGAGCCTGAGCCAACCAATACAGTTGTTATCAGAAAGCAAGAAGGGTCCCCCAGCCTGAACTCATCAGGTGGCACACACCAAGCTCAGGGTCCTTGGTGTACCAATCCCACCTCTGGTTCCCAGACCCCAGCACAGGGCCCTGGCTCTGCAGCTCCAAGGTGACACAGTGGAGTCACTACCTCCAGGCAGCCTTCCCTGACTACATCCTGTGCCCCGCCTTTGCTCCCAAAAGATTCCACCCCATAGCTATAGCAGAAAGACAAGCTTCTGCCAGACCTGCCCACTGGGTATAAAACATCTAGAAGGAAAACAGAATGGGAGCTCTTCAAAAAACCAGAAATAGAACTGTCATCCAATGTGCTATCCCATGTTGGTTGTTTATCCAAGGAAATGAAGCCTGTATGTGCTCATTTACTGTGGCACCAATAGTCAGGACAAAGACTCAGCCTCTGCGTCTTATCAGCAGAGGGGCAGACAAAGAAAATCCAGCACAGGGACGCATGGAAGATCACTCAGCCTGGGAAAAGAAGGAAATCTGTCATCCGCAGCAACGCAGGAAAGTCTGGAGTTCATCATCTTATGGCCCAGAGAGACGAAAGCCAGCTATTCCCACCTACATGCAGAAGCTAAAATAAAGTTGATCTCCTAAAATAAAGTGGACAAAAGAAGACTGGCGACCAGAGGCAGGGAGGAGAGAGGGACGAAGAGAGGACAATTAGTTAACAGGCACAAGAGTAGGGGACCGGCTTTTACTGTTCTTCAGCAGAGCAGCATAACTGTGGTTGGCAACAACTGAATGTGTATTTGAAATTAGCCAATAATCAGCAGGATCACCGCAAGTTCGAGGCCAGCCAGGGCTCCATAGCAAGACCCTGTCTCGAAAAACCAAAAAAAAAAAAAAAAAAAATTAGCCAGTAGAGAAGATTTCAAATGTTTCCATACACAGAAATGAAAAATATTGAGGTGAAGGGGCCGGTGAGATAGCTCAGCGGCATAAGCGCCTGCCTGGCAAGCGCGAGGGTCCGAGTTCGACTCCCGGAACCCACGTATGAAAAAAGGGCCGGTGATATCGCTCAGCGGCACGGGCGCCTGCTGGCACACAAGGTCCTGAGGTCGACCCCCAGTACCCACAAAAAAAAAAAAAAAAAAAAAAAAAAAAATATATATATATATATATATATATATATATATTGAGGTGATGGATAATGCAGATGACCCCCCTCATCATTGCACATTGTATACATGTATTGAAATGTTGGGCTGTCCCCCATAAATAGGTACTAGCATTATCTGTGTCAATTAAAAAATTAAAGTTAGAAAAAATTCTGACTGCTTAGGAAAGGGAAAACAATACCATGATGCTAATGTCCTTGGCTGCCATGAATAGCCCAGGGACAGAGGGACAATTCATTCCAGAGACAGGAAGTGGGCGAGGAGGACACAGGGCTTTGCAAACAAAAGGAGGAAGAGGCCAAGATAAGGAGTGGGAAGGTTGCACAGCACATGGAGGAGAGCATCACTTCCAGCCACTCTGCAGTGTCCACTTCCCCACCTGAAAAACCCCAGGCCCCACACCCAGGAATAGGGACCGAGTCCCCAGGCCTTTTCACTTGCAGATGGCAATGTGAGTGCGTGTCCACTGGTGACTATATTTTATGTCTGTTGCCTCATAAATAAGCACTGGTTTTAAGGACTTTTTAAATCTATATAAAAATACTAAAGCAAAATGAGAAGGGTTATTTGCTGTTCTAAGATGTTGAAGACATGAATGAATTGTTAGAATAAAATTATTCCTCAAACAGCTAAGCATGGCAATGTCAGTGCAGTGCTCCGAACACAATGAGAGAGTGAGGATCTGTGTCGATTGACAGAACTGATGAATTGATCGATCAGATGCTTAAGAAATAGTTGTTACAGGATTGAGTGAGTGAATAAATGAATGGAAGGAAGGAAGTCAAGGACTGGGGTTGACACTATTTATTTAATACGCAGAATAATGAGCCCTCCAAATAACCCTGAACCATTACATAATGGATTATTGACATCCAAAGTTGTGAAATGCAGTCCGTGCTACATTCTCCTCCCCTTATTCCTCTCTCTGAAGTTTCTAACAAATGAAACAAACAGTCCTGAGCATGAGGCATGCCTGCCCCCGCCTCAGTACACATTCTTCTCCCGGCCACCCTCTCTAACCCTCAGTTCTGGGCCTCTGCTTGTCCCCAAGTCAAGTCCAGGCAGCTACAGGCTCAGGCTGCCTGGAGCCACCAAACGTCAGGGGTAGCAATGTGCTGCAGTCTAGTACGTAGGTTTCTGCCTTTTCAAAGTGTTTTATTATTATTATTATTTTACTTCAACTCTGTGGACCAGGACAGGCATTTTCGTTTCTCCTCTCTCTCTCTCTCTGTCTCTCTCTCTCTCTTTCTCTCCACCCAGTGTCTGACTCAGCCCCTCCCCCCTTCTGGCCCCGCCTTCCCTGTGTATTAGTCACCTATAAATAATGAAATTATATCGTTTATAGGAAAATGAGAAGAACAGAGGTCATCATGTTAGGCCAAGTAAGCCAGACTTAGAAGTACAAATATTGGATGTTTTCCCTAATAGGTGGGATTAAAAGAAAAATAGCAAGAAAGTAGAACGACTATTACTAGACAAAAGGAAGGGAGTAAGGGTGGGGGAGGGGTGTAAGGGAGGGTAATGGGGGATGGACATAATCAAAATATGTTATTTGCATGTATGAAAATGCCACATTGAAACTCAATGTTTTATAAAATTAATAGGCATGATAAAAATATATTTTTATAAAGCCAAAGAAACCCTTTTAGTTAAGGAGAAGTGGGGTGAATTCCGCAATCAGAGCACACACCAACAACCTCTCTATTCCACAGTCCACTCCAAAGAGTGCTTACGGCCTTAAAGAATCCAGGCCCCCAGTCCTCTCTGCCAGCCACATGTGTGCATGTGCATGAGTGTGTGTGCGTGTGTGTGCGTACACAAACACAGACAAATGAAGGAACTATCACTGGGGACCTGCAGTTATGGGATTCTATTCAATCAATACAGATGTGTGTCTCCTAGGACTTATGGCTGCTCCATACATGTTAACCCAGCTTCGAAGACAAAGCTTAGTATTAATATTAAAGTACAGAAAGCCCCCGCCCCACACACACAATTATCCACTCCCAAAGCCTAATATCCATTTTTAAATAGATTTTAATCTATTTTGACAAGCACAGAGTTTCCCCCAAAACTCTTTTTTAACAACAACAACAACAAAATGGCATTACTGGGAAGGAATTAGAACCTAAAGATTGAAGGCTTTCTTCCAAAAGTCCTCAGAGCCAAGAGTTCGCCCCATGGCACGGCATCCGGCCTGCTCCAGCCTTGGCCGTTCTATTCTGATGACCGCAGCAGTACACTTCCGCAGTTCCAGCCGCTTGCTTTCCAGGCCTGACAGAAATGTTCTCTTTGCTCCACTTGCAAGAGGGCACATTGACTTAAGCAAACCACACCTTGGTGGATGCATCTGAGAGGCGATGAGACAGCAGGAGTGAGGGTCCCACAACCCCACGGAGACAGAGCTAAGGCCGGCTGCTGCTCACCCACACTCCAGAAACAAGTCAGTTAAGCATAACGTTGGGCAGCCCATGCCAGAAACAAGTGGCTTCAATTCAGAGAAAAATTTTAAAAGAAAACATTTTTAAAGAGAGATATTGATTCAACAGGCCACTGCTGACTGGTGCTGAAACAGAGGTCAGCTTCAAAAATAGATGGAGGCTTTTATGAGGTATGTTTTCTCCAAAGAAAACCAACAGACAGCCAGTAGGCACACCCAAAGACCCTTGGCATTGCCAATCGTCAGGGAAATGCAGATCAAAACCACAATGCAATACTATTTCACACCAATTAGGAGAGCTGTAATCAAGATCAAAACAAAACAGAAAATAACAAGCGTGACTGAGGATTTGGAGAAATCAGAACCCTTGTGCAGAGCTGGTGACAAGACAAAGTGATACGGCAGCTGTGGGAGACAGCATGGCAGTTCCTCAAAAATTACCCAGAGTCGCCATATAACTCAGCAAGTCCCTTCAGGGTATCTGAGCAAAGAAATGTAAAGCAAGGGCCAGAACAGATATGTATACAGCAGTGTTTGTTATTCACGATAGCTAAACAGGGGAAACAACCTGAATGTCCACTGATAGAAGAATAAACAAAAAGCGATTGATACGTTCAGTGAAATATCGTTCAGCCTCAGAGAGGAAAGAACTTCTGACATAAGCATAAGGTTCATGAAGCTTCAGGACACATGCAGTCTGTATGCACTTTTAAAAATTCATTGTAGTAAAAGACACATTGAATCCCTCTCAAAAAATTTCTTCTCACTTTAAGCATATTTATCCCATTATTCTTGTGGCTTTTTGAAGCACCTCTGGAGTCCTCTTTCCTGAGTGTCTTTATGAGGCGTGATCAAAAATACAGTAAGTGCTGCTGCCCAGTGCCATCCAATAGAAAGGTGGCTTGTAAAAACATAATGCTGTGTCCTCCTCCACCTTATTCACTGGATCTGGCACCATGCGACTTCCGGCTCCTCCCCAAAGTCAAAATGACCATGAAAGGCAAATGTGTTGAATCCACTCAGAACATCAAGGCAGCTAGGGCAGCGCAGCTAAGACACTCAGGAAAGAGGACTCCAGAGCTGCTGCAGAAAGTGGCAAGGATGATGGGATGAGTGTGTTCAAAGCAAGGAGGAAGGTTTTGAGGGGGATTAATGATAATGTGTATTTTACTGTAATTTTAAAAATTTGAGTAGTGACTATATGTTGCTAAGTAAAATAAGCCAGTCACAAGAGGACCAATAATGTATGAGCCCATTTACAGGAGTTAGCTAGGATAATCAAATCACAAAGACAGAAAGTAGAGTAGTGGTCACCAGACGACAGGATAGGGAAGAGAGGTGTGGATGGGGCAGAGTTTCAACCGTGTAAGAGGAAAAGTGTCAGGAAGTGGGTGGGGCTGGAGACTGTCTAGCAGTGCCAATGAATTATACACACAAAAAGTGCTAAAATGGGAAATCTTATTTATGTATATTTTAACTACAATTTTTCTTTAAATTTTAAATCTGAAAAAAATAAGAATCAGGACAGCAGGCAATTTTGCATTGAGTCTTTTTTGTTTTGTTTATTTGTTTGTTTTTCTCAGATGCTAGATATTTTAATTTTGGGGAAAGAATTAAGAGTACACTTTTCTTATCTATACCAAAAGACAACATGGTGAGAATTTGGAAAGACTTAAAAATCATACTGAATTTCTGTGGAGTGTAGTTATATAAATTTATGTTAATGTGTACATTTATATGCCTATATTTTATAATGCATATAAATGCCACCAACGACAAAATCATTAAGACAGAAAGATTTTTATCTGAAAAAAAATATATATATATATCACAATTACATTTCTATTAACACTGACATAGTTTGGAACTTCTTGTTTTATCAAGTTCTACTTCGTAGTTTCCTCAAAAATGATACAAAAATGCTAAACTAATAAACCTTATGAACACGTGTTCTTTATATCTGAAATTAAGACTAAATTGAGCTTGTGCTCATTTGTTGTATCTCTTTAGAATGCAATTTTAGAGCAGTCGCCTTTTAAATCTATACAAAGCATCATTCAGTCTACACCCTGCGCTTCACATTTAGTATTTGGTCTTAGGCATCTGCGTATTCAATACGCATCGCTGATGCATAAAAACAAGCATTGAGTCGCCCCATCAGACCAGGAAGGGACAGGGAGGTGCCCTGTGTTAGAGCCTGGCTCTGTTCTGTCCTCTACCGGCTGGTCTTACCCAGCTGCGTGGTGGCACTGGGCTCCAACCCTCGTCCCTGCTCTCTCTCCCTCCACTGTCTGCTCAGCCTGGTCCCCTCTCCACAGCATGCTGATGACCCTCTGTGGAAGAGGCTGCTACTTCGGTCTTATCGGCAGCCTCACCTGCAGGAACCAGAAGGAGAACGGGCCCAGTATTGGCCTGGCGTGCCAGCCCTTCCCACATGCAAGGTCCTCCCTGCCTCCACCACCGCCCGACCCTGCTCCTTGCACCTCCCGAGCTGTTCGCTGTCTCGCTCTAAGTCTCTACATAGTAGGACCCTGATCTCCCTGATTTTCCATTTATTTGCCCTTCTTAAAGCTCCCTGTTATAGGCCACTGACAGAGTCAGGCTCCCCTTCCTGCCCACGTGGTTTTGTACCCCTCTTGTCCTTGGCCAGCCCAGTTTCCCACCTCCACTCTCCAACTCCCGCAGCCTTGTAGGCCCAGCTTCGAGCCCCTGAGAACCGTCCTCTCCTCTCCCGTCGCCGAGCATAGGAGACCCCTCAGTCCTCCCCTGCCCACAAGGCGGTAACGATGACATCTCAGGAGTCACATTTAAGACAGGCAGACAACGGGCCGGTGAGATGGCTCAGCGGCGTAAGCGCCTGCCTTGCAAGCGCGAGGGCCCGAGTTCGACTCCCGGAACCCACATACAAAAAAGGGGCCAGTGATATCGCTCAGTGGCACGGGTGCCTGTTGGCGCGCGAGGTCCTGAGGTCGTCCCCCTGGTACCCACAAAAAAAAAAAAAAAGACAGGCAGACAAAAGTCAGATGTTAGAGGGAGACATAGGCCACCCTTTATTGGCCTTTGAATGTGCTAACCCTGTTCCTCCCACCCAGATCTGCAATAAATACCTCCCCAGGCAAGAGCTCTGGTCAACCCGCGTTTACTAATACGTATGGTATCAGTTATCGGCTGTAAACACGTGCACGTGAGTGTATATCGTGTTATGACTACAAATGTGTTTACATACTTGTGGTAGAATAATGCTCCCCCACATGTCCTGGTGCCATTCCCGAAAGTGTGTAAATGTAAGTGTGTAAATGTGTCACTTTCATAGCAAAAAGTACCTCAGAGATATGATCAAGGCTGAGAGAGGGAAGGGACACTAGACTTTCTGAGTGAGCGCGGTCTAATCCCATGAGCCTCTAGCAGTGGACAGCCTTTCCCAGCCATGGTCACACAGAGGCCAAAGAGGGATCCGCAGTGGAGGAGGGGGTCACAGCCAAGGGGCCACCTTAAGCTGGAAAGCTCAAGAGCATAGCCTTCAGAAAGAAATGCGGAGCCCTGGACCCTCGATTATATTCCTGACTGCCAGAACTGTGTGATAGTAATTGGCTTTGGTACACATGCAGCAGAACTAACACGGTATCCACTGTGCACACGTGTGCTGACGTGTGTGCACGTGTGTGCATATCGCTGCTGCACAGAGGTCCTGAGCACGACACGTGTGCCTGGTCACCTCTGAGCTCCCTGCAGAACCACAGAGTGGACACTTCATGCACCCTTGGAGTAGTGATGGTTCTTTTCAGCACTGGAGATGAAACCCAGGCCCTTCACGCTGAGCTCCACCCCAGTGCTTTTTATGTTTTATTTATGGGGTCTCCCTAGGTTGCTAAGTTGCCTGGGCTGGACTCAAGCTTTCACTCCTCCTGCCTCTGCCCCCCAGAGTGCTGGGATGACAGGCGGGCACACCGTGCCCAGTGGATCTGTGATTTTTAGGAGACACACAGTGTGCACTGCTCAGGGCTGACATTCAGTTCTAGGCCCCGGAAAATAGGAATGGGATGTCAAGAGGGAACATGTTGCCTGAAGGTTTGCCAAAGTTTCTTGACTAGGAAGAGGCTTCCTGGCAGGCGCCTCAGCCCGAGCTAGGCCATAAGGGAGTGCCTCTGCACGGTGATCATTTCTCCTGCCCAAGACAGCCAGAGTCAGCCTGCTGCCAGGGGGAGCCCCAGCACACATAAGCCCTGCTGGGAGGTGCATAGCAGGCCTGAGGCATCTGAGGCTCTGGGAGACCCTCCCAGCCCCCTCCCATCTCATGTTGAGCCCCGACCCATGTTGGGGAGATGCGGAACCCTGCACAAGTGCTTGGGGCTCCAGTGGTGCAGAGGAGACCATGGGTGGAACAAGGGGTATCCCTGGGGAGGAGGATGCCCTGCTGGGAAACCCTGATCCCACCTGGTGGCGGGGACACTGCCGAGTCTCAAGAACCAGTCACAGACACAGCATCTGACAGACTAACCCAAACCAGCCAGGCCAGGGGTGTGATGACATAATCCTGTCACCTGACCACATGTCACCTGACTGCCAGCCACCTGGGGTCAGCAACGAGGAAATACAGGGTTATAAATACAGAGAAGTCAAGGTGATAAGATCCAAGAATGGCGGCAGTGTTTGGCCAAGCCTTGGGCAACCTGCTTGCGGCTGGGGAAGAAGGATGCTTGATTTGCACGGGCCAAGCACTGCGTTGCAAAGGTGAGCCAGACTTCTCTGGCCAGGGAGGAGGAAGAACAGCAAGATTTCTCAGGGACAAAATCTAACACGTGCCCATAAGTAATTACGCAGTTAAGCTTTCTAGCAGCAGATGGGAAAGCTGCCCACTTTACAGAAGAAAATGCTGAGTCTTGGGGAAGTTAAATAATCATCTGTGGCCAGAGGGTCAGCCGTTTTTCCCAGGTCAGATCTGAAGTGATCTACCAGGGTCATTTCCAGGGGCAGCTCCAGACGGCTAGGTAGTGCAATTCCAGGTTTGGGGGGCAGCAGGAAGCTGGAACTGAAGTAGGATAGAAGAAATAACAAGAGGTAGAAAGAAGACAAGAAAATCGTAATTTTAAAATTATACTTTTAAGGGCCGGTGAGACGGCTCAGCGGCTTAAGCGCCTGCCTTGCAAGCGCGAAGGCCCGAGTTCGACTCCCGGAACCCACATACGAAAAAGGGGCCGGTGATATCGCTCAGCGGCACGGGCGCCTGTTGGCGCGTGAGGTCCTGAGGTCGTCCCCCCGGTACCCACAAAAAAAAAAAAAAAAAAAAAAAAAAAAATTATACTTTTAAGAAAACTGCAGCTTCAGGACACAATCAAAATTACCCAAAATTACCCAAAATTACTCCAAAAAAAAAAAAAATTCCTAAGGGTGTTAAAGATATAATCAACCTGTAAATTGAGCCTGGCTTTTCCCCTGATACTATGGATTCGCAAATCCCAGACTTCCACCCTGAACGAAACAGCCCTATGAATCGGGCGCTGTGTCCCTAAGCCTCAAACACACACAAACGGTTTTCATCCAAACCTGACCCATGCTAGTAAATCTGTTCTGCCCCGCAGTGACTCATCCTGAAATGCTTTTTCTGTGACACAAGTCGGTGAGCCTACTGTAGCACCTACTCAGTGGCTGGGCCAGCCGAGGTCCCCGGGGCCTAAGCGGGGGACGTCCTCCGACCCCACGTGGGGACAGAACCACACGGCCTGCCGGGCTCCTGGCTGGTTTTCCTCTCCGCCAGTTTCCCTCATCTGTAAACTGGGGCTAATACCTGGGTTGCCAACGATGCTGTCAGTCAATACCCCACTGCTAAGAAGGAGCGTCCCCGAGAGGACAGTGTCTGAACCCCATCCTCAGAGTCACCGCGCAGGGAGCCCCAACTTCCAGCAGTTGTTCTGCTTCTCGTCTTTCTAAAGGAAATGCTGTGAAAATACCCTCACTCTGCACCAGGTCCCTGCGAACCCTCTTGGGTTAAAGGCGTACCGAGGAGCAGCCCTTTCCTGAAAGTGCTAAGCCCAGGAGACCCTGGACGGCTTCCCAGAAGCCTGGTCCAAGGCCCTTGTGACTGGCAGGGCCGGGAAGGTCACACGGTCAATCTCCGCTCTCACGTCAGAGAAGTCCGTGGTGCAACAGGTAGGAGTCGGGGTGCACTGCATGCTCCAGGGCACAAATGTATACTTCTTACAAATGACTCTTGGAGAGAGAGAAGGCATCTAGGGCCCTGGCAGGAAGTACCCCAAGCTTGGCTGTTGGCTATGGCAACTTCGTTACCAAGGAAACTCGGTTACCATCATTACCCCGGCTGGGTACTATGCAGGTAGCACTTCCAAGTGCTTCACAGGAGAGACAGCGTCCTCAGCCCTTCGCTCCGCTCACTGCATCCCCCCAGCAACTTTGCCAAGGACGCACACTGAGGAAAGTGAGCCAGCTAGGAACTGTGTCCTGCTTGGGTCGCATCGTGGGTGATGGGCAGAGCTGCGACCACGCAGGTCTGAGACTCCATCCAGCCCCCTCTGTAAGGGCCTGAGCATGGGCAGAAGCCCCCCTGAGCACCCGCTAGGGGCTGCTTCTCCACGGCTGTCCAGGACCAGCTCCGAGCTGCAGCCCACAGGCAAAGGGAACAGCCTCACCACAGCCAAGATTTCTATCGAGCGTGGACGTAGGCCGCAGCCAGGCCTCCCCTGGAATTCCTGGCCTCAGAGGCCTCAGTGCAGCTGTGAGGCCCTGCCATGGAAGCCAGCAAGGGGGAGATAAGGGATCAGGAGCTCTGGGGCCTGGGCCACTTCCCAGCCAGGGGCCGGAGTGTGCCTTCTTTTATGCTTTTAGACCCGGGGCCCTGGAAACAGAGCTTCTTGCTGTATTCACTACTTAGGGGCTGCCATGTAAATCACCACAAGCCAGCCAGGTGTGGTGGTGCACACTTGTCATCCCAGCGCTCTGGGAGGCTGAAGCAGGAGGATCACAAGTTTGATCCCAGCCTGGGCATCTTAGTGACTTAGGAAGTCCTTGTTTCAAAATAAAAAATAAAAAAGGGCTGAGGATATAGCTCAGTGCAAATGTCCTGGGTTCGATCTCAGCACCAAAAAGAAAGAAGAAAACTACCACAAACCAAATTGTGATTCTGTTCTTCTTACCTAACAGAATTTTATTCTCTTGCAGTGCTGGAGCCCAGAAGTCTAGAACCCAGGTGTGGACAGGACCGGGCTCCCCCACCGCCAAGGCTCCGGAGGAGGGTCCTGCCTGCCCCTCCATTTCCAGTACATGAGCCACCCCAGTGCATTCACCTTGTGGTTGCCTCTGTCTTCACAAAGCCTCTTCCCTGTGTGTCTCTTCCCCTTGGGACACCAGTCATTGGACTTGGAGGCCACCCTCCCCTGTATGACCCCATCTTGACCTAATACTTACATCTGCAAAGACCCTACTTCCACATTAGGTCCTTCTGAGGCTGTGGTGTACGTGGATGTGGAGGGACACTTAGCAATGTCCTACATCACCTTCCCTGAGCCAGATGTGGCAGCACACAACTATAATCCCAGCACTCTGGGAGGCTGAGGCAGGAGGATTGCAAGCTCAAACCCAGCCTAGCACTTATTGTGTGTCTCATTTAAAAACAAGCAGCTGGAGAGGCCCGCCCAGGAGACAAAAGGCCCTCTAGCACCCAAGAAGACTGGGGGAGGGATCTGGGCCCCCTTTTCCTCCCACCCTTTCCTTCAGCCCACACCTCTAGTGCTCCCCCAGTTGCTAAAGCCAACACCCCTCCATGCAGGTAACCCTCATCTGCTGCCATAGCCACAGGACTCTTGGCATGGTTGCCCAGGGAGGATGCCAACACTTTCTTCCACTAATTCAAACATGTCAGGGCACCCTAAATCTCCAAAGGAAAAGGATGGAGGAGTTGGGGGGCATTCAGGGGCAACCAACTGACTTGGTCTATAGCTGAGGCACAACTGCCTCGTTAGCCGGGATCCGTATAAACATATTCCTATCAGGATATGAGGGGGCAGGTCATAATCCCAGCACTCTGGGAGGCTGAGACAGGAGGATCACAAATTTAAACCCAGTCCATGCAATTTAACAATTTAACAATTTAGTGAGCCCTTGTCTCAAAATAAAAAACAAAAAAGGGCTCAGTGTGAAAGCCTTGGATTCAATCCCCCAACACCACACAAAACAAACAAATAAACAAAAAACAAAACCGCTTTCTGTAATTTCCACAGCCCGAGTCCTCGGGCATCTGCCTTGCACAGGCTGTGAAGTGGTTTTTCCCCCACTGGGGGTCTCAGTGGGCTGTCCCCAGCTCAGAGACTCCAGCACCACGGAAGCTGCCACGGGGTTAGAATCCAGGCTGGGCCTTTGGGCATCATAGCTGCAGGAGGGTCCCTTGGTCCGTGGCCAGAGTTGTGCACTGGGAACACAGAGAAGGACAGGGAGAGATGCAGCTTGCTGCGGTGGTCACGGTGAGGCCCTCCTGCCATGCACGCCAGCCACCCTTGCTCACCCCAGGTCCTCACAATGCTTCGGTGACTTGTGGCGCATGCAGATCAGAGGGCGAGGCACGTGGCAGCTCTCTCAGCAAGCAACCAGCAAACGGAATAGTGGCAGGTTCTGAGGAAGATACACCCCCTTGTGTCCAGGAGAATGTGGGTTGGATTTGCAGGGCTGTGTAGAGTATAAAAGATGCCCCTAATCTGCATGCCTATAATCCCAGCACTCTGGGGGGCTGAGGCAGGAAGATCCCAAGTTCTAGGCCAGCCAGGGCAACTTAGAGAGACTCTCTCTCAAAATAAAAAATTGAAAACAAAGGATGTATTAACCATTGTTACCCTCCTATTATGTTGCTTTGAAAATTTGTTCTTCTTTTGATTTGTTTTGTTTTTTCTTCTCTTTAAAATTAAAAAAAAAAAAGAAAAAAAAAAAAAAACAAAGGGCTGGGAATATGGTCCAGGGAGAAGGCTCTGAGTTCAACCCTAGTACCAAAAAAGCCCCTGTTTTTCCCCTGGTTTAGCTGAAGAGCTGCTCTCCCTCTCTTCGCCTCCTCCCCGAAGGACACAGTCAGGCCAAGCACTGCACCATCCCCATGGGAACTCTCACCTGGCTCTGCCCTGGAAATGTCTTTTTTTAACCTACACTAAATTTAGGAGCAAGCCAACAGAGTAGAATAACAGGAAGCTCACCCCAGCTGAGAGCCGCCCACCCCATCCTGCCCTGCTTCCGTCCATCACCCACCTCCCTCAGTGCAGACCACTAGGCTGCCCGGCCAGGGAAGCCTTTGTGTACCCAGACAGCAGATGGCAGAGACTCAGGGTGCATGCTGGGTGCACCCCGAACAGAGCTTCACACCTAAGGGGCAAAGGCCCAGGGACTCCATGCAGCCCACGGCCACACCAGGGGGACCCCAAGTCCTAGAAGATGCAGGATTTAGATCCAGCCCTCAAATCTTCCCGCCTAACTCCCCACTACCGCCAGGCGTCACCTGTCATGGGGTGCTGCAAACATCCCTGTCACAGAGCAATATCCTCCGGACAGGTTGTGTATTTTCAGGACAGATGTCTGAATTTTATATTTTCGCTCCAGGGATAATACAACTATAAAAATTATTCCACTTCCATAAACTCGCAGTTGGGAGATGATTTCACAGCATACGAGCAATTCTGTGTTTTAGTAATGAGAACAAATCTTTGTTTTGGGAGAGGGGTGTTTAGTTTTTTCTCTTTTAATTTCCATCTAAGACTCACTGAGATGCGCAGAGGCAAACAGCATTCGTATCTAATCTGCAATCTGGGATCCTCCAGAGAGTCACCAGGGCTGGGGCTGCGATGTCACCGGAAAACAAGGAGAGATGAGGCCTCCCGACCTCGGGTCAGCAGCTCTGGAAGGCGTGGAGCCCCGCAGGGAGCCTGACCCGGGCTATGCCCGACAGGAGAGCCCTGTGTTCCGAGGGACAGAGCGGTTGCTGTCCTTGAACCTGGGGCGTTTCTACACGGATTTTCACCTGCTGCTTGCTTCACTCTGACCTGGGTCCCTTGACCCATCGGAGGATGCCCCGCGTCCCCAGGCCTCCCCACATTCCTGTCGCTCCTGTGTGATGTCCTAGCTGCTGTGACCAAGCACCTACTACTCAATGCCAGACGCTGTGCAGATTTACTAACCCTCCCCGCCACCTTAAAACAGCCAGCAACCCAGCCAAAAGCCTGCTATTGACTTCAGCTTCACAGGCGGGAAGGCAGAAGCAACTTGCCCAGCATCACCGGGCTGCTTGTGCTCGGCTTGGTCCCACTGTTCGGTCCGAATGCCCACAGACGCCGAGCCCACAGGAGACCGCCTCAGGGCAGCTGCTGGAAGAGCAGCAGCACCCCCACTGCGAGGGCTTCGGGCTAGGCCAATCCCTTCAGCTCACAGGCAGGACGCTAAGGCCCAGGGGTTGGGCTCAATGGAACCAGGACAAACCTTTCCCATCGCTGGGAAAAGACACAGGTCTGGGAGGGACACGGGAGCTCAGGGCTGAGGTCAGGGGTTCAGAGCAATTCCTTCCACTTCAGAAGCTTCCCCAGGTCCCCAAAGGTAAGAACCACAAGTCTGTACCCAGGGACGGGAAGCGCTCCTGACTCCCTCGGTGAGGAGCGCGGCGCGCCTCCCAGCTGCCCCCATGAAAACTCTTCCCTTGATTTTTCTCCCCTGCTGTCACCCTGTCACCTGTTTTCAGGTGCTGTCCACCCTCACCCTGCTCCAGTCTCTGCACAGCTTCCACTTTTACATTGGGTGAGTTTCCACTCTTTCCTCCTTGAACGTTTGCACACTTGTACTGGAGCTTGAGCTCTGACCTCTCACACAGGGCTGTCCCTTTTCCCTCAGTGAAATATACATTTGAAAACTGGCCTTAGGAGGAGTGATCAACATATACGTTGAAGGATTAAATTTTAAAAAGTTATTACAGTAAAAGACACATTGCCATGAATCCCCTTCACAACATTCCTCTGGCTTGCAATACGTTTATCCCATCATTCTTATCACTTTCTGAAGCAATTCTAGAAGTCCTTTACAAGGTGTGATCAAAAATACTGTGAACGCTACTGAGCGCCACCCAACAGAAAGGCAGTTCATAAAAGCATGATGCTGTGTCCTCATCCACCTTATTCACTGAATCTGGCCTGGTGGGACTTCTGGCTCCCCGTCAAAGTCAAAATGACCATGAAAGGAAACGTTTTGAATCCATTCAGGACATTGAGGCAGCCAGGACAGCACAGCTAAAGACCCTCAGGAAAAAGGACTCCAGAGCTGCTGCAGAAAGTAGCCAGAATGGTGGAACAAGTGTGTTGGAACCAAGTGGAAGTGTTTTGAGTGGCATGGATGGCAATATGTCTTTTATTGTAACAATTTTTTTTTTATGTGGGTACCGGCGGTTGAACTCAGGACCTCGCGCTTGTCAGCAAGCACTTGTGCCACTGAGCGATATCACCGGCCCTTTTTTCCTTTTTACGTGGGTACCAGGAATCGAACTCAGGACCTCACGCTTGCCAGGCAAGTGTTTATGCCACTGAGCCACCTCACCGGCCCACGATTTTTTTTAATTTAAGCATTCACTCAAAATTTCCTGTCACATTTCACCTTACATTTCTGCTACCACTTCAGCCTACTGAAAGAGTGTGTTTGTGTGACAAGAGCATAGCTGTCATCAAGGATGGGCCCACTCTGACCCTGCTATGGGGTCATTGCCAACGACATGGGTATATTATGTACCCTCCCACACAAGGGCCAGGCCACCAGGCATTGCCCCACCCCAACTGGGGACCTTCCATTGTGTCTCAGGGTGGAAAGGAAGCTGAATCACCCCAAAATGCCAACAGACACACTTCTCTTTGCACAAACAATGACAGCATGTCGTGCTGGAGGTTAGAGGCATTCTTGTTGCCATGGAAGCATTTCAGTTACTTACATAAAATAGCACAGTCAGACTGCTGACTTCCCAGATGAGAAAAGAGTGTTGAGAGGTCACCCCACAGGCCCCCAAAATAAGAATTTTTCTTACTAATACTCAGACCTAGAGGATGACTATCAGGGGTCCTGGGAAAGCTCTGATAGGACAGGAGCTGTCCTATTAGTCAGCTTTTTCGTCTCCGAGACAAGATACCAGACACCTATAGCTTAGAGGAGGAGAGGGTTAATTTGGCTCACAGTTTCTGGGATTCAGTCCATGGTCAGTGGCTCCAAGGCAGGAACATCATGGTGGAAGTAAAGATGCTCAGTTCATGGCAACCAGGAAGCAGCACCAGGGAACAACACCGAAGAGGAAGGGGCCAGGGACCAGATTCAGACCCCAAGGTCGCACCTCCACGACTACCCAGACACACCCAGGAGCCACTCTACTAATCTGCTGGGAGTCCTCCAATCCAGTGAAGTTGACAGATCAGGATCAACAGTCGCAGGTCATGAGAGGCCGCCCAGGCTGGCTCCTGTCCACTCACTCCTCGTCCTCTAGGACACTGGCCTTTGTACCACTCTGTGACCTTGCAGCCGGGCCCCTGACCACCCTGGGCTCCAGGGACATTAGCAGCCAAGGGCATCCTCTAATCTGAATGCCACTCAGGTATCCAGCACTTGGTAGCCAGTGAGCGTGGGTGGGAAGACACCAAGGATGGACACCCAGAGGCCATGTGGGCATTCTTTGCAGTCTCCAGGTGCGGGGTGGCCATGGCCTAGTCCTGGGGGAAGTGGTGGGGCTGAGACAAGTGCATGGCAAGGGTCCGTGGTGGTGGGAGAGGACGGGCAGTGGGTCTGCAGGATCCTTCTCAGAACCAAGGGAGACTCAGAGGTAGATGAGCAGCTGGCTCACAGCTGAGTGAGAAGTGCCACAGTCTACGGCCAGCAGGAGCCTGGCAGAGCCCACAGGGAGTCCCAGGGTATGGCCCACAGCATGCAGCCCAAGATGGCCTTGGTGGACGATCGTCACTCGACCCTATCCTGTGAAGACAGGAGGAGACGCACAGAGGGAAACCCAGGGTCCGAGAGTGCACGAGCCAGGTACAGTCACTGTGGGGAGAGCTGTTTGTCACACTTGTCTTGAGGAGGTCCATGTGCAAAAACAGTCATGTGTGGACCACGACTCAGCCCTGACACGTGTGTAGGTGAATATTAAAAACTGAAAATAATCGCATCGCGGTGGTGGGCCTGGGTTTTCAATGCATTTCCCTAATGCTATGGCTTCACATTGCAGAACCTTTAATAAAGGGAGCAATATGAGCTTTTTCCAGGGGTCTCAGTACTGGCAACCCGTGTCCACAGCTGGGCCCCGAGAGGGAGGGACCCGTCTGAACATGTCACACAGGGTCCTGGAGACCGGCTTCAAGAGCTGGAGGTGTGCACTCCTCCCACCCGGTCACCAGGCGTGTTTTCCAAGAAAACCAAAACTTCTGGTGCCCGAGATCTCTGTTTCTGGACACCAGCGGCTGGGCAGCGCCTGCCTCATAAGAAATCACGTGAGCAGCCAGGATCTGCAACCGAAGGGGAAGTGGGTCTCTGGCCTCTGCTGTGGTTTTGCTTTTCTGGAAAGCTGACTCTTGGTCTGTCCTTGTGCTGAAGTCACTCAGTGACATCTAGGTTTTCTCTGAACCACACAGAGCTGCTGGTGGCGAGGTTCAGAAGGTTTCTAAGCCTGTCCTTCTTCCTGGGGTGACTTTTCCATCTTCTCTAGGTTAGAGTTGCTCATCGGGTCCTATCTTTGCTCACGCAGCACCCTGAGCTCCCACTCACCGCCCAGGTGCCCATGGGTCAGTCCCACAGCTTTGTTACCTTGCTACATTGGGAACAAGCTACATCCTGCTCTGGGGCCTCTGTCTTTCTGGCGTTCACTGGGTCTCACCTTGGGAGATGAACCAGTTGCCTAAATCCACATACACTTCTCACCTGTGTTCACTAGAGCACACACACACACACACACACACACACACACACTCACACTCTTGTTAAGTAAGATGAATATTTTCCCCAGTAGCAGAGGCTTGATGCACTCATCCAAACTTGGAGATAACCAGGGTTCCTGGGATCTAACATTTCCCACACGAAGTACTCAGCAGCTGATCAAACCGGAGTCAGGCAGAGTTCATTCTCGAATTTATCAATGGTGCAGAGAATGCACCCAATCATTCACCTGCATTCCTCAGTTCAAAAAACTAGCAAACACCTATGACTGGCTGCCTGGGGTTCTCCTTATTCTTTTTCTTTTTTTTTCTCTTTCTTTTTTGAGGGGTACCAGGAATTGAACCCAGGGCTTTCATACTAAGGTACATCCTTAGCCCTTTTTAATTTTTTTTTTCTACTTTGAATCAGGATCTTTCTAAGCTGCCCTGGCTGGGCTCAAACTTGCAATCGTCATGGCTCAGCCTCCCAGAGTGCTAGGCTCGCAGATACCATCACCACACCCAGCTGGCTTTCTCATCTTTTGATAAGGGTTTGCCTGTTTTTCTCTCGTGTGCCTAAAGAGAGGTGGCCCAGTCACAAGAGATCGTAGCCAGTGGAAGCACCCGGGCCAGGAATGTTACTGGAAGAAATAGCGCTGACGCAGGGCTGTGGGTTCCGGGGGAAGGAAGCTCAGTAAATATATAGCACGGACAGCGTGACTATTAACACAGGAGGTGCCGACTCCAGCCACCAGGTGACTCCTGCGTAAGCACCCAGGGGAGATAATGACACGTTGAGGGGACCGGCCTGGCTTGCCCTCGAACAAGGGCACTGAGCCACTGAGTCAGCCCTTTCTGGGGCTGCCCGCTGTGCTCCACACCTCCCCTGGGTTCCCAGGCAAAGGGATTTGCGGGGTTCACCCCCTATATAGTAGGTTGTGGAAGAAGGGAAGCACCCCGAGCTTCATAATACTCTCTCGAGCCGGGCCCAGTGGCACATGCCTGTAACCCAGCATGCTGGTAGGCTGAGGCAGGAATACTGAAAGTTTGAACCTGGCCCAGGCAATTAAGCAATTTAACCATATCCTGTTTCCAAATTTAAAAGGGCTGGGGATGTAGTGCAGTTCAAAGGCTTTTGGTTCAATTCCTAGTACCACAAATAATAATATGTTTCCACAAAGGTGAATCAAAGATGTCTTAGGCACTAAAGCGAGTGATCTAGAGCAGGGCTGATTGACAAACTCCTTCCATGAGGGCCAGATTGCATTTTCAGCTCTGTAGAGCACTGTCTTTCTGCTGTTACTCAACTCCACCATTGCAGCACAGAAAATCAATCATCGGAGCTGACACGGGGGTGCACACCTGTAATCCCAGCTACTGGGGAGGCTGAGGCAGGAGGATCAAAAGTTCGAGGCCAGCCTGAGCAACTTATCTCAAAATTTAGAAAAAATAAAAGGGACTAGGGCGTAGAGGGGGGCCAGTACCATCTCTGGTACCAAAAATTTTAAAAAGCCATAGATAATGTGTAAATAAACAAGAGTGTGTTCTAATAAAACTGTTTAAATTTCATATAATTTTCATGCATCACAAAAATCTTCTTTCGATTTTTAAATTTTCATTTAAAAATATAAAAACCGTTATTAGCTGGGGGCAGTCACACAGAAACAAGTTCCAGGCTGGGTCTGGCTTATGGACCACAGTTGGTAACACTCCCTTCTAGTCATATGCGCGAACTCCAAATTTTGTGTGGGATAAACCAACAAGGGGAACTCGAAGGTCGTGCACTTCGCCATCCTAGGATGCCCGTGGGTAGACTGGGCAAGGCAGGGGACAGCACGCTCGCACGCGGAGACTCGGATCTAGGAAGCGGGATGAGGAACTCCTGTGACGTTCACAATTTCTATTGCTCTGCTCTTTCCAGACACCAGTGACCTTTGGGCTGCCATCGGCAGAGGTGCTGGGACTCCGGGACACCCCACATCTCCACCTGAGATTTGGTTAAATGGAGACACCCAGCTCACACCCATAGGCCCAAACACGAGACATGACAATCAGCTTCTCCCGACCTAGCGGGGCTGTGCGTGGGTCAGAGGTGTGGAGCGCTTTGCTTAGCTCAGGGCCAGTTCAACCTGTGCCGCGGAAACAGAAGGCCGCGGGCCTGAGCTGATGGAGGAGGAGGACGTGTGCACTCTCTCTCCTTCCACAGGACTTTAACTGTCCCAACCTCTTTTTCACAGCTGGACAGTGAACTCAGTGGGTCATTGCGGCCTTGGGATGAGCCATTCCTGGAGCCCTGGAAACCATCCTTGTGGGATGCCCCCTTGCATGCCTTCTGTAGTCTGCAAGGCTAAATCTGGATCAGTCAACAACCTGAACAGCTGGCTCCTTGGATTTAAGTCTGTCCCCCGGGCAAGCGCTGAACCAGGGACCTACTCAAAATGGACCAACCAATTCTTTCCCCACCACCCCACTGTCCCCTATAGCCCTGAAGTCATCCCTGAGGGGACAAGAGAATGGGGAATGAAGCCTGGCAAATCAGTGCCACAGCCCTGAGGATCTCAGGTACTTCTAGAAGTGCCATCAGCAGTTTGCAAAACAGTGAAAGCTCCAAGAAGCAGGACAGAGCCTTGAGAATTTCCACCAAGGACAGAGCTGCTGACATGTGGCCTGGCTTCACAGGGTGGCATCCACCACTGACACTCTGTCCCTTACATAAGTGGCCTCACAGACCAGGAACACAAGCCTCAGCCATGCTGTGTCCTGCCACGCAGGAGGGACAGCAGATGGCCTTGAGATACCCTTCGAAGTGTACCAAGCGTGTGCCCCATCCGTCAGCCCCCCATCCCGGCTGCCTCTTCCTCCCCTTAGTGGGTTGAGACCGGATTCATCACATCTCCAAATTTCCAAAGACTCCAAAGCAGGTGCCAGGACTCCGGGACCATTCCGGAAACTCATGGAAACTCTAAATGAACCCATACTCTGTTGGCTTTGAAAAGGGTTAAGATGAAAATCTTAGTGAACTGTTTGCTCGAGGAGATTAAAATCAGGAAAACAATGGGAAACGGGGAGCTGGCAGTTGGCATGGGGGGGGAGCCCATTGCATCCCTCCCTGAGCACATGGCTTTTTTGTCCCCTGCCCTCCATGTCCCCGGCGTCTGCCATGCCTAGGCCCACAGGGGACTGATGTCGGTGGCTGACTCCTGCCTCTCTGTGGCCCTGGGCCTTCTGCAGGACTGAGACCAGCCCGACTCCCAGATGAACCCCTCCTTGTTGTCCCCCTGCATGCTAATTGCCTGGAATTAGCAGATTACAATAATTAAGGCCAGTTACGCAAAACCTCTGACTGAGGCAGCAATCGTTCCCCAGGGATCCTGAGGCCCTGCCTAAATATTAATTAAAGACCACGCTGGCCACCTGAGTGAAGGCGGGGTTCTCCCACTTAACAGATGGGAGCACTGAGGCAGAGTGTGGCATGTTCCTTATCTGGCATCCTAAGACAAACTTGCACATTTTAATTTGTCTAAATGATTTTGGGGAGGGAGTGGTTGCTGGAGACTGAATCTAGGGCCTCATATAAGTGCTTCACCACTGTGGCCTTTTCTAAATTTTAATTTGAGACAGAGTCTCGAAGTTGGCTGAGCTGACCTTGAGCTCACAATCCTCCTGCCTCAGCCTCCCCAGTAGCTGGTATTACAGGTGTGCACCACCAAGCCCAGCCTAAATTAAATTTTATACAACATCTGTCAGAGGTTAGTTAAGTAGATTTAACCCTCCCAAGGGATGGCAGATAGCTGCTAGAATTTGTGTTTTCAAAGGTGTGGGGAGATATTTTATTAGAGAATTTTAAATGAAAATAAAAGGGACGCATGTGTGTTTGCCCAGTGGTCTCTATCTGTTCATGGTGAGATTAATGCACATCGTTGCTTTCTGGTGGAATTCAAGATGACTCTCAGCTTTCACATTTCTCTGTCATTTCCAGATTTTCTGCAATTCACATTTCATCTTTTTATTTCTGTACTGGGGATTCAACCCAGGGCCTCTACATGGAGCTATATTACTAGCCCTTCTTTAAAAAAAAAAAAATGTTTTATTTTGAGACAGAGTCTCAATAAATTGCCCAGGCAGGGCTTGTACTTGTGACCTTCTTGCCTCAGTCTCTCAGAGTCCTGGGATTACAGGCGTGCACCACCAGACCTGGCTTCATTTTTTATAATAAGAACAAAAATTAAACATTACTTTTATGTTTTGCTTTGTTTTTGAGTCAGGATCTCATTGGGTAGTCCAGGCTGGCCTCAAACTCCCAATGATCTTCCTGCCTCAGCCTCCTGATTGCTGGGATTACAGATATGTGCCACCACACCTGGCTCCCAAAAATATCTTTCATTTTAAAATAAAGATTTTTGCCTGTTTTGAATCTGGCTTCTGTAAGTACATGCACAATATTTGCTTTTGACCCTATTCTAGTCACCTTTGCTGGTATTTGTGGTGAAGCCATAGTGTCACCCCAGCAGTGGGACTGTCATTAGGGTGGCACCTGGCTGGAATTCGTCCAGGGAGACCAGAAGCATCCACTCAGGTCTGGAGCTGGGGCAGGGGCCAGACCCCAGGTCTCAGCAAGGGCTCGGGGCTCCTGCGGTCCTGGTTCAGAGTGGCCTTTGCTGGCCACTGCTTCCCTGGAAATGGCCCGTGTGCCTGCGCCTCCCTCTCAGCCCACCCAGCTGTCTGGTGGTCAGGGAGCAGGGAGACAGCAACTGCCCCTACTGGCGACATCTTGCTTGCTGGCCAGAGATGTCACCAGCTCAAACTCCACTTCCTGCTCTTGCCTCCAGCTAAGGGTCAGGGAGGGCGGACACCTCCTGCCTTTCACACCCACACCCTGCGCAGGACGCAGTGCCCGGATGACTGAACCAAGAGGACAGAGCAGAGCCCACTAGGCGGGCAGAGTGCGAGAACATCTGTCCCCCAGCGAAATCCACCCGACAAGGCCCTACAGGAAGGAGCCCTCCTCCCTCCCCGTAGTTGCCTTCGGATCTGGCCCCGGATGCCTGCTACAGTGGTGGGAGCCTGGGGCCTGTGCAACCTTGCCGTGCAGGCTCTCCTGGCGACTTGGCTGGACAGGCGCGATGCGGACAGGGTGTGCACTGAGCAAGAGCGGTGGCTTCCACTTGTTCCTGGCTTTTTCCTCTGCTGGAAATCCAGGCAAGGATGATATGCACCTCTGGATACGGAGAACTCGGTGGATCTGGGGACCTGCTCCAGCCCTACTCCTGCAGATCCCAGCCCTGGGGGCTGCACCTCCTACCACCCCTAAACCCCCAAACTGGGGACTCACCCCTGCAGCACTCGGACGTTTATTAGCTGCCTCTGTGTGGAGCTCCAGACTGACCCAGCGCATCCTTGCAGCCCAGCCAGGGACTCACACAGGCAGAAGGACACCGATGGTTGCGGGGTGGCGGAGAGGAGTGGCAGAGAGGGGCGGCCGGCCTTCTGCTCATCCAGTCGGGAACTTAAGCCTGCTCCAGAGACCCTGGAGGGTCCCTCAAACCCCTCCCCGCTCCCTTCCACCCCCTCCCACACGTGGTGGTTCCATTTTTCCTTTTCATGACCCACACCTGTCTCTCAAAGCCACACCGCCACCAGGGCTCTTCCCGTGACCCGCCAGAGCTGTCTCCAACACCGCCGATGGTGTCTTGGGCTCAGTCCTGGGTCTCCCCAGCACTTGCTCCTGGAAGCCGTGACCCAGAAGCACCCCATGCTGCCCTCCACACCCACAACCTGGAAAGGAGTGTGGCCCGATGAGCGGTCCTGTCGCTCCTACCCGCCCCCGCTACCATGGAGCTGAGTGGATGCAGGGACGAAGCCACGTCTGCCCAACAGCTGGCAGGCAAGTTTAATTGCCCAGGGACGATGCTCATAACAGCATCTATTGTTATTGGTCCCCTAGATGGGGGGGTGCATCCTTGAGACAGGGACAAAGCACTGGGTTGGGAATGCAGGAACCTTGGATTCCCACCCTGTTCTGGCCCTCGCCACACTGTGACAGATAATCCAGCCTCCAATGCCTTATTCCTCAGAAGTTGCCAAAGTGATTCCAAAACCAGAAAAGGACCCAACCCAAAAAAGAGAACTACAGTCCAACCTCTTCAATGAACATACATGCAAAAATCCTCTATAAGATACTAGCAAATAGAATACAAGTCATCAAAAAGACCATACACCATGACCAAGCAGGATTCATTCCAGGGATGCAGGGACGGTTCAACAGATGCAAATCACAAAGTGTAATACATCACACAAATCACCTCAATAGATGCAGAAAAAGCCTTTGACAAAATACAACATCCATTCATGATTTAAAAAAAAAAAAACCCTGAAGAAAATAGGAATAGAGGGTCCTACTTTATCCTGACCCGATGAAAGCCACCTATGACAAACCAATGGCAAACATCATGCCAAATGGAGACAAGTTGAAATGTTTTCCTCTAAAATCAGGAACAAGACAAAAATGTCTGCTCTCACCATTTTGTTTAATATAGTTGTCAAAACATTAGCCAGAGCAATTAGACAAGAGAAAGAAATAAAAGGGATATGGATAGGAAAGGAAGAAGTTAAATTATCATTATTTGCAGATGACATGATATTCTACATAGAAGACCCCAAAAACTCCACCAAAAGACCCCTAGAACTAATAACCAAATTCAGTATCGTAGCAGGATACAAAGTCAACACACAAAAAATCAATAGCATTATTGTATACTAATAAGAAACTCACTGAGAGAGAAATTAGGGAAATAAAACCTTTTCCCATAGCTCCAGAAAAATGAAATACTTAAGAATTAACCTAGTGAACAAATTTAAGACCTCTACAGTGAAAATCACAGTACTCTGGAAAAAATCAAAGAGGATATCAGAAAATGGAAAGATATCTTGTTCTTGGAGAAGCAGAACCAATATAGTAAAAATGTCCATACTTCCAAAACTGGTACACAGATTCAACACAATCTCAATCACAATATCAATAACAGGGCCAGTGATATCGCTCAGCGGCACAAGCTCCTGCTGGCAAGAGCAAGGTCCTGAGGTTGACTCCCGGTACATGCATTAAAAAAAAAAAAAAATATATATATATATATATATATATATATATATATATATATCTCAATAACATTCCTCACAAAACTAGAGAAAGCAATTCTAAAATTTATATGGAACCAGAAGAGACCTAGAATAGCAAAAGAAATTCTGGACAACAAGGGCAAAGCAGGAGGCATCACAATCCCAGACCTCAAATTATAGGTTTAGCTTTTTGAGGAATTTTCCATACAGATTTCCAAAGCTACAGTGATTAAAACAGTATGGTATTGGGGGGAAAAAAACACTTGTGGATCAATGGAATAGAATGCAAGATGCAAAAACAACTCCAGACATGCTCAGCTATATTATCTTTGACAAAAGGTCCAAATAATTTCACTGCAAGAAAGATAGCCTCTTTAACCAACAGTGCTGGGAAAACTGGCTTTCCACATGCCGAAGACTGAATCTAGATCTATATCTCTCGCCATGCACTAAACTGAAACAAAATGGATCAGAGATCTAAGAATTAAAACAGAAACACTTAATCTGCTGGAAGACAAGATTGGTAAAACTCTTAAAGATGTAAATGCAGGCAGACTTTCTGAACAACACTGCAGTTGCATGAAAAATGATACTAACGGTCAACAAATGGGATGACATCAAATTAAAAAAGCTTCTGCACAGCAAAGGAAACCACCAACAGAGTGAAGAGACAACCTACAGAATGGGAAAATATTTTCGCCAGCTACTACTCAGACAGAGGATTAATATCTAGAATATATAAAGAACTTTAAAAAATTAGACCCCTCAAATTTAAAGATCCAATCAAAAAATGGGCATGTGATATGAATAGACACTTCTCAGATGAACAAACACAAATGGCCAATAAATACATGAAAAAAAAAATGTTCAGCATTAGTGGCAATTAGAGAAATGCAAATTAAAACAACACTGAGATTCCATCTCACTCCATGAAAGAATGGCCGTATTCAAGAAATCAAGGGCCGGTGAGATGGCTCAGCGGCTTAAGCGCCTGCCCGGCAAGCGCGAGGGCCCGAGTTCGACTCCCGGAACCCACATACAAATAAAAGGGGCCGGTGATATCGCTCAGTGGCACGGGCGCCTGCTGGCACGCGAGGTCCTGAGGTCGACCCCCTGGTACCCACAAAAAAAAAAAAAAAAAAAATGAAATCAAATAATAAGGGCTAGAGAGCCTGCTGGGAAGAAGGACCCCTTCCTCATTGTTGGGACTGTAAACTAGTACAACCACATGGAAATTCCACAAAAAGCTAAGCCTAAAAATTCCATTTGATCCCACTCTTCCCCTTCTAGGTGTGTTCCCAAAAAGGTTAAAAGTCGTCATATTATGGTGATCCATGGCTATCCATGTTTATAGCAGCATGATTCATAATACCAGACCAGCGCCCACTGGAAACCTCCACAGAAGGGCCGAAAGGAAAAGGATTCCTGGCTTGGCCAGGGCGGGGCTCTGGTCTCCAGGAAGGGACAGCGACAGCGGCTACCATGACAAAGGGCCGCTTGCCACCAGCCAATCGCTGTGAGTCCCACGGCCCAGGGTGCAGTTTGTCACCACCACTTTGCCCATAAAGAAGCTGATGCTGAAGAAGTGGAAACGATTTTCCAAAACCACATAGGTGGGGAAAAGTCATAGCTCACACTGATGCACTGGTAAGCGTGGTTCTCAGCAGTCCATGCATAAGCCCTCTTTCAGTCCTGGTCTTCTGTTTTGTTTTGTTTTGTTTTGTTTTGTTTTTTTCTGTACTAGACATTAAGCCCAGGGCCTTCGCACTGAGCTGCATCCTTGGCCCTTTTTATTTTTAATTTTGAGACAACATCTCGCTAAGTTGCCCAGGGTGGGCTTGAACTTGCAATTTTCCTGCCTCAGCCTCCCAGAATGTTGAGATGACAGGCATGAACCATTTTAATTCTTTTTAATAGCTCTACGAAGAACTGTCCTTCGGCCCACTTTGCAGGCAAAGAAACTATGTCACACTGCTGTTGTGTGGCCTCATCAGGATTTGAAGCCAGACAACATGGCTCTGGAATCTACTCTTCCCAACATCTTAAAGTGCCCCAATCTGCTCTGGCCAGCACCTCCTCACTCTTCGTGAAGCAGCATTAACGCACAGGGAACCCTTCCAGAGGCCAGGTGTAGAGCACCCTGGGGTGCCTTGGGACAGACTGAACTCACAACAGAGGAGACAGAAATTACTGAGGAGCAGCCCGTGTGTCCACCAGCAGATGAATGGATACAGAAAGTGCGGAATTTACACACGATGGAGTACTACTCTGTCATAAAGAAGGATTTGTAGGAAATCTGTCATTTGCAAGAAAATGGATGCACCTTGAGACCATGATGTAAAGTGAAATAAATGACACACACAAGCTTAAATACAATGTGGTTTCTCTTATATGAGAAACCCAAATTATAAATAAATTAAAGAGCAAAATAAAAGATAGATGATAGGAAACAAGGAGACAGATCATTTGCAAATGGGGAGGGGACCAAGAGATGGAGGGGGAGGTAGGGAGGGGAGGGGAAGAGGAAGCAGAAGGAATGAAGACGCGTGCTGCACGCGCACCAACTCCTCATGCGGAAGGTGACCATCACATCCTGCAAACACAGACTACTAATAACAAAATTCTAAAAACTAATTGAGTATCGGGGCATCCGAGGGGCAGGTAAATAGGAGACCTGAGGGCTGCAGGATGTGGCAAAGGGAGGTTACACAACACCGCGTCAGCACTGCAGATTCATAAAGTAAAGCCCGCGGCTCACACTGGGCACTCAGCATAGGTGCCCTACAGGCTTAAAATCTGCCTCCCTCGATTGTCACAGAAGCCATTGGTCCCCAGCTTTCCAATCACTAGGCTCAAATTCAGAGAGGCCAAGCAACTCGCCTGAGGCCACCCCTCCAGAAGAGGCAGAGGCAGGAGGATCACAGGGGAGACAGAGCCAGCGCCCCGCCTGCCCCTTCCCTCCTGGCTCCCATGGGAAGACGCGCGCCCTTCAAGTCAGACAGGCACTTGCGGCCCAGCAGGATCAGGGAGGCCGGGCCAGCAGGTCTGCTCCACTGGGTCAGGCGGAGCCAGAGCCCCCACTGGGCACAGCAATTGCCCGACAGAAGCCTGGCACAAATGTCCATCCTGGAACAAGGGAGGAGATGAAGGCAACGCCTTATTGTCCCCCGGACACCTGTCCCTGAGGCCCCCGCCTCTGCTGCCAACTTTATCTGTCCCTTTCCCTGGGAGTCCATGGGCCTCTGAGAATGCTTCAGCCTGGCAGACACAGACTCTTGGTCTAAGGCTCCTGTTTGGGACCCTCCCTGAGTTGTGCTCCCTGAGTTGTCCCCAGCCCTAGGTGCAAGATGGTTGGAGATGGCCAGGAAGAAGTTCAAGGCTGGCCCTGTGCACTTCTTGGTTATACTATCAACTAGAAAACTAGTTGTGCAGCAGACTCTGCACTCTAGAAAGCAAGCTGTAGAGCTTAGCATGGTGACACAAGTGTGTAATACCAGTACTTGGGAGGCTGAAGCAGGAGGGTTTCGAGTTTGAGGCCAGCCTGGGCTGCAAAAGCAAGACACTATCTCAAAAATGAAAAAAAGAAAAAGAAAAGTCCAGATAGCAAGCCATAATTAAGGTGCACCCAGAGCTGGAAGTCAGGCACAAATGCAGAAGCTAAATTAGCTCTCAGATTCCAAAGTGGCTGATAAAACACCTCGCTGAGGGCATCCATGTGCATGTGAAGCCAAGGCCTCTTGGCGTTTGAATTATAAAGAATCCTGACATTTCGCTGGATTGCTCAGTGATTTTTGAATTTTATATAAGTTTGTGTTCCATTTGAAATAAAAACAGTCTTCTAAAATTAAAACAAAAAAGGGAAATAAAGAAAGTTGGAAGGGGACGCTGAGGGCAGCACTTGGCAGCCACACTCCTGGGCTGCAGGCAAGGAGGCGTCTCCCCCGCACAACACAGGAAGTCTTCTTTCTCTACTGAATTACGCAGCCTCACTAACGAGCCACAGAAGCACTTTGCGGACAGGACATTGATGTGGAGTCCTCGTAGGCTGCTAGAAACGCTCTCATCAACTCCTCCCTGTATTCAGGGCGGCTTTTCTCGCTCTCTGGTTTAAAACAACCCAGTGGATGGCATTCAATCTCTGAAATCGCCCAAAGCCTGTATTTCCCCAGCAGGATGTTAAAGCAATGCTCTCGCAGCTCCATTGGTCCCCAGCTAGGGCCACCGCCCTGACATGCTGGAGCTCCCAAACCTCCCTGAGATCAACCAGTCCCTGCAGGGTGCTCCCACCGCTGCCACCTCGCCGCAGACCTCTTACCACACTCTGTCCCCAAGCTCTCTGACCACACGGCCTCCTTCCTGAACCTTGGCCTGCCCGGGTGCACGCTGCCTCAGGACCTTAGCACGTGCTGTACCCTTTATGGGAAGCATCTTCCCTGGGGACCCATGGCTCCCTCCCCGCATTCAGGTCTCATCTCAGATGCCACCTCCCCCGGCCCTTAGTGACAGTGCCTTCCGCCGTGGCCCCCCGAGCCTCACCTATCCCGCTTGTTCAGTTTGTTCTATCCACTGCAGTCCCCTTAGGGTCCAGACCTGTGCCAGACGCATTGTGCACCCACAGTGAACACTCGCAGATTACAGCCAACAACACGATGCTGTTTATGTCCATGCAATGAAAGCTCTGCTTATTTCTAGTGTTAATGTTGCCAAGGAAAACGGTGGGTGCTCGCTTTCCATTTGCTTTGCAAGGCTTCTGTCGTCTACTGAGAACCAGAGCCCGGGAGGTTTGTGGTGCTGCTATCTGCTTTGGCAGCTGCTCCCATTTTGGAAAGGGGAGTGTACGGCCAGGGCGCGGCCCACTTACAGGACGTTGGGGGAGACACTGAGCTTGGGTCCCCTGTACTTCTCGGCATGTTGGGAATACAGACGGCCAATGTGCAGTGTGCTCAAATATATAGTGAATGTCTAAATTTTAAATTATTACAGTAAAATGCAGATCACCGTGCATCCCCCTCAAAATCCTCCCCCTCGCTTGTAACACACTCATCCCATCATTCTGGCCACTTTCTGCAGCAGCTCTGGAGTCCTCTTTCCTGAGTGTCTCTATGAGGTGCGGTCAGAAACACGGAATGCTGCTGCCGAGAGCAATCCAACAGAAAAGCAGGTTCATAAAAACATGACGTGGTGTCCTCATCCACCTTAGTCACCGGATCTGGCACCATGTGACTTCTCCCTTCTCCCCAAAGTCAAAATGACCATGAAAGGGAAACATTTTGAATCAGTTCAGGACACTGAGGCAGCCAGGATAGCGCAGCTAAAGACACTCAGGAAAGAGGACTCCAGAGCTGCTGCAGAAAGTGGCAAGGATGATGGGATGAGTGCGTTCAAAATGAGGAGGAGGATTTTGAGGTGGATTCATGGCCATGTGTGTTTGACTTTAACAGATTTTTTAAAAATTTAACCACTCACTGTAGGTTTTTAGCACACCTCGTGTTTTTACATCCATTTTACCAACTGTTAGGATGGAATCAGCTGATCCACATCTGATGTGGCCCCGCATGGGAACATACCATTCTCCGCTGTCACCACAGCACCCGAGGGGTGACTTAAGGTCACATCTGTCTGCTACAAGTTTTTGATCAGCTTCATTTCCAAAGCCGATCACTCCCAGGGCAGCTGAGGTCGCTTGTGAGGGCAAGAGCTTCAAAGTGGCCCTTAGCTGGGAAATCCTAAACACAGCAGCATAGCCAGCCATCTGTCCCCGAGCTGCTCTCTCATGATCTCCAGAGCCCGGACGTGGCAGCCAGAGGAGAGGAAGCTAACAGGAAGACCAACTGATAAAAGAGTAGAAAGGAATCCGCGTATTGTCACTGGGCAAAAAGCCCAGCTCTTGAGATCACCGTTTCTGCTGTACATCTAAAAGCAGTTCAATACTTAAAGGACAAGCTGGGTGGTGACCTCGATCCTTGGTGACATGTGTGTTTTCCTAGAGGAAACAAAGGCCTTTGCATCCACACAAAATAACAGAAAATAAAAACAAATCAGTCTATAATTATAAAATATTATTCTACAATGTGTATATTCTAACACCAAGAATATACATGTGTGTAAGAAAAATAACATTAACATTTTGACTCAAAGAGCACACTACATATTCTGGGAAGGAGGTGGAATGATTAATGACTGGAGTCACAGTGAAACAGTGTGAAATGTGCTGGAAGAAGCTGACAGAGGAGGAGGAAACACAAACACCCTACGTCAGAGCGCGTGGGTGGGGTTCCGTCAGCTTCGGTCACGGAGGCTTCGCAGTATTTAGCCAACAATAACCTCAGTTGACAGGGAGGTGAGGCCACCCAGCAGGTGCAAGATGGAGCAACACTCGCGAAACGCAGGTCACGGCCTGGCTTGAAGGCCAGGGCCTGTGGCGATGCAGGAGGTCAGGTCCTGATTAAAGTAAAACGTGATTAGGATCTGGCTTGCACCCTTAGAAATTTCATTTTTTAGGAGTTGGAGGAGACTCAAGAACAAGGGACTGGGGTAGCAGAAGTCGCGATCATCATCCTGCCCTAAAAGCCAGTAGAAACATGAGCGCCATTCGACCGGAAGTCAGCCAGGGAGCACAGCGGCCCTGTGTACCACCCTGCAGCGCCCTCTTAGGACCTGCGGGGAAGGGGCTGGGCCCAAGCACAGCCTCCACCTGGAGTCAGCTTAATCCCCTCTGTCCCTGCTAGATGCTCAGACTAGAATATTACACAAGCATTAAGTCACTTTGAACTTACATTCTCACTACGCAAAATATGAGGTGTGATGAAAACATACCATGAATGATTAAATTTTTAAATTGTATTGAAGTAAAAGACAAAATGCCATGAATCCCCTCAGAATATTCTCTCTCCCTTTGATCACACTCGTCCCATCCTTCATGCCACTTTCTGCAGCAGCTCTGGAATCCTCTTTCCTAAGAGTCTTAGTTGCCCTGTCCTGGCTGCTCTTGATGTCCTGAATCTGTTCAAAATGTTTCCCTTTCATGGTCATTCTGACTTTGGGGAAGAGCCAGAAGTCGCACAGTACCAGAGCCAGTGACTAAGATGGATGAGGACACAGCGTCATGTTTTTATGAGCTGCCTTTCCGTTGAAATGGCGTTCAGCAGCAGCATTCGCTGTATTTTTTATCACACCTTATGAAGACACTCAGGAAAGAGGACTCCAGAGCTGCTGCAGAAAGTGACCAGAATGATGGGATAAGTGTGTTCCAAGCAAGGGGAGGATTTTTAAAGAGGACTCATGGCAATGTGCCTTTTACTGTAAGAATTTCCTTCTTTAAATATTCACTGTGTATTTTGATCATCCCTTGTGGTTCACCTATAATAGACATAGATCCCCAAGTGAGTTGAAACCTATGTTCACAAAAGCATACGCATGAATACCTTTATGGCAGCTTTATTCATATTTGCCAAAACTTGGAATCAACCCACATGTTCTTTAATAGGTAAATGGACAAATAACTAGTAAAGACAAACAATGAAATATTATTCAGTGATTAAGAAGAAATGAGATGTCTGGCCACAGAAAAACATGAAGTTTAAATGCATAAATGAAAGAGGTCAATCTGGAAAGTCTGCGTACCGTCTGACTCCAACCGCGTGACCTTCTAGAAAAGGAAAAATATAGAAAGGGCCCAAAACAGTGATGGCTAGGAGTCTGGGGGAGGGAAGGAGAAAGAAAGGGGAGATGAATAGGTGGGCACAGGACATTCAAGGAAGTGACATCAACCTGTAAGACACTGTAGTGACAGGCCCAAGCCATTTTACACTTGGCAAGGCATAGAAATTCAAACATAGACGATAAGCCCTAGGGTGAACAGGGCCTTTAGTTAATGCAATGGAGTGACATGGGCCATTTGTGGTAACAAAGGTGCCACCTGCACAAGGTCCTCCTAACAAGGGACACTGGAAGAAAGGGGGAAAGAAGAAGGCAGACACCTTAGCATTCTGTGTTTTCTATTCTATTTCCTAGTAAATCTAAAACTGCTGAAAATAATAAGGTCTAATTGGAGTATTTATTTTACTATTCAGCTTTTTGTCGCTGTGACAAAATACCTGAGAACAGCAACTTACAGGAGGAAAGGTTTGTTTTGACCCCTGGTTTCAGAGGTGTCAGACTCCTGTGATCACTCAGCTCCATTGCTCTAGGCCTGTGGTGGAATGGGACATCATGGTGACAAGGGTGTGGTGGAGGAAAGCTGCTCATCCTGGGGCAGCTGAGTAGCAGAGAGAGAGAAAGAGCCAGAGGGACAGGAAGGAGCCATAGACAAGACACACCCTTCAAAGGCATGGACTCAATAACCCACTTCCACCAACTGGGCCTCACCTCCTAACAGCTGTTCAGCTGTGAACCCATTGATGGGTGAACCCATTGATGAGTGAACCCATTGATGATGAACTCACTGATGGTGAACTTATTGATGGATGAACCCATTGATGATGAACCCATTGATGGGTGAACCCATCGCTGATGAACCCATTGACGGTGAACTCACTGATGGTGAACTCACTGAAGGATGAACCCATTGATGATGAACCCACTGATGGGTGAACCCATCGCTGATGAACCCATTGATGGTGAACTCACTGATGGTGAACTCACTGAAGGATGAACCCATTGATGATGAACCCATTGATGGGTGAACCCATCGCTGATGAACCCACTGACGGTGAACTCATTGATGGTGAACTCATTGAAGGATGAACCCATTAATGGATGACTCCATTGACGAGGACAGTGCCCTCACGACCCAATTACCTCTCCAGGCCCAACCCCTGAACATACATTTGAGTCCCATCATATGACACTGGGGATCAAGCCCTCAATATATGAGTCTTCAGGGGGCATTTCATATTTAAGCCAATCATATATATATAGTCAAATATCATAAAATCCACCCCCAGGCTATATGGGGCTCATTCAATGGGGTTCTATATGTTTAAATTAACAGGCTAACTATGTCCACGCTCCCTGCTCAGTTTGGTCCCGGAATACCCACAGCTGTACCCTGAGAGTGAACGCTTTGAGACGTAGACTGTGGCTGTCTGGCCCGGGATCGCCAGCGGAGATTAAGGGAGGCTATTCATCATCCTACGTGTACAGACAGGTCCAGCAAAAATGCTTAGGAGAACAAAACAGGGGAAGATAAATTCTAAAATAAGAAATTTAATTGATAGTTTGAGTTAAAGCCAAACTTATCTGCACGAGTATCTCCAACCACCCTAGTGAAGTTGAAAGTCTGACACGGGCCTGGCCCCAGGCAGCATCCCACCGTTCCTTCGCATATTTAAACGGACACACAGTGTATTAGTATTCCTCCAGTTAAACCAAGGGCTAACTCTTCAGTAGAAAACACGGTCACGCTCTCAAAACTACAAACTACCCCCAGGTGAATGAGTAAGTGCTTGTGCAACATATTCTTTGAAACGTAAGCTCTTTACACGTCCCAAGAAAAATAAAAGGATCTTTTTCCTGGAAACTCTGCAGCTCGCACTACAGGTCCCCCTTGGGTTCAGGCCTAAGCACAAAACCCGCCTGCAATCACTCACGCCGGATCGGGGTTTGGTCTACGGTCCCTGGGGCACCAGCCTGCTTCTCTGGCTCCCAGCCTTTCCTATGCAAAGGACAAACATCTCTTTTGAAGAGATTATGATTATGAGCCAATTACTGGGGCTATTTTGTGAAACTACTCCTAAGCAGACAGGCCGCCTTCATAAAAAAACAATTTATAGAGTGTTTTTTGGAATGAAATAAAATTCATAAATAGCGGACCTCTGTTTTAAAACACATTCAACCTGATAGGTTTGATTTTTTTTTTTTTTTTTTTTTTTTGGTCACTATAGTGATCAATTTGGATCATTTGTAGAAAAATAGATGCGACTTGAAACCACAATTTTTAGTGAAATAAATCAGACATACCTAAATCTCATGGTTTCTCTTATGAGAAACCCAAAGTTTAAATAAATTAAAGCGCAAAATAAAAGACAGATGATAGGAAACTGGGACATAGATCTTTTACAAAGGGGAAAGGGACTGAGAGATCGAGGGAGGGGAAATAAAAAGAATTAAAATGTGTTATGGTCATGCATCAACTCCCCATAAGGGATATAATCATCATGTACTGAAAACATATACTAATAAAAATTAAAAAAAAGTCATAGGAGAATTGTGAACCCAGACACAGCTACATAATTCGAGGCCCGTTACAAAACAAAAATGCACTCATTAAAACTTAGAGGTAGCAACAGCACAGCCAGAAGCCCAGGGCCCGGCCTTCTGAGTACGGGTCCTGCAGGACCGCGCAGGTGGGCCGTCGAGGGAGCCGCTCGGGACGCGCGGCCCGGGACGGCCCTGCGTTGCCGCTCACGTCTGCGGAGGCCGCGCAGCTACGGTGCACCGCGGTCACGTTAGAGCAGCAGGAAGCGCACGCGGGAATCCACAGCAACCTTCATTCAACTAGAAGTTCGCCGTGTTTTCACTATGTCTGTACAAGAATTTTGAACACTTTGACCAGTACCCAACCCTTTTCTTTCCTCTTCTATTTTAGGAATCTCCAAAACCCGTCCCCATCGTACATCTGCATTTACAAAGCCACTGCCTCCTCCAGCCTTCGTTAACTTCCGGCTTCTCCACAGATGCACACCCGAGGTGTGGCCCAGTGAGCGGCGCCTCCTTCCTGGGGGGTGAGGGCTCACTTGGGGGTGCCTGGGACCCAACCGTATGCACTCGCACACTCAGATATTCTCTCCAGAGATGCTCGTGGCTGGACGTGGTGGTGCACACCTATAATCCCAGCACTCTGGAGGCCGAAGCAGGAGGATTGCAAGTTTGAGCCCAACCTGGGCAACTTAGTGACTTAGCGAGACCCTGCATCAAAATGAAAACAACAACAAAAAAAAAAAAAAAAAAACGGGCTGTGGATATAGCTCAGTGCAAAGGCCTTGGGTTCAATCCCCCGCACAGCAAAAGGTATATAAGTAATTAAAAGGCATGTTCAGGGCACGTGAAACCTTCCCAAAGAAAACTATTAAAATTCCAGCCTCCATCCAACAGCTGGGAACACTCGGTCTCCAGGTTCCGCCTCCTGAAACCCAAGCCAAAGAAAGCAAACGCGGGAGGTTTGCTCGGCTGGCCCAGACGGAGAGGACTCGCTCTGCGCCTCTGCACCGATCGCAGCTGTGTGGTCACGAAGTCCGGTGTTTGTTAAAACCAAGAAGTCGTTAGGCCAGCAGCAGCGCAGCCTGGGTGTATGGCGGGGCTGCCCCGTGTCTGGAAAAATAAAGGGCTTTGGTGGGAAGCATTTGGGCTGCTGTCCGTCTGGATTGCATTTGCTTTTTATCATTTTTTAATCATAATTAGTGCTCGCCTGAGCGACACCTGCACACGGCATCGAAAAGTGTGAGAAGGTGCGCGTGTCAGAGGTCCCTCCCGCCCCGACCCGGGTCACCTCATTCCCTCTCCGCCTGTTCATTTCCACTCTCCGCAGACGGCTTTGTACTCTTCGAAGGTTACTATACAAATACAAGCAAATGGGCGACACCACCGCCATCCTTTGCCTGTAGATTGCTGTAAACCCAGCGCGGCATCTTCCTTTTTAATGCAACAGCATGTCCTGAAAATCTGTCCCGGTGCCGCAGAAAAGGCACATCCCTGGTTGGTTTCAGCCCTGTTCTGGGCCCTCTGTGGATGCCCCACTGTGCACGTACCTAATCCTATCTTGAAGGACAACTGGGTTTTACCAACATTCTGCGATTACAAAATCACTCAAATCTGGTTTTCCTAATTTTTAGTACATGTTTGCAGTACGCAGTGACTACATTCATCGTGGGAAGGTGGTACAAGTACACAAACATCTCAACTCTGTCACATCCCCTTCCTCTTCCCTCCCTGCCCCCTCACTCTATCTGTTGGTCCTTTGCCCATTTGAAAAAATCCATCTCCCTGTTTCCTATTATCTATCTTTTATTTTGTTCTTTAATTTGTTTATACTTCAGGTTTCTCATATAAGAGAAACCCTGTGATATTTAACCTTCTGTGTCTGATTTATTTCACTTAATATTATGGTCTCAAGGTGCACCCATTTTCCTACAAATGACTCAAGTTTATCCTTCTTTATGGCAGAGTAGTACTCCATGGTCTGTAAACACTACATTTTCTTTATCCCTTCATCTGTTGATGGACATATAGGCTGCTTCCAAGATTTAGCTATTGTGAGTTGTGCTGCCATAAACCCAATGTCTATGGAGCCATCAAAAGGATAAATAAATCACATACAACCCCACAGGCCCCCAAGGACCACGTCTCAGAGGTGTAAAGTATAAAGTGGCTTTCCGACTGGTAGCACACCTTTTCACTTCACAGAAATTGAAGATTCTTCTCTTCTCACTTGAATTCTTCCAGAAATTTTTCTGAGAGTTTTCCTGCCATCTAAGGTCACAGAATTCCTTTATTCCTCGTGGACAAGGGTAGGTGGATACCACAGACGAAATCAAGATTAAAGCTATGGTGACAATTCAGGGCCCACCAGCACCTTGAGTTCCCGCTGGCACTCTGCCCTTTTTGCTGAAAACTGTTACGTTAACTTGCAAAGGAGAAGCTAATTTAGCACGAGAAAGCGCCTGACAAAGTGCCGTCCCGCAGTACGTGCTCCGTAATTAACAGCCAAAGATCAATGAAGCCACCCAGAGCCCACTTCCTGTAGTCAATAAAATGAGCGCTAACAAAAACTCAAAAGATGCAAATAAACCCTGAAATGGAGATTGATGCCCACCACCCCAGAGCTCCCCCGGCCCCCATCTTCCAGGCTAAGGGCCAGGGGTCTCTGCCAGCGCCAGCCCTGGACTCCCTGGGCGCCAGATGTGCACCTCTAGGACCAGCCCTGCCGGGCTCCTGGCATCAGAGTATGACATCACATATCCAGAAAGGCCAGCGCAGAGGGCTTTTTAATAAAAATATGCTACTTTGTCAACATGTAATGAGTTTATTACTACTGCTTTTTAAAGAATTAAATGTTTTTAATTTCTCAGTTTTGCTTTCTAATATAATTTTAAAATGTTGAGTTTAGCCTAACCCATAAAAACCAAGACTCTTTGGGGTTTTCAGGAATTTTTAAGATTTTTTTAAAGGAGACCTAAAACCAAAAACTTGGGGAGCCTCTGGCCTGTGGAAGAAACAAAGTCCTGCCGATTTCCAGTTCACCACAGGAGCCTCCGGCGTCCAGGGCACAGAGACCCCATTGCTTAGCTCGCTCTTCACTTTCTCCCAGCACACAGCGCCATGTCTGCTTGGGGTGGGCATCTGTGTGTGACTGGGGGAGGGGAGGAGAGAGGGTTACAGGAGGAGCTTCCCACTAATCATTATGCAATTGCACAACTAAGTTAACCATAGGAAGTCTCCAAGAGAAAATGGCAAAAGACATTTGGGGTGAATTGCTGATGCACCAGTTCATCTTAACTGTCACTTCGACTGGATTAAGAGACACCTGGAGGTAGTTGGACCACTGGAGCACGGTACTCATCAGTGGATTCACCCCTGGTTGAATGCGCTGTTAGGAGGTGGGGCCCAGTTGGAGGAGGTGGTCACTGGTTATGTGCTTTGGAGGGTGATCTCTTAAGATGCTCCTCCTCGTGCTCCCTGGCTACTCTGAAGTGAGCAGCTCTGCTCCACCACACCCTTCCACCATGATGTTCCTGCCTTGGAGCCAGTCAACCATGGACTAAACCTCAGAAACCCTGAGCCAAGTAAACCACTTCCTCCTTTAAATTTGTATGTCAGGCATTTTGTCCCAGCATCAGGGAATCTAATATCCTTAAGGAAAACATGCAATTAAGGAGAAGAGTGGAGATCTCTGTGAAAAGGGAGGGGTAGTACATGTCATCAAGAAGATTCATGACCCAGAAGGATTGCGGGACATATCTTGTCCATCCCCTCTGCCTGCTGCATGGTATCTACAAAGATCATCCCTTCTCATCTCCACCCACTGCCCCCAGTGAGGGCACCCAGGCGTGTCCAGCTTCCTGGAGCCACCATCACCCTGCACACACATCCTCACCCGCACACCCCTGTGTTCTTAGGAGAAAGCACCTGCACCCTGGCCCAGCGGTGCCATCACTGGGTAAGAAAGTGGTCTGTCCATCTTAGATCGAGTGCCACCGTCTTATTCTCTGGCTGGGCACCTGTCTCTACCCCCACCCACAAAGCCTGCCCAAGGCCTCCTCCACCCACTCACCCACCGATGCGCGGCATCTGAAAGTTTCCTGGTTTTGCCTACCAGATCTGCCTCTTTTGCCTGGCATTTCTTTCATTCCCAAGGAGATTCCTCCCATGCTGGGATATCTTTGGCAGCTGCCTCTCCTGTAAGTTACCTGTGTGTGTCCCTCACCTATTTTCCCACTGGAATTCCTCCTTTCTCTATTGAACTGTGGATGATTCTCAGGTAGTCTTCATTGGTGTCAGTTACGGACGTATCTTCCTGTAACCTGACACTCTCTCCAAATCTATCTCCTTTCTCTAATTTTATTCCTGGAGTCCACACAGACTACACCATTTTATCAATTCTTTACCAATAATATGTGTTTTGGTGTAAACATCGTATTGTCTCCCTTGTGTGAGAAATTGAAAGAGTAAATAAGGTCTAAAATGTACAATAGATATTGTGAAATGGGAAGAAATTGTTCAAAAGGAAAAAGGAACTAGGATGGGTGAAAGGGGAAAGGACAGTAGAGAAAAGGGAAAAAATTCAAGTCAGTTATACTATTAATGTCTCAGTTCATTAAAAAGGAAGGTTTGTGCTAATACCAATTGGAGAAATTTTTATGCCCATGTCTTGTACCCTGAGCAACCACTTTAAAGATAACAACATGTGATGTATTAACTATTGTTATTCTCCTATTATTTTGTTACAAAATTTTGTTTTACCTTTTTTCCATAAAATAAAATTTCTTTTAAAAAAATACAATAATAATATGTGTTTTGTGCACTAGTCCTCTTTCATCCCTGAGGCCAAAGATACCATCCTACATTTTCTTCCATGCAAGGTATGCCTTTGCCTTTCACTAGGCCGGCTGGAGTCAGGTGGATCATGCAGTGTTTTTAAATTACAAGACAAACAATGAAGTAGCTGACACAGAAAACCCATGCATTTCCTCAGTTGCTGCTGCAGCCAGAGAGCCACAGTGGGCCACTGGGCCTGCTCTGCAGGTGTGGTGGTAAATTTTATGTCTCAACTTTCCTGGGCCACAAGAAGCCCAAATATTTGGTTAAGCATTATTAGCAATGTGTTTGTGGAGCTGTTTTTGGATAGAATCAGCTTTTGAATTGGTAGGCTTCGGAAAGCAAATCACCCTCGCAGATGCGGGCCTCATCCGGTCAGTTGAAGTCCAGCACTGAACTGAAACGCTGATCCCCAAGAAAAGGGGGAATTCGCCTACACTCGTCTGCAAGCTGAACTATCAGTCTTTTCATGCTTCACACTAGAACTGGGACTGCACCACTGGCTCTCCTGGCTTCCAGCTCGCCAGCTGCAGATCTGAAGTCTTCTCCACCCCCATGACCCTGTGAGCCAATTTCTCATACAAATCTCTTTATCTAAGGAGCATATTTATGTACTATCGTGAGGTATGGTCAAAATATACAGTGAACTTTTAAATTTTTTTAGGGCTGGGGATATAGCTCAGCAGCACAGTGCCTGCCTGGCAAGGGCAAGGTCGTGAGTTCCATTCCTTGTACCAAAAAAAAAATTTTTTTAAAGTAGTACAGTAAAAGACATATTGCCATGAATTCCCCTCCAAATACTCTGCTTCATTGTTCTTGCCACTTTCTGAAGCAGCTCTGGAGTCCTCTTTCCTGAGTGTCCTTATGAGATGTGATCAAAAATACAGTGACTTCTGCTGCTAAGGACCATCCAATGGAAAGGCTGCTCATAAAACCATGACACCATGTCCTCATCCACATTGCCCAACAGATCTGACACCGTGAGGCTTCTGCTTCTTCCCCAAAGTCAAAATGACCATGCATTTAAGTGTTTTGAATCCATTCATGATATCAAAGCAGCCACAATGGCACAACTGAAGACACTCAAGAAAGAGGACTTCCAAACCAGCTTCAGAAAGTGGCAAGAAGGATGGGATAAGTGTGTCGGAAGCAAGGGGGAGGATTTTGGGAGGGATTAATAGCAGTGGTTTAATATAATAAATTTTTAAAATTTAGCCTTTCACTGTAGTTTTTTGAATTTGTGTATTACATATGTCATATATAATATGTTTTGCTTCCCTGGCAAACCCTGTAGCAGGTATATTCAAAATTTCAGTGGCTGATGGCACCAAAGAGCAAGTTTTTTTTCTGTGGTTTTTTTTTTGTGTGTGTGTGGGTACCGGGGGTTGAACTCAGGACCTCACGCCTGCCAGGCAGGCGCTTATGCCACTGAGCAATATCACTGGCCCAAGCATGCTTTTAATGGAGCCATTCCATTCAGACCACCTGAGAAGAACCCCTTTGCCCTATTTACCAGAAAGTCCCCACTGAGCACCACCAGTTGAGGGCCATTTGGTGTACAGTTTCCAAGAAAAACTAATTTGTGGTGCAAATGTGGCAGGCATGGATGTCATCAGATTAGTATCTGAAACGTGTTCATAGTCCAACACCTAGTGCGTGCTGTTTGCCAGGGTCTGCGGTGAGCTCTTGCACACTTTATCCACAATCTTGCTGATTGAGTAAGATCTCATCTATGCCTCAGCGGAAACCTTCCAGGAAGTGTGCAGACACGGCTGGTGAACACTCATCGGGCTGGCTGCACTGGGGAACACAGAGTGACACGTTCCGTACCAGGAAACCTCCCAGTGTCATTAGCCGGTCTCCCACCAGCAGGGTCCCTTCCAGCAACTATTAACATCTGGGGCATCTGTTCAGCCCAGTCTTTGCCTGAGCGTCTTGGTGTCAGCTGAGCTTCTAAAATCCAACTGAGGCAAATGCAGATCCACTGTCGGAAACACCCACTGTTGAAGTCGTAGCTGGGTGTGGGTTGAGTTCTCCCTCCCCCGTGGACCTGGACGAAGTAAGCCAATCCCCCACATCCACATAGGCTGCCGTGGTACCAGGCGTGTTCCATTCCTTCTCATGGCTCCTGGGGTTCCAGTCTCGAGGTCCCAGCCCTAGGACACACGCTGCTGTACATGTCTCTTCCCAATCTGTGTAGATTCTGCTGGAAAGGGAAGCCCATTCCTCTATCTTATACAGAAATACATGTGTGCACATGAACACATGTACACACCTGCATATGTGTGCACTGGACACATAGACCATGTACTCACAACCACCAGCACACATGTGAACATTCACGTGCATGTAAACGTGTGAGCACATGAAGACATGCATGAATTAGTACACATGTGTCAGCACATACGTGTACATGGAGAGGCACGCAGACCTCCCCCCAAGCTGAGCCACGCCAAGTATCTGTCCAGGTGACCGGCTGTGCTGAATTCCGGTGGCCAGAGGGAGATGAGAGAATTTTGGAGAAAGAGCAGAGCCAGGCATTTCCGTTCCATGCAGCTCCTTCCGCTCCTGTCCTGCCACCCCGACCAGCCAACAGTGGCTTCCTGTCTCTCTCCTGGCATCTCTCTTCTCCTCTCTTCCCCTGTCTCATCCTCCTCTTCTTGTGTTTGGCAAAGCAGTCAACCCACGTGTTGTAGGAGCCCTCACCATACATAGCTTCTTTCAGCCTTTACTACCCCAAAATCATCTCAAGGTGTTTTCCAAAAACCATGGTGGTTTCCTCCTTGAGAAGAATTCTGATGCCTGTTAATTAGATCATGGGCTTTTTCAAATCTCTTTCTGTAGTAAGAAGGAATCAGTGCCCCTCATAATTCCAAAAGACACAATCCTGAACACCATAATCCCAAGTATTGAAATCCCAAAAGATCAGAAACCCCAGAGCCTAAAATTCTGAAAATCAGAAACCCAAAAATTAAAATCCTGAGTATTGAAATCCTGAAAACCCAAATCCCAAAAACTTCAAACCCAAAAGAGCAACACCCTGTAGAAATGAATGTGAAAAATTCTCTAAGGAGAGCCCTGCCCTAAAAGAAAAATAGCACCTGTCGGTCGAGATGCAAGACTTCAAAATTCAGTTAACAATCGTGAAAGGCAACCGGCTCAATTGCCTTCACGCAATTGCCCTTAAACTACCCCATAATACACCTTTTCATATTTCAAATATTTGTTAGTGTTTTGTTTTTTGATTTTGTTTTGTTAGGGGGTGGGACTTTTTTTGCAGTTTTTTTTCCGACTATTTTAAGTTGTCAGCTTTAGTTTTTACAATTCACTATGCTAAGTATTTCATTATTGCATCATTACCAGTCCCAGAGGCATAGATTGCATGAACACTTTTAGAGAGCAGTCATTCACCTAAAGTACATCTTTGCAAATCTGATTCCACGAAAGCTGGCTTTGCATGTGAGCATCGTGCGTGTGCGTAAAAATGTTGAAACTTCCTCAATATATGAAGATGTCCCTTTTGTACATCTGCATTTGTATCACAAAATTTCTCAAGATCACCCTTTGGGTGACTGTGTTATGTGTTGGTGAGCCATAGTGGTTTTGATCAAGCTCGTCAAAAGCCTTAGGTGTCCATCATGGTATTTCAGATGACCGGTTATGAATTTAGGTTACCAACCACAGTGACATACAAGCATTTCACTTCTTGACCTATTTCTTTATGGACGTGATTTATCGCTCATAGCTCTTGTACTCACATGACTGTCATGAGCAGAGCTGACTGCTTATGCTGGAAAGATATGCATGTTATTATCACCTATTTCATTGTACAAAGTGGCCTATGAGCTGTTGCCATGGTTTTTTTAATTTCCAAAATAAATCCCCTTTTTAAATGTCAAGTAAATAACTTTTAAAGATTTTTTTTTCAGAATTAATTGAATATTTGAGATCTTAGACTTTAAGGACTTTGATCTTTCAGGATTTCAACATTCAGAATTCTGACATCCAAGATTGTATTTTTTGTCATTAGGTCCCAATTCCAGAAAGAACCTACTCTTTCAAAAAATTCCTTTCCTGGGCTAGCTTTCTGCTGTGGACCTTCAAGTGGGGTCTCTGTCACTTCCCGTGGAGTGCTGGGGGCCTCTCACCCGGATATTTTCGCAGGATGACCAGCAATACCAGAATTTCAGACATGGTGCGGGCCAGGCTATCTGCATTCTGCCCAACAGGGAAGTATTTCCAACGAAGAGGCAGCTCCCGGCAGTGGCTGATGAGTGTTTTTAATCCCTTGGGCCATTTTCCTACTGATCACCCTCTCCACACCTAGTTTAATTCCTCCTGAAGTGTGTCAGCCTGGAGTGGGAGCTGGGAAGCCTGTGGACGTGACCATGACACGGTGACCTGGGAGTCCTCAAAGGCCAGTGGGTCAGGACACCAACAATTGATCCGGCCTCCTCAGGAATGTAGTTGAGCCTGTCATTCTCAGCACTGAACAAAGACTCCACCACTGAACGAGGACAGGCAAAATCCAGAGCACAGCACTGTCCCCATGAGGAAGGAAAGGAATGGAATTTATCATTAGCTTCAAAGTAGGTTCATCATGGATGTGCAAAATTTTTGATGGCTCAAATGTCCGCACTATTTAATCTGTAGAGTAAAAGAGTAATAGAAACTCTCCAGCTTCACATTTTGCCCCCTTTGGAATCCAAAGATCAAATCACCAAGGAATTTCAGGAATCTTCCCATGCATTCAACTTCTGTTGAGTTGATGATGAGGACTTTGGAATATGGCGCCAGACTTGGAGTCCTCTACCAAACATATGGAAACTCAGGCTTAACAGAAGCTCAAGCCAACATGTTTTAGAACATCAAGTAACAGTTGTTCCTACTTTGCAGAAGCAGCTTCAAGACCTGTCATCAATCAAGTCAAGTTTGGGCAAGACTTCCCATACCTCATCACCCCAGCCACACCAAAGCCACAGGCTGTCCATGTAAAAGTGTAGATTCTGTCTCCATGTCCTTGGCACCTCTACTAGAGTTCACCTCACTGTTCCGTGTCTAGGTCAGCAGTCCCCAATCTTTTCGACACTGAAGGCCAGTTTTGCAGAGACAATTTTCCATGGATGAGGATGGCATGGGGTTCAGGATGACCCCAAGGGGCACACGATGTGGGTCCCTCACATACGCAGTTCACAGCAGGGTTTGTGCTCCTGTGAGAATTTAATGCTGGCATGGATATGATGGAGGTGGTGATGGGAGCCATGGAAAGCAGCTGTAAATACAGGTGAAGCTTCACTCATTTGCTGTCACCTCCTGCTGGGTGGGCGGGGGCCACCTGGTCTAGGAGGAAACAGGTTGTGTGGCACTAGGACGGAGGTGCGCACCACAAGTAAGCGAACACTCCAGCTGCCCTTTTAGAAGCATCTCACCTGGAAGCAGAAATGAATTTCTCTTGGCTGGGTGCAGGAGAAAGAGGTTGGATTCTGTTGTGAGCTTCCAGTTCTGCAGAGCCTCCCTTTGAAGTCTGAATTGGAAGGACTGTCTGTCTGTGCAGCGTCACAGGACAGGGAACCGGTTTCTTCCCAAGAGGTTTCTTGCCAGTGCCTTGCAGTGGACAGAGTCGATACCAAAATGCACTGAATTTGGGAAAGGATTCTCTTTCCCAGTCAATCCCAATGATGCATGTCCTTCGAGTGACCCAGTATTCAATGTTTCAGAATTCAAGGCCTTGTCAAGGCTTGGCTATGAAGAAAGAAGTCTGTCATGGGCCATATTCTGTGGCTGAATGAGACCTTGTCGAATGTCTATTTATTGCAAATGATATTTAGCCCTATCGGAAACACAACCAGCAAAGCATATGAATCGTTTGTGACTTATCAAGTTCAGAAAGGTAAAACAACTTGTTCAAGGTCACTGCAAGTGGACACAGTTCAATCTCATTTTGCATGATCCAGAATTATTGGTGTGCCTTAGTCTATTTGGGCTACTGTAACAAAATATCTACAAACCAAGTGGCTTTAACAAAGAGATTTTATGGGAGTGCAAGATCAAGGTGCCAGCATGGCTGGTGTCGATGATGGCTCTGTTCCTGGCTTGCAGACGGCCACCTTCTTGTTGTGTCCTCATATGATCTCTCTTTGGTCCCACAGAGAAAAGGAGACACAGCCCTGACACCCCTTGTTCTCTCCTTAAATAAATTCCACTGTGTCTCTTTAAGGACTACAACATCATTTTTTTTTTTTTATGTGGGTACCGGGAGTCAAACTCAGGACCTCTCACTTGCCAGCAGGCGCTTATGCCGCTGAGCTATCTCACCGGCCCTACAACGTCATTTTATGGAACACATATAGATAGTAAAAAGTTTACTATAACAAGGCAAATTAACGTGGCCATCATTTCACATAGTTACCTATTTTTTGTTTTTTTTTTATGACACGAACGCCTAACATCTACTCACTTAGCTTGAATCTTATGTAGGGTATAGTGGTATTACCCATAGTTCCCATGCTGTACATTCCTGGTCTCATTCTGTTATCCTTCCCATCCAATGCTTTGTGTCTTCCCACCTCTCTCTCTCCATTTCTTCCTCTTCCCCGGCAACTACTGTTTTGTTCTCTATTTCTATATATTTTAGTTTTTAAAAATATTGCTCAAGGGGCCGGTGAGATGGCTCAGCAGCGTAGGCGCCTGCCTGGCAAGTGCGAGGGCCTGAGTTTGACTCCCAGAACCCACATACGAAGAAAGGGCTGGTGATATCACTCAGTGGCACGGGCACCTGCTGGCACATGAGGTCCTGAGGTCGACCCCCGGTACCCACAAAAAAAAAAATTGCACATATAAGTAAAATCACACATATATTTTTTCTGTGTCTGGTTTATTATACTCAGCATAGTGATCTCTAGTTTCATCCATGCTGTGGCAAACAACAAAATCTTTTTTGCTGAAAAATATTCCAATATATATATGCACCACAGTTTCCATATCCATTTGTCCATCAATGGACATTTAAATTCTTCCCATATCTTGGGTGTTGTCGATATTATTCACAATAGGATCTTTCATATGAAGATACTACTCATTGATTAGGGACCTACGTTCATATTCTCATGTAACCTTAATTACCTCCTTAGAGGTTTGGATTTAAAAGGTCCCCCAAGAGGCATGTGGTGGATTAACTAATGATCAACTTGTGACACCCAGCTGAACTGAGTCAGGATGGTGCTGGGTATGGAAGACCCAGCTGAGGATTGTTGCCAACAGCATAAAAGCAGAACTGGAGGGGAAGATGGTGTGCTGTTGATTCTCCTGGAGAAGCTTGTCACACTGGCTTTCCTGATAGGAATTCAGTTGTTCTCATCGTAGGAGCTCTGGTCCTCACTGTCACTGAGGATGGCTGCAGTTCTTTTCCAGGGAGCTCTGGTCTTTGCTTTGAGCATCGCTTCCTAGCTCCAGTGCAGATCCCTCGGCCTGCTGGCACAGATCCTTCATCCCACTGGTGCAGACTTTCTAGCTTCCACCGCTGACCTTTGGGCCTTCCCAGGGCAGATCCTTGATACGGACTTGCATGAGACATTGTCATGGGTTCTAGACCTCCAGCTGGACTTGTGGAGGGCATTGCCATGGGCTCTAGGTCTACAGCTGGACTCATGCAGGACATTGCCGTGGGATCCAGGCCCTCAGCTGGATTCTTTGGGTCTCTAGTGTGTGGACAGATCTCCCGCACTCTTTTGCATCTGACTCTTTGGGTAAATATTATAAAAGAATCCTACAAATTTTGTGTCCTGTATTAAATGTTTTTCCTTGTAAACCCTGACTACAACAAGGTGCATGTGTTCCGAGGTAAGGTTTTTGGAAGGCGATTAGATTGTGGGAACTCTAACTTCATCTATGGATTAATGCATTGATGGAGTTAGTATTTGATAGCATTACTGGGGAGCAATGGAAGCCTAGGAGGTGGGATCGGGATGAAGGGATTGGGTCATGGAAGCATGCTCTTGCGGAGTGTATCTTGTACCCTTCCCCTTCTTTTCTGGCTTTTTCCATCTCTGTCTGCTTCCAACCAGCCATGAGGTAAGCAGCTTTTCTCTGCCATGCCCTTCCGCCATGATGTTTCTGCCTCACCTACAAGCAATGGAGCCAGCTGACCAGGGACTGAAACTTCTAAAACCATGAGCCAAAGTAAACCTTTCCTCCTTTAACTTGACTTTGTCAGGCATTTTTCCACAGTGACAGGAAGCTGACTAACAGACCCCCCCCACCTCTAAACACAAAACCTACTCAGGATTTCAATAAATGAATTTGTGGGGATAAAAATATTCAGTACAAAACATGGTCTTTCTCCCACGTTATGCTACCTCTCTACATCAATTAGAAGAAAGGTCACATTAACATTTTCAATATTTTCAATCACAACATCCTAAACTTTTTCATCCTTGCACAGGGGCCATGCCAATCTTCTTGGTATCGTTCCGATTTTAGTATATGTACTGCCAAAGTGAGCACCCTAAACTTTTTCATTAGACTTTTTTCTTCCTTATTTATGAAATACAGATAACAGAAACAATCAAAAAACAAGAACACACATTAGCAAGATAAATTCACTGCTTTTCTTGATGATTTCTTCAAATCCCTGCATAGTTGAAGCTCTCTTTTAATCCCTTGTCAGTCGTAGAGATTACAGATGTTTTCTCCCAGCCTGGCACTTTACCTACATCTCCTTTCCTCGAGCAGAGATTCTTCATTTTAGAGTGATCATCAGAACAGGATGGGGACAGATATATTTGGAAGAACAGCCTGGCATTTAGCTTTGCGGGCATGGGTCAGTAACAAGCTGAGCCCGGCTAACCAACAAATCTGGAACTCACTCAAAACATTGTAGATTCAACACAGGCCCCAAAAGAATATGAAGCAGCAAATCAATGAAAAGCAGGAACAAGAGAAAAATAAGATTTGCTCCCAATGGTGAAAGATGTAATCTTTCTCTAATACTTTCTATTCCCTTGCAGAGCAGAAATCATTATTCTGAGTGTACCATGCTCGCAGAGGGAATTTTGAAATACACGGGTGGGATTTGGCACAGCCTTGTGCCTTCCTGTGTGCGGCTCCTGGCACTCACAGACAGACCTGGCCTGGGCACTGTGCGCGGGGCGGGAGAACCCAGGAAGCAGCTGCTGACGGCTCATGCGTTCTGCTCCATGCTGGGCAGGGAGCTGTCCACATTCCTGCACTGCTCATAGCACCTCATCTGGGCCCTGCCTAGGGGCTCCCCTTCCTCAAGGGGGTTCCCTAAGGATGCTAACCCAGGACATCTTACCCTTAGGTCTCAGGAACAGCAATGCCTTCATGCATTTGTTCCACTCCCTGTACTCAACAGAGGAAGCGACTACTCCAGGAGAAGTTCCAGAATAATCCTCCAGAACAGTGGCTCCCAATCTTTTTGGCACCAGGGACCAGTTTCATGGGAGATAATTTTCGTGGGCCAGGGGTGGGGACTGTTTGGGGATGATTCAAAGGAACCCTCAACCCAGATTCCTCAAATTCGCAGTTCACAGTAGGGCTCAAGCTCTTATGAGAATCTGGCAGGAAGCGGAGCTCCAGCCGTGAGGCCAGTGATGGGGATGAGCCGTAAATACAGACAGCTTCCCTCCCTCACCCTCTTTCACCTCCTGCTGTGCAGCCCCCAGCCGAATGTCCTTGCTCACCAGACAGTGTTTTCAAGATCTACATAGTAGGTGCAGCACTTTTTCCTAGGGGCTTTTAGCAGGGTCAGTGCAAGGCGCCCCATAAATCATGCATGTGTCTCATTGTAGGTTAGCACCCAACAACACTGAGTAGAGAGAGTGACATAGAGTTTTCTGGACCCAAAGTCAGACAACCCCTGGGCAAGGGAACTTCACCCAAGTCTGGGTCTCCAACCTGCAAGGACAGCCCTCTAGGGACTGGATGTCCTGCACCTGAGTTCAGTGCTGCTCTAACCCGGCAACTCACACCCACCCCGGTTTGTGCTAGGGTGACGGGGCCGTGTGTTCCTGGAGCAGGGGTCTGAGTAGGAGGTCTGGGGGTGGGATAGGAGTGTGGGAGAGGGCACAAGGAGTGACATGTGCAACTAGTGATCAGTACATAATATTTAAGCATGAAGCAAGCAGCCATGGTAGGAAGAGGAATCCAGGACCTGTCCTGAGTTTGTGCAGCCATGAGAAAGAGTGGCGCTTTATACAAAATGTCCAGAATAGGCAAATCTATAGTCAGAAGCAGATTAGCAGAAGCCCCCGACACTGCCCTGCCTGGCGTTTCACCTGAGAGCCAGCCGGGCAACGCGGTGCAGACTCGACGTGGCTCATCACTTTCTTCTGAGCGCATGAAGTCACTTCCCCAGAGCAGCTCTGTCATCGCCACATGATGACTTGTTCATTAACAAGGGTGAATAATGCCTCAACACACCAGCGGACTTTCCCCCACGCTGCCGGGGACAGATGACAAGGAGCAATTTCACCTGCCGACTTGGAAAGAGGCAAGTGGCTACGAAGCCTTGAATCGCTTGATTCACAGCTGGGAGTGATGACTGAACACCTCCACCAAAGCTGTCCGGACAACACTGGGGACAGGAATGAACGCACTTCCCAAGGGTGTGGGTTCCCTGAGTCTCCAAGTCCCCTGGGTCAGGCGGAAGCAGAAGAACCAAGAATAGTAGGTCCACCTTCTCTGTTCAAGACCAATTTTTTTCTATATTCACATGGAAAACATACCTTTGCACTTTCACTTTATCAGTGAAATTTATATCATCACAATTAAACCTTAGTTTTACCCTTACCGTGTGCGTCAGTCAGAATTCTCCCAGCAAAACAGAACTTGTGATGCATATTCTCTCTCTCTCTCTCTCTCTCTCTCTCTCTCATTCTCTCTCTCTCTCACACACATACACACACACACACACACACACACACACACACACTACCAGGGATTATCAAAATACATAATGAATGTTTCATTCTAAAAAAATTTATTACAGCAAAAGACACACTGCTACTCATCTCCCTGAAAATACAATGGTACCTCTGTTCATCAACCCTTCTGTTTGGAAACAATTTGGTTTGCAAACAGAAGTGTTTGGCAAAATTTTGTTTTTGTTTGCGAACTCTGCATCAGATGACAAACATGACCATGGCCATCTTTCCCACATCAACACGAACACGGCCATCTTTTCCAGAATTGTGGAATGAATTAAGTTTGTGAGCCGAGGTACCACTGTACTCCCCCTCGCTTAAAACACACGTCCCATTGTTCGTGCCGCTTTCTGAAGCAGTTCTGGAGTCTTCTTTCTTGGGTGTCTTTATGAAATGTGATAAAAAATATGGTGACTGCTGCTACTGATGCCATCCAACAGAAAGGAAGCTCATAAAAACATGACGCTGTGTCCTCATCCACCTTACACACCAGATCTGACATCATGTGACTTCCGGCTCTTCCTCAAAGTCAAAATGACCAAGAAAGGTCAGCATTTAAAATCAGTTCAGGACATTGAGGCAGCCACTAAAGACACTCAAGAAAGAAGATTCCAGAGCTGCTGCAGAAAGTGACAAGAACAAAGGGATGAGTGTGTGTGAAGCCAGGGGGAGGATTCTGAGGGGGATTCGTGGCAAGGAGTCTTTTACTGTAATACATTTTTTTTGGGGGGTACCGGGACCCAAACTCAGGACCTCGTGTACCAGCAGGTGCCTGTGCCGCTGAGTGATATCACCAGCCCTTTTTTCATATGTGGGTACTGGGAGTCGAACTCAGGACCTCGCACTTGCCAGGCAGGCGCTTATGCCGCTGAGCTATCTCACTGGCCCTGTAATAAATTTTTAGGCTTAAACATTCACTGTATTTTTCAATCACCTCATAAATATGTGATTTTATAAATATATTAAATTTATATATAAAAAGTATGTTAAAATTATACACACATGTGTTAAGCTTAGACAGAAAGAGAGACTCCAAGGACCTGGCGCACACTCCTGCGGCCCTGCCAGTCTGAAGTCGCAGGGCAGGGGGGAGGCTGGAGACCCTCAGGCAGGAGTTGATACCGCTGTCTGCTGGTGGAATACCTCCCTCCCACAGAACCTCAGTTTCCCTCCTGATGCCTTCCACCAATCAGATGTGGCCCACCCAGTTAAGGAGCTCGTCTTCGCTGCCCACAGTCCACTGGCTTAGGTCTTCACCATGTCTACACAGCCCCTCCCCACAACACCAGGCCAGCACTTCACTGAATCAAGAATTAGCAAACTGGGGCCTGCAGGCCAAAGCCAGCCCACCACCTGTTTTTGTAAATAAAGTTTTATTGAAACACAGCCACATCTGTTTCTTTATACATTGTCTGTAGCTAATCTCAGGCTTTAATGGCAGAGCTGAGTAATTGCTCAGATGGCCCCAAAGCCTAAAATACCTGCTGCATGGCTCTTTACGATAAAAGCTGGCCAATCCCTGGATCCTGCGACAGCCTCATCAATGAGAAAGCGCTTGTCCTCTTGCCTTCAGGAGCAGCAGACAGGGAAGACTGCTCTTAGAGTTCGAGAGCTAAAGGGATAGAAGGAGACAAGTTAGCAACTATTGTGGGTTTTAAGGCTGCCCACAAAGCCTTCCTCCACGCTGGCCTTTGGGACAATGGTTGTGGATTTCAAGGCTGCCCATGAGCCCTCCTCCACCCTGGCTTTTGGTAGGAGGAGGCCACCCGAGAAGGGACAAGTGCTTCCTGTGCAGACCCCGGGCAGAGCCTCAGATCGGGGTGCACTTCCGCAGTGTCTAACCTCTCTGTAAATACGGGGCTCAGCTGATGGTTCAGCTCCTTACTGACTTGCAGATCATATATAAAATATAATGACTCCACTAAACAGGCAGATTTCTCCCAAGGGCTTTGGGACCCAGGAAATCGGGTGCAGGACCTGGAACACAGGACTGTGTCGTGTTGCTTGAAGCTGGTGGAAGGGGGAACCATGTGTTCACACCACAGGAAAAGACCCCATGCAGTCAAGGAAGGAAGGGCAAACCCTTTCCGCCCATCTTCAGATGCCCAGGTCTCCAGGTGGGATGCAAGGCCAGAGTAGGCGCTGTCTCTGTAGGCTGATCCCGTGGGCAGGGCCATGCTCACACAAGAAACCACAAATCCCGAGCCGCAGGAGCCAAACGCCACACACAGAGCCAGCAGGTGTCATTTGCCCCTCGGAAGGGGCTCTGCTGTCCACCTCCAGCGGTGGCGAGTCGGAGCGAGCGCCCCAGGGGAGTCCTCACGGGACACCAGCCCAATGCGACAGTAGGGGAATGACAGCTTCGTGAAGTCCCACTTGTGGGCACAGCCATATTCGCAAGGACAGGCTTAGCAGGGGTGCTCAGCCCCTCTAAGGGCGGAGAGATGGCCCAACATTCCCAGCTCCAACTCATCCATGTTGGCCCACCTGCTCTTGGTAGGCGACTGCCCTGAATCCCAGAGCCCCATAGTGGAGAACCCACCCACTTCCAAGTGTTCACTTCTCTGGGAAAGGGTGGTGCCCACCTTTCAGCCAGCCCAGGAGCAATTTTCCAGAATTTCAAATTATCTACAGAGCCACGTGGCCATTTATCACGTTGATGCCAGCTCCTCCAAACCCTCACGCAAGGGAATCTGGCAACATGACATACTCTCAAGGGTAGGAAAAATGTTCCGTCTTCCCCATGCCCAAGGGAAACTAGAAACAACACTTGTTTTTCCCAGAATTTCATGCCAGGGGCATCATGAGGCCCCAGAGAGTGTTTTCATCAAAGGGAGGGAGGACAATGACAATTTCCAACAGGATGGGAACTGAGAAATGACTGAGCTGCTATTCAGAAACCTTGGCGCTGTCTTAGCTGCTCTCTGCCCTGGCTTCCAGAAATTTTATTATTGCTGTTGCTTTAATTTTTTTTTTTTTTAAGGAAACATCCTACTATGTTTTCAACAGTTGTCATGGAGAGTTGGCATCATAGAAACTTCCTGGAAAAAAATTAAAAAATTACTTAAATGGTTCACATCTTCAAGACACACACACACGCGTGCTCGCATGCGTGCACACACATGCACACAGACTTTGCAAGAGAAAAAGGAAGCAAAAATATTGTGATATGATCTATAAACTCATTTCTTTTTTGGCACCGGTTTGGGTTTTCACCATCTGTCATCACCTACAAATTATTGGCTTTTATTACAATGTTATGATTATACATGACAGTAAATACAAAACTTTAACAAATCAACAAAGCAAAATGAACAACACAACTGATAAGTGATTGGGAAACAGCTGCAAATTGAAGGTCTAAGGGATAAGCTGGGAACAGCCCCGGAAATCATATCTACACGCACGTGTCTTTGTATGGAGGTGATTTGTCAGCTCAAAGGCACAGGCTGATTACCAACCTCAGGAGACACGGCACGACTTCTAAGCTGTTTTAGGGAGAAGGATTACTGAATAATTCACAAAATCACTCAACAAATACCTACAAGTCCCGTAATGTTGGATGTTAAGACAAAACATTCTGCATTTTTCACAAATACATGCGTGCATAGAGCTTCTGCTCTCTCTTCCAACCATCGAGATCACCTGTGTTTTGGGAGTCAGGTAGAAAACGTACGGAATGCAAATGCACAGCGCACAGAACAGCGCCGGGATGCCATGCTGTGTGAGAAAATGGAACCTGCGCTCTGAGACTCCGAGCTCCAGGTTAACAAAATTACCATTCAGGAAGCTTGAGAAAGAAGGTGCGTAATTCCAAAAGCTATTTGTTCTTCTTAATGAGAAGGAGCTTTGCGGGAAGGTATCTAACAGGAGACAAAAGATCAGAAGAGAAAAATCACACCATCGTGCTTAGGCCACATATATCTCTTCTCTGTCCTGACATGTGTGCAGGACGCCTGCCCTTGCTGTCTCGCCCAATTCCACCCGCCACCCTGCCTGCGGGACAGGAGTCAGGGCAGATGACATGCTTTTCACTCGGGGCTATGTGCTATCTTCCCTTCATGTCCCATCTCACCCCTGGCCATACCCAGTGCCCAATCTCGTTTTTAATTCTTCTTTTCTTTCTCCCTTTCCTCCTTTTTTAGATACTCTTGGACATTTTTCCTTTTCCATAGTCTCTGTTTAGAAATTCACAACGTGTATGCGTGTCACTGGGAATTGAACCCAGGGTCTCACTAAGTTCTTAATTTGCCCACCCAGAAACCTCACCAACATTTTTTTTTTTTTTTTTTTTTTTTTTTTTTGCTCTTCACTAAGTCCTGAAATTCACTGGAAAACCAAGAAGAAGAAGCAAGCAGGAGAAGAAAAGAATATTAGAAAGGAAGTGGAGACAGGAAAAGCTACTCGCACAGCTGCCAGCACAAGGCCAGGCAGATGGGGCTCCTCAAGCTTCCTAGCCCCCCATCACAGCAACACAGGCAATGCGGGAACTCTCCAGTACCCTGCACAAGAAAACCCCTTCTCTCACCACACCTTGGAGGGGCTTTTGGTTGCATAGAGCTGCAGGCAGTGGAAGGCTGATTTTAACCTCTCCTTCCATTCCCACTGGTCCCAAATCCCTCCAGTACCTCACAAGACTCTCAATAATGTGGAGAGAAAGCCAGCATCCTTCCTTCTGGCTTTCCTTCCAGCCTACCTGGAAATCTTCCGAGAGACGCTCCAGTCGCACCTACGTCCACCCCCTACTCCACTTTGTGTGCACCCTACAAACAAAACTCCCCAGGGCTGTGGCCCCTGTCAGCAGCACTGACCAGTTGCCACCAGCAGTGGCCAGTTGCAGGTGTGGGTCCTGGTGAACCCCATCTCTCCTTACCAGATGTGTAGGTTTCCTGTTGCCATGGCAATGAGCTACCACAATCCTAGTGGCTCAACACAACACAAACTCTATCGTACAGCTCCGGAGGTCAGAAATTTGACATGGAGAATCGAGGGCCAAATAGAGGTGTCAACAGATCTGGTTCCTTGGCAGCTTCGGGCACACTCATCAGTCCCCAGGGAAGACTTGGTGTTTATAACTCCTGGGAACCAGACCCAACTTTGTGGATAGGAAGAGACTACACAAATTGTCCCCAAGACACACATTCTTGGGAAGCTCCATGACAGGCCCAGGAATGCAGAGGAAGGTCTGCAAGAAATGGGCTACTGCAGACCCCCCAGACGCCCCTGTGAACAGCCCCTCCTGTCCGCAGGTGTCCCCTCCACATTACAGCCTTTAGATCCTTCAGTTTGGTTTTCCCAGCTGCGAAGCCTGTGGTCCATGTGTCCTGCTAGGACCGTCACACTCTCCCCCAGCTAAATTCCAAGGCATCCAGCTCAGAATAGGCTGAAACCTGAGCTCAGGTGACCGGAGCTGGAGGACGGTCCCAGGTGGGTTGGCAGATGGATCGATGGCTCCTCTACAGCCAAGCTCCCTTCAGAAGCTGGAGAACCAACAAGGCCATCACTCAGTGGCCAGTGCACACTGTCACACCCTTGTCCTCAGAGTGGAGCAGAGGAGGGACGGGGAGTGGATGAAAGCAGCTGGTGCCCGCCACTCTGAGATGCCCCCAAGCCCAGCATCTCATTGGCCTTAGGATATGCTGGCATCCACTCTTGCAGGGCCTCTGTTGTCTGAAAGTGCCACCAGCTCCCACAACATGGGACCCAGTGAGCAGCCACCAGCAGGGTGCACAGCTCCGCCACAGCTGGGCAGGCCTCACTGCTGGCCTCTGTGGTTGTCACCCCCTCCCCAGAAGGACCAAGCCCAGGAGCGCCAGGACTGTGAGTCCTCCTTCCCCTGGCCCAGCAACTAGCAAACAGCACTCAGCTAGGACACAGGGGACAGGCTCCCAGCAACGGACCCTCTGCTCCCCAGGACAGGGACACCTGCATGACCACAGTGCCCCTCTGCCACCATCCTCTCTCGCAAGCCCACCAGAGATCCGGGGTGAGTCTCCACTCCTTCCTGCCCACGCTGGGACACAGGATGCTCCCAGAAGCAGCACAGACAGGTGAGGCTGGAGGCTGGGGACACTCAGGGGGTGACAGTCACTTGCTCAGTCCTCTGCAAAGCTGCCTACTGCTGGGGACACAATGACTGGGCACTTGGAGAGGTCCCGCATTGGCCACAGTCCTTCTCCTCCCCAGGAGACATGGTCTTCGTCCTCCCCCAGCTCCTGGCCATCACAGTGGCAGGGCCACAGCCACATGAAGCACACAGCCTTGCTCTTTCCTGGTCTCTGCCTCTGTGCGTTATGTAACTTACTCACTGGCCAAGTGCCTTGGATCCTGGCTCTCCCCAGACATTGGACTTTGGGGAATTGTGCTCCATGCCCCACACCCACTGTCCATTGCTGTCCCTCAGTCCTGCTGTGACAGCTACGTCCCAGCCCCTCTGCTCCCACCCCACGGATGTGCTCTGCAGCTGTCAGGCAGCCCCAAGTGAAGCTGATGGCCAGGGACATGCCATGCTTCAGGGTGCCATGGTCTCACGGGGCATCAGCTGCAGCCCGGAGCTGGTCAGAAAGGGCCAGCAAGGTCCCAGTGTGACACCCCGAGATGGAAAGACTGGGAGCACAGGAGGAAAAGCAGCCACAGCAGCGGGCCAGAGGGATTCAGGCTTCCTCCGGCTCGTGAGAGGCATCGGAAAATATAATTTAAATGGATCCAGAAAGCAGGGCACCATGAATGTTACGACTGGTGGGGATCTTCACATACTCACCACAAAGTCACCTGGTGGCACACTCGTTACCCCTGCCCGCTGGGAGGCTGAAGTAAGAGGATCACAAGTTCAAGCCCAGCCTGGACAACTTAGCAACTTAGCGAGATCCTGTCTCAAAATAAGCTGACGATGTAGCTCAGTATGAAGGCCCTGGGTTCAATCCCCAACACCAGGAAAACAGAAAAGAACCCGGCCTACAGAACTAAGAACCAATGGTGGTGACCATGGACAGAGTCTGCCTGGAGTGGCTTTCTGCTCTGATCACGGGATGCGGTACAACTCCACCAGACGGTGGGACGATGGGCAGTGTCTCTGAAGCGGAATTACTGGGGACACGTCCAGAAAAACGGAGAGCCCATCAGACTAAGCTCTTACTCAGTGAAATGTATAATAATAACTACCGCAACATACTAAATCCATACGTTCCTAAAAATATTTAGAAGCTCATTGCTGACAAATGGAAGGTAGTGATGGCCCACATCACTATTTGAAACTGAGAAACAGAATCAGGTATTGGTCACGCTTTGCCTTCAGAGTGTGAGCCTCAGATTAACAAAGGACTTGATGCAGAAAAGCATCCCATTTAGGAGCGAAGAGGAAGTGATCTGGTGTCACATTCTAAAGTCCTGATGGATCAATGGATTGAGGCAAGAGTCATCGCAAAAGACAGCCTGACACTAGACGCAGTGACACCTACGAAGTCACCCTGACATTCCTCAAAATCTGCACTTGAATATGATTACACTTCTTGATTTAACTACTAAAGTACAGGACAACAGAAGACAGAGACACGTGTTAGACGGAATCAGGGGGTTACCTCAGCAATATCTTATATATGTCTGCTACACACACACATACACATATATATATATTTTTGAGCACACCATGTGTATGTGTATATATATGCATACCATTTATATATATATATATATATAAAATATGATGAATGTTTAAATTTTTAAAATTTATTATAGTAAAAGATACATTGCCTTTAATCCGCCCACCCAAAATCCTCCCCCTCACTTAAAGCACATTCACCCATCCTTCTTGCCACTTTCTGAAGCAGTTCCAGAGTCCTTGCTCCTGAGTGTCTTTAGTTATAATAATGTGACTGCTTTGATGAATCGATTCAAAACGTTTCCCTTCCATGGCCGTTTTGACTTTGAGGAAGAGCCAGAAGTCACACGGTGCCAGATTCAGTGAATAAGGTAAATGATGACCCACTGTAATGTTTTTATTTGACAGAAATTGCTATAAATGTTTGATCATTGAGGGGTAATCATAAAATATGGTGAATTTTTGAATTTAAAAGAAATGTATTGCTGTAAACGACACATTGCATTAATCCTCCTAAAATACTCAAAATCCTTCCCTTCACTTCGAACACACTTATCCCATCATTCTTGGCAATGTGTTTTATTGGAAGTTTTTTTATTTATTTAAACATTCATTGTCTCTTTTGATCACTGTGCGTGTGTGTGTGTGTGTGTGTGTGTGTGTGTGTGTGTGTGTGTGTGAAATTACAGGGCAAATACATTGATTTCTTCAATAAATAAATTCAATACAATGAAAGAAAAGTATGTGAACAAATCTAAGTGAAACAACCCTGTTTGAATTCCAACAAAAACTCTCAAAAAAAAAAATTCGTAAAACATTTAGTGATACTTAAAAGCATTGTTTTTACATGAAAGAACTGGTTTCGTGGTTTTTTTGTTTTGATTTGCATTTTGGTGCCAGGGATCCAGCTCCAGGCCTGTGCGCACGAGGCAAGCACTCTACCAGTGAGCCGAATCTCTAGCCCACAAGTTATTTGTTTTTAAGTTCTTTGTTCCTTATCTTTCAGATACTACATACTGAAGTGTTTAGAGGTTAAATTATATGATTCATTGAAACTGTTTCCAAATACAATATCTGGTAGGAGTGGGGATTAAAGGGGTAAAAGAAACAAGATGCAGGATACACGCATGTTTGGAAACGTGACAGTGAAACCCATTATCTTGTACAATTAACATGTGTTAATAATTATAATAAAAATGAAAAAGAAACAAATTGGCCATGTGCAGTATCGATAATTATGGAAACTGAGTGGCCAGTATACCAGGTTCGTGATAAAAACAACTGCTCTCTAATTTAGTGTATGCTTTTAAACTTCCATAATAAAAGTTTTTTAAAATCACGCCTACAAATAATTTTCAGTGACAGGGAAAATGCTTATGATACAATAGTAGGGAAAAAAAGCAAGAAAAATATCAATTCAGCAAGATCCAAGCTACACAAATCGGTATGCCCTATGCCAATATGTTCAAGGTAGTTACTTTGGGAGGTGGCATTATCAGAGATAAATTTCATTCCTTACTCTACACTCTGATTTTCCAACTTGGATAACTCAGGGAAACAGACTTTATTCTAATTTTATGAGTGGATGAACTGGGCACCATTTGAAATAACACCCTTGAGTCTGGAGTACTATGTCAAAGAACCAACCCTCATGGGGCTAGTGCCACCCCATGGGCCATCTTAGCTCTTACAACTCACATCAAGCATGACATGGTAAGTGTGTCCTTCAGTCTAACACAAGGCTCTGTACCTTGCAATGAAGTAAATATTTACTTATTCTTCCAAAGTTCCACTCACTATTACCAAGAGAATGAAAAAGTTCCATAATGACACATATATGACTCCCTGGATGTCCCCACAGGAACAGAGCCTGGCATGTGATTATTAATAGGCACCCATTGTTCGAGAAACTTCTGTTCATGAGATGATTTAGACATTTCCTTTACTTTGTTTTGGTGAAAGATAAGATGCTAAAGATTCCACACACTCTTTGTTCCTTTTCTCCACAGCAAAGTGGAGTTCATCCCTCAACATGGCGGAATGCACCAGGTTATCTTGACAAGTACTTCCTCAGAAGCCAGAGCCAACCACCTCCTTCAAGCAAGGGACTTGGTTTCCAGGGGAGTATTTGTGTACCAGGAATTTGTATTCATTGCCTTCTTCAGCACCTTTCTTTAAAACCACATGAAAGGAATGCATGTGGAGGTATGAGCAGGTCTTATGTTACCTACCAGCCTAGAAAGTTCCAGAACATTCAGACCTTCTCCTCCCCCATGGAATCCTTTACACCCTGGAAGGATCTGGCTGGATATTTTTCTCCATGATCTCTTGGATTTCTTCCTGGGTTTGTTTTGTTTTGTTTTACTTTGTTTTTCCTCTTTTAGCTCTACTGCCTGAGGACGATTTGATCTTTCTGGTAAAATTTTAACTTGGGAATTTCTTGGATTTCCTGCTTGGAGATTATCACACCAGCATCTCCATATGGCATCTGTGCATGTTCCTTCCCTCCAAGGTCTGCGCCAGGCTCGACAAACACCCTCCGGTGCTGGAAACCCCTGTTCATCCATGGGCAAACAGAGACCCCAAGAGGCCTCGCCTAGGAGCTGGACTACCGCTCTTCTTCCTCTCTCTCCTCCCATCCTCCTCTTACTGCTCTCCTTCCCTCGTTCTCTTCTCCCTCTCCATCCTCCCCTTCCTCCCTTCCTCTCTCTTCTCCTCCTCCTTCCTCTTACCCCTCATCTTCCTCTCCCTCTTCTCCTTCTTTCCTTCTCCCCCGACCCACAGGCCTGCCTGCCAGGACTGCATCTACCCCAGGATTAACGAGGCAGCCCTTGGAGCAACTTTCAAATCAGTTTTGTGAGCTGGAACTGCAGTTAACAGGGGTCTGAATACAGGGATCTAAAGCGCCCTGTAAGGGGAGGTGCTTCTCCTGAAGAGTTCAGGAAAGCAGACACGAGCTCTGACCATGCAGCCCCCACCCGATCTGGGCCGGATCAGGCCAAGGTCAAGCGGAAGTTCTGACTCACGGATTCCGGGTCCACGCCGACAGTGTCCAGGTGGTGGAGGGGGAAAGCAGAGCTGCCCGGAGAACCCACTGGCTGCTGATGGCTGCAGCTTCCGGGCACCTGGGACATGACAATGTGCTACGTGCAGAAAACACACCAGCTCTGAGGGCTAGAGTGAAACAAAGCATGTAAAATATTTCCTGAATCTCTTCTGTACTGACTGTGTGGTGAGAGGATAAGAGCTTGGATATATTGGGTTAAATATGCTTTATTATCAAAGTTCATTTCACTGTCTTCCTTAGTCTTTAAAGTGCGACCATAAGAAAATGTTACATTCTGAAAGCACATCGTATATCAGTTACAGTGCTGCTCTGTAAGTGTTCCCAAGCTTTATAGCTGTAATTCTTTTTTTTTTTAATACAGGTACCGGGAGTCGAACTCAGGACCTCGTGCTTGCCAGGCAGGGGCTTATGCCGCCAAGCTATATGACCAGCCTTATAGCTGTAATTCTTAAGAAAACTCTCAGAGGTTATCTTATCGTTGTTTACCTCATCCTTGAAAATTCCATTTCTCAGCCTGCCAAAAGGGTCTCGTCCACCTCTTCTCATTGGAAAGCAGCAAGAAAAAGTGCTGATCAAAGCTAGATTTTTTATTGATTTTTATATTTTGATTGACAGAAAATATTTGTACATATTTATATGAAACCAGGTATTTGTCTGTCACAAATTGTCCCATTTGGTGGCCAAGGCTTCCTTTCAATATTATCATGGTGGCTTTGGATTTAACCCAGCCAATTCTAGGTGTTGGACACCCATCCTTATTAAAATTACTCAAGCGCATTCAACAAGATACTGTCCAGACCTGCTACTACCCAGTTCCTGAAAAAACCATCAAACGTGGGTAGAGTCCCAGGCTGAGCTTGCTGATAACAGAACCCAGTCAATATCTTTTTTTTTTTCTAGTGATACCTTCTTCTGCCCCTGCCAGCTGAAAACATCTTTCTTCTTAGCAGAAATTTCGGAAATAGAAGGGTGTTTCTCAGGCGTCAAGACTGAGGCAAACATTGGCTAGATGGCTCCAAAGGATTTTGCAAAGACTTTCCACCCTTGATTTCCAAAGCTAAGGCTGCTTGTGCAACACTTGTGCAGAATGCGTGGGCTGCCTGCGTGAAGCAAGCGTTTCCAGGAATGTTTGCTTTGCAGAAGTGAGCGTGTGTACTCCCCCTGCTTGAAAATTTCCACATGTCCACTCAATGCCTGGAGGGCTAGGCAGACACACGGCCACCTCTCCACGGATGGCCCTGGTTTTGCTCACAGTGCATCTTCTGAGGAGCTGCCCATCTGTGATCTGATGTCTCTTGGTTTGCTGTGACTGTCACCCCTACAAGTTGTCACCAGTGAAGGCTGATCACACAAAGACTAGGCGCAGACAGGTCATCCCACAAAATCAAGAACAGAAAAGACCCTGGACTGCCCTGCGCCCATGTTTATGGTTTGAATTATGTCCCCAACTTGAAGCCAAGTTCAAGTCCTAACCCCTAATATCTCAGAACATGACCTGATTTGGAGACAGGGTCTTTGTAAGGGCAATCAAGTAAAAATGAGGTCATCGGAGTGGGCTGAAGCCACTGGGCTGGTGTCCTAAGCTCGCACAGAGAAAGGACCACCGGGGGAGGCACAGAGAACCCACGAGAAGACTGGGATTCTGCTGGCCCTGCCAAGGAGCACCTGGCGCTGCCAGAAACTACAGAGAGGCCTGGGTCCCATCCTGCCCAGTGGGGACTCAGTCCCACAACACCTTCAATGGAGACCTCTGTCCTCCAGAATTTGGAGAGAATAAAATTCTATTGTTATCAGCCACCTCATCTGTGCTACTTTATGACGGCAGCCCCAGGGCTCTCATGCCAGCCTGAATCCTGAAAGGTCCCAAGCCTGGTTTAGTTCCATCTCTCTGGCGAGTCTCCCAATCTGTGTCTGAGATTTGGTGGCACAACTGATACTCCCGGTGCCTTAAGAAGGTATTTAATATAGAGGCGTAAGAGTTGACAAGAATAGAGGATTCGAATTTCAAATACATAGCACACCCTTTTTTAGTGTATGTATACCCCAAATATTGCATGAGACATGCTAAAAATCTGTTTGTTACATATCTGAAATTCAACTTTAACTGGCGTCCTGTGTGTTTCCTCGCAACCTAGATAGAGAGCGTGTTTGGAGTGCATTGAACTCCCTGGAAAAGGCATGAGCTGGTTGCCACGAGGTGCGCTGGGAGAATTTCCATGAGGCTGGACCAAGAGACAGAGTTCATTTTCTGCTATTGGAGCCATGCTGGTCACTTCCACCATGAGGAACAGCAACTGAACTGCCCCAGGAGAAAGCAGTTCTGGCATTTTCTAGGCAGATAAAGTATTGCTGTTGTTGCAATGTACGTGATATTTACATCATAGTTCAAAATGTACTGTGCATCCGGATGCACCTTCAGCCATCTGAAAGTGTCACCGTCTTAGACCACTTGGAACAAGCAGGACAAGTTTCCAGGATGCGACCCACGGAATTACACAGGGCCCTGCACTGACCCTAAGTTTGATTCAAATCTCTGATGTTGCCATCTTGAAATTCTTAATCATTTTAGAGCACAGAGCGCTGCATTTTAATTTTGCATGAGGTGCTACAAAGGGAAGTGGACTTAGGCACACGAAAGCTGCTGCAGAAAATGCTTTTGTCATTAAAAACTAGCAGGTCCCTCCTAGGTGTGCTCCTTGCTGAATACTGTCAGGTACCTGCACCCTGAAACCACTTCTCACCCACGCGCTGGCGTTTGCAGCACGGCTTTGATTTCATTAGCATCCGGCCAGTTCAAAAGGTTGTTTTTGAGTCTGTGCGTGCTGTGGGCTGCTGTCTGGACCTCCTTCCAACTTGGCCTTGGAGCATCCAGTGTAGAATCTGCTGGCTTTGGCTCCAGCGGGGCTGCGGTTTTTGGAGGATAATCGTTGCTCGCAGTGACTTGAAGGCCAGGTGAAGTTTTCCTGAACCCGCCCTTGAACCAGCGGATCTGGGGTATTTGATTTCCCACCAGTAGCTGATTCCCAGGCTGCGTTTGTGTGCAGCCAGTGTCTGCCAGCAGCTGTATTTCTTTTCCAATCTCTGCTTTTTCCTCCTTTCTCTTGCAGTTTTCTTTCCCTGTTACTGAGTCTTTTCTTCTAAATTTCCCTGGCTGTGTCATATGCCCCTTTCCACGTCCTCTCCCTGTTTTTTCACCCGTCTGTTGCTCCATCAGCCCTGAGCTGACCCATTTCTTGCTCCTGTCTTCATCTAAGGAAGAAGAACCAAAAGACGAAATTCACATTCATATTGTTGTTTCATAATTTCCCTTTCACAGGTCTTGACCAGGCGCAGAAGCCAACATTGAGGAGAAGAAATTTTGCAGATTAGTTTCCATTTCTACGCCAACCTCATCAATAATCACACCACACAAAAAGCCTCAGAAGGACAGAACAGAATTCTGGCTTGTTGCCATTGCTCTGTGACTTTGGGTAAGTCATTTCCCCTGCAAGTATCTCTGCTTCTTCATCTGTAAAATAAGTGTTGGATTAGATAATGATTTCATGTGAGTCTACAAAGGTATAACCATTTGTTATTTCACAAAGTGCAACAGGCATTTCTACTGGGTCACGATCTACTGTATTCGTCAGCAATTGTTGTGACGATGCTACGTAACACACAGCCTCAAATTCTGTGGTTTAAACAAACACATTCTTCTTGTTCAGCCTATTTCTGCAGGTTGGCTGGGGCTTCTCTACTCTGGACTGTAGATCAGACCCAGGTGGGTTCCATGTGTTTCTTATTCTGGGACCAAGCCAGCCTGCCGGCCACTGCTCAGGCGTGTTCCTCTCGGATAAATGGCAGGGGCACCAGAAATCAGGCCAAAGCACACAGTGCAGGTGTGGCCTCTGTCACACCAGCTCACACGCCTTCAGCCAACGCAAGGCGTGTGGCCAAGTCTGACCTCTGTGGGGCAGTGGGAAAACTCACCCCAGGAAGGCCGTAGCTAGGGCCAGAAGGAAAGGAAGAATGATGGAAGGAAAACTACTTTCCACCGCACTCTGGCTCCCCGAATCCTCTAAATTACAGATGAATTTACATTTCTAGTCATTATGGATTGAACCGTGTTTTTCCCCCTAACCACCACCAAATCAAAAAAAAAAAAAAAAAAGATATACTAGAGTATATCTTAACTGCCCCAAATGATCTCATATATGCGCGGGTGTGACACTGGCACCTGGAGGCCCCCGAGGCCATAGATGACCCCTGCATGCTGTCACCCTGCTAGCATAAGCACTATTTTGTTAAAAGGAGGTGAAATTCATGTAATATAAAAGCAACCACTTTAAAGCGAACAATTCAATGGCATCTGGGGCATTTGCTATGTTGTACAACCGACACCTCTACCCAGTTCCAAAATATTTCATCACCCCAAACTAAAACCCGGGGCCCACCAAGCAGTTCCTCATTCCTCTCCCTCTCCAGTCACCCCTCACCTCAGGCCACCACCAATCTGCTTCCTGTCACTTTGGTGTTCCCTGTTCCAGACATTTCCTATCAATGGTGCCATACACTATGTCATCGTTTGTATGCGACTTCCGTGGCTCAGCATGTTTTCGAGGCTCATTCGGGTTGTAGGAAGTGTGAGTACTTCGTTCCTTTTTATGGCTGAGTAATAGTGCGGTGTAGAGGTAGAACGCTTTGTTTACCCATTCCTCGGTTGAGGGGCGTCTGGGTGGTTTCCGCCTCTTGGTTCTGTGCATGGCGCTGCTGCAAGCCCTGTGGAGAGCCATGTCTTCATTATTTGTTTCTGTTCTCCTGGGCTTGTATCTAGGCAAAGAATTGCTGAAGATCACAGTATCAGCACTGTATTCCTAGGTATTTCTAGGCTTTCTCTTGAATCTTTTTATCATACAAGGGGTGATCAATCTATGCAATGAATATTTAAATTTTTTAAATGTATTACAGTAAAAGACACATTGCCACCAATAACCCTCAGAACCCTCCCCCTGGCTTCACACACACCCATCCTGTCATTCTTACCACTTTCTGAAGCAGCTCTGGAGTCTTCTTTCATAAGTGTGTTTACAGGCGTGATCAATTATACTGTGAAAGCTGTGTCCTCATCACCTTACTCACCGGATCTGGCACCATGTGACTTCCGGCTCCTCCCCAAAGTCAAAATGACCATGAAAAGTGAACATTTAAAAAAAAGGAAAAGAAAAGAAAAGTGAATTTTTTTAATCCATTCGGGACATTGAGGCAACCACTACAGCACAACTAAAGACACTGAGAAAAGAGGTCTCCAGAGCTGCTGCAGAAAGTGGCAAGGATGAGGGGATGAGTGCGTTTGAAGTGAGGGGGAGGATTTTAAGGGAGATTAGTGGCAATGTGTCTTTTACTGTGATAATTTTGTAATTTAAACCTTCACCCACTCTGTAATTTTCAATCTCACTGCACAGAGCGAGGAAATTGTTCCTCATAAACCAGGAGCTGGCAAACATTTCAGGCTTGTGGCCAGTGGTCTCTGTCGCAATTTTCCAGTTCTGCTTTTGCAGCTTGGAGCAACCACAAACATCCCTGTAAGGGCCATCGGGCTCCCACGAAAGGTCATTTGCAAAAACAAGCAGCCAGACGTGGCCTCGGGCTGCAGGTTGCCAGTCCCAGCTGTGGAGCAGCCCAGGAGGATGCAGCCTCTTCCAAAGGTACCAAAAGGGAGTTGGCGCAGCACCCGTGGGGCGTCCCAAGTGTCGCAGATGTGACATGCGGGGATGTGCTTCTGGAGTGAGTGGTCGGGTGCTTTGGGGAAGGAAAGGCTGGGGAGAATTTAGACCAACCCCTCACTATCCTCTCTAACAATCACCCTGTCTGAGATTCGTCAAGGGTGAAAACCCCAAAAGCTCATTCACCCAGCAAGTACTCCATGAGCCTTTACTGTATGCAAGTCCTGCACTAAGTCTTAAGTACTTAAATTGATATATTCCAGGAGGTTTTCTTGGCTAAGCTCATTTGGTTACACCCAGTAATGGAGACCTCACCACCTGCAAATGCGGGTGACTAGAAGAGAGCTTTGATTCCTCAGAAACACCCACATCTCACCAGCATAATTATACACCACCTTCCCCAGGTCAGACAAGCACAGGCACCCCTACCACACGCAGGAACAAAGAGAACAAGCAAGAAAACGAGAAGACAGCCAGCGATGCAGAAATGCCACCCCAGCCTTGAGCATTTCTGGCATTTTTAAGAAGCCAAGTAACATCGATTTTACAGTCAATGACATCTTGAAAAGTCCCCAAACTTGGGCCAAGTTGACAGTCAAATTCTGCAGCGCTCCTTCAAACCATTCTCCCTCCAAGGCGGTTATCAGAATCCTCCCGGAGCCCTGGTCTGCAGGAGAGGAACGGAGGCGCAGGACTGGGTGAAAGGCGGTGCTGGCCCCCGCAGCTGCAGGATCAGGTGTCATGGCATAGGGGAAGCACTGTCTTCAACTGTAGAGCCAGGCGACAAGAATCCCGGCCTCACAGGGTGGCTGAGAGACAGGAGGAGATGTGCCATCCTGACCCCAGGGAGCAGGGGCCACTTGGTGCCTGCTATGAGCCAAAGGGCCAAAGGGCTTCCCACGCCTGCGCTCGTGCAGGTACACAGAGGACTGAGCCAGCAGGCAGAGGATATCCCACAGGGACCCTGCTCAGGGGAGTCCAGAGAGCAGAGGATTGGGTTCAAAAGAGGAAGGAGATGGAGGCAGGCAGAGGCCAGGGCCAGGGGAGAAGGGGAGAGGGCCAGCCACCCGCAGGCTGGCTGTGTTCTCTTACTGAATCATCACCGTTTACCTACAAATGCTGCTTCCAGGTGCCATGTGACAGAAAGGCAGCTGATAAAGACATGACGCTGTGTGCTCATCCACCTTATTTGCTAGATCTGGCACCGTGAAACTCTGGCTCTTCCCCAATGTCAAAATGACCATGAAAAATAAATGTTGGAAATCGATCCAGGACATCAAGGCAGGCAGGACAGGGCAACTAAAGACACTCAGGAAAGAGGACTCCAGAGCTGCTGCAGAAAGTGGCAAGGATGATGGGATAAGTGTGTTCAAAGTGAGGGGAAGTACTTTAAGGTGATTCATGGCAATATGGTTTTACTGTAATAATTTCTCTGTATTTTTTGATCACACCTCATATGTATGTATGCACCCATTTTTACTAACTCTTTGGCTTACCTACATGGTTATAAACACACACACACACACACACGCCAGGCAGTGAGTTTCTTGGTGTGCTTGACAGAAATGACAGCCCAAGCATCCCTTTACCATGGGTCAGCGGTGGCACCTGGCTAGGGTTCTGGGGCTTGGACATTCTGCTGCAACAACAAGCTATTTGGTGACTGGAACTGTTTTTTTACATCAACCCAAATGTTTTGGGATCTCTCTGTAGTGTTGTACAATAAAGACTGTATTCTCTGGGCTGATATTCCTCTGGATTTGCTGCACTCGGCAGCCCCTGAGGTGCTGTTAGCTGTGTGGAGTTCAAGTAGACTCGGTATTGTAATCTGCTCTTCCCGCGCGAAGGCCGGCCAGGTTCTTGGAAAGGAAGGACTTTCTTGGGTACAGGCTTTGCTTACAAGTTTTGCGTAGGAGGCTGAGGGAAATCTTAGGGATACAAAGAGGCACTGGTTGGTACTTCTGGGAGACTTATTTTTACATTTGATTGATTTAAGCAGAATTTAATTGTTGTGGTTAGGATTAATTTCATCCCTGTGTCTCTTCAGGAAATGAGTTAACATCCATTGCTTTCCACACATAAAATATTTGTTGATTAGCTCTGCCTTCTGCTTCTATGGCCCTGTGAACCCTTTTCCTGTCAGTGGCTCCAAGATCCCTAAGGAGATTTTCCCCAAGGATGTACCTCTGTGAAAAAGTACTTGCCCGGCCTTTGTGAGGATCTGGGTTCAATCTTCAGTATCCACCCCCCGCAAAAAAAGACACAGGCTCTGGACCCTGCCCCAGAACCCCAGGATCCAGCTCTAGAAGCTGAAATTCAATAAGCACCCCAATAATACACCCATGGCTCCCAAATACTGAGGTGGATCAGAATCCCCAGGGCCACCTGTCAGAACATGGGCATGGACCCCAGTCTATCACACACTTAATCAAAATCTCCAGAAACCAAGGCCCTGATGACTCATAGAGCCCATCTAGTCTCAGCCCAGTGCTTCCCAAAGTCTTTTCCCCAGGCCAGAGGCGGGAGAATAACTTGCAAGCTCATTAAACATGCAAATCCTCGGGCCCCTCCCAGACCCACTGAGCCAGAAACCACGGCGGAGCCCCTCCCTCCAACGAGAATGGGGCACAGCCCCTGAGCCTCCCACAGCCTTGGGTTCTGTCCATGTCACACCCTACAGCACAGAGCTTGGCACAGAGCGGGCCCCGGGCCTCTCCCTGGCCGCAAAGAGAATGGAAGACAATTCCTTACTCCCTCTTTCCGAGCAGCTGTCAGCTCTCTCCAGCTGTCCGGGGCGGAATACGGCTCCTTGGGCTGGTGTCTGCAGGGAAGGCTGCCACGGGCGAGAAAAGCAAGCCTCACCCTTCTTGCTAACTTCAAGCAGCTCTGGTGTGGTCTGCTTGCTCTGCAGCCACCCAGAGGTGTGCATGCAGCCTGAGTCCTGGAGTGACGCATCCACAGACAGTCGCCAACTTGCGAAGGTTCAGCTCAGTTTCTGAACTCTTTGATGGTGCAAGAGCCGTAAGCGTTCAGTAGAAACCCTGCTCCACGTGAGGTGCTTTGCTCTTCCCAGGCTAGCGATACATGGTCCACTCTTCTCTCAGGACGCCGGGCAGGGGAGCCAGCCGCCACACCCCTCGGCCCTGACCAGGAGAGGAAACTTGGACGCTCCGCAGTGGGGCTAAGGATGCTCCACGGGGTAGGCGCGGTCAGTGTCTTTTCAACTTAAGATATTTTCCCTTTACCTGGCTCTCTGAATAGAGGAGCATCTTTCAACTGAAGCAGAAGACAATCACCTCTTTGCTCCTATTTGCGTACGGGTTACTGTCTCTAGTGATTGCTCTGAATAAAAACAAGGGCCCCTTGAAGGTCCCCTTGCAGCTGGCCTGGACAGGTGCCTTTCCGTTTCAGTCTGATCCTCTCCTGATGACTCCTCGGGACCTCCTTCGGCCTCTGAGCCCGGCTCAGATCCTTCCTCCAGGGTCCAGGACGGTCAAGGCCCCTTCCCAGCCCTGGGAACCCTCAGCTCCCGGACACTGAAGCTGCTGCGCTTGGTGACTGTTTTCTTTCCGCACTGAAAATTCCAGCCTGATGAAGACAAGGTCGATATTTGTTGTTTTATTTTCATTCCCTCAAATTGCTCACACAGAGGGAAGTTTTTCTCATGAACATGTCCTTGTTAGACAACAAGTGCAGAAGGCTGGTCACAAAAAGCAAAAACCCCACATTGCCATCATTGCCGATGAATGCTTCCGGATTTACAGCACCTTTAGAATGGTTCCAGACCCACTGGGCATTGGTCCAGCGACCTGGAGTGAGCGGTAGGTCCTTTGCAAAAACAGGAGGAAGGGGCCGGTGAGATGGCTCAGCGGCTTAAGCGCCTGCCTTGCAAGCGCGAGGGCCCGAGTTCGACTCCTGGATCCCACATACGAAAAAGGGGCCGGTGATATCGCTCAGCGGCACGGGCGCCTGCTGGCGCGTGAGGTCCTGAGGTCGACCCCCCGGTACCCACAAAAAAAAAAAAAAAACAGGAGGAAGTAGTGGCCCCCAAATCCATGCCTCACAGTCATCCAGCCTCCGCGGAAATTCTTACAAGTCCTTCAAGCCTGACCTGCTTTAGGGACAGAAGGAGCTTGGGCTTTGGGGTCAGCAGGTGTATGCTCAAGCCCACTTTACCATTCATTCTTATTAATTATTATATTAATATAAATAATGTTATTGTATTGTATTAGTTAAGGTTCTCTAGAGAAACAGAATCAATAGGAAATATATGTGTAATTCTACACAGGGGTTTATCAGGTGACTCAGAGGATCAGTAGCAAGAGAGACCACAGTGGCCATCTATGTGCTGGAGAGAAGAAGGATCCAGTCCCTGCTCAGCCCAAAGACGGAGGTTGTAGACCAAGAGGGATCAGGGATGCAGCACCAGTCCCAGGTCGAAGGCCTGGAAGCTCCCTGGAGAATTGTTGGTGCGAAGAAACTGGAGTCTGATGTCCAAAATGGCAGCAAAGGATGTCAAAAAGACTGGAGCTCCTCAAAAACAGGAGTGCTTCCTTCTTCTCCACCCAGGCTGCAAGCCTATTGGTCAGTGCAGCCGCATCCGGGGTAGGACTTCCCCCTGCCAGTCTGCGTTCCAATTTGCTGTCTTGCATGCCAATCATCCACAGACACACCCAGAAATGTGCTTTACTCATCTGCCAGGAAGGGCTTACCCCAGCTAAACTGACATGTCATGATTAACTGCCACAAATATTTTTATTAATTATATTATATATTATTATATCGATGTAGCTATTCATCTGTGGGTACCTCAGCCACTCCCCTCCTCTGGCCCATGCCCGATGAATCTGGTTTGGCACACCCAATTCCTCCTTCGTGTCATCCCAGGAGGACACCGTCCTTGTTGGGAGGTGCATGAGTTTGGGGGTCAAGGAGAATGGGAAGGGAGAGACAGAGACAGAGAGACAGGCCGTGACCTCGGTCATGACCCGAGGGAGGCATTGCAAAGGAAGTCAGGAGGAGAGAGCCACCCGGGTGTGAGAAAATCGGAACGCGGGACATGAGAAGAGTCGCTGGCGTTATAAAGGGAGCTTGTCTGATGCTTTTCCAGAGGCATAAATAAAGAATGGAATTTCCTTTTCCCCAATCTTCAGTGATCACACTGTGCTTCTTAGACACAGAGCTTCTCAGAGACCATCATGGCTTCAATAAGGTGGCAGTGAGGACCGTGGGTGGGCCCTGGACACTGGGATGAACTGTGTCACACACAGTTACCCCTGAGATGGCTACTGTGATCATACCTACCTCAGAGGTAGAACAAGTCAGGCCCAGGGAGGTTAGGAAATCATGCAGGCCCCACAGCTGTCCACGCCAGTGCTGGGCTTTGAACCCACTGATACCAGGGACAGCCGTCTCAGGTGCTCCGCTCCTGTCTTCAGGCAGAGCTTGGAGCCCCCAGTCAGCGCGTTCCACGCGGGGCTCCAGCCAAACGCTCGCCCCTCTCCCCAGAGTGACCCCGGCCCTGGCAACTGATCCCCGAGTTGACGTCTGAAGCTCAAATTCTCCCCAGGACCCGCAGCAGGGATGGGGTGGGGTGTCGGATCCACAAGGGCGCAGCCTGTGGCGGAATGGAAACCAGACAGGGGCTCTTGGGCCCGGGGCTGCCGCCTGCCGTCTAGCGGGCCTGCAATTAATTAGGACTGCGGGGAGTGCTGAATAAGCCTTTTGTGGATCAAAAGCACCCAGTCGGAAAGCCGGCCTCCAACTGGCAAACCCAACAGAACTGGCCTCAGAGTTTCTCATGAGAAAACCCTTAATACTTGGAGGACTGAAGACGTGCTTTGTTCAGCCCTTGGTTGGTGAGAGCACCAGAGATTCGCGTTACAGAGCGGCAGCAACACGGCCTCGCTCAGCTAGACCGTCTAGGGGAAGAAAAGCCAGAAATAACACATCACCCTGGAGTCAGCGCACAGGGCAGCCAAGCTGCTCTTTCGTGGGTTTCCTGTACCAGAAAAAAAGATACACACACAACACCACCCAGTAGGACCAGAGAAGCCGAGGCAGTGGGCCACAACCCATGCTGCGCCCTCCCCTGGTGGCACCAAGAGCCCTTGGTGGCCCATTTCAACTGTGTAAAAGGCAGCTGGAGACAGAAAGGCTCACTCTGGTGTCACCACCAGGCCACACCCTGGGCTCACCTGGTGCTCTGCTGGCTCTCCAGAACCAGTAAGAGCTCCCCAGGGGTAGTGGGTTAAATGGTGTCCCCCACCCAAAGCTGTGTCCCCCCAGAGCCTTGTCGCCTGACCCAGTATGGCACAAGGGTCGGTGTGGATGTCGTTAGGCTAAAGCTCTGCAGCAGAGCTTCAGCCACATGAGGGGGGGCTCAAGCAAAGCCAGCAATCAGTCGCTGTGGGAGACCGGAAAGGAGGGGACACAGACGGAGGCCACGCAAGAGGGAGGCCAAGACGGGAGAGGTGTGGCCAAGAAGCATGGAGCACAGAGGACTGTGGGAGGCTGCAGGGGCCGGGGGAAGGGGCGCACAGAGGCTCTCTGGATGTCCACACCGTGAGGGGATACATGTCAGCTCGGAGCTGCAGTCCAGAGTGCATTGCGGTGGCTCAGCCCCAGGACGGAGTGGAAACTTGGCACACGGCACCACCAGAGGTGACTGAGGATGAGGCACATCTGGGCGTGGGCCGGGCCCACAGCTCCCTGTGTGCCCCTAGACCAGAGGCCCCGACCCCGGCTGGGCACTGGGATTGTTTTGTCAAGCGCTGGTCTGGGCCCCGTGGGTGCTGACGTCAGGGCTCTGTGGGTGCTGCGGGGGATCTGTTTGAAGCCCTCCCACTGCAGCCAGGGTCGGCAACCGTGGACAAACTCAGGGTCTCTGGGAGGGGACACCTGGCTATGTCCCCGAGCTCCAGGCCCGCATGCATCCTGCCAGGGAGCCCCAGGGGTGAGGGATGAGGGCGACCACACCACAGCCACCTCTGTGTCGTTACCCAGCTGTGCATCACATTTGGACAGCATTGTTGGGATCTGTGAGCCCTGATGGGCCATCTACCCAGCATCTCTTACTCCACCCTTGGAGAAAATGCCAGCTGCCAGGGTGGATACCAGAGAGGCAGATCCATGATGAAAACCCCACACTGCTCTGTGACCTTGAACCTGTTACAGACTTGCTCCCAGCCTCAGTTTCTCCACCTATACAATGCCTCAACAGTGCCTGCTTTTCAGAGTTGCTAACAAGTTAGTGCTAAAGCGCACAACAGACATTCAATAAATAGAAGCCATTATCACTCCCTCTGTAGCTGACACCGTGCTAGGGTGAACATTGCCCCTCCTATATGATTCATGTGCTGAAGTCCTGGCCCCCAGCACCTCAGAGCATGGCTGTAGATGGAGACTGGGACTTTGAAGAAGTAATTTAGGTAAAGTGAAGTCACTGGGGTAATTTCTAATCTGATTTGATTGAGGTCTTTGTAAGAAGAGGCAACTAGGGCACAGACACATACAGAGGGATGACCTTGAAGAAGTCACAAGGAGACCATAGCAATTTGCAAGCCAGACGAGAAGCCCCAGAGGCCTGAGGTAGCTCAGGAGTAGAGTGCTCACCTGGCATGCATGAGGGCCTGGTTCAATCCTCAGCACTGTGTGACAAACAGACACAAGAGGAGAGGCCTCAAGAAACCAACCCACCACACCTTGATCTTAGTCTTCTGGCATCCAGGACCCTGAGGTAATAGAAGTATGCTTTTTAAGCCCCCAGCCGGTGATATTTTGTTATAACACCCAAACCAGACTAATATACTCCCAGTAGGTACAGGCTGCGGGGTAGCTCAGGGTGGAGTGCTTGCCTAGGGTTATGGTTTCTATCTAGATGTTCTCCAGGAGCCTCATGCTCTCATAGGCGGGGCTTCTGGAAGGTGAGTGGATTATGGGGGTTCACAGCTTATTGCTGTTAGGAGGTGGGGTCTGGTTGAAAGAGGTAGGTCCCTGGGGATGTGGCCTGGAAGGAGTTATCCCCCTTCCCGGTTCCATTCTGACCCTCTGCTTCCTGTCCGCCATGCCGTGAGCGGCTCTCCTCCGCCAGGCCCCTCCACCATGCTGTCCTGCCTTGGAGCCAGCTAAGTATGGACTGAACCCTCTATAAACTGTGAGTCAGAATAAACCTCTCCTCCTATAAGTTGCGGGTGTTGGTTATTGTGTCCCAGAGACCAGAAAGTGACTAAGACACCCAATGTGTGTGAGGCCTCTCTGGATTCCATCCCCAGTACCAAAAAAAAAAAAAAAAAGAAAAGAAAAAAAATTCATTTAACAAAAGAACTAGGTTTGATTTCCCTTTACTATCAATAGTCCTCAATTTACATAGAAACAAGTATTTTAAGCATTTTTACCAAGAATAGCTACTCTGATTCTCAGAGTAGACCAGCCACAGAAGTAAAAGAGGGATGAGTCTCCATTCACAGGAAAAACTCAGTCTCAGCAAAACCCCTGCCTCAGCCTCATCTCCACAAAACAGATAACATCTCTGGTTCTGCAGGCTGTGGGGACCAAAATGAAGTCACCCCCACAACACAAGTCACCAAGTAGGTGCTCAGTTAAAGGCCAGACAGGGTAATGTTCTGTCCAAGATCTTAGCACAGATGAGAGAAACAGCCAGCTCTCATCCCCTGAATTCTAGAACATTCTGTCCTCAGTGCAGTTATTCACTGCACCCCACATTTTTATGGAGCTGACTCACGAATTCAAGCACAGCCCAGCTGGGGAGGAGGCAGTGCCCTGCCCTGTCCTGTCCTGTCCCTCAGACCCAACCCCTGGGTGCTTCCCGGCTGCCCCCTGCTCCCCACGTGACGTGGAGCCTGGGGAGGGCAGCGCCCCACAGCCGGCTGGTCCTGGGCCACAGGCAGGGTTCAGAGTGTGGGCTGAATTCTTTCATCACTGGGCAGCCACCCCAACTGATTACTTAGAAGGTTCAATTTGGACTCTGCGTCACAGTTAGCATTGCCAGGAAGAGACAAAACCTCCTTTATAGATTAAGAGATAAATAAACCAACCTACTCCAGGGTGAAATGTGAATTCATAGACACCTTCAAGTCTGGAAGGGTCGACCCCCAACCGCAGCATGGTGTTTGAGTGGCTGGGGTGAGGTTGATATTTTCCCATTTAATTAATCAGTATTTTCTACAATGAACAAGCAATATACTTTCATAACAAAATAACTTCCTTTAAATGAAGTTAAAGAAAAATAGTTCCCCTTGTTGACCTCCATCCCCCCATGGTTCCCCAGGGACCCCTCAGTAGAGGAGATCTTTTTTGTTTTGGTTTGGTTTTTTTTATCTTTTTGTCTTTTTTGAGACAGGGTCTCGCTATGTAGCCCAGGCTGGCCTTGAACTCACAGCAATCCTCCTGCCTCAGCCTCCCAAGTGCTGGGATTACAGGCGTGGGCCACCACACCGGGCCAGTAGAGGAGATCTTAAAACACAACATCAGTCAGGAGATCACCCTATCGGGGCCCCAGGTTTAAACCCTTAACCGAGAGCACAGCTTTCCTTCCACCCCATCCCAGGGTACCCAGTGCCCAGGCGGACAGAGTCCCTGACCCTTCACAGCTTGGAGAATCACATTCTGGCTGGGAAGGCAGCCCCCACCTGACTTGGACCAATTTCCCTGAAAGCAGCCGGATCAATTCCACCAGCAGCTCCTCCAGGGTTCCTGTGAGAATAAGGAGTTGATTGTTGAAGCCAAAGGAAAAGAAACACTTTCTACATCCAAGGCTCCTCATCTTCTGTGGCTAAGGGAACCTATGGATCCCTTCTCGGAAGAAGGTTTTAAATACACAAAATAAAAAGGAGTCACAAGTGAAACCACGGACATGGTTTAGTCTGTTTGCTGCTGCTGTTGCAGAAGACCAGAAGATGGGTAACTTATACATGATGGAAGCTCATTTGATGCACTGTTCCAGAGGCTAAAGTCCAAGGGCACAGCTGGCACCTGGGAGGGCTTCCTACTGCACCACCACATGGGAAAGGTAGCACACGCATTGTGGTCTGGACAAGCCTTCCCCAAGGCCCATTTTTGGAAGGCTTGATCCCCAGCACCCAGTGCTTTTTGGTGGTGGGGCTTAAGAGGGCAGTGAAGGGGAGGAAGTTAGGTCTTTGGGGGTGTGGCCTTGAATGGCATTGGGAGCCCAGACCCTTCTCCCTCTCTCTTTGCTTCCCAGCCTCTGTGCAGGGACCACGCCTCCTTTGCCACATGCTCCCACTATGTTCTGCTGTGCTACCATGGGGCCAAAGCCACAGGACCAAGCAACCAGAGACTGGTCTAAAATCATGACGCAAAGTAAACTTTTCCTCTTTCTAAGTCGATGACGGCAGGTATTTGTTATAGTGACAGAGAGCCGATTCATATAGCACAAAAGAAAGCAAGAGAGCAGGAACCGAAAAGCTAAGGAATCAGACCCAGTATGATAACAATCCACTCTCGAGACAACAAACCCACTCCCAAAATAATGATGCTCACCAATGCACAAGGGCAGAGCCCTCCGCACCCAATCACCTCTTAAAGGCCCACCTGGTAACACGGTTACCATGGCAACTGAATTTCCACCTGAGATTCACGGGGGTCATTCAAACCATAGCAGATACTGAACCAAAGCTTCAACAAAGTGGTTCTTATGCTTCTCACCCGAGGACAGATGGGTGGCATTAAAGAGACATTCTGAAGCAGGACTGAGTGTGACTGTCTCTCTAGGTATTTGTGACATCGTGTGGGGCCAGCTGGGATTTCTGTCATGACAATGATACAGGGACAAATGTCCCCACAACTTGACGCTTGCCCCTTACAAACGGAGACCCAGGTTCACGGAAAGCAGGATGAAATGTGCTGCAATCCAGGTTCCAGGCCTGGAGTCCCCTCCGTGGCTCGAGGGAAGCATCAGCCCCCACTGATCCACGCTTCCCCCACGGGCCTGGCTGGACGCCCGCGTGCACATGCACACTTGTGCACATGTACACACACTCATGCATACGCACACACACCTGCACATGCACGGGCCCAGGCTGGGGCTCACTGTGAGCTGCCTGGCGCCTAGCTACAAGGACACGTGATGGGGTCGCATCTCCTGTGAAAGAGCAGCCACAGAATGCTGGCACCTGACCAGGGGCCCCACGATGTCTTCCACAAAGGCACCTGGGGCCTGCATCCCACACCACCTCCAGGTGACTGGGACAGACTCTCGGGGAGATGGGGCCACCCACCAGGCAGGCAGCTGGCTTCTCCTGCTCACACTACGTGGGCCACAGTGCCAACAGATATGCCAGCTGCTTTCAGGTCCCCCTGCAAAGGCAAGACAAATCCGCCATGCATAGGTCAGCTCTGGTCCCCTCTGTCACCCATGGGTCTCGCCCCACATCCACCTGGGAAGCCGTACTGGTCCTGGCAGGGAGGCCATGGAAAGGGGTCACCCTCTGAGGAAGAGCTGGGAGAGACAGAAAGGCAGGTCCCCACCACCTCCCTAGATGCCCCAAGCACAACGAGCCCTGCCCCAAGCCCTTTTCATTTCAAAGTACTGAGGACTGAACCCAGGCCCTTCACACCGAGTTAATCCAGAACACTTTTTTATTATTTTCAGAAGAGGTCTTGCTAAGTCGCTAAGTTGCCTAAGCTGGGCTCAAATTTGCAATCCTCCTGCCTCAGCCTCTCAGAGTGCTAGGATTCCAGGTATGCACCATCTTCCTTGATTTTTTTACATCTTTTTAAAGTCTGTTGGCCACTGGGCCATTTTCCAAGCAGCCATGGCTCTTGAGTGGAGCAGCAGTTCGTCAGTTTGTCAGGGAGCGGTGCTGAAACACAGAGACCAAGGCGAGCCCTACCCACAGACGGCACAGGATTACTCCTTATTTCATCATTTCATTCCTTCAAAATCCTCCCAGAGTCCCCGCCAATGACTGTTCCTCTTTCAGGAGGCCACGGCAGGGCAGGCCGAAGTCCTATCTCTCCCGGCAGGACCTGCTTTGTCCCTGGAATGGTTGTTTGGTTTGTTGGTTTCACTTCCGTTTCGCGGAGACCTGTTCCTGGTACTGCGTGTGCATCAGCTCTGGGTGAGCAAATGAAGCAAGGGGGAGTGGCGGGAGGGCTTTCCTGGGAATCTGTCTTTTACTGGAACGCTTATTTTAAAATCTAGCCATTCCCCATATATTTTGATCAACCTTGGACGCAATCACAGTTGGAACAGCTGAGTCAGCACTCCCAGGGAGCCTGTTGGGGGGCCACATGCTCCACCCCCCCAGGGCCCAGGACAGGGCTGGCACAATTTCACAGCAGCCCACAAACAGCCCTGCTGGTCTCCTTACCTTCTTTTAAAGAGTAGCACCGTGCTCGGATCCCCCCCGCACCGAGTTCTTAGGCGCTCAGAGGACTGCGTTTCAAAACCTGGCCCCCAGCCCAAAACACACTGGAGGAAATGGTGCTGGGAACCCAGCTGTCCACATGCGGAAGATCGAGTCTAGACCCAAGCCTTTCACTGTGCACTAACTTATAATCAAAACGGATCCAAGAGCTAAATGTTAAACAGACACACCTAACCTGCTGGAAGACAAAACAGGTAAAATTCTTGAAGCCCTAGGCACAGGCAAGGACTTTCTGAACAGAACCCTGGTTGCACAGGAAATAGTACTGAGAAGCAGCAGATGGCATAATATCAAATGAAAAACTTCTGCACAGCACAGGAAACAATCAAGAGAGTGAAAAGAATGGGGGGAAAAAAAGAGTGAAAAGAATGGGGAAAAAATTCGCCGGCTATTCCTCAGACAAAGGACTAATATCTAGAATACATAAAGAACTTGAAAATTTAGACCCCCCCCCAATAAAAGACCCAGTCAAAATATGGGCAAGTGAAATAAATAGACATTTCTCAGAAGAAGTACAAATGGCCAATAAATACATGAAGAAATGCTCAACATTGCTGGCCATTACAGAAATGCAAATTAAAACAACTCTGAGATCCCATCTTACTCCACAAAGGATGACCATCATCAAAAAATCAGATAATAATAAACGCTGACGAGACAGCAGGGAAAAGGAACACTTGTGCTCTGTTGGTGGGAAGGTAAACTAGTGCAGTCACTATGGAAATCAGTGTGGAGATTCCTCAGAAAACTAGAAATTCCATTCAACCCAGCTGTTCCCCTTTTATGTACATTCTCTGAAAGAATGAAAAGGCATCATATTACATTGACTCGTGCATGCCCGTGTTTATAGAAGTACAAGTCATAATGGCTAAATCTTGAAAGCCACCAAATGTGCATCAACAGCTGAATAGATAAAGAAAATGTGGTATTTACACACCATGGAGTACTACTCTGCCATAAAGAAGGATAAACCTGAGTTACCGTAGGAAAATCCATGCACCTTGAAAACATACTGTTAAGAGAAATAAATCAGACACAGAAGTTTAATATTGCATGGTCTCTTATATAAGAAGCCCAACGTATAAATAAAGAGCAGAATGAAAAATAGATAATAGGAAGTAGGGAGATGGATCTTTCTCAGATGGGAGGGGTCCAGGAGATGGAGGGAGGGGGAGGGGCAGTAGAAAGAATGAAGCCGTGTCACACACACACCAGCCCCCACGAGGAATGTGAGCGTTATGTACTGCAGACATGGACTCATAAAAAATTTTTTAATTTGTCAACTGTCCCTCTGAAGTCCCCTCAGGCCCCCGCTCTGCTGTCACCCGACGCCCACTAATCCTAAGTCCCAAGCCCACTTTCCAACCCAAAGGCTGGGAACCTTCTGCAGTGACCAGGGCAGCATCTGTGGCAGGCAGGTGATTTTCTCTCTGCCCTTCCTCCTTGGCCTTCACCTCTAAACTCCCAGGTGGACGAACTCGGGCCGGGAGCCCCTGTGTGACGCTCAGGGCAGGAGGCCGGCAACGGTGGGACGTGGCCTTCTTGGCTACACCGTGGAGCAGACGGGACATCTCAGGCCCAACCCACGCCTCCTTCCAGCCCGCGTCACGGTGCCGTCACTCTTGCTGGGTCCAGGGCTGCGGGGGACCCACCCCAGCATGACACCCCCAGGCCCGAGTCTGCACCGGGGGACCACGCTCCCACCAAGGCCGCCTGAGAGCTCTCGGCCGCCCGGTCTGAGGGCGGCAAGGTGTGAGGCTGGGCACCGAAGGCACTGCAGACCTCAGTTGGCACAGAAGTCACTTCCTTTCCAAGCAGCCCCGAGCACGTCTGGATCCTTCAGTGTCCCACTCTGGCTGCACGGAGGCTGCCGACAAACATGTGTCCCCTCACATTACTGTGGGTGCCTGGGACGCCGGCCGGGACAGACGGGGTCAGGACACAGGGCCAAGCGCGCCCGTAGGAAAACTGAGGTGAGGGCTGCTCAGTCTCAGAGGCTCCGATGCCCAGATAAACAGGGTAAGCTGATGACAGCCAAGGACGCCGCCCTTCCCTCCTGCAGCAGGAGACTTCACGCAAGCACCTGCAGACGCCCTCTCCCAGCTGCTCCAAAGAAACGTGCCTGCTGAGTCTCCAGAGTCGCCCACGGCAGTTGCAGTGGGTGACCTTACATCTGCGGCGTAGCCCCATCTCCCAACAAGTGAGGCTGAACCTGGGCCTGAGCCAACAGCACAGCCAGCACCGCATGTCCAAGTGCAGACAGGCCAGGCATGGAGGCTCACACCACCCAGCACTCTGGAAGGCTGAAGCGGGAGGGTCTCAAGTTCCAGCCCACCCTGGGCAACTAGTTTGTGTTCTTCATTAAATTTTTTTTATCTTTTAAATTTAAGACATTAGGTCTCATTATGTGGCCTGGGCTAACCAGGCTTCCGGTTTTGCTCTTAAGGGAATTCTTCCATCCGCACATTTGTTTTTTGTACTAGGGATTGAACCCTAGTTCAGTCCTTTGTACTGAACTCCATCCCCAGTCCCTTAAATTTTACTTTATTTTGAGTCAGTTTCTCACTAAGTTGCCCAGGCTGGGCTGGAACTTGAGATCCTCCTGCCTCAGCCTACTAGAGTGCTGGGATGTCAGGGGTGCATCACAATTTCTGACCCTTCCACACTCTGCAGCAGAGATGCCTCCCTGGAGGGCGTGGCCCTTGGCTGGGGCCAGCGCTCCGTGGTGGTGACCCAAGTCCTGTGTGTACACTTGAGGACCCACCTGGTCACCTCCACCCGCCCTCCAGGGCACGAGCCCCGGGCAGGCCTAGCTGCCCTTCAGGGAAGGGAACTGCGCCGTCCTGTTCTTCCCTCTCATCTCAGGGCCTCGGGAACCAGACGTGGCTGGAGGACCTCGCGTTAAGTGAACCAAGCCAGGCCCAGAAGGACGAGCCCCTCCTGGTCTCCTGCACGGGTGGATTTGACGGGGCTGACCTCGCAGAAGCAGAGCGGAGCGCTGTGGTCACCAGGGCTCGGGAGCTCGGGCGCGGCAGGGAGGAGTTCATCAAAGCGTCCGCCATTACAGCTCCTCTGAGAGAAGCACGAGTGTCAAGGGCTCCACCACACAGCAAGGTGATGACAGTCAGGGACGATATATTGCATTCTTGAACAGTGTAAAGGGAGTGAATTTTTTTGTTTGAGACAGAGTCTTGCTATGTACTTCAGGCTGGCCTTGAACTCACTTTGTAGCCCAGGCTGGCCTCAAAATGGTGGCAACCCTCCTGCCTCAGCCTCCCAAGTGCTGGGATTCCAGGCATGCACCACCACGCGCTGCTCAAGAGAGAGACAATACTGTTGTTAAGGAGCTAGATTTCACCACCCACGATACGCGTACTTCAGACATCGCCTCGTGCGCAACGAACGCATGCAATGTGACCTGTGGATTTTAAAAAGTTAAAAACCAAACCAAAGCCAAAATGAAGCCGGCCTTCCCCCCATGAGGGCTTTGCTGCAGACCCCTCCCGGTGACACCACTCTTGTGGTGTCTGTTTTTCCTCAAAGCAGAAGTGTCAGCCTTCCCACCGGCCGGCTGGTCACCTCCCTGGGCACAGGGCCATCAGGGACACGCAGCAAGATCCCCACTAATTACGAGTTTGTGCCGAGGCTCCGGGCACCTAAGCAGGGTGCAGATCTAATTACACATGGTCTGGAGAGCGTCCTCAGCTGCCTAAACTGCAGCAAGGCCACGGAGGTGTCGCTGACATTACACTGCCACCCCAGCCCCCGCACCCTGATTCGCAAAGTGAAAATGACCCCGCTCCCTCTGCAACCTGCCAGGGAGATCAAAGGAGGCTGAGAGACTGACGGAGGGTCCCGTAAACGTCCTGGTCAAAGGCCAGGCCAGGCAGGAGGCCGGCAGAGGCACCGTGTGCGGGTAACCGTTAAGCCACAATTTCCTTGGCAAATCCAGGTCCTGAGCTGTGTTGTGTGAACCTCAAATCCCGGTCTCTGAAATGAGCCAAGCCTCCTGCACAGGGGACCAGAGTCCTCAGCTAGAGGCCAACACAGCACACGCCGGCCCATTCTGGCCTTGGTGGCAGCTGGCCCAGCCCCAGAGGAGCATGGCTTGTCCCTGACCCTGGGAAACAGGCAGGGTCAGAAGCCATCCGGAGAGGAAGTGTGGCTCAGTCCGGGGCCCCGTCACTGGCTCCCATCTCACAGCACACGTCAGGCTGCAGGGCCAGAACCCCAAGCGCCGCTTAACCTCTGAACTTATCAAGTGACACCAGCAAACACGTGGTGTCACTTGCCCCAGGTCACCCGGGAAGCTGAAAAAGAAGAAGCTAGAAGGAGCCGCAGACATTCCTGGTTCCCAGGGGGACATTTACTCCTCGGTGTCTTTGCAGCTTTGCCTGAGAAGCTGTTGCTATGGTAACCCATGGCATCACTGTTCAACAAATAAAAGAATTTTTTTAAAAGGTCTTAATGTCTCTAAATTTCATCTTGATCATCTCAGGGGAAAGGTCCCGCTTGCGTTGACCTGCTCTTGTAGAGTAGATTAGCTGGCCGTCGCAGACTGGAATTTACCCAGCTCAAGGCTCTGGCCCGGGCGGACGCTGGCTTTCTGGAAAGGGCGGACCCTTCCGGCTCTCGGGTTTTGCCTCCCGCTGTCTGGCTTTCACAGGGAAGGGGGCCATGAATGATCTTCTACCAAGTCCCTGTCCTTGTGTATTGGTGACAGGAGCCAAAGAACACAAACACTCGCACAATATCACTCCAGATTGCTAATAACGATAATGATGCATGGGCAGGGGCAATGGGGTTTTAGGGTGCTCAGAAAACCTCTCTGAGAATGCGGGGGGGTGAGAAGCTGAAGAAACCTCCTGGGAAGGGAGTCCGAGACAGAGGGAGCTAAGTCCCACCTTGAAGCTAGGTCTGTTGTGCATAAGGACATCCAATCAAGAAGCTGCACTGAGCCAGGCGTGGTCAGTCTGTCATCCCAGTACTCTGGGAGGCTGAAGCAGGAGGATCGCAAGTTCAAACTCTACCTGGACAACTTAGCGAGACCCTGTGTCACAATAATAATTTTTATTAAAAAGCTGGGGCAGAGTAAAGGAGTAGGGGTGTGAGGGACAAGGCTGAAAGTCAGGGCCACATCGGGCCCCCATTGGCCACCAACAGGAGCCTGGATCTGATTATTGTGAGGCTTCCCTCTGTCTCTGGAAGTCACTGGTGTTACCCAGACGCACTGGCGTGTGGCTTTCCTCAGAGTCTTGGCACTGTTCCCACGGACCTCTGTGATCAGTGTGGGGAGCGCGCAGGTCGTCATCGCTCCAAGTCCTGCTTCTGCCTCAGTTTCTCCCCTCTGCTCTTGGCCTCAAACACACATTTGTTAGACGTCTGACTCTGCGTCCCTGCATCTCTGGCGCTTTTCTGCTTTCTTCTCTCTGTTTCCTTCTAGGCACTTTCGTTGTTTCAGTTCATTAATTTTTTCCTAAACTGTGCTTTATCTATATTAAACACAACACAGCCTTAACTTGTCATTAAATTTCTCACTTCCAAAATTTCCCTCTGAGGGCGGTGAGATGGCTCAGTGGCGTAAGCGCCTGCCTGGCAAGCACGAGGTCCTGAGTTTGACTCCCAGAACCCACATAAGAAAAAAGGGCCAGTGATATCGCTCAGCAGCACGGGCGCCTGCTGGCATGCAAGGTCCTGAGTTCGACCCCCGGAACCCACCAAAAAAAAAAATTTCCCTTTGGTTCTCTTTTATGGTTTCTAGTTCTCTGCCAAAATCCTCAATATGCATTTATTTCCTTAACTGGGTTAAGCATAATATCTAAAACCCACTCTGTAGATCCCCTGTTAGCATGCTTCTTTTCTTTCTCTCTTTCCCTTTCTCTCTCTCTTTCTCTCTGTTAAGGGAAGAAAGTCATGACACATTCCTCTAACTGAACTTGAGCACTTAGGAAAGTTGTGCGTAGCCAGGTCCAGTGGTGCATATCTATAATCCCAGCACTCTGGGAGGCTGAGGCAGGAGGATCACACATTTGAGCCCAGCCTGGGCAATGTAGCTACTGATCAAGATTCTGTCTCAACATATAAAGTTTTGTTTCTTGTTTTTTGTTTTTTAAGGCTGGTAATGTAGCTCAATGCCAAAGCCCTGAGTTCAATCCCAAATACTGCAAAACAATTTAAAACGAAACAAAAATCCAACATCATGACTGGATGTTGAGCACATTTCTCCACTACAGGACTTCTCAGAGCCTTTGGTCTGCCAACGTGCACCAACCACGACTCTAAGAAGGGTACAGTTCTGCAGCAGTTCCCGGACTTGTCTTCTCCAAGTGGCTATTAATAGCTCACAAAGCAAACCTGTTTTGTTGAACAACTCAGGAAACAGTGCTCTGGGCCAGGGATAGACGATGCCAGTCCTTAGGGCAAATTCAAGCATCCCTCCCCCGTTTTAAATGGTTGGGAAAATTCCAAAGAAAGGCGATAGCTCAGTACAGGTGAAAAGGATAAACAATTCAAGCGTCGGGGTATCTAAATAAACTTCGAGGCACACACCCGCCTCAGCTCAGGGTCCTACATCAGAGCACCACAGCCTGGCGGACTAAGCAATCACTCCTTCCCCCAGTCCGTGGAGGAAGCTCCATGACCCCTGTGGGTGCGGGGTCCCTGCCTGGCTTACCAGTGGCCGCCTTCCCGCTGTGGGCGCCACCGCAGAGACAGCGCCCTGCCCCTTCCTCTCCTGCAAGGCTCCTAATCCCACCCTGGGGGGCCACCCTCCAACCCACACAGGAGATAGAGCTGGCTGGGAAAATGAATGGGACCTGTCAATCACAAAATCCCAGGGCAACGCGAGGACCCCGTATGTAGGACTCCTGCTTCCTCCAGATGTGCATGGCATGCAAAAGATGGGGCACCAAGGAAAGCCGCTACGGCACGCGTTTGCACAGTAGCCTGTACCGCGTTTCTCAGACGCGATGTGAGCTTTCATTTTTGCTTTTACCGTTTTTCTCTTCGGCCCAAATTTGCTCTGCAGAGCTGGTTTCTCCCGTACCCTTTTACCCCATACTTCTCAAATAAACTTTTGCCACCATTATTGGCTTGTCTCGTCCAATTCTTTGTTCGAGGCAAGAAGAACCTGGAATACTTTTGATTGGTGAGCCATTTCTGAAGGACCTACCCAATAACACAACCTAATTACTTCCTGCCATGGTTTAGACCCTAAATGTCCCTGAAAGGCCCAGGTGCTGATGGCTTGGCCCCAGCCTGCGGCACTGCTGGGAGGCAGGGAACCTTTAGGAGGTGGAGCCTTGTGGGAGGAAGTGATGTCACTGGGGGCGTGTCCATGAGGGGATTATTGGGACCCGCCCTTTCCCTCTCTCTGTGTTCCACTTCCTGTGGCCATGATGTGAGCAGCTTTACCCCACCATGTGCTCTGTGCCATGAGCCAACAATGGCAAAATCAAGTCATTAAGAGAGATGATATTGCCCTCAGAGTTGACATCTGCCAAGCTCTGCTCTAGAATAACCCCCAAGGCACATGGACCTGTGTGCTCTGGCTGCCTCCCCTCCCCAGCCCCTGCATTTGCTCAGCTCTGTCTCCACCTTCCTGCAGGAGCCAGGCCCCCGGATGCCCTGTCTGCTGCAGAGCCTGGCCCCATTGTGAGCGCTAGGACAGGGCTCAGAGGTCTCTGTAGCATTTTCTTACAACACGTCCAGCATTTGTTAGGAGGTGGCATTGTCCAGAGAGGGCCAGTAGGAGGTCCAAGAATTCATTTAGGTGCAATCCCAGCTACTCGGGGGGCTGAAGCGGAAGGATTGAAAGTTCGAAGCCAGCCTGGGCAATTTAACCCTGTCTTATTAAAATAATGAAAAGGTCTGGGGATGTAGCGTAGTTGTAGAGTGCCCCTGGGTGCTATCCTCAGTGTCACAAGAAAGGAAAGGACAGAAAGGAGGGAGGAGAGAAAGAAAGAGAGAGAGAGATGGGGAAGGAAGGGAAAAAAGGAAGGAAGCAAGGAGATTGAATCTACTGGGGAAACAGAGCTACTATAGCTACTCAGGACACGCAGAGATGGGTCTGCACATGGAAAAAGCCCGCACATCACACCTATGCCAGCCCTGTGTGTACAGAGCCTCCATCGTTTTTCTTCCAGGAATGAAATTGAACCCTCGACCGCATTGCATGAACCACCCACTGCTAAGCCTTGGACACTGTCCCTGGGAGGAGTCGTGCCCCAGTCCACGGTTCTTTTAGAAGTCGAGTGAGAGCAATTGAAGATAATGTAAATACAAACCGCCGGGGCCGTGGTCAGGGCACCATTCCTGCCCAGCCACCCCCGTGCCCACAAACCACATGCTAAAAACATTGCAAGGTTGTAGTCAAGTTCACAAGCTGCTAACCCGTGATCTGACCCTTTAGCTTGATAAATACACCACATCACAGCCTGGAAAACCCAGGTTGAGTTTAGAAATCTCGGGCTCCCAGGACACTCCGGAACCTGGTTGCTTGGCTGGGGGTGGGCCCTGCCCACCGGGCACTAGCTCAGCCTCCTCTCTCCGTGTCACCAAATGCAGGGTCCCTGGGCTTCTTTCCAGGCTTTTGGTGTCCTGAACAAAGAACTGGACGGGGCACATAGACAAGGTAGTGAGGATGCACATTACTGAACGTGGAGATGTGCTCTGCGGGGCTGGAGCAGCCAATGAAAAGGCTCACAGCGGGCTGGGGATAAGGGAAAGGGGTGTTTTTATCCCGAATTCCCAGGTTATCTCCCTCTCGTGCAAATGAGACATTTGGGCAGTCATCCCATCACTCACACCGCGTCACACCATGTATAAACAGTCCTATCAAAAAGCTCTTGGCTTCCTGTCGTATGTAAATAAAGGATCAGGAACTGTGTCTTTTGATTGGCTGTGCCCTTATGCAAATGAAGGGTTGGAAAGAGCATCTTCTGATTGGTTCTTTGAACAGCACCAGATTCCAATGAAGGGTTGAAAATAGCAAATTTCCCATTGGTCCAGAATAGCACCTTTCTGATTGCTTCTGCCTACAGTGATGATGGCCTCACTGTGTTGGGGGTGTCCCTCCCCCTGGGGCCCTGTCTAAGCCCACCCCCCTCCCTCACCCTGCTCTGTCCCCCCTCCCAGGAAACCCACAGTCACCCAGCACACAGCTCTGTGGACAGTCTCCACCCATGCCCCCATGAAAGCTGTGCCATGGCCACACTTGGGCCAGCCCTGGGCCTAAGTGTGCACACTGCACCACAGGAGCGCCCCCTAGGAAAGCATAGGCGACTGCAGGTTCCCAGCCATAGAATGCTCTGGGAAGTCCCAGTGGGGTCCTCCTTGTCCCAGCCCTGGGTGGGACACATGCTGCGTGAAGCTCCATCTCTCCCACCCCCACCAGTAAGCATAGCCCAGTGACCTCTCGCACCCAGCACCTGCTCTGTGACCTACACTGACTGTCGCCCTGGACAGCCAGGTCTCTCCCCACAGTGACATCGAGAGGGGTTCCGTTTGCATCTCTGCATCTTGGAGGACTTGCCGAGATCCTCAGCCCTCGGGGAATCAGCAAGGAAGTCACTGAGTGTCCCCTGGGCAGAAGGGTTCCTTCCTGGGGCGACCAGAAGGACAAAGATCGAGAAATTGGACACCTGCCTGGTGTGACCAGGACCCTGCCAGGAGGAGAGAGAGCAAGTGAAAACCCGAGCCTGTGTGCCTCTCCAGAAGTAGGGATTCAGAGCCTTTAGAAATGTCCAGGAAGCTGTCTTGGAACCCGAGAATGCTGGGGCCAGGAGTTGCTCTGGCAAAGTGTTCCTCCCAGATAAAGAGTTATGTGAGGAAAAGTGGGTCTGCCTCCAAAGGAGCTGTGTGCTGAAGTGATGGCTGGAGCAGCAGCAGCCATCTTTCAATGTGAGAATAAGCCCAAGAAGCAGCCATCCCAGAGAGATATCCAAGAAGAAAGAGGGGTGGGACCCTGGACTTGATGACACCCTGAGCCACTGGACCCCAGAAGTGCTGCCTCTGGGATTTACAATGTAATTTTTTTCTATTTAAACCCTTTCTTCTAGGGGCCTCTGTGGCTCACAGCCCAAAGCATCCTGGTAAAAATGGGCTTTTTCCTTATACCCGGAAAGGTGCCATTCCTCAAAGAGACTTAACCTCTCTGCTTGTCCTAACTGGGTTTCTCCTGTGGCCTCTCTCATTGGCATGCACATGGCGTCTCTTCCCCATGTCCTCAATGAGCTACATCCTCAGCTCCTTCCCTTTTTTTTAAAATTTTGTAACAGAGCCTCACTAAGTTGCTAAGTTGCCCAGGCTGGGCTCAAACTTGCGATCCTCCTGCCTCAGCCTCCAGAGCTGACCCCTTCTTATGAGACACCAGTCATGTTGGGTGGGGGTCACCCTGACTGCCACAGCTTATTGAATCTCCAGAGACCCTGTCCCAAGCACAGTAACATTCAAAGAGACGGGGTGCGGACGTCAGCATGTGCACTGGGCATAATTCAGCCCTTGACACCTGTATCTCCTGTGTGTCCCTGCGGCGAGACTGGAGCCCGAGGCAAGGCCTGGCCAGTGAACTCTGGAAGTGGCGAGTGTCGCCCTTGGCTGAGCTGAGAGCCAGGGTGCATCCCCCCCACCCCAGTATGCTCTGCTGGGCCAGGTGTGGGGGACGGGGCGGGGCGGGGGCGGGACCTCGTGGGCGGGGCCGCGAGGCCGAAGGAACCTGGTCTCAGCGGCACTGGGAGTGGATGGAGGAGGCAGCAGTGCTGTGGGCTTTCCCTCCACACCTAGGGCTCGAAGCTCTGACTAGCGCCCCTCCCTACCCCAAATCCAGGACGCTGACATCGCTAAGGCCCGTAAAGCTCCTGTGTTGTTTAAGCCAGCTTTAGTTAGATGTTTTGTTACCTGCAACTGAAAGCAGCCCAACTTGTATGCTGTTGTCATCGTTTTCCAATTTAGGAAAGAGGCTTCCTGTGGGAGGGTTACTCGCCCAAGGTCACATGGCTCCTGTGTGACAAAACAGCCTGAGGCCAGCTTCGGTGCTATGAGGCACAGCGTCAGGGTGATGTCTACAAGTCACCTCCAGGAGAACCACTTGGATCCAGGTTTAAAAAGCGAATTAACTGACAAATCAGGCCTGGTGGCACATGACTGTAATCCCAGCACTCGGAAGGCTGAGGCAGGAGGATCTCCAGAAGTTCGTGGTCAGCCTGGGCTACACAGTGAGTTCAAGGCCAGCCTGTCTCAAAAGGGAAAAAAAAAAAATCCCCTTGCCGGCAAATGTAGGTTCCTGCATCTCTGGATGTGGGGCCCAGGGCTCTGCATTTGCAAAAGATTTGTGCACTTTAGGGTGAAAATCTCCAAGCTAAACTGAGAACTGGGCTGGGGGTCCGTTCAGGGGCAGAACAACTGTGTCACATGCATGAAGCCCTGGCTTCCAGCCCCAGTACCTCAAAAAAGGAAAAGAACAAGAAATAAACAAACTGGGAGCGCATCTGCGAAAAGCCACGCGTACATGTGGGCAGGGATTCAGCGGGTCCCTGTGAAGCTCGCGGGCCGGGCTGTCCCCCGGCACAGTGCGTTTGCGGTGTTTATAGACACAGTTGCAAAGGCAATCGGACTTCAGAGCCCTCGGTCCCTGAAGCAAGCGCGGACACTGTCCGCGGGGTTCCATCTCTGACTTGGCCATTGATGGCAGGGATCTTGCGGTGAGGGACTGCAGCTTCCCGCCACCATTCTTTCTCACAGTTCTACGTGGAATCAGAAATCAGGCATTCGGAAAATATCCTTTATGCTACACAGAGACGCAAAGAAAGAAAGGCGTTGCCCAGGAAGAGGATCCCGGCTGTGCTTGCGGAGACGCCGGTCCAGACAGGGGGTACCGTGCCGCCGCCATCGCAGGAGCGCCGCCCTGAGGACTCGTGTGTAAGTTCACCCGGCGCCCCAAAGCCCGGCAAAGCGCGGGGAGAGCGAAGAGATACAGGCAGGTGGTAAGAGCTGAGCGCCGTCGCACCGCAGAACCAATGGCCGTCACTGAGAAGTCAGATAATAACAAGTGCTGGCGAGGCTGCGGGGCAAAGAAACCCTTCCACACTGCTGGTGGGAATGTGAACTGTACAACGCTATGGAAATCAGGATCGAGAGTCCCCAAAAAACTAAAACTAGAAATTCCATCTGAGCCAGCTATTCCCCTCCTAGGTATCTTCCCAAAGGGTTAAAGACAGCGCATTACAGTGAACCATGCACAACCATGTTTATAGCAGCACAGCTCATAATAGCTAAATCTTGGAAGTGGCCTAGATGTCCATCAGCAGATGAATGGACAAAGAAAGTGTGGTATTTACACACCATGGAGTACTACTCTGCTATAAAGAAGGATAAACTTGAGTCATTTGTACAAAAATGGATGCACCTTGAAACCATAATGTTAAGTGAAATAATTCAGACACTTAAATATCACATGGTTTCTCTTATATGTGAAACCCAAAGTATAAATAAATTAACAAGCAAAATAAAACATTACAGGGAATAGGGAGGTGGATATTTTGCAAAAGGAAAGGGGACCAAGAAATAGAAAGGGGAGGGAAAGGGGACAGAAAAAGAATGAAGGGGCCAGTGAGACGGCTCAGTGGCATAAGCACCTGCCTGGCAAGCGTGAGGTCCTGAGTTCGACTCCTGGTACCTACATAAAAAAGGAAAAAAGGGCTGGTGATATCACTCAGCAGCACAAGCGCCTGCTGGCAAGCGCGAGGTCCTGAGTTCGACCCCCGGTACCCACATAAAAAAAAAAATGAAGATGTGTTATATGCATGCACCAACTCCACTGATGAATGCAATCATTGTGTAATGCAAACATGGACTAATAAAAATTAAAATTAAACAAGTGGAAATAAAAGGAGTACAGTCAACGGCTGGTGGCCATCCACATCTCAGAGTTCCCAAGATGACGGGTGGTGCAGGAGGGGACGGAAGGGCCATGTCATTTCTCCAGCACACCCTGGGCTTGCGCACCAGAGCCAAGCCAGGCAGCCACTCAGAGATGCAAATGCACCGGCACCCTGTGTGGGTCAAAGTCTATTTTCTGTGGGTTCAGTGGATTAGTATAGCGCCCACGTTTTCCAAAAACGTCAGCCAAGGTGACCGCAGCAATTAAGCCGTCTGCCATCTGAGAAGGGCTGGGGTGAGGCCAAGGAAAGGAAAATAAATGAAGACTGCATGTTTTGCCTCCCTGTCAATCTCGCCAACGTGAGCATTGGAGCTCTGAACAGAGAATGGTTCTCTGACAGGCTAATGTATCAGAATCCACCGAGCACTCCCAACACGATCTGCTCCCGAGGCCCTGCACCTCAACTTGGGACCCTGCTCAGAAACTCCAGCAAGCCGCTGAGAGGACGGTGTTTTTTCCCATCTCCCCAAATGGCAAGCTCTTTTCCAAGAGCAGCTCTGAGTGTTCACTGCTTCTCCATCCCCAAGCCCTGGTTTTCTGTAAGGCAAATGAGCGTCTACAGCCAGGGTGGTAGAACCCATGGCTCGACACAGAGGCATCTAAACATTTTCTACTCTCTCAACCAAATTTCCACCCCCGCTTTCAGAAGTAAGCAGGGCAGGACATACCATCTTCATCCCCCTGGGCGTGTGCCTGGAAACTTTATGATTATTTCCAGTTGCCCATCTTTAACCCAAAGGGGTTTTTTTATTCTTTCTTGAGAAAAAACAATATTCCACAAACTAGAAAAGCGTGGTTGAATCTTACCCTTTGCACAAGACAGGAGCAAGTCGTTGTTTCTTCTTGTTTTTCCTCAGGAATAAAATGATGGTGTGTTTTTCTCACCTTAAGCAATGGGGTGCTTCCCAGCTCTCTGGGAAGAAAAATGAATTCCTGATCTGTAGCATTTGCCAGATCCATGGTGGAAACAGCCCTTCCATGGCTGGTTTCAAAGCTATCAATCGTTTAACAACCAGATGGCAAAATTCTTAAATATTCAACAGTCGTCTCCCAGCAGCTGGTACAAGCCAGGCTGAGCTCACCACTGTCTGGGAGGAATTACCACCATTGCCCACGACATGTGTTATTCACCCAATAAAGACGGATAATGGTGCCAGGCACTGATCAAGTTCCCGTAGAAGGAGTCAGGCGTGGTGGCGCATGCCTATAACCCTAGCACTCAGGAGGCTGAGGCAGGAGGATCACTGTGAGCTCAAGACTAGCTTGAGCTAGTGAGTTCAAGACCACCCTGAACAATATAGCCAAAACAAAACAAAACAAAACAAAATTCCAACACAAAAGACAGTAGCAAAGGAAAAGGACCCTGCCACTAAGAATCTTGAAAAATCAATAACAGCCTGTAAGAACAGCTACATAGAGCTGTGTCTTTGTACCACCAGTTTGGAATATTCTCTTCCCTTCTCGACATCACCTTCTAAGATGGCGCCAGGCATTGAAACAACAGGGCACCCAGACGGTGGAGGGGAACCAAGCATCCATGCGTGAACAGGAAATTTCTGAATCCACACAGGTCAGCACAGGGGCCAACAGTTACTGTCTTCTACTCCAAAGGTACAGGGCCCATCGGGTACAAGTCACAAGGAAGCTGGTTTCGGTGCCACATAAAGGAAAACTTCCTAAAAGGATATGAGTTGCAGTATCAGAGGAGAGGAGACCATAACAATAATCAAAACCCCTTCCCGATACCATTTCTATCGGTTCCGATTATTTCATGAATGTTTTCTCTCGAGTCTCACAGCAGCCTCAGGATGCAGGTATTGGTCACCCCTTACTGGACGAGGAGGCCGAGGCTCAGAAATGACTGTAACTTTTTTTTTTCCTTTTTGGTACCAGGAATCAAGCTCAGGACCTTGCGCTTGCCAGGCAGGCGCTGTGCCACAGAGCGATACCCCTAGCTCGATGACTGTAACTTCCGAGATCCCCGCAGCAGGACAGGACTCCGACCAGGTCTCCTAACTCATGCGTCGTTTGGGATTTTTGTTGTTGTTGCTCTTATTTTTGTTCTTTTGGGGGAGGGGGGTCTTATTTGTTTGTTTGTTTGTTTGTTTTTCTCTCTCTTCAGCGTGATTTTAGAAGACACCACATCGAAAAGTGAACAACTGGCTAAAGAAATAACAGACGTTTCTACCAATACCCCCAGGGCTGGCTGTACCCCCAGCTACTGGACTGGAGTGGAACAGGACACGGGAAGCCACGCCGGTTCCCCTGCACGTCTAGGAAAGGGCCTGGTGTGCGTAGAGCAGCGTTCTCCGAACGCTGGGGTGGAGATTTTGCAAACGGGAGTGGGACCAAGACATGGAGGCAGAGGAGGGGAAGGGGACGTAAAAAGAACGAGACGTGTGATGCACATACACCAGCTCCCCGTGAGCAAGGTGAGCATTATGTGCTGCAAATGTGGACTAAAAATATGTTTAAAGAAGCTACTCTGTCTATGGCAGTGATGGCGAACCTTTGAGAGCTTTTGATGTTAACAAACAGCCGGCTGTGGCACCCACGCCATAGGTTCGCCACCACGGGTCTACGGGATAGCCAGCTTTGTTCTCTTTCCCCTATGGGGCACTTAGCGTAGTTTCTTTTCTATAATAGACTTTCACTTTATTTACTCTAAGAAGAGAGTTGATAACAACAGGTGGCTGGGGTGTAGTTCAGTGTGCTCAGCATGCACGAGACCCTGGGTTGCATCCCCAGCGTCACAAAATAATAATTATAATAATATTGTTTTCTTAACATTGCACAAGTTACCACAGTAGGGAGGAGCCGATGAGCCTTTGAGGGAGGCTCCGAGCAGAGTTCTTCCCTCCTGGGGAGATGTCAGCGAGCCACAAGTCATCGCAAATGTCATTCCCTCAGAAAGCATGTTACACAGGTTCAAGAGGAGCCGCGGTTTCTTCTCTGAGGGAGGCAAGAAGTTTCCAGAAGATCGACGTTCCTCCATCGGCCTCAGTCCTTCACAGTCCACCCTACCACCTGCACCCCAAGTTTGGCACCCACCTGGGCCCAGGGGCAGCAGAGGCGAGGCTTGACCCGTCCACCCTGGGTGCGCTCATAAACAACCATCCCCCGGTAGCTACCCCCTGCAACCTGCAAACCACGAAAGCAGGACGTAAGAAGACCTCTGAGGTCGGTTTCCAAGCGGACAGGCCAGGCCAGCTCGGCCGCACAATCTCACCCCCAGTCATCACGCTGTGTGTGCTGAACGCTGCAACCTCCCTGGGGTGGACGTTCCCGGCCTGTGGGGGGCCACCCACCTGCAGGAGGGGTATGTGTCGGGCGAGTGCTAACCCCCTCAAAGACACAGCGTGTTCCCCTGCAGCTCCGAGAGCCCTGAGCCCCCTTGCAAGTGGAAAATGAAGCTGGCTGTGAAGGCACTGAGCAGCCTCCAAGGGACACAGTGGGAACCAAGACGGAAGCGCTGAGTGTTTTCTGCGCACACGTTGTGTAAGCCCACAGCCCACTGCGGCAGAAACCCTGGCCCTGGACACAGTTTCTTCGTCTCTCTGGATTTGGACATCTGGAGATTGTCCCTCTGACTCCTGGATCACTCAAAAGGACAGCAGCCAAGTAGCAACAAGCCGCCTTGTGACGTTACTCCTGACCCTCCACCCCACCAGGGGGCACCTTCCGGCCCCAGAGAAGGCAGGAGAGCTGTCAGGAAGCCACCTGCTCTGTCAAAGGCTGTGAGAGAAAGGCTGAGGCCCCTTCAGGAACATGGAACCTGCCTGCCTCAGCCTTTGGACTCTGGCTGCAGCGTCAGCACCTCCCTGCCCCTCCAGCCACCCACCTGCCCTGCAGATCTCAGACTTGGCAGACCTATCATTGCTTGGTCCAATTCCTTAAAATAAAGACATGAAAGATGGAAACAGAGAGAGAATAAGAATGAAGCCAGGCATGATGGCACTTGCCTATAATCCCAGGACTCTGGGAGGCTGAGGCAGGAGGATAGCAAGTTTAAGCTTAACCTGTATAACTTAGCAACTTGCAAAACCCTGTCTCGAAATTTTTTGAAAGGCTGTCACCCACTTCAAAGAACAGGAGGCCTCCATCTGGGCGGACCGTGATGAGGGCAGGCATCCCTGCTATGTGGGGCCCCTCTATCCTCCAAAGGGCCGGTGGTGTGGGGAGGAAGCAGCCCCTCCCGGATGACCCCACCATAAAGCGTGTGAAGATTTAGGGGGAGGCAATCTGAATCCCAGCGTGCCCCAGGACCCCCCACACCAAGCCCCGCTGCAGGGTGGTCCTGGGATGTCCTTGTCCCTCAGCATGTGGCCCATCAGCAGGACCCAGCAGGGCCTGGCTCCTTCCTAGAGCTCTGCACTTGGATTCTTCTCGAGTCCTGGCCATTCCCACCCTGCCGCTGTCAGGTCGGAGCCAGGGAACCAGGATCAGCAGATGGAAGGACCCAGCCCCCAGGCCACACTGTCCCTCCTGTGGAAGCCATTGTCCCCCCCTCCCCACCACAAAATAAAGGGGGACCCAGCAGGCAGTGCCAGCGCCTCCTGCTTTCCAGTGTGGCACTTGGTGCTCCTGGAGGAACCCTGGGTAACTCAGGGCGCGAGGCCTCGGCTGGGATCTTGATTTGTGTCACTTCAGTGTGGCGTGATGTTGCATAACATGGAAGGCTCTCAGGGGCCCCTGGGCGCTCCCAGGACCCACACTTTGGAGGGACAAAGGGGACGAAAGGAGCCATGCATCTGAGAGCCTCCTGCCCGCTGGAGAGACAGCTGGGAGGAGCCCAGGGGGCCATGGGGACCTGGGGGTGGCATGAGGACATGAGGGCAGTGTGGAAGGGGAGGCCACAGGCGGGGTCTCAGGTGGGGACAGGGGTGCTCTTGATTGCTGAAGGAACCACACTTGAACTCCCCAAGTTCCCCAAGGGAAGCATCCGAGGACCACAAATCCTAATAAAGAGGAAACCGTGGAAACATAGCTTCTCCTCAAGAACAGAACTCAAACAGTGTCAGCAGAGGTTCCTGGTGGGCTGAGCCGTTCCCCCGGGAGGCGGAGGATTTGGGGAACCGAGGCAGAGGTAAACCGGGAGGAGAAACAGTGGACGGAGGTTAGGATCAGAATCGCTGGAACAGGACCCGAGGGTGGGCTCCGGGCTGGGAGGCCACTGAGGGGTACAGGGCCCCAGGGTCAGGAGGGAGAAGAGACGGAAAGGGCGGGAAAGGCAGGTGACGGGTGAGGAGAAGCGCGACAGTGGCTGAAGGGTGAGAGAGCTGGCGACAGGCTGAGATGAGGAACTGCAGGAAACAAAGGCCCCACACTCCGCAGATGTTTTCGTAAGATTCATTCATGTATCTTCAGTTAACCAAGTTCACGGAGTGGTGAGGACAGATGAAAACCCGCGTTCCCCGTTCCAGAGCTCGTAGTAAGGAGAGGATGAAGACCAGAGGGAGGGAAGGCGGGGCCACAACGCTCGTGACATCCGGAGAGACACCAAGGGACCAGCTTTCAGCACTGAGAGGAAGACACGTGTGGAAGCAAGAGGCTTAGTGAGTCGGGGCGACCGGAAACCACGTGGAACGAGCTGCATCTCTCTAACCAGCAGGACCGACCCTCTGCCCCCCACCCCGGGGACCCGCCCAGCCTTCGTCCGGTGGGGGTGCCGAGCTCCAGGGAAGGGGAGGTGAGCCAAGCGGGACACGCCCTCCCGAGGGACCCGCAGGCCTGAGGACTCCAGGGTGGCTGTCCTGCTGAGGTCCAGAGTGGTCAAGGCCACCCCTGTCCCTAAGCCCTCCTGCCCCATGCCCACCTGGAGGGACAGGTCACCAAGGGCATGGAGGACTGCAGGGGCGCTCAGCTGAAGGCTCCCTAAACTTGTTTTTTAAATTTTTAGTGGTATTGGAGATTGAACCCAGGGCCGCAGGGTAGCTCAGTGGTAGAGCGCTTGCCTAGCATGCAGGAAGCCTTGGGTTCCAACCCCGGCACCACCAAAGGGGGAAACAATTCCTGGTGGATCTCATGGATGAGGATGGAGAGATGGGGACAGAAAGAGACTGGCCACACCTCAGTCCAGCCTGGCCCTGTGGCCGGGAGTGTCCCTCACCCCCCGCGGGGCCTCTAGACCAGTTCAGCTCTGTCTTCTCATGGGTAAAATGGAGACAGAAATCACCGCACAGGGCTCCAGTCCCCACTCTCCCCCACCACTGGGGTGACCCTGGCCACCTGCTTGGGAGCCCTGAAAAGCAAACAGCAGCAGCTCAACCAGCCCCAAACCCAGACAGGGAGGTCAGGGCAGACGGGAGCCCCAGAAGCAGGGAAAGGGGTCTCCTAAGGCCCACAGAGGGTGGGAAAGCGCTGTGGGTTTTTCTTGTCTTTTTTCTTTTTTCCCCTCCCTGCTCTCAGCCTCATCCCCAGCAATTCCATGTCCCCGGCAGCAACAGGGCTGCAGATGCCGAAATCCACAGGGGCCGCAGAATCTGTGGGGCACGCTTGGCTCTGAGCCCGGACAGCCCTCCCGCAGCCCACTTCTCGGCGAGGACTCCTCTTCGTCTTACCTCAAACCCAAGTCTCTGGCCACTGCCGATGGCCCAGCCCCAGCTTCTTAGTTCTGATCTTCTGAGAGTCCCCTGGGACCCCCAGGTGTGGGCTCTGAGTCACCCAATCCCTGAAGTAGCCCTAAAATATTTTCAAAGCTCCATGGGTGACTCTAACTGGCACTGGAGTTGCCAACCGCTGGCCTGTACCTTCCTGTGCCTGGTGGGCATTTATCACCAGTTGCCACGTAATTGCTTACTGTTTTTTGTTTTTTGGTTTGTTTTTTTTTATATGCGGGTACCAGGAGTCAAACTCAGGACCTCGCACTTGCCAGGCAGGTGCTTATGCCGCTGAACTATATCACCGGCCCTGCTTACTGTTTTATAATCCATCTTTGCATCATCTGTGAGCGCCTTGGAGAAATAACCGAGTCCATTTCATTCCTGTGGCCCCCTCCCCCAGCCAAGAGGGCCCGGTATGCAGCGGGCACTCAGGACACCTGCGTTTAATGGGTGAATGGAGCATATGTACACATGGGGTTTTTAAATAAGCATTCGTTGCTTTGGTAATAAAAAACTTATTCTAAAATAAACTTATAAGTCTCAAATTAGCAACAAGAATTAAAATAATAAAATCTAATGTTAAGAGGTCTTTGGCAAACGTTTATTTCTATATTCTATGTGGTGCTACCAAAATAACCCCTGTGTAGAGCAGAGCAGTAACATATAATGAAAAGTACAGAAGCCTTCAAAACTTTTTGCCTGGACCATAGGGAAATAACCAAAAACAAGGAGAGAGGTTGTACAAAAATGTTACAGCAGCTGGTTTTTAGGCCAGTGACATTATTCTGTATGATACTGTAATGAAGGATACGTGTTATTATACATGTATCAAAACCCATAGAAGGGACTTGACACAAAGAGAGAAGCCTTAGTAAATAAGAGATTTCAATACCAATGGCCCATCGATGTTGGCTCATCAATTGTAATGAATGTGCAACTCACATGCAAGATGTTAATAACAGGTTGAGTATCCCTTATCCAAAATGTTTGAGACCACAGTGTTTTGGATTTCAGATTTTTTCGGATTTGGGAGTTTCACCCTTTGCAGCTGAGCCTGCATGGAGGAATCTGGTCTTGTGGAAAAGACAACATTGCAGCTGAGGGGCTGGGAGGATATTTTTCCCTTAGGGATGCTGAAGAAGCTGCGTGTTGTCCCTGGGTTTGATTCCCCAGCACTGGGGGCTAGGGGCTGGGGGATGTACCGCTGTGTTTTGACTGTGAGCTGTCATGTGAGGTCAGGGGTGACATTTTCCATTTGTAACACCATGCAGGAGCTAGAAAGTTTCAGATTTTGGAGCACTGAGGAGTTAAGGATGCTCAGCCTGTAACAAGAGGAAGTAGGAGAGGGAGAAAAAGGGAACATTCGAGGATTCTGTATCTGCTCACGTTTGGTAAACCTAAAGCTGCCCTAAAAACTGGTCTGTTCATTAACTTTTAACTTAAAGCTAAAGTCCTGTCGATAATTGTCACCAGCTAGAAACAACTCGAAAATCTAACGACAGAAGCATGATGAGGGAGCTACTAAGATGCAGCGCTCACGACGCTGACTTCGCAGCATACATGTCGGCTTTGGAAAATCTCATGCGCGCTGATTCTGTGACTCTGAACCCCCCAAAAGATGGGTTATCACCCTCCACTCACACAGGACAACAGCCAATGGGAAGGGATGGGAGGATAGGGCCCCGCTGGTACCTGCAGGCTCCAAGTCCTCGTGTCCCGTCCGCTGCACCCTGCTGCACTGAAAGGGGGGACGCCCCGGACTGTGCTGTTACGTGGAAAACCAGATCGCACCGGAAGATGCGACATTACTATAGGAGGAAGTAAACTCATGCTGCAAGAGATTTGGAGTTCAGAGATCATGAGTAGAGTTTAAGGTTTCCTAGCCAGGAGCTTGAATGCTACCAACATGGCCAAAGGAAGAACGATCTCTTTTTTAAAGACCGAAACCTCGGGTCTGGGACGTCACACTGGTGCTGAAGGGCCCTGAATTAGCAGCAACCTCCGTGTGTCTTCTCCTCTCTGCCAAGCACAGCCATGGGCCTGGTCACCGGCACAGTCGGGAATTCTGAGGTTCTTCTGCAGGCCTGGTCCAGCCCTTGGTCTGTGCACTGCCTCTGGGGGCCACCACCACTGTACCAGTGACTACTGGACGATGACAACAGCGTGCCAATCAAAGCGCCCTTTGCAAATGACCTGGGGCCACCTCGGTCCGGCACCATCTTCAAGTGTTATCGTGCAGCAAGGATGAGTCGTTAAAAAGCAGTGGTGACAGCGATAGCCAGCGTCACCATTATCTGAACTGGGTCCCACCTTGACCTGCAATGAGTATTGTCCCCAGCAACATTTCCACAAGCGGAATCAGACCGTCTCTCTCTCTCACACACACACACACGCGCGCACACACGTACACACACTCACACACACCCGCCCTCAGCTGAGACCCGCGGGGCGCCACGTCCGCTCAACGCAGGACTCGGCGCCACCTAGCGGCTCCTTGTGACGCCACAGCCGAGGCAACGCAGGGCGGGACCCAGAGCCCGCACGGAGTGAAGAAGGCGCCCCCTTGCCGGGGAGGACTTGGAAGATTAGGGCTGCCCATCTGGGGTGCTAGCCGGGTCCCTAAAGCATCCGGATGGACCCAGGATCCCCTACAATTCTAATCCTTTTTTTTTTTTTTTTTTTTTTTGCAGTACTGGGGATTGAACCCAGGGCCCTTGCGCTAAGCTCCATCCCCAGCCCTGCTTGGCTTTTATTTTGAGACAGGGTCTCCTTAAGCTGGGACTTGAACTTTCATCCTTCCTGCCTCAGCCTCCCAGAGTACTGGGGTTCCCGGCGTGCGCCACCACGCCACTGTCGCCCTGCGTACACGCCCGTAGCTCCTCCTTCTGCGCACGCCGGCGCCCGAGCTCAGCGATCCTCGCGGCGGGGAGAGGGCGCCTTCGAGGAGACGCCGCCAGCGGGGCGCAGCGTCGGGTCTCAGCCCCGGACCAGTGCGAGGCGGGGGATCTCGGCGAGGACGGGGCGGCGCGGCGAAGCTGAGCGCCCCGGGCCCCCTCCGCGGCCCCGGGGCTCCGGGCCTCTGCTCCGCTCGCCACCGCCCGAGCCGGCACGTTCGCCGCCCGCGCGCCTCGGCCTTCGCACCCGCGGCGGGGACCTCCGGCCGGCGCGCGGGGAGCAGGGCGCCGGGGCCCAGCGGTGGGAGCCCGGGCTCTGCCGCGCAGCTCGGGGCCGGGGCGCCGCGGAGGAGGAGAGAGCCGGCCCCAGGCCGCGGTGCCCGGAGTCGGCCGAGCGCCCGGGGCGAGGCGCCGCGCGGGCGTGGTGGCCTCCGAGGGTCGGCGTCCCAGCAAGAGTGGGACCGAGCCGTGCTATGGAGCAGGCGTGGCGGGGCCGAGCGCGTCCGTCTCGCGTGTAAAAGAACAAGCTGCCCGATGGAAATGCGGGAGACCCTGCACCCCGCGATTCCTCCCTCACCAGCTGGGGCTCCCCCGTCCCTGCCCCTGTCCCTGCCCCTGTCCCTGACCGCCACCATCCGGTCACCCCACAGCCGCTCCTAATCCAGCGCTTTTATGCAGAACCGCTCGAAGAGGTAAAAACACATTTCTGCAAATAGTATCGAGAATCAACACATGAGATCGTATCAGATTTAAAAGCTTCTGCACAGCCAAAGAAACAACCAAGAGAGTGAAGAGACAACCAGCAGAACATGGAAAAGTTTGCCCCCGATTCCTCAGAGGACTGACACCTAGACTATGTAAAGAACTCAAAAAGATTAGACAACCCCCCCCAAAAAAAAGGCCCAATCAAAAAATGGGCAAGTGAAATGAACAGACACTTCTCAGAAGAACTACAAATGACCAACAATTACGTGATGAAGCGCTCAACATCGCTGGCCAGTAGAAAAACGCAAATGAAAAAACGCTGAGATTCCATCCTACTAAAGGAGAATGGCCATCGTCAAGAAGTCAGATAATAACAGATCCTGGTGAGGCTATATTGGTTGCAGGAATGAAAACTAGTACAATCGCTGTGAAACTGTCTCAGGAAACTAAAACTAGAAATTCCATTCAATGCAGCTATTCCTCTTCTAGGTGTATTCCCAAAAGAGTTAAAGACACCACAGTGCAGGGATCCATGCACACCCATGGTCACAGCAGCACCACTCATAACGGCTAAATCTTGGAAGTCGCCTACGTGTCCATCAGCAGATGAAGGGATAAAGAAAATGTGGTATTTATGCACCATGGAGCACTACTCTGCCATAAAGAAGGATAAACTTGAGTCATTTGTAGGACAATGGATGTACCTGGAAACCATAATGTTAAGTGAAATAAATCAAGCTTAAATATCACATGGTTTCTCTTATATGAGAAACTCAAAATAAAAAATAATAGGAAGAGCAAAATAAAAGGTGGGTAATAGGAAGTAGGGAGATAGGGTAGAGCTTTCTCAAAGGGGCAGGGGATCAAGAGATGGAGGGAGGAAAGGGAAAGAAAGGAGATGAAAAACAGAATTAAGATGTGTTATGTACATGAACTGCCTCCACACAAGGAATGGAAACATTAGGTACTACGCACATGTACTAAGAAACCATTTTTTTTTAATTTTAAATGCAATTCTGCTTGTTCTGTCCTCCCCGAAAGGCCATGTCTTGTTTAACATTCCTGTTAACTCACTGGGTAATTTAATTATTTTTAACTCTGTGATTGATGACTGAAAGGCCGATGTTGCCCGAATGAACCAGTCCTGGTCTGCAGTCCTCGCGTTGCCGTGGAAATCGCTTGTGACCCGGCTCTGCCGCGCATGTGCTAAGCGCCTGCTCCACGCCGCCGAGAACTCGCTGGACGCCGTGAAAGGCACCAAAGCTCAACAGATGAGGAATTCTGTGTCTCAGCTTTTGCCAAATGTTTTCTGGACTGTTGTTCAACCTGTCGCTTTAGAAACACTGATGCCTCTTTTACACTCGTCTGTGTTAAATCAAGTCATTCAAATGCAGTCTAGCAATCTTAAAATTCACCCTGGCTCTCCTGCTTCTAAATGATGTAAGTATGAGCCTTTGGAACACAGGGTTTTGTAAAAGAAAACAAACCCAGCAGCGCAAAACATTTCAGCAGAAACCAGCATGAGGAATCAGTAAAATCCTCAGTGGTGATTTAGGGAACCCATGGAAGAGGACACCCAGGCAAGAGTTTGCTTGACGTTTAAAAACTAACCCTGGGGCCGGTGAGATGGCTCAGCGGCATAAGCGCCTGCCTTGCAAGCGTGAGGGCCCGAGTTCGACTCCCGGATCCCACATACGAAAAAGGGGCCTGTGATATCGCTCAGAGGCACGGGTGCCTGTTGGCGTGCGAGGTCCTGAGGTTGACACCCCGGTACCCACAAAAAATAAAAAAATAAAAAATAAGAAAAAAAATAAAAACTAACCCTGGCTGGCAAGGGTAGTGCATGCTTGCAATCCCAGCACTCTGGGAGGCTGAAGCAGGAGAATCTCAAGCTCCAGTCCAATCTGGGCAATTTAGCAACTTATCAAGAACTTGTCTCAAAAACAACAAAAAGGGCTGGTGAGATGGCTCAGCGGTGTAAGCGCCTGCCTTGCAAGCGCGAGGGCCCGAGTTCGACTCCCGGATCCCACATACGAAAAAGGGGCCGGTGATATCACTCAGCAGCACGGGTGCCTGCTGGCGCGCGAGGTCCTGAGGTCGACCCCCCGGTACCCACCAAAAAAAAAAAAAGCTAAGACCTGCCCATCACAAATTAAAATTCCAAACAGCACCAGAAGTTACGTAGTGAAAAAGCAGTATCTTTGATTTTCCAGTATTCCCCACGGCCAACTGGATTTCCAATTTGTCTGTTCTGTTCTCTCAGAACTCCTTTAGGCTTTCCACAAGCATCCTTATTTTTTTCAAATTGCAGTTGTAAAATGCAATATGATTATGCATTGTTCTTGTAAGTTGAGTTTTTTTCAACTTTTTATTGTGGTAAAATACACCCAACCTAACATTTACCATCTTAATCATTTTCAGGTGTAGAGTTCGTCGTATTCGGTACACTCGTAGCTCACAGCATCACCGCCATCCAGCTCCGGACCTTTCCCATCATGCTAAGCTGAAACTCTGTCCCCCTAAACAGTGACCTCCAATGCCCCTCTCTCAGTCCCTCTCCCCCACCATTCTGCTTCCTGTCTCCACAGATGTGACCACGCCAGGAACCTCGTGGACCCCGTAGTGCCATCCCGCAGTGTTGCCCAGTGTCTGGCTCATCTCGCTTAGCGCAGCGCCCTCGTCTCCATCGGGTCAGCTGTCCGGCTTCTTTCCTCGTGGAGGCCCCTTCGCCGCTCACCCTCCCCGCAAGGCGACAGCTCTCGGAGGAGAGAAAGAAGCTGCCCGTGCGCTTGTGGACACCGGCACTGGGAAAATATGGGCTGCTGCAGATCAAGCAAGTCTCGGGGACAGAGACGGGTGGGGTCTGGTCCTTCCTCCATCCTGGAGCCTCCAGTGCAGCCGCCAGCGCCCTAGAGGGCCCCATTGAAGGTTTTGATGCTTGGCTCTCTGAAGAATACTGGAATATTATGATACTATTACAGATGTAGAGCTAAACCATGGGCAACCTTTACTGTACTGGCTGCAATTTCCAAACTTTGTTTGCTTGCTTGCTTGTTTGTTTTGAGACAGGGGTTTGCTGTGCAGTCCCGGCTGGCCTTGAACTCATTATGTAGCCCAGGTTGGCCTTGAACTCTCAGTGATCCTCCTGCCTCAGCCTCCTGAGTGCTAAGATCACAGCACTCAGGAGGCTGAGGCACCACCATGCCCAACTAATTCCCAAACTATTTTTACCAGCAGCTGCCTATTTTTGTATGGAATGTCCAGAGTAGGGGTGCACGGAATACTTGCTGCAGGGACAGAAAGACACTGGGTTTCTTCGGGACTTCCCGAGGACCAAGCCTTCGTTTGGGAGGAAGTGACTGTAAGTGAATGGGTCCTAGGCCACAATCACAGTTTCCTAGCTGGAAGTTTCCTAGCTGGTGAGCAGAAACACTGAAACGACACCCAGGATCTGGAGGCAGATTTATTCACGTGACAGGCACTGATCGGAATCAGTCCCAGAATATCAGGCACCGATCTCCGGTGGTCTAGGGCTTTTATAAGATGCACAAACAGCAGGTACAAAGGTGAGACAGAACAGCCTGGCAGTTCTTCTGATGAGCTAGCAGGGTGAAATCATCGGTTACAAGGGTAGATTAATGATCAGCAGTTCATGAAGCTTGGTACAATGGTACAATCAAGTATCCTGAACATTCGGTTACACTCTCGTGGATACGGGGGTCAAGAAAGTAATTACGAAACTGTGAAGCAGTTACAGAGCTAGGCAGTTTCAAAAGAACAAAGTTTTAAAAGGAACAATTTCTTTTATACCGTTTTTCCCTTTCCAAGGTAAACAGTCAGTCACATCACAGTGACCCCTGAGGCCATGAAATGTTGGTACCTGTGTAAAAAAGGCTGACGTGGAGAGGAGTACAGTGCACATTGACTACACATGAATGGTGCTGATTCTGCACCCAAAACAGCTTTCCATGAAATTTTATTGCTTTTCTTAGAGCCATGCTAAGAATTGCATATTAAAAGGTGAAAATAATTTGCTGAAATCTCACTTCTTGCCCTTAAAAAGTCACTGATTAGCAAACTTGGGAACAAATAGCTTTCACTTAAGTCAGCAGCCAGAGTTTATATAAACAAATGACCCCTGTTGTGAAAAAAATGTTCTAAAAAATGGGAGCTCGGCCATAATAAAATGAGTTCTCTTAGGAGGCAACGTGGATGGAACTTTATATACTCTTAGAGGGTAACGATCTTTCATGCAGGGCCATAAATCATAACACAATTCAGAAGCTGTAAAGGCTAACATTGGTAAATTTGACTTCACACAAAATGGAAAGCTTCTGTATGTTGAGAATACCATAAGCAAACTTAAAATACCAACCACAAAATAACCATCAAATTAAAATACAAAGCCAATCTTCAGCCTTGCGATTTTTCTACTGCTGAGAAAAATATTTGTAGAGTGTGTTCGTGGAGGCTGATAGCTTGCAGCTCTCTGAAAACAACTTTCTTTGCAATGAACTCCTAGGGAGGCCAAGTTGGAACTCAGGGGGCCGCACCCGACTCGGGTGCCCCGGGCTGCTGGCCTGCGTGAGGGTGGGGCCGGCACCTCCTCCAGCCCCGGGGTCTGCGGGATTCCTTAGTGTACTTCCCGGGTTCTGCGTTTTTGCAAAGAGCAGGCTTTGAAAACCCTCCCTGGGAAAAACCTATTGACATTGTTTCCCCAATAGCTTGTGCTCCTTTTGTGTCTCTGTGTCGTGTCTGGGTAATTTTTGCAAAATTTTTAACTTTCCCATTATCATTATATCTGATAGTGCGATCTGTGATCTGTGCATATATGCGCGTATGCGTGTGTGTGTGTGTGTGTGTTACTGGGAACTGAGCCCGTGGCCTTCGCACTGAGCTCCATCCCCAGCCCTGCTTCTATTTCTTTATTTTGTCCAGACACGCAGAGTGCACGACCCTGAGCGCGAGCCCGATGTCCCCGCCGGCTGGGGGTGACGCGGTCTGCCCTGGCGTGTGCCTCGTCACAAACGTACCTCGGAGGAGGTGGCACGGGGAGAACGAGAGAGGCAGAATCTCTGTATCTTCCGCTCAGTTTTGCCATGCAAAGCAAACTGCAGGAGTCCCCAGGTCCGCGGGCGCCCGGTGGCCCACGCTGCCTGGCGGCCCGGGCACGGACTTGCTTGAGAGGCCGGGCGGCTCCGGGCGAGCCCGGGACGACCCCAGATCCGGGCCCCGCCCACGAGGAGGTGAAGGTCGCAGTTCACTGTAAATGAGAATTACATTGATGTGTTTTAATTTGTAAAGCAACCACTAAAAGAATTAAAACTGGTGTTGTCACTTACAAATTAGTGAATGAGGTGGGAAAAAATAGAATGATATAAGGAAAAACTCAGTGGATTCCCAAAAAAGACCAAAAACTAGAATATTGACAGCACAAAACAAGATGGTAGAATTAAATCCAAATGTAACAATCATACTAACGAAGAAATGCCTCAGGTGAAATGTAGAGATTTTATTTTCCAAAACCCTGTCGCAAGCTGTTTACCGGAGATGAGAGCGCGCGGCGCAGGGCAAATGCCCACCCGGAGGAGCTGCGGCGCCGCTGCTTCCTGCGTCTCTCCTTCCCCGGCTCCCCCGAACCCCGCAGCCATTGCGTCCCCCCCTGAATTAAATCTGCTGGAATGTCGGGAGGTCGCCACCCCAGTGGGTAAGACGGGGGACCCCGTTCTCTCCAGCTGCAAGCAGGGCGGACGCCACACACGTGGGCATTTTCCCCGCTCCAGTCAGGTCTCCGGTTCCTGCCCGACACCCCGGGGGCCCCACAAGTTAACTCAGCTCTGATCCCAGCTGCCGGAGTCGGCACTGACCCCGTGGACGACTCAGCCCCATAAGTCTGCACCCTACTTCAGATAGAATCCCAAATTCAGGCCTCCTCGGGGGTCCCCACCCTCCCCATCTTGGGTGAGACAGTGCTGTAACAGTTTGCAAAACTCAGGGCGCACTCCCTACGCTCATCGGTGCATTGAAAAGGACACAACTCAGCCGCGAAGCTTGGGCGGGGGCGGGGGCTCGGCGCTTCTGTGTCCTTGCAGGTCCCCCACCCTGCACCCCCATGAGTTTACCACCCAGACTTCTCCAAACCCAGGTCCTAGGTATTTTTATGGAGGAGTCTGAGAGGCACCATCAGTTATTCTGTCAGTCTCTATCCCTCTCGGGCTCCCCCAGGATGGGGGCGGGCACAAAGAGCCAAGCATCTGACCCCCTTGGTCTTTCCAGGACCAGTCCCACCCCAAAGCTGCCCCCCAGGCCTCCAGGAGTCACTTCCTTAGAGGGCTGCTCCTGTGTCCCAGGAGACTCCAGGGAAGTCAGGAGCTCTGCCTCTTGCACCAGCATGAAGACCAAATATGTATTTCTCCTCATATCCAGGATCTCCTAAAGCCTCCAGGCACCCAGGCCACAAAATGATCATTTTTACACACTGCAGAAGCAGTTTTCAGCAGCCAGCATGGTGGCGCACGCCTGTGATCCCAGCACTTGGGAGGCTGAGGCAGGAGGATTGCTGGGAGTTCAAGGCCAGCCTGGGCTACATAGTGAGTTCAAGGTCAGGCTGGACTACATAGTGAGACCCTGTCCCATAAAACAAAAAAAGGAGAAGGAAGAGGAGGAGGAAATAATATTAATTTTCATGAGTAGATTTTTCTCATTTGTTGCTTTATCTTTGGTTATTTTTCCAGTGGCTCAAGATGAGCATCTTTAAGAACTGTCATTCTTGTTTCCTGCACAGGAAACTTGCCGGGCTCCCTCGTCCCCCCACAGTGGCAGTGGGGTCCTCAGGTCTTACACTGGGTGGAGCAGGAAGCCTCTAAGGACCCAGGCAGCAGCGGGGAATGAGTCACCTTCACCTCCAAACGCTCACACTGGTGGCTGCACGGACAGTGGGTCGATAGAGAGAGTGTCCCTTCGGATGCCTGCAGTGGCCGCTCACAGGAGACCCAGTGCAACCAGCAAAGACAGCGTCTCAGGTACTCTTCTCGTGGCTGGGACAAATACCCAACACCCACAGTTTAAAGGAAGAGAAGCTTATTTAGGTTCACATTTTCAGTCCCTGGTCGGCTGGCTGCAGGGCAGAGCAGCATGGCAGAGGGGCCTGGCGGAGGAGAGCCGCTCAGAGCGTGGTGCACAGGAAGCAGAGGGAGAAGGGAGGAGGGGGAGGGAGAGGCACCCTTCCAGGCCACGCCCCCGTGACCGCCTCCTCCGACCAGACCCCGCCTCCTAAGAGGAAGCCAGTGTGGCCCCCATGATCCAGTTGCCTTCCACAAGCCCTGCCCACCAGCACGCGAGGCTCCGGGGGACATCTAGGTAGAAACCCTGGCGTACAGTGCGAGGATCTGCTGTCAGGTAACTGGAGACCCCTGGTTCTTTGGGACTGCAGCTGCAAGTGCCATATGTCTGTCCCCACGGGCTGTCTCTGTCCCACAGCTGTCATGGGGTGAGACGCCCGGCAGTCGCTCCAGGTGCCAGGGAGCCTCACTCACGTCCACGAAGAAGGACCTTCTGTTTCCTGGACCGCTGAGCAGCCCCGGGCTCCCCCGACTGGACCGGGGTGCTTCGTCTGGAACCAGTCACCATGGCCCAGGACCCCACGTGCACCCCTGGGTCCCGGTGGAAAGGAAGGACTGGGTGGCAGCTGAGGGGCAGCCTGCGAGTCCAGCTCACTGCCGGGGTTTAACTGCTGTCCCCTCCCTCATGTCACGGTGGTTGCTCCTTTATGGATGGATACAGGCAAAAGGGACCTTACGCATCCAGGTGTCTATGAAGATGTGGGAAGAGGAGGGAGATTTTGCTTATATTTTTTGTTCCTTTTCCAAATAAGCAAAAGTGACATTCTAGGCTTTTAAAGTTATCGCTCCCTGCAAGTATCTACACTTAGCTGGCTTCACTGGCACCTTGGACTTCCACTGTGTCATAATCCGTTACCATGAAACCAAAGTCAGGTCAGTCCACAGGTGACTCGAATGGCTCTTATGGGACGTGTTAACAATAATCAAAATGACAGGAGGCTGAGGCAGGAGCATCGCTGTGAGTGCAATGCCAGCCTGGGCTACATAGTGAGACCCTGTCTCAAAAACCAAAACAATGAAAAGGATTCAACTCACATCTCCCCTTCTTCCCTTTCCTCAGCTGCCTGTGAGGCTCGACATTGCCCTGGGATCTCACTAAAAATAAAACACAATTTGCAGAGAATGCTGAGAGGAGGTTTCTATTTGTGGTTGTAATGGAGTTTATTTAAGCAATGCCAGAGGGTCCTTGAGTTAAATAGGTCACCAGATAGGAGTGGCGACACTTTTCATAGTAGAGTATCGGTGGCAAATCTATTTAATGGACCACAGGTTGGAGAAGGAGCCCTGGACCCTCTAAAGCTGGATCACTAAATCAAGGAGCTGCAGAATTTGATGGTGTGGCGCCCAAATGAGCTCCCTCTGGAGCCAAGCTCCAACTCCGCCTGTCAGGAGCTTTTCTCAAAGCCCGATTCACCCACCCCTCTTCCTATAAAGCCAGAAGCCCGGGCATCAGCAGCGGACCCTTTGCTTTCTCCTCTGTCCTCTCTGCCTCCTTCTCTCTACCACTCTGCTGCCTGAGTTAGGACTGCGAGACTTGAACACAACTCAGAGAGGAATCTGCATTGGCCTGAAGAAGAGAGAAAACAGCGCTTGAAGGAAAGCATTTGTGTCAGTCCACTCTGCGTTGCTGTAAAAGAATACCCAAATGTCATGGCTTCTAGCTGGGTGTCCCCCCAAAGCCTCAAGTGCTCACAGGTGGAGCTCTGGGGAGGTGGCTGGATCATGGGTGTGTGATACTGGATCGGTCACCATGGGTTTACAGCTGCGTGCGCTGTTGGGAGGCGAAGCCTGGTTGGAGGAGGCGCCTCACTGGGGCCGCAGCCCGGAAGGGTCGTCTCCCTCCTCCTTCCTTGATCTCTCTGCTTCCGCTGCCCGCCCTGAGCTGATTCTCCTCCACCAGCCCCTCTGCAGGCCCGGGAGCCGGCCGACCGTGGCCTGAAACCTCCACACACTGTGAGCCAGAATAAACCTCTCCCCCTTTCACGTGTGGATGTCTGGTGTGTTCCAGCAACGAGAGAGTAACAGAGAGTAGGTGACAGAATGAACAGAAATGCACTGGCCCACTGTCCCGACCGTCAGCGGCTTCACACCCAGCTGGGCCGCCTTCCCGCTGGGAGCAGCCTTCCCCGGGCTGCCCGGAGCCACGGCCTCCTCCTGCCCTGCCCGGTGCTCTTCCGCGCCTCCTGACCTCTCCCTGGCCACTTGACATATTGGTCACACTGATCAGAGTGCCTGATGGAGTGACCTAGGTATGAGGAGAGAAGGTTCCTGGGTGACAATTCCGGGGTCTCTCGCATTTCTTTCCTGTGAGAGCGGAGGGACCACAGTCCCGAGGCCGCGGGCAGCGCCAGCAGCCTGGGGCGATGGCAGTGCTGTGTCCCAGAGCAGCAGGCAGCTGTGCTCGCTGTCCAGGGAAAGCAGCGTCTCCCTGGAGACAAAGGCCAGGCTCGCACCCGCTGTGTGCGCAGCCACCTAGGCTGTTCTGTGTCATCCTCATGGGACTTGGGGACAAGGGATGCTGACACGAACACAAAGCACGTGTTCCTGGTGTGTTGTAGAAAGGGCTCTGGCCCTAACCCGAGAGCGTCGTGTTTTGTCTGCCTGGACACTCAAGCCCCGCGAAAGTGGGGGACTCACCTGCCAGCTCGTAAGCAGGTAAAACCCAAGGCCCTTTCGTTCTTGCCAGCGACTCCTGGAGCACGGAGTAGACCGCAGTTAGAAACAGAGCATCCATAGGCGGCTGTGTTCCCGGCGCTCATCCTCCCCAGGAATAAGAAAACCACTCGGCCGCTGTCCAAGGCAAGTCTTTGGACATGGACAAGACGTGATGCAAAAGGCCATGTTGGAAAAGAGCCAAGAGCAAGACTGGGGAGCCACCACGGGAGAAGACACCGGCCCTCTCTAGCGGGGACCCTTCTCACGCCCGGCCAGGGGCTGGCGGCGCTGGCTGAGGGGAATTTCAGAATTGTTACAGACCGTGACTGCGGCTCGTGTCCCATTTGTCCCCTTCTCAAACGAAGTGTTCACTGCAGATGACCCATCCCTGTGGGGCGGAGAGCAGACACGGGCTCCTTCATCTGCGGGTTCCCTACCAGGAGGAGGTGCGGGGCATCTAGACCCGACTGGGTGACAAGAGCCTGGCTTCAAACCTGATGCCCTGACTGAATGAGACGTCGGCGGGCCGAGGGCTTTGCGCATGGCAGGGACGTGAGTGGCTGTGGTTGGGGCAGAGCTGGCAGGCTGGTGGCCATCCTGGCCCTGATCTGTCACGTCCCTCACCCCCATCCTCGCAGGGGCACTGTGCCATTCTGCCTGGAGATGTGGCCGTGTGTCTGCTGTGGCCACTGGATCACGGCAAAGGTGACTCAGGCTGGAGAACACACTGGCCGCTTCTTGTCCCCCTCCTGTTCCCCTGCAGACACACACAGGCCCACCGGCAGGGGAACAAGAGTGACACATGGAAGAAGCTTTGTCACCCCCACCCGGCCATCCTCCAGCAGCCAGGCCCCAGCCTCTCGCCCCCACACCTCGATAGGACGCAGAGCCAAGGTCAGCGACCCGCGAGACATCACCAGTGGCTGTTTTAAGCCTCCAGTTCTCATGGGGGCATCAGGCAGGCGTAGCTAATGGATAAGATAGGCAATTGTTTTATCTGCCTGCATACTCAGATGATGACTCTTTTTATTAAGTTTATTGGTACAATTCAGATATATGTATTGATCATGTTCATCATAGGGAATGTGTACCTATACGTGATATATCTTGATTCTTTTTTTTTCCCCATCCCTCCCCTTCCCTTCAACCCCTCTTCCCCTCCTTATTTAAAAGCTTGGTTTCCATTTTATCCTTCTTTTCTCATTTTTTCCTTTTCCCTTTCCCCCCCAGTTCCCTTTTCCTTTTGAACAATTTCTTCCTATCTCACAATATCTATTATACATTTTGGTTCTTACTTACACTTTCAGTTTCCCACACCAAAGAGACAATGCAATATTTACACGTGTGTCCAATTTATTTCACTGAAAAGTATGGTCTCAGGGTCCATCCATTTAGCTATAAATGTCTCAAGTTTATCCTTCTTTATGGCTGAGTAGTACTCCACTGTATAAAAAAATCTTTTTTATCCATTCCTCAGTTGATGGGCATTTGGGTTGTTTCCAAGATTTAGCTGGGCCTTAAAATTCAATATGTCTGGCTTTTTATGTCTCAATCCCACAAATGAGGGGCTTTTTTCTCTTAGACTCAAGTCTCTCTTCGGTGAGAATGGATCCTTGCTCTTTGTCATTCATTACTGTTTCTGGTGTGGTCCCTTCTCCAGGAAACTCGGTTACCTACCTGGGAGGTGCGTGGCTCCAGCCCATCTACCTATCGAGTGGCCAAAGAGCTGCTAGCTTGACTGGGGCTGAACACCTGCCACCCGGCCCACAGGGCCAGAAGATGCAATGGCGCTTGAGGTGTCGCTGGCAGGTGGGGCGTTTGGCAGGACCCCACGCAATGGAGACTCAGGATCTCGGAGTAGGGCCCTTGATTATCCACAGATAATGACTCCTTTTGACAGACAACGTTTGGCCTGCTACTGGGCCTCAGTGGAAACTGATGCTTTACCGTGGACCACGGAGCCACCACACGGCCTGAGCTGCTGCCCATGGTGACCTGGGTGTTATCCAACCCATCGAGACTCATGGTCGGACATGCACCACAGTAATCCATGTCACGTGGAAGCAGCACAGATGTGACCAGGCCTGAGCAGGTCCTGCAGGCAAAAATTACATACAGAAGTGGCCCAAATGCCACTAGAGGTAGAAGGTGACCCTGCTTCTCTCCCCACACATGTGGCCTCGTGGCAAGTTTCCTACCATTAGCTGACAAGGTAAGAGGAGACTGGGTCCTGGGTTAGACACGGCTTTGTGTGACAGTTGTCGCCCGAGTGGACAGCTGCCGTGCTGTAGCATTTCTCTGCGGTGTTTCTGAAGGACGGGGACGGAGGGAGATTGTGCCAGTGGGAAGAACTATGGGCAGCGTACTGGGTTGTGCGCTTGGCATGGTGGGAGGAGTGGCCAGATGTGTGACTCTGCATCGACTCACGGGCTGGAGCCAATGGTTTGGCAGTAAGAGAATGGAAGGAATGTGGTTGGGAAATTGGTAAAAAGAAATTTGGGTAAGAGATATACGAGTAGACGTGTCTGAGTTGGGCAAAGGACATGCAGATATTTGTGTTTCATCTGAATGCTCACCAAAGAGTGACCTCAGCAGAGGACATTAGTAATCAAGTGGCTGGAATGACCCGCTCTGTAGATACTAGACAGCCTCTCTCCCTAGCTACTGCCATCACCAAACAGGTGCATGAACGAAGGGGCATGGGCTGCAGGGATGTCACACATCGCAACGTGTGACAAGACAGTATGTAGCCAACTAGAGAGTATCCTGTTATCAGCCTTTTGTATTCACTACTAACAACCTATAGAAGTGACTGTTTAACCTCAAGATGGGGCTGGTGATTTGGACCCCGCAGCCCCCAGCCCGCCGGCGTTAATAAAGATCGCCTTCCGAGTTCCTCGGTGCTAAGTGTCTTACGTCTGGCTCGGTCCTGTTTATTCTTCCCCACAGTACCACTCCCACTACCCTCAGGACCACTAGGGACATCTGTGCTCCTGTTGCTGTGACTTTATGCTCTGCTGGCCTAGATGTCTTCATTGCAGAGGGGAGAATGCTTCTACCAAGAGGCCCAGTGATTGCACTGAACGAGAAGCTAAGACTCCCCCTGGCCATTTTGGACTCCTCGTGCCTCTGACTCAACAGGCTAAAAGTGGAGTTACAGTGTCGGCAGGGGTGACCGATTCGGACACCCAAGGGGAAACTGGACTACTACCCCACAGCGCAGGTGAGGATGTCCCGAAGCCATCTCAGTATTACCATACCCAGTGAGTTTCAACCCAATCCAGCAGGGCTACAAATAGCCCAGGTCCTTCAGGTGTGCAAGGATGGGTCACTCCACCAGGTAAAGAATCACACCCCAGCGAGGTACTTGCTAAAGGCAAAGGGAATACAGAGTGGGTGACAGAAAGTAGTTATAAATACCAACTGTGACTCCACGACCAGTTACAAAAATTAGGCTGTGTTACGGTTTAGATCTAGCTGGTATCCACCCCAAAGTCTCCTGTGTTCAGAGGCAGAGCTTTTAGAAGGTGATGGGATCGTGGCAGTGCTATACTCATCCGTGGATTCATCCACTAATGAGCTCAGCAGCACTGCAAAAACATCCCCCAAGTAAAACAGGACGCCACGGCCTCTGTGTGGTAGGAGGTGGGGTCTGACCGGAAGATGTCACTGGAGGCGTGGCATAAAATGCACACCTCCCACCCACGGCTCCTCCCTCCTCTCTCTGCTTCCTGGCCACCACGGCGTGAGCAGCTCTCCTACGCCAAGCCCTTCCACCTGCCATTTCTGCATTCTGCTAAGATAAACCTCTCCTCCTTAAAGTTGTGGGTCCGACACAAAATACCCGATGTATTTTGTCCCTGTGACAAGAAAGTGACTAAGACAGACTGTAATTGTCATTAGTATTAACTGTTTTAAGAATGTTTGTGCATGTATACATATATTAAGCAAATAACGTTTTCATTCCTCTTATTCTTTTTTAATGAGCATTACCTATATTAGTATTTAAATATTAATGTTTCGTCATAGTAATTGAGTTACAGGATCTCAGAGGAGTAAACATCATCCAAGTGTTATTGGGTAGCTCCTTTAGAAATGGCTCACCAGTCAAAAGTATTCCAGGTCCTTCTTGCCTCAAACAAAGAGTTGGACGAGACAAGCCAATAATGGTGCCAAAAGTTTATTTGAAAAGTGCGGGGTGAATGGGTATGGCAGGAACAAGCTCTGCAGAGTGAACTTGGGCTGAACAAAGAGAAAAAGGGGATAAAAGCAAAAATGAAAGTACACATTGTATCTGAAATACATGGTGTGGGCTATCATGGAAACTCGGGCACCACGATGGGTGCCCAGCACATCTGCTCTTCTTTTATGCCATCCACATCTTGCAGGAGCTCCTGAGTTCTACACACAAGGTCCTGGCATTGCCCTGGGATCTTGTTTTCGGTTTTAAAAATTTTTTTAATTTTTATTGGTACATTTTCGATACACATAATGATGACATTCATCATAGTCGTGAGTTCAAGTTAAAAAAAAAACAAACCCTCACATTCGTCATAGGGAATTTGCACCTGTACATGATATATCTTGCTTGTTTCCCATTCCCCTCCCCTCCCTTCAACCCCTTTTCCCCTCATTTACAAAAGTTTTGTTTCCATTTTTTCCTTCTATTTTTTTTCTTGTCCCTTGTTTCCCCTCCCTTGTTCTCCTTCTCATTTGAACATTTTCTTCACATTTCCCAGTATCTTTTACACATTTTGGTCCTTACTTATACTTTAGGTTTCTCACACCAGAGAAATCATGTGATATTTACACACGCGTCCAATTTATTTCACTTAAGAGTATGGTCTCAAGGTGCATCCATTTAGCTAGAAATGGCTCAAGTTTATCCTTCATGGCAGAGTAATACTTCATTGTATGAAAAAGCCCCATCTTTATCTGTTCATCAGTTGATGGGTATTTGGGCTGATTCCAAGATTTAGCTATTACAAACACAGGGCCCTGCTCATTTTTTCCAGCCAGCTTTGCCACGCCTAATCTCCTGTATCACGAGGACTTTATCTCCTTGTTTTGTTTGTATGAGGTAGGGTCCCACTAACTCTCTGTGCCCCTCCTGCCTCAGCCTCCAAATGTTGGAATGACAGGGACAGACTTGTAATGGTCAATCTCAGGTGTCAACTTCCGTGGTGGCAGTGAGAGTGCTTCTGGAGGACCCTGGTGGGTGTCAGTGGATGGAGGGGGTAAGATGATGCCCTCAGGGTGGGCTGGCATCATCCAATGGGCCCCCATAGAACAACAAAAACAAGCCAAAGACGGCGAATCTCCCCTCTCCCTCTGCCTCCCTCTCCTGAAGGAAGGGAAGCCTCCTCCGGCCTGACCCGGAAACATGTACCAGCACGCTGCCCCTGGCCGGGTGTCCCCCCGCCGAGTTCCAGCCTTCAGCGCCTGCATCAGGCCTCCTGCTTCTGAGGCCCAGGACTTGGGCTGAGCCGCGCTGCCTGGACTCCACAGCACCAACGTGGTGGGCCTGTGCTGGGACTTTTCAGCTCTGTGAGCGCCAACAGATCCCCTCACAGCCCCGCTTGTCACTGCAGAGAACTGCGTTGACAGGACTGTCTCGTCCCTGCGTCACCTGCTCTGTCCTGCACCTCAGGACACCCCCTAGGGCTTGTCCTCCCCCCAATGGCTTCCTGTTACACACCATTCCACATGCATACTTCAGGTGGCCCTATACTTGCTCTGCTCTTTGCTGCTACACAATGCCAACTGAATTCTGAAGCTTTTTTTTTTTTTGGTAGTACTGGGATTGAATGCAGGGCCTCTGCAGTGAGCTATATCCACAGCCATCTTTTTTGAGATAGAGTCTCGTAAAGTTGCCCAGGCTGGGCTCAAACTTTTGAGCCTCCTGCCTCAGCCTCCAGAAGTGCTGTGGTTATAGGCATGTGCCTATACACTTCAAAATCCCTTTCATGCAGTTTTTAAAATTTCCTTTGGGCTAAGTTCTTCATCTCTTACATGTTATTTACTTTTGGGAAATAATCACGGGTTCCTTTCTTTTTAATAGTTGTTTCTTACGGTAACTTCTCAGTGGAATGCTGCTTCCTCTGCATTTTTAAGTTTTCTGTCCTGGGCTACCAGCTCATGGGTCCCTCTGAATGCAAAACCCAGCCCAGCCTGACGCCACGCACCCATGCACCTGCGATGAGGGAAATGCTCCATTCTCACCAGCCGGGCATGCTTACAAATGCATCACGCCCGGGGCTTCTAACACTGGGTTATGTGACGAAACCAAGTTTACTCAACTACCACCACCCACTACCAAGAACAGTGAACAAAATGGGTGAGTTGTCAAACCTATGTAATTATCCAAATCTATGTAATTATCCAAATTAAAATGCAGGAAGCAGAGAAGCATTTTTCAACTCCACAAAATTCATGTTCAGCACTGCAGGTCCGTGTGTGGTGCTGGGGGGCGTGATTCAGGTCCTGCCTCATCACGCTCCTCGTGACAGCACTGAAGTAAGAGCACTGGTGACAGGCCACACAGCCAACCTTGCGAGGAGACAATCTGTTAGTACTGGAGACAGGTCACACAAATGTCTCCTTTTTGAGACGGTCTGGCTATACAGTCCAGCGGCTCTGAACGCACTGTGTAGACCAATGATGGTGAACCTTTTAGCACCTTCAGTAATACAAACAGCTGCTGTGGCACGCGTGCTGTAGGTTCGCCACCACTGACGCAGATCAACATGGTCTCAGAGCTATACCGACCCTCCCGCCTCAGCCTCACGAGTGCTAGGACTACAGGTACGCACCACCACACCCAGCTACACAATGTCTTGTTTCATTTTGAGCATAAGGTACCTTTTGTTACCCTCTCATCAAACTTTATCCACGAAAGAAGACTGTAGGTCTTGTAAAATATCCAGAAAGTTCACCTGTTTGGAAGCTTCCAGAGATCGCACGGCATTGTGGCATCTCACTCACTCTACTCTGCCACAGTGATGCAACCTGGTGATGTCTGCAGTTGTTCATAAATTTAACACTGGGCCTGTGAGATGGCTCAGCGGCATAAGTGCCTGCCTGGCAAGCGCGAGGTCCTGAGTTCGACTCCCAGAACCCACATAAAGGAAAAAAAAAAGGGCTGGTGATGTCGCTCAGTGGCACAAATGCTTGCTGGCAAGCATGAGGTCCTGAGGTCAACTCCCAGTACCCACATTAAAAAATAATAATAAATAAATAAATAAATAAATAAATAAATAAATAAATTTAACATTAACTTACAATTTTCAAATAAAACAATACTCCCACCTAGTGGATAAAAGAAAAATGTCAGTTTGTTTCAGCTGTGAAGTCTCAACCACAAAGGAATGGACACAATTTTTTTTTTAAGTTTATTGTTTTATCACCCTCAATACACAGCCCCCCAAAGCAACCTACAAAGCAGTGTTTGCTGCGCCCCTTAGCAGAGTGGATGCCGGCAGACGTTAGAAGACAGTCCCCGAGCTCACGTATAAATGTTACTGTGAACCTCATTTGCTGCCATCAGCTTCTTCAGAATCTCTGTGCTCTGGGGAATGTTCTGGAAGGAGAAGAGGTTGTCAAGACATCAGTCAGAGGTGGTACACGTGCTCAGCTCCACAGGACAGTGGCACCAAACGCCCCGCCGTGCTCACACAGCTCCCTCTGCGCTTCTCGCCCCACCGGTTCGTCACCCTTTGAAGCTGGCTGTGCGGCCACCCTGCCAGACGCCTCTCCACAGGGACACCTGCCCAGCACGCCCGGCCCACACAGGCCCCAGCGCAGGTCACGGAAGCTCTCAGGCCCCTCGGCAGCGACCACGCAGCAAGGGCTCGGGGGCTCAGCGCAGCTAACGCCTGTCCCCACGTGCTGACTGCAACCACTGGACAAGGACAGAAGCCAGGCACCACCTCAGGCCGGATCTGGACACTAAAATCCAGTGCTCCTCAGTGAACCATCGCACTCCCCCACAAACTGCTCTCTTCAAAGCAAGTGGTGACAGCGTTTACAGTGCTGTGGGGAGGTGCCGAGAGCTGCCAGCGCTCGGCCCCCAGGTGACAGGACTCTAGTCCCGAGCTGCCCAGGGCTGCCAGGAGCGAACAGGATGGTGAGTCAGCACAGACCCCGGAAGAGACGCTCAACGCACAGTCACTGAACCTGGGCGACCCGAAGTGCAGCACGCATACGCGCATGCTCGTGTGCGCACGCGGGCACGGCTGGGGATAGAGGCCAGGGCCTCACACGTGGCAGGCAAGCGCTCTACCACTGAACCACATTCCCAGTTCCCATTCCTGCAAAGTACTTCTTAAACGACACAATCTCAGAGAAAGCAGGGAGCCCCTACACCACCTGGAATTACAGGCAAACGCGCGTGTGCGTGAGTGTATGCACGTGGGGGTGTTCTGGTAAAAGTGTTTTTCCAGGGGAAGAACCCACAGATCAGGGCGGGGCAGCGGTCCATTACGCAATTCTCGTTCTCCAAGCTTCACACTCACAGTCTAGTCTCCTCGAAACGAGGTGAACACATTAGAATAACTTGACGCATGCCACACTCCAAAACGCCTCCTCAGACACCACCACCTTCTGAATTAATGCGTTACAGAAACTCCGTGAGCAGTAAACCATCTGTCCGCACAGACACGTGGGATGGAACCGCACTCCACACAGGAGGACGAAACAGGCGTCGCGTCACGAAAGTGCCCACAAGAGGCGGCGCTCAAGCTCAACCCGCCAGGCCGGGCAGCGGTCTGCGTGTGGCTCGGGGCCGAGGCCGAGCCTATGCGCTATGCAGTATGCTCGACCCAGGGCACTGACAGCCAGCCAGCGGTCGGTGAGCTCCCAGCTCACCTTAGCCAGCCCTTTCAGGCTTCTGGAAGAAAGCACGGGCTCAAAGGCCTCCGCCGTCAGGAGGTCCAGCTTCATCATGTCGGTGTAGCATAGGTACAGGATCGCAGGGAGCTGCCACACCTGACAGTAACTCAGCACTAGGAAAACACAAGGGAGAGAACGCCCAAGTCCTCCAGGGCATCATTTTAAATTAAACAACTCTAAATAATAAAAAACTGCTTTACAAAAGCATGTCTGTGTCCTCTAAGTTGCCATGTTGAATCAATTCTTTCAAAACCAACTTATTTTCCTAATCTTTTACTTCTGCAAATATCTTTATTCCTGAACATACTGCTGAGACAATTTTAAGCAGCTGCAAGATTAAATTTCATTGACTGTAATAAACGAATTACAGTACATGTAAACATACAAAGCACACTGCGCTATTTGTCATTTCTCAGTCTACTATACTTAACATGAAAGGTAAAAAATCTTTTTACTTTAATACAATCCATTTAACACATAATTTGTTATGCTTGTGTCTAAATGTCCCCCACGCAGTCATAGGTGGGGCTTTTTCAGAGGTGGCTGGATCTAGAGTGTGTGACGCTGGGATTGATGCATGGTGCAATGCGAGGGTCAGGGCACTAGGATTAAGGGTGTGAGTGCTCCCCGCCCTAAGTAGCCTGGATAAGGTATCAGGGATAGAAAGACGGTGTTAATCCCTTGCCTGCTTTGTTACCTCCTACCCACTTCTGTGTCGCCCTTCTGCCACACCACCTTGCCTTGGAGCCAACCAACTATGGACTGAAACCTCTACAAACTGTGAGCCTATTAAGCCTTTCTTCCTTTAACTTTGGGTGTTGGGTATTTTGTCTCAGCAATGAGAAAAGTAAACTAAGACACAATTACATATATTATTATGTATAAGTTTATATGAAATACGCATTACTGAAAAGCAAATGGCAATCTATTTCTGACACAACGGCCGGTTATAATTAGTGGCAATAATAAAAATATTAAAGCAACCAACACAGAGGCAGACAGGCGGCTTCGCTCTCCAGGCTTCCTGTGTGTCAGGGAAGCTGCCCCACCCGCTCCCCACTGCCCCAGCTCCCCAGACCCTGGCTTCCAGTGCCGGTCCCAGATGGTGACACGGCACAGGGCCACTGGGAAGTGCAGCAGCTGAGCTGTTCTAGGCAGTAACTTTGCCTCCACAACATCTAAAAACTCGAACCAAACGTCCTGCACTCGGACGACAGCCACCAAGGGCCGGCAGCGACCTGCTGCCACCAGTCAACACTGACAAACCACCTCGAGGAGGGCTCTACGTGGGACAAACGTGAATGTCATGCACCTCCACCCCGCCTACCTGCTGCAGGAAGGTCGTGCACAATATTCGGCTGTTCCAGCAGGGAGCAACACGCAGGGTCTTTGAAGTTCTGTGTTTTCAGGGCTCTCAGAAAAGGAGAAGGCAGGCTGCCAGGAGATTCCGAGGTTTTATAGTCGGTGACGTGCCGACACGTGAGAACAGTTACCTGCATGTTCTTCTTTGGACAGGAGCCGAAAACCTAACACAAAATTGATTTCAAATCAAGCAAAAAAAAAAAAAAAAAAAAAAAGACACAGTGCTTGTTGCACACCTGTAATCCCAGCACTCAGGAAGCTGAGGCAGGAGGATCTTGAATCTCGGGTACTAAGTCAGCGTGGGCTACATACCAAGTTTGAGGCCAGCCCGGACTACATAATGAGACTCTGTCTCAAAAAAAACCGGCAGTGCCACCAGGTGCAGTAGAGGCAATCATGAATCAGCCTGACCACGGGCCACCATCCACAGGAAATCAGTCCCAAGCACAGCGATGTTCACTCCCTCGCCCACCACCAGGGACGTGTAGAAGAGGATCCTGACTGAGTGCACTCTGAGTTCCGACTACAGGCAGGCTTCCACTGCTCCGGCCCTCAGGGTCCTCCTCCTACAACTTGGAGGATGCCTACCTGAGAGCCAGCCAAGGCTCGCTCTACCTTTTAATAAAATCTACGGTGATTTAAACAAAGAAAGCAGCTATTTTTTTCTTAAAGGAAATAGAGTTAAGGTTACTGCAATTGTTTGAAAATATTTTATGAAGAAGATGGCTATTTCCCACAGTAAAAGAGTTCAAGATTTTATATTAAGTGCCATAAATGATTTACATGACTTAACTTTTTTAGGTCACAGCTTTGTAAATACAGAAAGTTAACACTATGCAAGTTTGTCACTAGGTACATCCCATTTAAGAAAGATAACATTATTCGCAGGCCTAATTTGTTTTCCTCCCTAGAATGGTACAGTACTCGAGAACTGTTAGACTGTGGGTAATTATCAGGATTATTTGCACGATGGGACCAAAATAGAGGGACCCAAAGAACACCCCTTAGGGGGAAAAATGATTGAAATATATTGCTTTAGAAATGCACAATTTTATATTTTTTCAAATCTAAAATGTGTTCATTTGTTCCACAGTACAGAAATAAAAGCACTGACATATCAACCTACACAATTGAAAAATAGAAACTAAAACAGCAATTTCTTAACCTTTTCAGATCTGACCCTCTCCCCCAGGAAAATACACATATATCTACTGAATATAAAATCATGTAAAAATGTTCACAGATCTGTTTAAACAACTCTCCATTTAATAAAATGCATGTACTAACGTTTAGTAAATATTTCTAAATGTGCCGACTGGCTTAAAATAGGTATTATACCAAATGTCTTCCTTCTAATTCATTTGGTTTTCATGTCCATGCTAAAATACACTGGAGATTTCAGCTGAGGCGCTGCTAAGAACAGGTAAGGCCTCCAGGGTCCACTTCATTTAGATGCAGGCAGCTCACAGAAATGATCAACATTGAGGACGCCAGTTAACCTACTCGTACAGACAGACTGAAATATCACACTCCACCCCACAGAGGTACAATGTTGTGTCCATTAAAAATAAAAATAAGGGCCGGGGATGTAGCTCAGTGGTAGAGCACTTGCCTAGCATGCCTGAGGTCCCAGGTTCAATTCCCAGCACTATAAAAATAAAAGTTGGGGGAATGGAGAGAGAGAGAGAGAGACAGACAGACAGACAGACAGACAGCATGAGAGCGCATTTCTAATCCAAAAATCCAAACTTCAAAATGTTCCAGAATTTTGAAGGGAAATTTTCGAGCACCCGCATTACACAAATGGAGAATTTCACACCATGAACCTTGTTTCACGCACAAAATTATTAAAAGTATTGCATACCTATTTTATCTATAACCTTGAGGCTATGCACATAAGGTCTGTGTGAAGCACAAAAGAATCTGGGTGTAGACCTGGGTCTCGTCCCAAAGTGTCATTACGTATGTGCAAACAAAGCTGTAATCTTAAACACTTCTGGTCCCAACCATTTTAAGTAAGATACACAAGCGCCAAAATTATAGTTTTTCTCTCCAATTCCTAGTTGAGTTCAACCCTTCACTCAAAAGCGCGTTTTCCTGGGCTCGCACTATGTACACAGCTGCCCCGCGGATGAAGAGTGTACCTAACGCTGAGAGAAACGGGCGCCACACCCTGGCGCCTGCACGGAGCAGTGGCCGAGGGACAAGCACCGCCCGCAGAGCGCCGGCTGCCGCCTCTCCAAGCCTCGCCCTCGTCACCACGGCCGTTCTCACCCTTGGCTGAGACACTGACCCTTCACGTGACTGCTTTTCTTTCAATAAGGTGGATGGAAAGAATCCAACTGTTTTTTATTTCTTCCCTTTTTTTTCTGTTTTTTTGGGACGGGTCTTGCTATGTAGCCCAGGCTGGCCTCAAACTTACAATGATCCTCCTGCCTCAGCCTCCTGAATGCTAGGATCACAGGCATGAGCCACCACCTCTGGCTTTGTTTTACTTCTATGACCTAGAACTCTTAGCACAACACAGACTGCATCTGTTAGGTGGGTCATGTTAAATAAATGAATTCTTTTATTTTCTATACTCTATATCAAATTCCTACAACATTTTAAAGAACACCCCAAACTCCTTTCCTGCATATTTTTATTAGAACATATTAATTATGCAGGATATTGGGTCTGTGACATTTCCAGTCATATATCCAACTTTGATTATGTTCATCCTCCCACCCATGCCTTCTCTTACCTAATTAACAGTCTCCCTTCTACTTCCACCCTGTGCTTCCCGTGCTCCTGACTCCATGCACGAGACACCACATATGCTGCTTGTCTAAGTCTGGCATATTTCACTTACCACGCTGATCTCCAGTTCCATTTTCCTGCAAATGACAGGACTTCGTCCTCATTTCTGGCACATGGACACACCACTTCAGCCACTGGCAGCACTTGGCTGACCCCACAGCATGGCGTGTGCACAGGCCACGGTTAACAGGGCAGGAGCCAGGCATCACTACTCCTCCAGGGACACACAGAGGAGGGCCACAGCTGACACGCAGGGGTCTGGTTCAGTTCTGAGGAGAAGCCCCGCCCGTGTCCACAGTGGCTGGACTGTTCTACATTCTCCCCAGTGGTGTGGACAAGGTGTTTTCCTGCTCCTGCACCCTCACCAGCATTTCCTGCTTTTTGGTTTTTTGTACTTTTGATAACAGCTGTTCTGCCTGGACGAGACACATCCTCAGTGCAGTTTTCATTACCCCACATCTGCTGCACAGGTTTAAGTGAAAGCCAGAGCCCTTTGAAACCAGCAACTCCTGCAGTCCACCCGGCCACAGGTTTTCACTTCTCTCTTACCTTTTCCAGCCACTGATACTGCTGATCTTCAGCAACGTAGCAACTGCACTGACACAGGAAAACCTACAAAGGCAAATTTCAAGACTTTGGTCAAGTCCAGTTTTACACACCGCCAAGCTGCCACGGCCTCATACCGTGAAAACCCTAAGGTACACTGCTACAGACAGGGTGGAAGGGCCCCCAAAGGCAGTTCTCAGAGCTCACACCACCTCCCAAACTCTCTCCCAGCCCAGCGGAAATGGTAGGAGATACAGCCATTCAACAGAAGGCCTTAGGGTGGCCAGAGGTGCACCCTGGGAGGGGACGGTGGGACCCCAGTCTCTCTTCCTCTCACTTCCTGGCCAAGTGGCGAATGGCTCTGCTATGCCCTGTGCTGCCCCCCGCCCTAAAGTGGTCTGCCCCATTAGGAACCTTGAAACTGTGAGCCAAGGAGAGCCCTGTCTCTCTGCAAGCAGGGTGCTTCAAGTGTTTGTTCCAGTGGCCAAAATCTGGCCAACACAAACATTCACTAACACTTCCCTGACTCTGCTATCAGCCATCTGCTTTACAATTTCCTAGTTAAGCCATTTCAAACAGCTGCTGAGAAAACAACCGAGACCTGGCACCTAAAAGCCTGAGGCACGCTACCAGCAAACACACTATCAATGACGCTGGGGTGACCACCTCTGGGACAGACAGGTCAAGTCCCACATACCGAAGGGTTCGATTTGAGATGATAAAACACACAGTAAGCCTCTGTGGGGGACATGTGTAGAGCGTCCGTTGTTCTACACCACTCATTCCAGAGTTTAGCACAACCAACTTCCTCCCAGACTCCTGAATTCATAACAAAGGATGACAAAAATGCTGTGGAAAAAAATAATTCATTTAACTTAGCGCTTGGCTCTGCAAATTATATTTTCTGTTCAATTAAAAGCAAGCTGAAGTTAGCCAAGAATTCTGGGGCTGAAATAGCCATTCAAGATCATCGAACACTACCGTTCTGCAGGAAAGGTAACTGAGGTCTTGTGGACAGGCTTCGCCACACTCTCACAGCCTGACAAGTCTCCTGCAAAGGCCCGGGGACTCTACGTGAATGAGGCAACAGCTCATCACACGCATTTCCTAAGTTCTGCAGGGACAAGAGGTATCTTACAAGCGGGGTTCCCAAATGCTCTCTCCTGACCACCCTAAAATTATAAAGCAAGTAGACCTTGCTCTAGCTAAACCCTACACTGGTCTCCCAAGTGTACTAAGAGAGGCAATGAACTGAAGCGCTCAAAAATATCAGTGATTGGGCCGGTGAGATGGCTCAGCGGCATAAGCGCCTGCCTTGCAAGCGCGAGGGCCCGAGTTCTACTCCCGGAACCCACATACGAAAAAGGGGCCGGTGATATCGCTCAGCGGCACGGGCGCCTGTTGGCGCACGAGGTCCTGAGGTCGACCCCCCGGTACCCACAAAAAAAAAAAAAAAAAAATATCAGTGATTATTATTTTCAGAATTTTCATTGTGTTCTCAAAGGGATGTTAACTTCCAGACATTCAAACCTAGATACCTCAACACATTAGAAACAGTCCCTTTAGTAGCAAGTTCCTGAAGCCAAGAAGACTTCATTTAAAATCTTATTTTTTAGGTTTATTAAAAAGATGGTACACATGAACAGGCGATATATTTACTCAGAAACAAACATACTCTACAATGACTTTAACCAACATTTGAGATCTTACATGACGAGAAGAAACAAGTAACTTCAGTATTTTGTTCTTTCGACAAATGTCTCGCCCTCCACATTTCCACTTACCTACTGCATTATTTCCTATAGCAATTATAAACCTGGAGCAGGGATATTTTTCCAGCAGAGAAACTTCCAGAGATGTTTTCGTTTGTCTTCGAAGAAGCCGCACCTCCCTAACACAAGAAACAAGATGAACCTGAAGCAACTACAATTAGTACATTATGAGGAAAGGGCAGCATACCTGTGTAACGTTAGTGCCTTTACTAACAGGGAAAATGTGCGATTTAATTTTATAAAGCCTTTAATTACAATCCTAAAGAAATAAGATTCGGGTCATGATAACCAACAGATAAAACTACTGTGTATAAACTTCATGCTGCCCACCTGACTCACTGGTCAATCTCTGCATCCCTAAAATGAGGCAACTGGCTTGCGTACAATCAGGAACTGAAAGCACCACTTCCAAGCTTTCCTGCCCACAAAACATTGACGTGAATCTGCCCAGGCCACCAGCACGAACACGCATGCAGGGAAACGCAGGTGATGGCCATTTGTTGTTAAATGACTCCAGGAGGACACAATTAGACAAACCCAGAGCCCTTGGGAGGAGGAAAGAAGAGGGAGCCCGGCTGTAATCCCAGCATGCTGGGTGGCTGAGGCAGCAGGATGGCAAGTTCCAGCCCAGCAACTCAGGAGATGCTGTCTCAAAATTTAAAAAAATTTTAAGTGCTAAGGATGTAGCTCGATGCAAAGGTGTTGGATTTAATCCCCATAACACACACTGAGACACACACACACAGGAGGAAGGACTGTGAACTGCTTTCCATGAAACAAGCCCTAAACGTCTAAGGTATGGGCCTTGTTAGAACTCTGATTTACACAAATCCCTGGAAAGTCTCACGTTTGAGAAAACTAGGTAACTGCACCCAGTGGACATAAATGTTATTGGAAAATCACCGCTAATAGCATAGGTAAGAAAATGCCTAAATCTTTCGAGATGCATTCTGAGAAATGGGGTAAACGGCAATGATAACAAGGAGAAAATATTCATACCTTGAATTCACATGACTCTTAAGAGTCAGGGGGTCACATCACTATTCTCCCATTTTTGTGTGTTTGGAAACAATGCTAATAACAGGGTATCCCCCTACTACTGACACACAATGCTACCTGACAGGGTGGAGAATAAAAGGCGTTTGTTTTTTTTAATGTGGGTTCCGGGAGTCGACCTCAGGACCTCGCGCTTGCCAAGCAGGCACTTATGCCGCTAGGCCATCTCACCGGCCCAAAAGGCGTTTTTAAGGGAATCGTCGTGGCTGCAATCCAAGTACTGTGGGAGGCTGAGGCAGGAGGATCGCAAGTTAGTGTCCAGAGTCCACGGAGCAGACCCACGACAAACGCGGAGCACGACCGTGGCCCTGCAGCTCTGGGAATTCAGGATGGGAAGGGCGCCTGGCTGCCGGGAGCCAGGGGGCTTCGCTGAGAACGCGGGGGCCCGCCCGCCTCGCGCCACGCCGCCCGGCGCACCTCACTCACCGCTTCCGCGCCAGCTGCCGCCGCACCTCCCGATCCTCGGGCGTCTCCCTCCTCCTCTCCTCCTCCTCCTCCTCCTCGTCGTCCTCCGAGCACGCCCGGCACGGAGCTTTCACCACTTCTCCGAAGAACGTGGCGGCCATGACATCAGCGGGTCCAGCTCGGCCAACCGCGGGCCGCCGGATGGCGCATGCGCCGCTGCGCACGCGCCGCTGCGCACAGCCACGCCCCCACTCTTGCGCTTCCCCTGCACCGCCCAGTGCCCCGCCCCCGAGCGTGGCCACGCCCCCGCCTGGTCCCCAGCACGGCTCGGTTTCCCTTCCGCAGCCTCATCGGCGCGAGGAGACCGAGACACTGGAGGACTGCGGGCTAGAGGGGCAGGAAGCGAGCCGGAGCGTGGGACGTCCCAAGTCCTGAGCTGAGCTTGGCGGTCTCCGCCCGGGTTTGCACCGCTTAGTGATGTGCACGCTGTAGGTCTCCTTCCTTCGTCCTCCGTTGGGGGTGACCGGGCTGAGCTTTGCTATGCTAAGCACCTGCTGCACACCTGGCCGCCGCAGGCACCGCTGCAGTTGGCGCGGGCGGACAGGCAGGAAAAAATACAGTGCTTCGTGGTGTTGTAAAAACGAGACCTTTACTCGGGATACAGGAACTCACATTTCAAAAGCTGATAAATCAAGCTGACCTAAAAAACATTTTCATGAGAATGCAAAAATAGATTTTTTAAAACTTGCCATTTATAACTAATACAAATTGGTTTTCGTTTAAACAGCTTTTCATTAATAGGCAAAGTATATGATTATAATTTTGAATCGGTTCTCTTACCATGTGCTGGAAGACAGTTCACGGGGCACTGTTACAAGCAAGCAAGCAAGACGGAAGGGGACAATTGTAATTTAACTGAAAATGAAACTAGTACTGCAATGAAAAAAACCGTATCCTAGATTCAGTTGTGCTGAAATAAATGGCATTGCTGGCATTTAGAGTCTTTTTCAGTAGTCATAAAGGGAAATACTACTTTGGGGTCTCAGGGAGCCTTGAGGTTAAAAAAAAAAAAAACCTCAGAAATAGCTGAAAATGTCTTAAGATGTGGAAAATAACAGTTATTTACATAGCAGTATTTAGCAATTTTACACATCTGGTTTTAAAAATGAACACTTAGGAATAAACACATTAAAACCAATCCACTACCAAGTAAAAGCTTAGGAAACAGGGTATTTGTTAGTGAGAAAGAATGTACAAGACTACCAGTATATTTTAAGACACGAGGATTCCTGGTTAACCGGTCTAATAGCATGAGTTATAGAGTAAGAAGTTACTTGGGCATCATTTTTAGTCCTTTTGTTAAATAATTTGTCATCTGACCGGTAAAATATTCAATTTGATTTCTCAATTACATTATAAAGAAACCTTTTCGGGAAATCTAACTACAATTACTATAGAGTAGTAGTAATACATTTGGCTACGATTTAAATTCTCCATACAGTTCATAAAGAACAATTTTGCAAGAACGTGAAGTTTTGAACAAATGCTTATTTCATGCAATTACAAAAAAATTAGGCCAAGCACTTTAAAAATGAAAAGGCAAATACATGTTCAAATTAAACACGAAGGCAGACAAGAGATTCCATTATGAAAGGCTGTCCATACAATCTCAGATACTGACAAATTAACCCTAGCACAGTAAATTATAAATTGAAAGCTTAACTTCATCACAAACTGTCAAAATTTTGCATAAAATTTTGCCTTTCACTCAGACTTATTTTTATTTTGTTATATTTCTTGATAAAATATACCCAGTAAGAAATTTCTATGAAAATTGGAGACTGAAAATTAGTTTATGCATATCATTAAAGCTCCAAAATCAAACCCCATGCACCTACAATTAATAGCAGTTTATTAGCATTTCTTCCTTTCTCACCTGTTCTAGCAAGATAATGGAGATCAGTATTTCAAATTAAAGTACACTACAAAAGAGAAATGTACACACATTGTAGTTTGGAATATTCTGGCTTATACTTTAAAAAAAAACTTTTGTAAACAAGCATGCAGCCACAAATATTTCAAGTAATCTAGACACTTGGTCCATCTGTATAACCAAAAAATATGCATTAGTCTTTATGAAAAAGAAATAGAAACCTCTAGGTTTCTACATTTCACTTTTTCATATTTACACATGCAAATCATGTATTAACACAGATCTTTAACTATTTATTTTTCCAATAGCCTCTTACGATGTTAAAAAGTACTGGCAGTACATTCACTTAATCTGGTGATCTTAATGTCAACAAATACCTATTAACAAATCAAACCCCACTGCAAATAAATTCTCTGTAGTACAATGACCAAATTTTCTAATCCTAGCGAAGGCCACAATGAAATAGACCAGACATGCTGTCATTAAAGTTTGATAAGATTATAATAAATTTGCTCAGTGTTTAAATTCTAACTTTTAAGGTGCTGTAGAGAAACATAAAACATAGGATTTTATATCATCTAAAAATATGACCAATTTGATCTTAAACTATATTTTATTTTCTGATTAAAACTAAGCCTGCTTAATTTTTGCTGCTACATGAAGAAGTGATAGTCACATTCATAGCTTTCATAGAAAAATATATAATCCCTGAATTAGTCATACCAAGTGATCATTCAGTATAAATTCTAATGTTATAAACAAAATAAGACATTAATGGATTTTCTCCAACTGCATATTTCCAACACTGTATGTCAGAACTAACGTCCCCAGCATCAAATCCCCTGGTCCTTTTGATTTTGACCTTTGGGGATGTGAATTATAGGGACAAAAGGTTCTGTTCCACCCCAAAGTCAAATGGGCTCATTGGCGCTTCCTGGGGAAATGGGCCCCATTTTTTCCTTCCCATTTCTGTATTGCCATGATAAGATAGTCATGATGGTCTGAATTTTTATGTTCTAATGGAGAACCCTTAAAATTAGCATCAGGTTGAGCTTCTGAAATTTTCTAAGTCCTTAACGTTGTTCCTGAATATCCTGTCCACTTCCCATTTTCTTCCTCTAACAAATCATTTCTTCCAGACTTTCGCTTTCTGGAAGGGACAGCAGTCTCACAACAGGCCCTGCCTTACGTTCCCACCTCACTACAGGCTCCACAGCCTACCTCCTCGGACTACAGGCTCACGGTCTACCTCCTGTACCGTGTGTCTGCACACGGGCCCCCAGGAGAGAAGCCTTGACCGCTGGAGTATGGCTTTTAGAAAGTTCCTCACAGGAGGCAACAAGGGATTCGCTTCAGGGTGAGGAGCAGCAGCAGCTGCCACTCTGCTCGAGGCCCCTGCTGGCTTCCAGACACCACTTCTACATTCTCAGTCACTATTGCGCTTTTTCCTTCCAGGGTCTGAACCGCCTTAGAAAAAGCATTTTGCTACTAACATCTTCTAGCTCTTTTTCACTTTCAGAATTTATGGTTGTATCATCCTCTTTATAAACATTCAGTAATTTTTTCTTAGCCGCAGCAGAAGCATTTCGATGGGGCAGTTTTCTGCTACTCTTCCTAATCCAGACATTTTCTGGTCCTGAAATCGTCTGTTTTAGGTTACTCATTATCTTTATTTTATTTGCAGCAACAGTAGCACATCTGCGGGGAATTTTCTCAGGTACCACTTTTGCTTTCAGAGTTTCACTAGGCATCTGCACTGCATCCTTCTGATTATGCATACATGTTCTCATTTTTGTACTGGGTTCTCTGTCTCTAGGAACAGATTCTGAAAAATGAGTGAAAGTTCATGTAAATGCAAAAAAATCTTGTAACACAAGATTTTACTACTTAACATTCCTCAACAACACATTCCTAAACAGGAAATTTAAAACTCACATTGCCTAAGCAGTTTAGAAACATGTGCTTTTTGATACTGGTACAACCTTACATTTTTTTTTTTTTATCTAAGTCCAAGAGGATAACTGTCACTTAACATGGTACCTGACTTGCAAGAATGAAGTTAGACATACCGTCAGCATCATAAAGCCACTCACTCAAAAACATTCAATGTCCAGATTTTGAAAATAGAACCATGTTTTAAATTTTTGTCATCATTTCTAATCCTCCATTACACTACTACAAAATATTGAATACAAGTTCTGAAATAACTTTCCTGGAACCTAAACAAGGAGAAAAGCTGCAGGACAGCTCACACAGAGCAGCTCTGACTTCAAGAGGGCCCCGCAGGTTGACTTTTTTTTTTTTTTTTTTTTGTGGGTACCGGGGGTCGACCTCAGGGCCCGTGCCGCTGAGCGATATCACCGGCCCTTCTTTCGTATGTGGGTTCCGGGAGTCGAACTCGGGCCCTCGCACTTGCCAGGCAGGCGCGTAGACCAGTGAGATTGCTCAGAGGCTATCTCACCGGCCCAGGTTGACTTTCAAGACCAGTATTTCTTTTATTCAAGAAATTGTCAAATTGCTAATTGGTGGACAAAAAGAAAGTACATACTGATTTTATGTAACTGAAACATGGCTTTAATAATCCCGATGCATTTTTGTCAAAAAATGGAACATTTATAGAACTAGACTTATTAAATCTTAGTTGCTCAACTGTTTTCTGAACTAGGCATGTGCCAGACACACATCATGACAATGATCCTAAAAATTGTGACACCCATACACGTACAGTTTCTGTAAGACACTGAGCAGCACAGGGTGCTGGGGACCTCCCTGGTCTAAGGGACCAAAGACTTCCTTTGAGGAAATGGTAGTTTCGATGGGCTAAGCCTCGTGAGGGATTTGCCAGCCCAAAGGTGAGGCGGAAAGCGCTGTGCAGAAGTTAAGGCCTGCCAGACAGGCAGTTTCCCAGGGACCTCTGGAGAGCACGCGCACGTGATGCAGACTTCTGCTATTCCACATCACCAAGCTGGGCTGGGCTCGCATCTTTATTTTTGCCAATATGTAGCTCAAAGCCAGATTTTTCAGAAACAAGTCCAGTACTTCGCTCAGGCAGAGGTGGCATTTCTTTCCTGTATCTGGTAACTCATTAGACCCTGAATGTTAGACCTTACTTGCTGCCAAGCTAGTCCAGACACTGAGCAGGCGACAAGGACAGGCTGTGAAACACAACACATCTGAGTCTCTTGCATGACTCAAGACTTCTAGAGGACTCGGCAATCTTCTCTTTACTACTAAATGCTAGAGAATAGGGGCTTTTTGCTCAGAGACTATCGAGTAACACTATTACTTGGTAGCAGCGAAACTTCCAACCTTCTTAGTTTCTCCTCAAATGGAGATATTTGCCTTTGTGACACCAAGCTGAAGACAGCAAATGGTACAAACAAAAACTGCTTCTGTGGGCTGACATCTGCACATAGCCAGAAAGAGATGAGGAAAGTCCTCAGCCCTCACAGTGAACATCCTTCAGATTTTAAGTTTATGAAACATTTCAAAGTTGTGCTTTAAGATCTGGAATTAGCCAGGGATATAGCTCAGCGGCACAAGTGCTTGCCTCGCAAGCACAAGGTCCTGAGTTCGATTCCCAGTACCAAAAAAAAAAGGCCTGGAGTTGTTACCAGGCACCGTGGTGCACACCTGTAACCCAGCATTTGGGAGGCTGAGGCAGGAGGATCACCGAGAGTTTGAGGTCAGCTTGAACTACAAAGTGAGACCCTGTCTCAAACCACCCCCACCCCCCAAAAATGATCTGAAGTTCTCCCAAAATAGGTTAGGAAGTATTTCACTCAAAGCAACCTCAGCACCTATGCCAGTTCCTTTTGCTAATTATGCGACTGCCATGCTTTTCCAGTGAAATGTCTAAGGACACCGTGTTCTCTGTGTAGCCACCAGGCACCTGAGCAGCAGGTCAGCAAGCTAAGAAAATCGCCATGGTTGAGCTCCCGGGATACACCCACACCGCAAGCCCTTCCCACCTCCTTCAGGTGGCTCTATGGGATGGGAAGCGCTCAAAGTGCAGTGTTTCTACACCTTCAAAGAACTTAAGTTTTAAAATGATGAGCTGATGGTCTACAACCAACCAACCCTATCTACAAAATGAATCTTTAATACATCAAATCAACATTAACTAAATGCTAGAATACGGTACAAAAGATTAATGGAGCTTTTTGTAATGTATCAAAATTAAGGTGAAATGTGTATTTTATGATGGAACAAGAATATGCCGGGTATGAGTCATCTAACTGTACCCATTTTCATGTTGGAAAAAAATCAGACAACTGGTTCATTGCCAACAGTATGTTCAGTTGTGTAACATAAAAATCCTATTATAATTAGAAATTTCTGTGCAACAAAATGATTTAAATTGCAGCAATTCTCAAGAATGATGGAAATACACTGGCAATTCAGGACCCAGGAAATACTAACTCTAAGGCATTTTAATTATTATTTCTAATCCAGAAAAGGGGAAAAGTTAAGATTGGAATGAGGGCTAAAATTAGGTTCTTAGAAGTACATTTTAAAGGTTGAACTTGAACTATGGTCAGAGGGAGAACTTAAGAATTAAAATACGCAGCAACTGCAACTTGATAAAGCTTTATCTCTGAAGTCTGAGATGATAAAAATGGGCCTGTCATAGAATAAACAACATAACTTACAGAAGACTGAAGAGTTGACCATGTGGGAAATTAAAAAAAAGTACTTGTAAGTCAGTGTTAATTTTATCACTGAGAACTTGGTAAATTATAATAAAATGCTTTATTCTCCTTGACAAAATACAGTTTTTAGGTTTATACAGAATGTGAGGTTAGAGAAAAGTCTCCTTGTGCATTGTTACAAGCTTAAGGATTTTGGAGAATGCTAACAGTGCACTGGCGACAGCATCATTTAATACCAAGTCAGTAAAACCCAATCTTCCTGCTGTCCCCATGATCTGGCGCCCGTCACACTCGGGGCTCACCTCTGGGGGCTGGAGGCATTGCTGCTCTGAGCGCAGCGCCCTTTTTGGGTCAAGAGTGTAAAATCTACAAGCACATGGGTAGCAAAATCCCTGCTCCACCTGGAAAACCGCTGTGCCACACACACAGCTGTGTACTGTTTAGGAGGGTTTGCGTGTGGTGAAAGAAGAGGGTGCTGACATGACAGCTGATGCAAACATCAACCTCTAGCTCCCACATTTTGGGTATTATTTATATACTAATTATAGGTCATTGTACAAAATTATTCTCCTAAATCCAAAGTAAACATAATTACCATGGAAGCATTAAAAATATCTAATCTGACAAGCATTTTTAAATTGGAGAATTTAAAGCAAATTTGATGAGAAAAAAAAAATGTGCCACTGAGCTAGCTGGGGATGCACTCTTCCCTGCCTGCCTCCACTGTAAGTGATAAAATGATCCGAAATTCAGAAAGCAATGGCATTTACCAATGACCTTTATCCTAATGATCCCACAAACTTAAGTCTCTTTAGAAAGCATCAGCAGGAGCCAGTGTTTTCTGCAGCTCACTAGGCTTTCAAACATTGTGTTTTCTAGGGACGGTGGCAACACCGCAGTCTTAACTTCTACCCCGAGGCAGCACCAGGCTGTCAGAAGTCATTCGGTCGACCTCAACTGTCTTCTCTAGCAACTGCTGGGGATCCACTCACGCAGTGTGGGCACCACGCAACTGTTTTCTTGAAGCCACAGCTAACCTAGTTCAGCACAACGCAGTTTTCTGAGTCCCTTAAGAGCTGGTAAGTCATTCTTACGATTCCCAAAATATTCCTGACTACTATAATTATCAAAAACCTAATGAAAAGTCCAAGTATGAGTTCAGGGATCTCACACTCATCTGCTAATGTAACGCCGAGGGTGGTGCTGTCTTAACTTTCTCAGAGAAATATCTCAGCATCTCAAAATAAATGTAAACAGAATAAAGTTGTCAGAACTAAAGACTGGGTTTTCAGTCCACCTGATTACCTCACTGAAGATAGAAGCAGGGCTGCACAGCAAACCGTCTCAGGCCCGGCTCCTAACTCATCCGGGCGCCCTAGCTGGTAACCCTCAGCCTGCCGCCTGTGACCGGTCTGCACAAAATGAAACCGCCGACGGATGCAGAGGGGGAACTGTACCAGGGACCCGTTTGGCTTGGAGATTAAAAAAAAAAAAAAAAAGTCTTTTGCTTGTCAGGATGGCAACATTGTTTATTACTATTTCAGGTAGCAAATGATTAAAAACCGGTTCCTAGATGGATGAGTTACTTTAGAGAACATTAAAAATCTTACTCAGAAGTGTAAAGGTTCACTCTTGACCGGCTCCTGTGATATGGTTAGAATCCCCTGGGTGAACTGGGTGAGGCTGTACAGTCTAAGGACTGATCCACATTTGGAAAATTAACTTCAATATATTAAAAATAAATATTCCTCTTTCAACCACTGATGAAAGAAGGTAATTTCTAAGGCATTTACCTTGTGGGACACCAAGGAATGGGGCTGCTTATAGTTCACAGAGCCTTCAACTTATCATCTTCTTTCTGTTTAGACAGTCAGATCACCTCTTCTGGAGGGATTACCAAATTCCCATTTAAAGATTTTAATAAATGAAACTTACCTTAAAATTGGCTTAAAATTAAAGTATGACCGGGAATTACAATTCAATGAAACTACTGGTCTTGCAATACTTGAGAAAGATGTACAATCTACAGTTATTTACATACATGCTGTCAAAGACACAGGCTGCAGATTTGTGGGGTCCAGATTACGTGACTCCCCCCACCACAACCAACTCTAGAAAAGCAATTCTTGGAGGCACCAATTAAGACTAATGATACTTTTCTACCAATGTGACAATGTATTAGAAACCAGCTTGGCAGATTATAAGAGACTAGTAAAAAAAAAAAAATCCGAATTTTGAGAATCCTCATGTTGCCCTTCTTGGGCAACATTTGTAATTTTAAAATTTTCAGAACTTTCTGAAAATATAAGAAAAGATAACACAGCCCTCAGCATTACATTCTTCACTCTTCGGTTCTTTCCACTGATTCACAATTTGTGCTACAAGTAGGATGAACATGGACTAATCTAGTTGAATTCTAAATTTTTTCCATGTTGCTCTATTTTCTCTCTAGCATTGACAAATGTATTTGGTCGGGTCCTCAGGTCCCCAAATACTAGGAGAAGAGACAGACTTAAGTTGTTAAGCTGCAAATTTCTTCGGGTTTCTGCTTTATTATTCCCTAGTTTCAACAGAAGTTGAGAAGTGTATCTTAAATACTAATTAAAAGGTGAAAAGTTCTGCCACAATGCTCGTGGCACTCAGTCGTACTGGAATAACTGAACTGTAACTTCTCTACAATGTAAGAAAACTTAAAAGTATTTGGTGACAACTTAAAGATCACTTGATAAGTAAATATATTGACTTACTATTGATAAAAAGAACAGAGCTGGTTATTTTAGTTATAAAAAGGCAAAGCAAAAAGACTTCTAACAATCTCAAAGTTACTTGAAATATCAACAGAGTAGAAAGGAAAACAAAAAATACTGCATGCACCTTTAACAATGTTTTTGCATTCTGATAATACAGCAGAATGACACTAAATTGTAACAACAGAAGATATTAAAATCCTTCCAATTTAGTTTTCGCGCCATATGGTAAAGTTAATAAACTGTGTTCTAAAGAAAGGGGACGGGAGTCCTAGAAAAGGAACCAAGAATATTATCCTAAATAAAAATTACTTAAAAGGTCACCAAGGAGTGTGAAGAGCTTGTTGATGTATCTTGTTTATCTCTGGACAGTGTTATCCTTGGATGTTATTTTATTGGTTTGTTTTATAACCCCTTTTCCATTTGTACTGCTAGGTTTTGACGTCTTTTCCTAAAACATGTCTTTCCCTCCGTTTTCTTATTAAAACTGAACTTTTTTCGTATAACTCTATTTGAAACAAAGCTTTGTGTTGTACCTTAGAAGCCAAAAATAACTGTTGTATCATTGTTTCCAAGGATTACTACATTGAAAATAATTTCAACTGAGAATAAATCAAAGATTTTTCTAGTTAAGACAAGAGAAAGAGAGAATGACCACCCTAGGAATAATCTGAAAATGGGATAAAATTTTCTTTTATTCAGAAGTTACATATCGTCAGTACACCCTTTTTAAATAAGTAGGATATGGGAAGAAAAAAATACTTCTTAAACTTTATCTGTTTTAAATGTTTGAATTTTTTCTCTTAATATGCTTGGTAAAATTAATCTTTCAAAGGAAGTAAAAATCAAATCTCAATACTTAACTTTTTAAAAAATTATAAATGAATAAAATCTTAGGACTTTGGACATACACAACCACAGTAAAAAAAAATCTTTTTTTTTTCACGTACACCATTAAGTTACTTCAAGTGCAATGGAAAGCTATAGCACTTCTTTCTGGACCAGTTCACATTCACTTTGAAACCCACTTTTGTCTTTTTTTGACTGATCCTAAACATTTAAAGTACATCTGTGCATTAAATCCCTGCGCATTTTACATGAAGTACAAAAAAATCAAATATGTTCTAGTGCTCAATGTAAACATTTTAACTATTCATTACTTACTAATTTTCCTTAAAGGTACTTAGGAGTGTCACATATTCAAAGTTAACTTTAGGAATAGCACCATAACCAAACAAACAAAACAAAATAAAAAAAAACCATAAAAATGCTTTTCTCCTGAAGTCCTTAGTTTTCCTTCGGAAGTCGAGAGGCCTCCACTGTCAACCACACTTTTACAATCACAGGCCCATTCTTGCTTTTTCTGATGAAACTGAATCTGATTAAACCAAAATACTGCTTCTATACAAAAAAGTCTCAGCAATTTGGACAAAAAGAAAAATTAGTGATTGGATGACCAGTCAGTCCATGACGTTAGTTCAGTCCAAAGAATGAGAACAGTTCTATAAATGAAGCCCAAACTGTCAAAGATTGGTTTACAAAAGAAATTTATGTACTCATAAATGTATTTCATATTTATTTATGGATTTTTGGTACCTTTTTGCAGATGATGGTAACATGGAGTTACAACCCTGAGAACAAATATAAAGCAGAGAGGTTTACGAAGAAGTTAAATAAATTAATGGATATGACAACTATCACCATTTCTATGTAAAAGGCATCCCGTGAATGTTTTCAGGCGAACAGTCAAGATAATTATACTGAATCAGTCTGTCTACTGTCCACTTAACAGGAGCTCTGAGAAGAAAAGCATCGTCCTTTCGACCATGTGGTGAGAGGGCTCTCTAAACCATCAAATGACAGGCAGGTACCCTACCTGTCTCAGTTGGAAATGTCCAAAAGCATCCTTCCCCTATGTCGGAGTAGAAAGAAACGGCAACTCCTACCATGTCAAATGAAGTAAGAGAATTCGAAGGTAGGAACACCTAAGATCATTCTCTAACACTGATACCAGAGTCATATGCTTCTCCTGCCACCTCAAGGAAACAGGAAAAAAGGGTTAACTTTGTCTAAAATCAAGGACAATAAGGGCTAATAAATAACTTAATGGTGCAATACTGTAACTTACTCTTTAACTAGAAAATATGTAAACCACTTCAGGCACAAACAAGCTAGGAATGGCCACCTACACTGTTCAGAGTAGCGTAAGCTATCAAGTAGAAGTACTTACTGTATTTGGCTCAAAAACAAGTGTACTATAGGTATTTGGGGTGATAAAAGTTTCACTTTAACTGAATTCCTAAGTTATTTTCCCACAAAACATGACAGCTTTTTCTCACATTTAAACTAGAGGTCACTAATAAAGATACACTTAGTTGCCCCAGCAAAGAACATTTAAGATTGCACCTGGCAGCAGTTACCGCAAACAAGAGATGGAAAATGACAATGAACTACTGTCCTACACAGGTAAGATTTGCAATTGCACACTTAATAAAACTCAACCCAGTACAGATGGGGGAAATCTACATACAACTTAAATACTCTTTTTTAGCCCTACTTAACAACACACTTTCCCTAAATCTAAGGCACACAAACTCCTCTATTTCAGAGTAAGATTATGGAAGAGCAAAATTTTGGTTAAATCACAATGAAAGCCAGGAAGACTTTGGACAGAAGACAAAATTATATAGCATTTTGTTAGTGCACAATTTGAAAGGAAATGTTATGACTATGCTCTGGCCTTCGAGCTTTGAATACATATTCAAGCATTGAAAATAATTTACTAGCACTTCATAAATTCAAGTTTATAATGTAGAAGTGATCATGTTTTCCTTAAAAAGAAAAAAGACCCAATACCACTGGAAAGAAAATTGGAAACCATTTCAATGAAAATGACCAACTCTGGTATAATACAATGTCCTCAAGTAGCCAGGGAAGGGGTAGGGGCAGGGAGTGGTAGGTACCTTGCCTGCTAATCATGGTGACACTTCCCATGATTATAATGTCAGTATGCACATAATATGTATGAAGAATCTGTAAACATAGGTCATGTGAAATTGTTTTCCTAAAGGACAGGGGTTAGAAACTACCACCTCTGGATAAATTCAGAAAAAGAACTGCATGACATTTGCTACCATGAAAGTAATGCTCACTGGTTTTCATAACCAGGACGTCTAGTGTTTAACATATTTCAAACTTGCTATATGTAGTCAAATACTATTAAAGTAGATCTGCCCCCAAAATGAAGCATATTTTGGCACCTGTGCTGAATGCTGCTACAAAGACCAGCAAGTGCAAATAAAAATAACAGTCATGATTTAGTCACATTCATAACTTTTCATAGAAAAATATAAATATAGTCCCTGAATTGTAAGACAAAAAAATAATTTCATCAGCCAGCGTTCACCAAACTCCAGTCCATTTTCTCTTTAAATAACTGGCTCTCCCTCAAGGTCATAAGGTGCAATCATTGAACTCTAACACATTTTCTAAGCTTCTATCATCATCTCCATCATGGTATCTCACAGTCCTTCTACCCTGGTTTCTCGTTTTTATTTTTGAGCGTCGAAGAACTCTTTTAGATTTTGCATAGTCCAAATCCTCCCAGTCATTATCATCCACACTTAACCTAGGACGTTTGCTTTGTCTTTGATGCCTCACGGTTTTAGATAGGTTAGTTGTGAAAGTTTTACCTTTTCTAACTACTCTTGCTTTTCCTTTAGCTTTCCTCCTTTTGCCTCTGGTATTAGTGGTACAGTCAGCATCTGACTCACTTACAGAGCCCAGATCTGACGGCCTGGGACGGGTGCCGGGTCCGTACTGTGAACATGCAGAGCTCCTAGACATCTGCATATTTTCTAATTCAGGATGCAGTCTCTTCCTTTTTATGTCTGTGTCTGTTGTTGCTTGTGAGTCAGCAAGCACTTCTGACTTGCTGAAAGGAGTCTTTCCATACGTCCTGAGTCTTCTGCCATTCCACCTGCGGAGCCCATAATTCAGGTCCTCTTCAAAGCTATTCTCTGCAGTAGGTTTTTGTGCCAAAGTTGACTCAGAAGGAAGTTTTCTATCCATCTCACTCCTTGGAGCACGGCTTTGCGAATCTTCTTCTGAAGACCCACCGGGGGAATTCTCTGTTTTAGAAGGTGCATCTATGTTGTTACTACCGGGAAGCCTGTTCACATGGCCTGAGTCCCAAATGCCTTCAGAGTCTGAGTCTCCATTTAAAGGCTGGCTGGCATGTTCTGCACGGACCGCAGAGTCAGGGGCAGGCAGCATTCCCGCACGGGCACCCTGTTCACCTGGCCCTGGCCTGTTCACGTCTTCCTCACCGTCATTCGCTGGCTTCCTAGCTGTGGGGCCAGCAAAACGGAGTGCTTTCTTCCGCCTACCTCTCCTCCTAGTGCACACATTTTCTAAGCGGACATCTTCAGCATCGTTCACGAGCTTGATCTTGCTGCCAACTGCAGCTACACTGCTCTGAGTGATCCTTGGGTGACCTGTTGTGGCTTGTAGTAGTTTCTTGGTCGCCTTTGAGCTGCTCTCTGAGTCACTGGAGCAGACCCTTTTCTGGGAAACTTTTCTGCTCTGTCCACTGTCTTGTGATGTAGAATCTAAAAATTAAAGAGCATTCTTTTAATCTTTTTTTTTGGTGGGTACCGGGGCTCAAACTCAGGACCTCGTGCGCCAGCAGGTGCCCATGCCGCTGAGCAATATCACTGGCCCTTTTCTCGTATGTGGGTACTGGAAGTCGAACTCAGGACCTCGCGCCTGCCAGGCAGGCGCTTATGCCGCTGAGCCATCTCACCAAGCCCTTAATCTTTAATAAAAGTAAATCTAAAGGAATTAAACATTCAACATCTGAAACAACTTAAATCCAGAATCTTATCAACTTGGAGGGCAGATGGCAGTGAATGGGATGGTCCAGTCCTCTTAATACTTTATAGTGACTTTTTAGCCTTCAGCACCACTCACAATACAGCACATTCCCATCATTAACAGTCCATGCCCTTGAAATTACAACACTGACAGGCCAAACCCATTCACTGCACTAAGAGGAGCAAACCAACCTCTAACTTTTCGTCTCCATGAAACCACAAATTTCATTCTTACCACTTTTAATCTTAAACTTTCGCTGCCTTCTGTTTTTCTATCAACCCTCATTTACCAGGAGCGTGACATTACTTCAGGGGTTATTTTACCACTGTGGGCTCCACAGTTATTATACATAAAATGGAAAATGAAGCCAGCTGTGGTAGTACAGGCCTGTAATCCAGCACTCTGGGAGGCTCAAGCAGGAGGATCCCAAATTCGAGTCCAGCCCTGGGCAACTTAGTGAGACTGTCTCAAAATAAATTAAAAATGGGCTGGGGTTGTACCTCAGTGAGAAGGACCCAGGTTAAGTCCCTAGTACCATGAAAAACAAACAAACAAAAAAAAGAGTATAGGGCCGGTGAGATGGCTCAGGGCCTTAAGCGCCTGCCCGGCAAGCGCGAGGGCCCGAGTTCGACTCCCGGATCCCACATATGAAAAAGGGGCCGGTGATATCGCTCAGCGGCACGGGCGCCTGCTGGCGCGCGAGGTCCTGAGGTCAACCCCCCGGTACCCCCCACCAAAAAAAAAAAAAGAGTATATACTAGTACTCACCTCATAAAAGATATGACTAAACTTTTTTCGGTTAACAGTGTAAAGTGATTAGAAAAACTTCCTGACATAGCTCAGTAACTATTCTGTTAGCTGTTATCATTATTACCAATTCAGCAAAAAGTCCTACCCTTTCTTCCTCTTCTCAAGCTGCCTCTCCCATGGCTTAGTGTGTGCTTGCCTCTGCTTTTCTCAAGCCTATGTCCAATACAATATCCCCATCACCAAGACCAGATGTGACATCTTTAACGGAACAGCTGTTAAGGCCAACACTACTACTAGCAGGATAAAACCAAGTATGCAACACATAATTATGCATGTATGTAAGAATTTAAGAGGTGAACAGAAAAGGCTAACGTTATACATGAGGTAGAGAGAAATGGCTAGCAAAGAGAAACTGCAAGAGGAAATAAAATTAATGTTTGCGATCAGGAAAAGAAGTCAGTGGGATTAAATCAGGAACCAAGATAAATGTTTTGAATTACCTTTCATCAAATTGTTTGGTTTTTCTTTTGTTTTGTTGTCTTCTGAATCTATATCAATTTCAGATACATAACCTGAAAAACACTGAGACCCAGCAATGGGCTCACACTTCGGGTTTCCTGAAACTGGGCTCGCTTCCACTCTGTGACACGAATCCTCATTTCTGTCTTGCTCTTCAGATTCTGAGTCTTCAGAATCACTTAAGATCTTCGCTTTCTTGACGAAATTCACGTTCTTGCAAAACGCCTTGCTTCCTGGTTCAGAGTCTGCCTCCTCTGAGATGCTCTCTGCCTCAGCTTTCCTCCCCGAAGCTGAGGGGCCAGCAGTTCTGTTGTGATCACTATCTGATTCAGGACTCTTAGAATCTTCCTCAGAAGAGTCTATCTTAGGAAATTTGGTTTTGGAACTTGCTGGAGTATGGGACTTACAACCATTAGCATGCCAATTTTTCCGGGCCACCCGCAGATCACCTTCTGATTCTGAATCTCCATTTTCAGGTTCACTGCCGGTATTCTGGGAAATGTGCGAACCGGACACTGGTGGGGTCTGATCTTTTAGCTCTTCTTCTTGTTCTTCGATATCTGACTTTAGGCTCTGATCATCTTCAGAATTATGTAGTAATTTCTTTCTAGCTACAGCAGAAGCATTGCGGTGAGGAAGCTTCCGAGCAGAGCGCACACTTTCAGAGCTAGAATGTTCTTCTGCGTCACTCATTAACTTTATCTTATTGGCAGCCACAGCAGCACACTTGCGCAGGACTTTTCGGTTATTACCAGCTCTAGCTTTTACAATTTTACTGGTCTCCAGTGAATTGTTATCAGAATCACTTAAATAGACTCTTTTTCGCGTGGCTTTTCTGCCATATCCATTTTCTAAGGCAAGAGGACCTGGAAATAAAGTAGCAGTATGATGAGAAATGCATTTTTCTTATTTCTAGATTTAAAATGACTTAAATAATACATTCATCACCCCCAAGTCTCTTACCAGTTCTCCTCTGAGCAGCTCGAGTCCTGGTTACCCTGAGGCTGCTGCTTCTGGAGAGCCAGCCACGGGAGGACTCTCGTGCTCTCAAGCTCTCTTTGCTTTCCTCTGAACTATTGAAAGCGGAAGAGGACGAAGAGGTAGCTAAGGAATCTTCCATTTCACTTTCTAAGGAAAACAGAAGCACAAATAGTTAATTAATATATTTTCCTATGTGTATACACACAAGCAAGCAGTTCTTTCATATCATTATAATAAAAACCAATTTTTAAAATACTTAGTATGTTTTTTAAAAGCAGTTTCAAAGAAAGCTGATAAAATTTTGACATTAAAAGGTATATAATCAGCATTCTAAACCAAGTTTGTGCTCCTATTTCTAAAAATAACATAGGGCAGGTGAGATGGCTGGGCCGGTGAGATGGCTCAGCGGCGTACGCGCCTGCTGGCGCGCGAGGTCCTGAGGTCGACCCCCGGTACCCACACACACACACACACACTAAATAAATAAATAAATAAATAAATAAATAAATAAATAAATATAACATTAATTCTGGAATACATTCAGAAAATACTTTAGAAAATTATAAACAAACTTCCACTTCAAAATGTAATTGGCCCCACTCACATCTTCCTTCTATGATCTCAAACAGGTATTTCAGAGAGAAAGGACACAATCATTTTGAGTCCTTTCATGTCACAAGTTAGTGCCAGTCTCTTTCTAGCTGTTCCTGACAGCACAGTTGTACCCCATATGCACTCAGCTCAAGAAAGGTCATTTCTAGTGCCCTAGACACGCATGAACAGACGGATGGACGGAAGGACACACACACGAACAGTGGGGTGAGTAAAGAAATAATTTAAACAGCTCAGGTGATTTTCTCCACTATTCCACTTCATAAGTGTGTGCACCAGTGTGAGCGCAAGATAGGAACTACAAATTTCCTGGGTTTTGTTGTTGTTGTTTTGTTTTTTTCTTAAATCCAGACATTTCTTAAATGCCTATCATCTATTTTGGTTGTGGGAGACCAGAGGAGAATTGAGACCTAACAACACAAAGGAGAAAGGCAACATGCCAGAATGATGGCATGTTGCAGGTTCTCAGGAAAGAAATCAATTCAGTTGAGATCAAGTTGTTTACCTGGGCATGTACTAAACGGATAATAGAAGGCACATGAATCTTGTGTTACTTTAATTGCTCGTACCTGTGTCTGAGTGACTAGAAGCAGGATGAGCCAGACACTCGAGGCTCCTCTGCCTACTAGAGGCGAGAGCCCTCTGGCTGCCAGCATGCTAAACTAACTCTGTGTCTGTGCGTCTTTTATCCTTGTTCACCCCTGAGTCAGGGGAACAAACTAGCGGGACTGGGTCCCTACAAGTGGCACCGGGGTGCAGAGAGACCAGAGTGGGCTGGTTCCCCAGAGATGGTGCCTGGAACAGGGGTAGGGACCTGGGACTGACGTAGACCAGTCTCCTTCATTTGATAAATAAAAATTTCATCAAAATAGTGGTAACATATTGTTAAAAGACAAAATTTGGTCCATAACTAAGTCAACTCTGTGCTAGAGAGGAAAGTGGCTGTATGAGAAAGACAGCAGACACCAAGTGGTGCTTCTTCCTTTGAAACTGCTGCTTTCCTGCCTCAACTGCTTCAACTCAACCCATCACCAGCCACCTGCCTCCCTGCTCCCAGCCTCCCTGCCTGCATATCTCACTGTCAAACTGGTTACTTTTCCTGAGAAGAATTCATCCCGTGGCTCCCTCACTCACCAGAAGACCCAGTTAAACAAACTCTTCTGTAAGAATCGACAGTCCCTAAAATTTGGATGCGTTCTACCTGCTTCATCCTAATTCCTTCTTTCATTTCCCAAATCACAATCTTTTCATATGTGCAAAATGCACCTTTCTTATTTGCTATCAATGCTTTATCTAAATGCTCCTGCTGGAGAAGTGGCACCTTTTTCCTAGTCATTTTCAATGACTGCACCATACTCTGATAGGACACTTTTCTCCCTCAGTGAAACCCTTAGGACATTCTGTAATGCTAATATGGCAAGTATCAACTAGACTTCTCACAGAGCATTTTACCACAGCTCGCTTCCATTCCAAAATTTTATCTACAGATGCACTGTCAATACCACTTAATGGAACACTGGAATAAGACATGCAAAAAGCACTGATTAAAAATAAAACATTAGGGCTGGTGATATCACTCAGCAGCACAAGCCCCTGCTGGTAAACACAAGGTCCTGAGTTTGACTCCCGGTACCCACATAAAAAATAAATAATAAAAATAAAAAGATACAAAAAAATATCAAATTCTGCACATGAAGTACAATGAATATTTATATTGCACTGTTTAAAATTTGAAAGATTCAAAATTGGCATAAAATGCTGCCACACCATGTGCAGAACACAGTTCTTATCAAACATATTCAAATTGTTCCATGTTTTTTTATTTCTGTCTCTCCTATCAAACTGTAAGCTCCTTTACTGTCAAGGGTATGTCTTCATCGTGTCTTTCTATAACCCCACAGTATGGCGACGTTACACAGTCTGGTGCTCAACAGCCTCGTAACATAATGTTCTGCTCTCACCAGATAGCAGAGAATCACTTCGCAGAGTGACAGGTCTCCTCCTCCTCCTCCTCTCCAGTGATCCCGCTGAATCTGAAGAGTCCCCAGATGTAACACCTGAAGCGACACCAGCGCTTGTCTTGTGTGTTGCAGAGTGAGCTGCCCTACTTGAGGTAGACTGGGTAGGAGAACCTACCAACTCAGGAATTACTTTTGGCTGAGATTTTAACCGTTTCTGCTTGATATTTCTGGTCAAAGACATGAACAAAGAAAAAACATTTAGTAGAACAGAAAGAAAACTGGTTCAGAGAATACCTAGATCAAAGGATATTTATTACTGCCTAAGCTGAGAGTCGTTTTATGATCAAGACACTAAAATATTCACTATTAACATCTTACTCTAGCATGGATTACTATTAATATTTCCTTGCTCTACATTTGACACTGTCTTATTCAAACTTGGGAGTAATGAACAACTGATCCACATAATAACTACATACCAAATACTTTAGGTTCTTTGGATAAAATGTAAAGAACCAATATTTATGTGGTAATTGGCATTCTTTTATACTATGAATTTAAGCCTAAGTATGACACAACTTGCACTCTGACCTCTTATATAGTCCTACAGACAGTATTAAAAAAAACAGCAGAAACCAACAAAACCTGAACAGATAAAGTTAGAACACGTATCAAAACAAGCTAGTTTTGTTGCAAGACCAAACTGCTTATACCTCAGCGCCCGTTTTCCAAGATTGGTCCCTAGTCATGGGTTATGGAGAAAAAGAGTGGAAATTTAAGTAACAAGTCTGGGTAATATTCATATTCAGATAATCTTATTTTCCTTTACTATAAAAAGATAGACTTTAAGGGATATCTAGACATTTAAGCTTAAAGGTAATCACAATTCTTTAAAACACTAATTGTTTCCACAGTAATAAAGAAATTTCAAGCTTGTTATATCAAATTTTAAGTTATCACTAATTCAAAGGAGGGCAGATAATATGCTTTAGAAAAAAATCAGCCAGGCATGGTGGCACACACCTGCAATCCCAGCACTGGGGTGGAGTGGGGAGCTCAAGTGAGAGCCCAGCTTGGGTAACTTAGCAAGACCTTGTCTCAAAATTAAAAAATAAATAAAAAAGGTTGGGGATGTAGCTCAGTACAAATGCCTTGGGTTCAATCTCCAGTACCACACACCCACACACACCCACACACACACACACACACACATATAGTTTTAACAAATGTTGACATTTAAATCAACTGTTCTAAAAATATTCAAAGAACTAAAGGAAATCATGTTTATAGAACTAAAAAAGTTATAACAATGACTCATCAAATACAGAATATCAATAAAGAAACAGATAATATGAAAACAATCCAAATAGAAATTCCAGAGTTGAAATGTACAATAAGTGAGATGAATATTCAGGCCCAGCAGCAGAATGTGGACTGGGAGATGAATCAGGAAACTGGAAGACACATCACTGAAGATTACCCAGTCTGAGGAACGGAAAAAAAACATAATGAAGAAAAATGAAGAGAGCCATAGGGACCTTTGGGATTCCACTTTTTGTGCTATGTGAAATGGGAATCCCAAAAGGGGAAGGGAGAAAGAGGCAGAAAAGAATATTTAAAGAAACAGCGGACAAAAACCTCTCAAATATGATGAAAAACATTACATATCTACAAAGCTCAACTAATTCCAGGTAGAATACACTCAAAGAAATCCAAACATACAAATACCACAGTCAGTTGAATGGTAAGGACAAAAAAAAAAATTCAATTTCTACAAGGAAGGAATCTTAGTTAAAATTAATACCTAACTTCTCTTCAAAAATAATGGATTTAGCAGGCAGTGAGATGACTCATCCAAAATGCTGATGGGTAGGTAATGTGTCAATTAAGAATTCTATATGTGTGAAAAATACTCTTCAGTGATGAAGATAAATTAAGACACTAGTAGATAAACAAAGACTGAGCAAATTTATTGTAACCCTTCCACTTCACAGGAAATATTAAAAGAAGTCCTTCACTGGAAAAAATGTTAACATAGAGTAACTCAAATCTACACTTTTATAAGTGGGAATGTTGGCCAGGCATAGTGGTGCACGCCTGTAATCCCAGCACTTGGGAAGCAGACGCAAGAAGACTGCTGCAAGTTTGAGGCCAGCGTGGGCTACATAGTCAGTTCAAGGCCAGCCTGGGCTACATAGCAAGACCCTGCCTCAAAAAAAAAAGGTGGGATTGCTACTATATAAATCAAAAAGCAGCATAAATGACTTTTTTACTCTTAAAACTATAAAACAGACCATACGAAGTTGTGACCTTATGACAACAATAGCACACAGGAGGAAGGATAAAAGGTGGCTGTCCTAGAGCAGTTTCTAAATGTGCCGGGATAAATACATAAATAAATGTATAAATACATAAATAAATGTACTGGGATAAAAACAGCATTACTAATATGAAACAGACTTTTGATTTGAGATGCAGCATAATCCCCAGACCAACCACAAAGAAAAACCATCAACAGTGTACTGCACATTCAACATATACACATGGGGCAAACTCAAAATTCACTTTTCACATTGTAATTCTTTACCTGAAATGTGGTACTAAAGTAAGGTATGTAGTCAAAGAAGACAGAATATAAATACAAAATTACTGATGGGAATAAGCCCTTCTTTCCCTTCTTTTTCCTCCAATTAATCCTCACAAATAAAGAGGCATATTTAATAAAACCTCTTCCCGTATACAATTATATGCACGAAAGCATACACAATAATCATTTTACTCTCCACATTAAAAAGCCGTCTCTTATACAACACAAATAAATGATACTGTAATCCTTGATAAATTTCTTTACATCTGTAACTTTCAAAAAATGCTTCAAAATTTACAAAATGACAATATGGAGCACAACAGCTCCATATTCACAGAAATCCTCTTAGCTATAAAAACCTGTGACTAGTCTTCTCTTGAATACACAGTATTCGAAAAGGATTCAGAATTTGTAGTAAATTAAGTCCAATAAGTATCACGACCCTAAAAATCAATGACATACAAAGCTTGCCATAACCAGTTTACCTCACACTTTTGTTGGGCTGAACGACACCACTACAATTTTGCCTTTGCTTGAACCTCTGGCTTCGTCGAAGTTTTTCTTTGAATTTTTGACCAATTTTAAAATCAGAAGAAATTTTCTTCATTTTTTCTTCAAATAAAGCAGATAATCTCAAGGTCATACTATAAATCTAAAAGGATGTAAAAACAAAACTTGAATTACATTGTATCTTTTAAAGTATTTTGTAATTATAATCACCAAGATTATTTGCAATGTATCACTGACTGTGGTTAACAGTCTATTTCCATCCTATCCCTGCCATGACAAGAGGAAAAGTACAAAAAAAAAAAAAAAGGGGGGCAAGAATAATGAGGTAATTGTGTTTCAAGCAAGAGAGGGTATTTTGAGGGGGAATTAATGGCAATGCCACTTTTACTGTAATAATTTTTAAAATTCAAATATTCACCATATATTTTTTTTTTTTTTTTTTTGTGGGTACCGGGGGTCGACCTCAGGACCTCGCGTGCCAGCAGGCACCCGTGCCTCTGAGCGATATCACCGGCCCCTTTTTTGTATGTGGGATCCGGAAGTCGAACTCGGGCCCTCGCGCTTGCCGGGCAGGCGCTTAAGCCACTGAGCCATCTCACCGGCCCCCACTCACCATATTTTTCAATCACACCACATAGATGAATTTCACATGCACCCCCTCAAAATGTTAAATTTATCACATTTCATCTCTGAAATACCTTGACAATTACTTCCAATATTTTGTAAATTTACTCTTCTTTCAAACCTGAATACTAGCTTATATCATCAACTTCAACAAGGTGAATAATTTCTTTTTTTTTTTTTTTTTTGTGGGTACCGGGGGTTGACCTCAGGACCTCGCGCACCAGCAGGCGCCCGTGCCGCTGAGCGATATCACCGGCCCCCTTTTCGTATGTGGGTTCCGGGAGTCGAACTCGGGCCCTCACGCTTGCCGGGCAGGCGCTTAAGCCGCTGAGCCATCTCACCGGCCCAAGGTGAATAATTTCTTGTGAATTATTTTAAGTTTGAAACCACTCATTGTCATCATTTTTACTTTTTTAATAGTTTTCACAGAAAACTCAGTAATACAACTCAACTGAAAATAGTAACTAACCACAGAGTGCTAAACCTGACAAGCAGCTCAACGTGATAAAGGGCATTTATGGAAACCCAAGGCTAACAACACGCACAACGGATGAGACAAGGTTAGGAATGAGACAGGAGGCTCACTTTCCTACTGCTATTCAACATTGTACAGAGATCTCCTTATCTGTGCTCTGTTACCCATGGTCCAAAAATATTAAAAAGAAACTCCAGAAATAAACTAATGACAAGTTTCAAGCTGTGCACCATTCTGAAGAGCGTGATGCACTGCCACGCTGTCCCACTCAGGATGCAGATCTCCTCTCGGTGCAGAGCGTCCACACTATACACAACGCCTCTCCCATAGCAGGTGAGAGTCAGACCACAGCCACGTAACTTTTATTACAGTATGCTGTTACCATTGCTCTGTTTTTTGTTCATCTCTTACTATGTCTAACTTATAAATAAAAACTTTATCTTAGGTGTCTCTCTATTCACAGATGACATGATCTTATAAATACAGGAATTCACAAAGAATCCACAAGAAAGCTATTAGGGATCATAAATGAATTTAGCAAAATCACAAAGTACAAGATTAATATGTAAAAATCAATTATGTTTCTACACCCTGACAACCAACAATCAAAAAATTAAGAAAGTAATTCCATTTACATCTAAAATGCCTAGGAATGAATTGAACCAAGGAGGTGTAAACATGTATTCTAAAAGAAATTAAAGAAAGTCTAAAATAGAAAGCTACCCCATGTTCAGAACTAAAAAAGAAATAAATATTTTCAAGAGGCAAACATTACACTATTCATAGAAGTATATACCTGTGCCCTGAACACAACCCTAACAAAACTACTGCAGAAATCCACAGAAATGGAAAAGCTAGTCCTCCACGCACAGTGATCTGCAAGAACCCCAAGGCATCGAACCTGAAAGAGCAAATCTGAAGACTCGCGTGATTTCAAACCCCACTGCGCAGCTGTGGTAAAGGATGTTACGGGCACACAAACACATACACATACCGACTGCACTAGATTTGAAAGCAAAGAATGAAAACTCATGGCTAAATGGTTTCCAACAAGAGTGCCACATCCATCCAAGGGGGAGAGGGTACTCTCTTCAACAAAGGGTGGTGAAACAACTCAATTTCCAATGGGAAAGCATGCTTGGGCTCCCGCCTCACACCACATACAAACATTAACTCAAAATGGCTCGATAATCTACACATAAGAAACCACAAAACTCTTAGAACACATGGGACAGATCTGCAGATGCTGATTTGGCAATGGTTTCCTAAGATATGAAATCAAAAGCATAAGAAACAAAAGAAAGTACAAATAAACAGGACTTCACTAAAATTGAAAACTTTTGTGAATCAAAGGTCATCATCAACACAGTAAAAAGACAACCTACTATCTCATAAAAATTTAATATCCAGAACATATAGAAGAACTACACTTGCTGGGCATGGTGACACATGCCTGTAATTCCAGCACTCGGGAGGCTGAGGCAGGAAGAGTGCCACAAGTTCGAGGCCAGCCTGGGCTACATAGTGAGTTCAAGCCCAGCCTGAATTACACAGTGAGACCCTGTCTTGAAAAACAAAAACAAAAACAAAAACAAAAAAAACTACACTCAACAAAGAGTGCACTTTTTAAAATGAGCAAAGGACTTGACCAGATAGTTTTAAGGAGATATAAAAAGAGTCAATAAACCATGAAAACATGCCTAATACCCTTAGTATATTGACTACAACTGACTACATTTTTGTATTTGCTGCATTGCCCCTCCACACACACACAGTATTAGAGTTTGAACTCAAGGGCACTTTACCACTGAGCTACATCCCAGCCCCTTTTGTTTTTATTTTGAGACAAGGTCTTACTAACCTGCCCAGGCTAGCCTGAACTTGCAAGCCTCCTGCCTCAGCCTCATGAATAGCTGGAATTACAGGTATGAGCCACCATACCTGACTTCATTTCCTGTACTTTTAATGCTCCAGCATATGGGACCATGATGCTAGTTGCATCCCAGAGCTAGCTAATTCCTAGAGATAGCAAATGACTCCCTGCAAATACACTTGTGATATATGAACCAATCAATCCAGAGTCCGCACCACAGCCATCTCCTTTTTCAAACTCTCACATAACAGTCAACATTATCCCTGCCATAAAGCATCTCGGGGGTGGTGAGATAACTCAGCAGCATAAGCGCCTGCCTGGCAAGCGCGAGGTCCTGAGTTCGACTCCCAGTACCCACATAAAGGGAAGAAAGGGCCAGTGATATTGCTCAGCAGCATAAGCGCTTGCTGGCAAGTGCGAGTTCCTGAGGTCGACTCCCGGTACCCACATTAAAAAAAAAAAAAAAAAAAGCATCTCAGATCCAGATACCAAAAAATGAGAGACCATCCCCCACTTCTCAAAGCTTGCCGACACTATTCAAACTGGCCATTCCTACACTGCTTCCTCTGCTCTGCCTGCATCCCAACAGCTACTCTCCTCTACCCGACTGACCCTGACCCTGACCCTGCCTCCGGGCCTCTGCATGGTGTGCCAAGCCTCCTGGTTCTAGGTCACATAAACTTGCTCCTTCATGACAATCTTCTCTAAATCTGCATATCTTATTCCTGATTAAAACAAATCCCAGGTACAATTACTAACACAGTAAGTCATAAGAAAATCAGCACCACAATGAGGTTAAAACCTTACTCAGATGGCCACAATTTAATAACACATGTTAGCAGAGATGTGGGAAAATGAGAACTCTTCCACTGCTGGTGGGAATATAAACTGGCGTGGGCACTATGGAAAGCACTTTACTGGCTCCTGACAGGTCACAGAATCACCCTGTGTTGTTAGGTATATACCTAAGGGACTTGAGAGCAAAGACAGCTATTTGTATTTCAAAAGTCATTGTGACATTATTTATAATGGTCAAAAAGTAGAAACAATTCAACTTTCCACCGAGAGAAGAGTGGATAAATAAAATGTGTTATACCCATTTATCCATACAATGGAAAGTTATTTGGCCATAAGAAGGAATGAAGTTCAGACACATGCTATGATGTGGATGAATCTTTAAGACATTATGTTAGGTAAAAATAAGCAGGACCTAAAAGGACAAACATGGTATGAGCTAGAAGCAGCTGATGTGAATGTTTAGCCGAGGCAAAGCCATAAAAATAGGAAGTAGACCAGAAGTTGCCAAGGGGGAAGGGAGAAGAGGAGGGAGACGTTGAACTATTATTTAATGGTGACAGTTTCTGCTTGTGGTGATGAACAAGTTTTGGAAATAATGTAAATCATGAATGTGTCTGAACTGTAAACTTAAAATGGTTAAAATGGTACATTTTCTCATATACTTAACCATAATTTTGAAAACTTGATTAATACACCAAAGACCATTTAATATACACTTTAAATGAAGAATTATATGATATGCACTCCAAATATGTACTTCCTAAAAAAGAAGGAAGATAAAAATGAAAATGTATTCTTGTTCTGGAAAAAACAAGTCCTACTAACAATGAATATGACAAAAACCCAGGCTTGGAAAAATATAAGGTTTGAATGTTAACCTGACCCAATAAGCAATCTGGATATCAAGTGCAGCAAGACTCCTCACTGAGCTGGATGCCGCCGTGCAGGAGGAGCCAGGTAGGAAAGTAAAGAGAGAAAAGTGCAGTACAGGCAATGCAGACACAGAAAACGCGAGGGAGGATCAAGCAAGCATATCTTACTTTATATTATTTCTAATATAAATAATTTGTAATATAATATAAATTTGTAGGGCCGGTGATATAGCTCAGCAGCATAAGCGCCTGCCGGGCAAGCACGAGGTCCTGAGTTCGACTCCCAGTACCCGCATATTAAAAAAAGAAAGAAAAAAAAGAAAAAATAAATAAATTTGTATACATACTATATATAAAGTAAGCATATCTTACTTTATATTATTTGTAATTATTCATCACATTGGCTATGAAGGTGATGTTCATGAAAATTCATTGAGAATGTGATGTGGAAACCTTTGTTATTACACCTCACAAAGAACTGAAAGATTAACCAACATAAAACATTTAACAAAAACTGAGGAATGTGTTATTTGGGTTCTTAAACAGTCAACAGTTCATGTGTCACTTCAGATCCAAACTGTTAATGAGCAGTAAGCAGTCCCAACTGCACTTTAGACTTTCCTTTTATCACTTTTTTTCTTTTGTGCTTCTAGGAATTGAACCCAGGGAGCACTGAGCTGTATCTCCAGCCCTTTCTCTTTCTTTCTTTATTGTTGATAGGGTCCAGCTAAATTGCCCAGGCCATCCTTGAACTTCCTCTCTTCCTATCTCAGTCTGCTGAGTAGACAGGATTACAGGCATCTACCACCAGGCTGAGCCTTTTTATTTTTATCACTTTTAATATTCTATTGACATTTCCAACACTTTTTTTTTTTTTTTTGGTGGGTGCCAGGGGGTCGACCTCAGGACCTCGCGTGCCAGCAGGCGCCCATGCCGCTGAGTGATATCACCGGCCCCTTTTTCATATGTGGGTTCCGGGAGTCGAACTCGGGCCCTCGCACTTGCCAGGCAGGCACTTAAGCCACTGAGCCATCTCACCAGCCCCTCCAACACATTTTTAAGAAGCTTATATGTATAAAATACAAACTCGTCTCATTCTTTGTATTAAATTTGTTCACTTTCTACTGGTACCTTCATTCTCATCAATCTCTGTTTGTTTAGAGAATTTTAGGAGATGATAAACATCAACTACTGTGAGGCCAAAACTATAGCTATAGTCAATATCACCAATCTTTATAGCTGTCTCACTTTATTCCCTTATCTTTGAGGCTCCAACCTCTACCAGCAAATGCAAAAATAGATGATCATACATTTTTTTTAAAAATCATTTTAACAAATTACCTTTGACCTTTTGTTTGGTGTATATGCTTTGGCATTGCTAAATATCAATCGGATGTCTTTACAAAATTCCAAAGGGCTGTCATAATTTCCGGCTTCTAGAGTTTCCCTCACTGTTCCAAAATCCATCGGTGTATCTATAATATCTCGGTAGTCCTAGGTATTAAAAATAATAATTAGCTCATAGATGAACTTTCTGCTTTCAAAAATGTAAACTTGTAAGTAAAGTCTCTAAAATATTTTAAATGACAGAAGGAAGAGAAAACAAATTAGAAGGATCTTAAGGACTCATTAATAATGTTTGAAAAGAGGTCCAGACACAAAGTAGGAAAAAATATATCAAAATGTAATTGTCTCCTGGTAGCAGGCACTTTTCTACAATTCCCAAGCTTCCTACAGTAAATGTGTGTTATCATCTTTTTCTTTTTAGATCTTCCACTTCTTCTATTTGCAGAGTGAAATTTTATCTAATTTTCAGTTTTCCTAGTGCTAAGCCTATACACAGATAGCCATGCACAGACCCCCCCCCTTATTATGTAATATTGGTTAACTAAGCCTAAGTCCTTAAACAAGCTATGAATAATGTATACTTCTATATTAACTTAGTGGCAAGAGGAAAAATGCTAACATAAAGCCTACACTTCCTACTCTTCAAGCTTTAATTATATACTCCTACCCCAGTCTCCACTTCACCAAACAAGACGACGGAGACTTACTGGATACTCCACCAGATCCACAGGCTGTCTGAACGGCTCCGAATCCTCGCACTGGAAAATTAGGTTCACTAGCTCCTTACACTGTCTCTTCCAGCTGCTTTCAAGGTAGCTGGCAGTTCTGCTGTTCTTTTTCTTCCAGCCATGGGCCTAAAAATGTATCCAGAATATTGAAAGATTTTTCATATTAGAGGAGGAAAAAAAGTCAGACTATGGTATACGACAGCAGTAAAAATGCAACTGAAATACTATTTTCTGTATTGTACCATAAGAACTGTGGCTACATTAGACTGTCTTAGAAAACTCCACACTTTTTTAAAACTCCAATCATGTCATTCATATACTGCTCTCAACACCTTTCTCCAGAAATGAAATTTTAAAACAAGCCTTTTAACACATTTTTGATATAACCTCTCAAGATGAGAAAAACCACAAGATTAGCTATTAAAAGCATATTCTACCCAGAACACATAGTCTATTGAAAAGCTATTCCTCCATCTCTCTCCCAAGGTTATACAGTATGTTTTCACAGAACATGAAGTGTCACACTCAATAATGCGATAGGCAGAATAATGGCCACACCAGCAACATGCCCTCAGAACCTATGACTAGCTTAGCTTTCATGGGAAAAGGTGCTCCAGAAATGTGAGTAAGGCCATGGGCTCCAAGATGGCCAGTTATCCTGGATTAACTGCACGCACCCAATGTAATCACAAGAGTCATGGTACGCGAGAGGTGAAGCAGGCCCTGCTGGCTGCAGACAGAAGAATGCCCAGCACCAATCATGGAGGCAGCCTCTAGAGCCAGACAAGGCAAAAAACTGCCCCCCTGGAACTTCCAGCCTAGTCAACATCGTAATGTCAGCCCAGAGAAACTCCTATCAAACTTCTTACCCAGAGAACTGTAAAGTACCACATTTTTAATTGTCCAAAAGGCTGAACTGACATTTGCTACAACAAACAAATGCAGATGCTAAACACCTGAGAGTCTACTTAGAAATGAAGTTATAGAAAAATCAGTTGAGATTATTACATGTTTAACTTTTTTGGGACACAAGGTCACACTATATAGCTCAAGCCAGTCTCGAAAGTCACTATGTAGCCCAGGGTGACTTTGAAATCGAGATCCTGCCCACCTCAGCCTCCCAAATGCTGGAATTATAGAAATGTACCACCATGGCAGGCTAGGTCTAACTTCTTAATTTTACTTGGGGCAAACATGATGAAAGAAAATATTTGATAAAAACCTTAAATTTAAGAAGCACTTGGATGAAATTTAAAATGAACTGGGTTAAAATGTTTAACCATTTTCTTATGAACCTATTACAGGAGAACTTAGGGGTTGCTTAATCACCCAATTTCCTACACTTATTTCTGTGCACCCCTGCCCTTTAACCTTCAATTGCAACTTCCCAACATATCCTCTTTTTTTTTTTTTTTGTGGGTACCGGGGGTCAAACTCAGGACCTCACATGCCAGCAGGCGCCCATGCCACTGAGCTATCTCACCAGCCCCAAATCCCCATTTTTAAAAAACATTCAGTCACTAAACCCTGATTTTCCCCAGAACTAGGCTCACACTTCCTCCTCCATTCCAATAACCACTCTCCTTGACTAGATTCCCATGCTTCACGCTATATTCACACAATGTGCTCCTAACCCATCTTCTTAGCATTCAAATTCTATCCTTCTATTTCAGCTGTGTAACTGAGTCTCTACTTTAAATATGAATGGGATCCCTGGGTTCCAGTATCACCACAATCTGCTGCTAATATGGCCAGACATAGCCACCTTGTATCAACACCAACCTGCACATTGGTCAGGCCAATGCCTCTACATACCATATTTACACCCGGTTTTTTGTCTTTAATATTTCCTTTTTTAAAAAATTTTCGTCTCATTCCATCACACTCTAAGAATATAGCTCAAATCGCAACTCTTGCACTGACCATCTTTTTCCTAGTTATGCAGCATTTAGTGATTTCTCTTATAAAATATCCAATATCTGTATCAATTACTCCTCAAAAATAAAACCTACAATCATAAAGATTTGATTTTTAAACAAATAACAAACCAAACACAACAGTCAACTGTGCACAGTAACTTACTCTCTTCCGTCCAGAGGATGTTTTAGGAACATCACTGTCATCCTAGGAAGAAAATCAGAGCACTTTACCCGTTAGGATTCTCAGTGGGAATATAATAACCTTAATAAAAAGCATATCAAAGACATTTAGTCCTACCAGGGTTCTCACCTGTTATTAACAAAATCTCAAAATGTAGACTATCAGACACTATCTGTGGCACCCAGACTTCAAAACAGCAACCATTCCTCGTAACCCTTTTTCACATCCCCTCAGGACGTGCATTAATTCCGAACTTCAAAAATCCTGCTTTTATAAAGAGTTACTTTGTGCATTTCCTAAATATGAAATGTACAAAACAGCTTCAAATTTGCATTTTTATCTCTAGCCAAAGCACTCCAGAAATAGTCTCTTACAATTCCTGGATTTTGTATTCTATACATTTTCTGATTTCCTAAATCACTTATTAGTATGACCATTATTATTCTGACATATATGAGCAAGTAAATAAGCAAACTATAGTAAGAGTTTGTATAGAAATTAACATTATGTTGTCTTTAAAGAATATCCTTCCCGCAACTCCATTCCACAGTCTAATTCTGTATGAAGTGAAATTACACACAATACCTTGATGTTTGTGTACATAAACTTTAGTAACATCTTGAAGAAAGGATATCAGGAATACCTGGAGTGTGGTCAAGTTCATTAATTTTTAATTATGATTACACTCAACACTTAGAGATACTGGTCATATCAATAATATTTCTAGTGTACTTCTTACAACATACCTTTCACTAGATAAAATACGGAAAGAGAATATTCCACACCTGAAATGACTCAGACATATATAAAATGATACCAATCACTGGTTAAAATTACCTCACTGGACAATTCAAGAAAATACATTTTTATCAAATGCTCTATTTCCATTGGAATATAGTAAAAACTGATATTTTCAACTTAATCATTTTAAATTGCCATTGGAAATTCAGAAAATTATTATAAAATTGACGAACTTCATACCAGATCCTCAGCATGTTGTTCTTCATTTTCAGATGTGTTAGACAGTTCCGAGATATTTGTGCAATCTTGATTCCTAAAAAGCAAATTTTCACACAAATACTATGCATATATAGTTACGGTTGCCAAGGATTCAAACTACACCCTAAAATATAAACAGCACCCCAGCCCACGAAAACCTAATTTCAAAAAGAATACCACCAGGTTTTCAGCCAGTTCTCTGTGGGAATAACTGGCCATCTTAAAATTCTAATTGAGAATCCTAAAGGTTTTGACCCCCCTTTAAGTATGTACAAAAATTAAGCTGCTAATTCAGAAGTATCATGTTGGCCCTCACCTGCCTGGACATGTGGATGACTTTCTAAGTATTAAAATTCATACAATAAGTGCCACAGGAAGGTCAGGGGAAGAGCTGATTCGAAAGAAAAGATTTGAGACAAAAGAAAAGAAAAAAGGAAACAGAAATTAAAGCAGATACTATCTTAAGTACACTCAAGTATGGGTATATAGGTATGGAAGTAACAAAAATGGATAAGTGATTCTGGGGAAAAGTTCGGTCTGAGTCTCCAAAACTTAGGACACAATTAACCAGGAAAAGCTGATAAGAATCAAGTTATTCTCCAATTTTTGGCTAGATGTTGCCACTGTCTATAAATTATTTTCTCCATCAGAGGATCTTTCAAAAAGATTTTCTACAGCTATATGAAAAGGAAATACTATATGGAAAGCTGTAAGGTCAGAAGGGTGCTGAACTAAGTTACTTGTCCAACATCCAAGGGACATTCACTACAACATGCTGGGCTGGAGCGTGGGTCTCAATTTCCACATCAGCTTTCATCCCACTATTCCCAATTACGTTCTCAATGCAAGATAATACATGGAATATTTATACATACGAAAACATTTTCACGGAGCCCACCTTACCATGAGAAAATACCAGAAAACCAAACCTAAGTGCTTTACAAAATAAGCGACCAACATTCATAAAATTGATGAGGTCATGAAACAAAAGGAAAGACTGAGGGACAGACTGAAGAAGACTAAGAAAACAAAACGCTTAAATGCAATGGGGATTCCAGGTTGGATCCTGAAACACAGAAAGTGTACTGGTCTAAAGACCAGTGAAATCCAAACAAAGTCTACATTTTAGTCAATAATTGTACCAAGGTTAATTTTTTAAGCTATTTATAAGTGTGTCACAGCTATCTAAAATGTTAACAAAGAGGAGAGTGGATGAAGGATATAATATGGTAAATCTATAGTGCAAGTGTAATTCTGAGAGTAAAAAATAAAAACTAGGTGGTTATGTGAGCCCAACATGCAAAGTCACTTTTGCACAACATATATGATATGAGATCACTTACTTAATAAACTTTAGAAGTTGGTCAGTTATCTTTTTGGCTGATCTTGCAATTACACTTTCAGGTTCATTAAATGTTCTGGCATTATGTTCTATGTATCGGACTTCCCAAATTAATGCAGACAGCCTCCTTCAAAATAAAGTAGACAATTTATAGTTTAGAAATAAAAAATTAAAATCTAAGTTTCAAAAAAAAAAAAAAATCCAGGAAGGTCTGTGATTTTGGATAGGAAAATAGCATATGTCATTATTTTCATTAGTCTCTAACTGAAATTTGGCATTTCCTTTCATTATTAATGTAGGTGATTAAAAAAAGGGATTAGTGGTACCTACGACTTTGTCACCAATGGAAAGCACACATACTTTTGTATCATATTACAGTTTTTGCAGTTTGCTAGAAATATTTAGGTTCATTGTTACTTTGAGTTATTGGTAATTATTAGACTTGCCACTAGCTCTCACTATGCAATAAATAAGGAAACATTAAAAAAATCCAGCTTGGGCCAGTGAGATAGCTCAGCGGCATAAGCGCCTGCCTGGCAAGCTCGAGGTCCTAGGTTCGACTCCCGGTACCCACATAAAGGACAAAAAAGGGCCGGTGATATCGCTCAGCGGCAAAAGCACCTACTGGCAAGCGCAAGGTCCTGAGGTCGACTCCCGGTACCCACATAAAAAATAAAATAAATAAAATAAATAAAATAAAATACCATCAATAGCTATAGGTCCTTATGAAAAGGAAATTTTATACTTGCCAGTTTTCTAGAAGCCAACAATAAAAAGTACCTCTGGGGAATAATCTTTCATCAAAGATCAAAGTCCAATTATTAATTAAATTTAACTTTTAAATAAAGTAGTTAAACAGGAACTTTAAAATACCAATAAAAAACAAGTCTCTAGCTTTTTAACATAATTTCTAAGAAAAACACACTACTAAAGATTGAAGACTGAGACATGGCATTTTATCCAAAGCCATCTAACACCTTTTTTTTTTATGTGGGCACCAGAAGTCGAACTCAGGACCCTGCACTTGCCAGCAGGTGCTTGTGCCGCTGAGCGATATCACCGGCCCCTTTTTTTCCTTTATGTGGGTACCAGGAGTTGAACTCAGGACCTCGCGCTTGCCAGGCAGGCACTTACGCCACTGAGCCATCTCACCGGCCCCTAACACATCTTAAAGAAAATGAAACAGAATAATGTTAAGCAGCCCCTACAACTCTCAAGCCACCATCAACTACCCACTACCTCTATTTGTTTACCTTAGCTGGAATGACCAAAGAGCTTTTCCAAGTAGTTTTCTACTAACCTGTAAAATCGATTAACGAGTCTCATTCGAATCGTGTAAAGATCAGTTGGATAAGCTACTACAGTACAGTACTTGGGATATGTACACAAATCAACGGGGCCTGAAAAAGCTGCTGCTATATCTGTTAGGAAAGACAAAAAAGATATTATCAATAAATCCATTACCTCTTTTTTTTTTTTTTTTTTTTTTTTGTTATCGGGACTCTAACTCAGGACCTTGCGCTTGCCAGGCAGGCGCTGTGCCACTGAACTATATCCCCGGCCCAATCCATTACCTCTAAGTGGAATTTCTACACAATTTTTTCAAAGACGGAGCTATATACGACACTACAAACCATGTAACAAGTAGGAATTATACCGAAGAATACAACTTCATCATGCTACTATTTTGAAATGCTTCTTTATTGAGACATGTGAAAATGAAACATTTCATCCTAAAACAAAATCTTACCAAGATTCAACAGCTGATCTATGCCACTGATAATCCGTTCACATTCTTCATCTCTCGATTTCTGACCCCATTCACCATCTTGTGGTTTGTAGAGCAACTTCTCTAGCTCATCTGATGTAACAGAAATACTTGCTCCAACTTCTTCAGGTGGATCAACTACAAATCCCATTTTTAAAAAGTAGAAAGAGGAAAAGAGAAAAATAAAACCAAACTACCAAATGTATACTATATTGAAATTAAATTATCAAAGCTCCTAAAGTAAGTTATCTCTACAGTAAAAAAAAAAACAGTTCAAATTTGCAACTTTTAAAAAATTACTGATTGATATTGATATTAAATTAAGGTACAGGGCTGGTGAGACGGCTCAGCGGCATAAGCACCTGCCTTGCAAGCGCGAGGGCCCGAGTTCGACTCCCGGATCCCACGTACGAAAAAGGGGCCGGTGATATCGCTCAGCGGCACGGGTGCCTGTTGGCGCGCGAGGTCCTGAGGTCGACCCCCCGGTACCCACCAAAAAAAAAAAAAAATTAAGGTACAGACACAATGTATGTATCCTGATAAAATTTAAGCTACAATGCCATCTTCACAGCTTAAGTCTATTTCATCAAAGAGGCAAACAACCCAGGGACCTCTAAAAACACAAACTGAATCTGATAAGTTTTAAAACTTAGATATGGTCAAAATTAATTTTTAAAAAGTCAAGAAAAAAATGGGTAAAATAACCCAAACATGACAAACACTAATTCTCTTAAAGAACTTTTTTTTGACTCGTAGGAAAAAACAAGACAAGATATGTTGAAAGTTCAAAATATTTTACTTATTAAATATGGTTTCTACTATACAGCTAAAGAGTGCCATCTACTGTGTGTCGGTTGTAGGTTTATTCAAAGACTTCCTGTGAGAGGTCAGAGGCACTGGGTACAGCATAATTTTAACAGTTTTTAAGCTAAAAAGTGGACAGAATACTTACAGGAGCTTTACCTCTAGAAATACATCAGTTAAAACATGTTTTATACATAGCATCCTTTGCTTAGATATCTTTGTGAAGGCTCAAGGCTCTGGCTTGGTTGATTAGAGCTAAGTCTTAAATAGTCTTTTTTTGTAAAGGAAGAAAGGTTTATTTTGGAAAACATTAAGTAGTCTTATTACCAATTATGGGATGGAATTTTTTTTTAAAGTATGGATGATAATATGACTACTTAAGTAGTAGAGTGCTTGGCTGCTGTGTGCCAAGCCCAGGATGTAATACTCAGAACCACCCCCCCAACAAACAGAAAGGCCAAGAAGCTATATAAGCAGACAGTGTAATGAAGTGCTTAAAAGACACTGATTTATCAAGCCTGAATATGAATTCATATTATATCAATACCAGCCAAAACCTATGGCACCAGGCAAGTTTTTAACCTGTGCCTCAATTTACCCACCTGCTAAACAGGGCTAGCAAAAAGTTTCCACCCTCACGGGGTTGTTCAGGATGATGCCTAGCACAGAGCAGGTGCTCATAAGTTCATTAGGATTTTGTTTTTCAACCAGATGGAGTAACAGGAAGTCTATATATTATGCAGGATAATACACACACACACACACACACACACACACACACACACACACACACACGCATGCACAAAATTATAAAAAACAATGGTTTGCAAGAAAATGAATCCCACAGTGAACAGAAACACGTGAGGTGAGCCCTAAGATTGCACCAGCTTCCCTGAGAGAACACTCCCGCCATGGTATAAAAAGAGCAACCCAGGCGGGCCAGTGGGGTCATCTGAGTTTGCACACAGAACCCTGAGTCAAGGGAGAGTGTGGAAGTTGGCAAGGAGAAAGCTGCAGAATTCCCTGTTGACTATTATGTTTAACACCAATCAGCCTTCTAGTGTGAAAAATTGCAGGGGGCCAGGAAAAGAAACAACTGCAAGAATCACAGACAATGAGGGACGATGCTTAAAATGGGCAGAAACTGTGCACTGCAGCACACACCTGTAATTCCAGCTTTTCAGGAGACTGAGGCAGGATCAAGTCTGAGGCCAGCCTGAGCAATTTGGTAATACCACTACCCAAAAAAAGAGCAGGGGGATATGAAAAAACAATGCCCAAATCCAACTTCCACGGATTAAAAAAACAATGTGTGAGGTGAAAACTCGTGGTGGTAATAAAAGCAAATTAGAAGAAAATATTAATAAACCTGAAGACACACAATAACAGCTATCCAAAATTAACTAATGAAAAGATAATAACAGCAAAACTAAAAGAAATTCTATACCCACAGACAATATATAAAAAGGAACAGATGAATTTGTGATATCCATAAAGTATAATCCCAATTAAAAATAAGTAATGAATAAATCTCTCTCCAAAGATACAGAAATTATCCTAAGCAAATGAGAAGACCTCGGTACCATCAGCCACTGGGAAATGCAAATCCAGAGCACAAACACACGCTCTGGGAAGGTACACAAATGCTGCCTGCGATGTGGAAAAACAAACCCACACACACACTCACTGTTTGTGAGTGGAAAATGGTGTGGCTGCTTTGGAAAACAGCTTGGAAGTCGCTCAAAAGGTTAAATATAGAGTCACTACATAATCCAACAATGCCACTCCTACATACAAACCCGAGACACAACAACCTGTGCATGATGCCCGCAGCGGCGCTATTTATACCCAAAAGGTTGAAACCCGCAGGGCCAGGATGAGGAAAGTATAAGGAGACCCTTAACTACTGTATACTCAGTATATCTGAAAATAAAGAAGTACTCAAAAAATAGTGGGAAAATGTCAAAATGACATAGGAGCCAACCTGAAGAAGCTTCTCAATGGTCATATCTGTGATAATATACCTACAAAATAAATAATGATAGCAACTGAGTATAAAGTTTATCAGTTTACAAAAATTTGAATACCTAAGTAAATGGGAAAGAAGAAAACACTATATTTTACAACAGAATTCCAACTAATACACATAAAAGAAATGATGAAAGCAATATCACTATGTGGCAAAAAACATAATAATGACTACTTCAAACAAGAATCATCAATGGATGCTAAAATTAGTGTGTTGAAGAAGGATGGAAATGTATCTGCAACATATAAAAATATCCCAAGACAATAATTACAAAGGAAAAAGTGCTTACTTTAATACTACCTAAATCAAATTATTAAAGTAAACATATTCAGTAATAGTCATGACTGAAAACATGTATCTCCTGAAATGATGCCCTGAGGGTACAACACTTCTCTGATCTCTTGTTAAAAATGCACAACAGCCAGAGCAATTAGACAAAAGAAACAACAGGAATAAAGATAAGAAAGGAAGACGTTATATTATCATTAGTTGTGAATGACATGATACTCTATATAGAAGACCCCAAAACTCCACCAAAAGACTTCTAGATCTAATAACCAAATTCAGTAGCATAGCTAGATACAAAGTCAACACTGAACAATTAACAGCCTTCCTGTACACAAGTAACAAACTCACTGAGAGAGAAATTAGGGAAACAATGCCTTTCACAATAGCATCCAAAAAAACGAAATACCTAGGAATCAATCCAATAAAGGACCTCTACATTGAAAACTACGGTACTCTGAAAAAGGTGATCAAAGAGGATATATCAGAAAATGGAAAGATATCCCCTGATCTTGAGTAGGAAGAACCAATATAGTGAAAATGGCCATACTTCCAAAATTATTATACAGATTTAACGCAATCCCAATCAAAATTCCAACAACGTATCTCACAGAATGAGAGAAAACAATCCTAAAATTCATTTGGAACCAGAAGAGACCTAGAATACCTAAGGCAATTCTGGGCAATGAAGGCAAGCCAGGGGCATCACAATCCCATACCTGAAATTATACTACAAAGCTACTCTGATGAAAACAGCATGGAACTGGCAAAAAAAAAAAAAAAAAAAAAAAACAGAACCGAGGATCAATGGAACAGATTAGAAGATGCAGAAACAATTGCAGACGTACTCAGCCACCTTATCTTTGAAGGTGCTGAACACCTTCACTGGAAGAAAGATAGCCTCTTTAATAAATTATGCTCGAAAAACTGACTTTCCGCCTGCCAAAGATAAAAACTAGACCCCTATCTTTCACCATGCACTAAACTAAAATCAAAATAGATCAAAGATCTAAATATTAAAACAGAAACACTAAATCTGCTGGGAGAGAGAAAAGGTAGAACTCTTGAAGACATTGGTGTAGGCAAAGACTTGATGAACAAAACCACGATCACACAGGAATTATCACAAAGAATCAAAACTGGGATCTCATCTTATTAAAAAGCTTTTGCACAGCAAGAGAAATCACCAACAGAGTGAAGAGACAACCCACAGTGTGGGAAAAGAATTTTGCCAGCTGTTCCTCAGACAAAGAAATAATATCTAGAATATATAAAGCACTCGAAAAAAATCAGACGTCCCAAATGGAAAGACCCAATCCAAAAATGGGCATCTGAAATGAATAGACACTTCTCAGATGAAGAGTATAAACGGCAAATAAATATATGAAAAAATGTTCAACATCACTGGTCATTTGAGAGATGCAAATTAAAACAACACTGAGATTCCATCTCACTCCAGAAAGAATGGCTACTATCAAGAAATCAACCAGTAACATATGCTGGAGGAGCTACTGGGAAAAGGGAACCCTTCTCTCCATTGTTGGTGCGAGCGTAGACTGGTGTAACCACTATGGAAATCAGTGTGGAGATTCCTCAAAAAACTAAAATTAGAGGCTCCATTAGATCCAGCTATTCCCCTTCTTGGTATTCCAAAAGAATTAAAAGCATCATACCACAGTGATATATGAACACCCACATTTATAGTGGGACAGTTTGTAATAATTAAATCTCAGAAACAACCCAAATGCTCATCAACCGATGAATAGATAAAGAAGATGTGGTTTTTGATATGATGGAGTACTACTCTGCCATAAAGAAGGATAAGCTTCAGACATTTCTAGCTAAATGGATGCACCTTGAGACCATACTCTTAAGTGAAATACAGTGTACACACACATGTAAATATTGCATTGTTTCTCTGGTGTGAGAAATCAGAAGTGTAAGTAAGGACCAAAATGTGTAACAGATATTGTGAAATAGGAAGAAAATGTTCAAATGTGATGGGGAACTAGGAAGGGGAGGGGGAAAGGAAGGAAGGGAAAAGAAAAAACATGGAAAGCTTTTTTAAAGGAGCTTTTGTAAATAAGGGAAGCGGAGTTGAAGAGAGGGTAGGGGAATGGGGGAAAAAAAAGAATCAAGATATATCATGTACAGGTACAAATTCCCTATGATGAATGCTACCATTACATATACCTAAAATGTACCAATAAGCTTAATTTTTTTAAAAAGCACAACCTAGATTTAATTAAGAGAAAACATCAGATAAACCCAAACTAACTAAAAGGAAATTCTACAAAATAACTGCCCAGTAAAAGTGGCAAGATCTTAAAAGACAGTGGAAGACTGGAAGAGACACTGACTAAAGGAGACTAAAACATGGCCATTAAATCCAACATGCACAAGGACAGCAGTGGACTGACAGACCAAATCTTCATAGCGCCTGCAGATTAAATGATAGTACGTTATCAGCGAGAGCTGTCTGATTTTAATGACTTCTGAACTAGCTATGTAAGATGGGAAATCGAGATATTCAGAAATTCTTTGTACTATTTTTTTTTTTTTTTTTTTGTGGGTACCAGGGGTCGACTTCAGGACCTCACACGCCAGCAGGCTCCCGTGCCGCTGAGCAGTATCACCGGCCCTTTTTTCATATGTGGGTTCTGGGAGTCGAACTCGGGCCCTCGCGCTTGCCAGGCAGGCGCTTATGCCGCTGAGCCATCTCACTGGCCCTATATTATTTTCATAACATTTGTAAGTCTGATTTTTTAAATGAACATTTTAGATGTGCAATTAAAAATGATAATGGAATAAAATGTACTCTTTCCTGACTACTATAAATGAGAAAAAAAATCACTAAGAGGGGAAGATAAACTTAACTACAAATACCCTAAGCCTCTTTTAATAGATCTAGTTTATTTTTATGCCAGCCCTTTTAAGAATTCTAAACTTTTATGACCTCATTAAAATGTAAGTGCTTAACCCCAATTAATGTAAACATGTGCCATTACGTGAGCTAAGGCAAATGGTATCAACAAGAATGAAAAATGGGATAAGGGAACTGGAGGAGGAGGTGGGGGAGGGAAGGGGATTTAAAAAAAAAAGAAAGAAACATGCTGTGATATGTACATGTAACCATCCCCAAGACAACCGTAAACTACATGAACAGCAAACATGTACAGATAAAATTAAAAATGTTTTAAATAAAATGTAAGTGCTTTCTATAGAAGTGCTTTCATTGATCTGTACGATCCCTTACAACATGGCAGCTGCAAGAAGCCACTACCAGTAAAAGGACTGGCTGGAGATCAACGGCTTGAGTTACAATTCAAGTGCTTATCCTTTCTAGATGTGCAACTTTAAGCAAGTTATTTAAAACTCTCTGAGCCTTACTTTCATCTGTAAAATTAACTTTAGAGTAAAATCAAATGAGTTGATACATGTGAAGGTCTGAGAGGAGAGTAATACTTAAAAAAAGCTGGATTTTACTTGTCTATTACATGCAGTACACACTGCAAAGTCTTCTCATACAACCAGGCACTATTTGTACATTATTATGCTTAAAGGAAAATCTAACAGAGTCATTAGTGCTTTTCCATAGTGTAGTTACTAGAAAAAATTATTTCAACAAAATCCTCACTTTCATAGATATCCTCATTTCCAAAATAAAGCTGTGCCATGGCTGAAGAGACTTGATGGAATAAAACATGAAGAAAAAGGCTGTGGCCTCTGGGGCAGACAGTGGAATCGCAGGGAGGAGCGGTTTCTCTAATGACAGAAGGAGGCTTAGTAATGAAGAAACGAGACACACACAGCACCCTTCCAAAAGGCTGAACAAGAGGAAAAGAACTCAGTAGCTAGAATGTTCAGTAAAGCCAAATGAAATATTCAAGAGACACAGTCAAACCTGACCAGAGAAAGGGAGGAGTAAAACTGTTGGCGGAAATGGATTAAGAATAAATACCAGTTCCTCAAGAAGCCAGCAGGAGTCGGACACCATATACTGGAAGAAAGAAGGGCTGGCTTTCAGGAAAGGACAGACAATCCACAGAACTACTGTACAGGCTGGGGTCAAGCAGAACACAGATGGAAGTTTCATCTTGTCCTCGAAGGAAGAACAGGACAGCCGAATATGAGAAAAAGGAAGTGGGGCTGCATGAAGGAGGTCACGAAGAGTTCAAAGGAGGGTGACATGAGCAATGCCAGCAGGATACTAAGACGGCTCAATCAAGCTGGAATCTGAAAGCAAGAGGAAGACAGACAGACTGGGCACAGCCTGTAATCCCCGCACTCTGGGAGATTGAGGCAGAAGGATTGCAGGTTCAAGCCCAGCCTGGGAAACTCAGCAACTTATTGAGACCCTGTCTCAGAAAAAGAATAATAAATAAAGGAAAGGCAGTGGCTCAGTGTAAAGGCATCAGGTTCACTGTCCTCACAAAAGTAAGCAAGACAGACACATGTAATTCCGTTGTCTTCTCTTGGCAAAGTTCTGAATTACTGAAACAATTTGAATACATTTATGAAAGAACACAAATGTGCTCAGTATTAGGTGCATCGGCAAAATAAAGAAATTGAAAACAATATAAAGATAAAACATTTTCATTATTTAATAAATATATACCATTTTCAGGAATTGGTTCCATGTCCCATGGGCTAAGTTTTTCAATTTCAGTATTGTCCCACCTGTTTACAAAAACAGTAACAAAACTCTTGGTTAGCCCTTCATGAAAACAAACTGCACATAAAAACAAGACATCTATTATGAAAACAAGTAAATGTAATGAAATTATATTAGCACTAAATATTTTGAAATGTTACATTATTTTTTTTGAAGTGTAAAAATGTATGTCATATTTAAGAAGAAAATGAGAAACCCTAGGTAGCCTGTACCCAAAGAAAAAGGTTTTACAAAGTGAATTTTTTTTTTTAAGTCTTTCTGAGACAGGGTTTTGCACTGCAGTTTAGTCTGGCCTTGAACTCACTTTGTAGCCCAGGCTGGCCTCAAACCTCCAGCAATCCTCCCGTCTCAGCCTCCCAAGTGCTGGGATTACAGGCCTGTGCCACCATGCCCGGCTACAAAGTGAATTTTGTATCACAGCCAAAGCTTTTTACTCTATAGCCAGTGAAAAGCGAAGGTTTTCTCGAAAAAGATTAATGATACAATATCTACTCCTGAAAGATGATGGTGACAGTATCAAATAAAGATATATTAGGAGGCTATAGAAATAGACCCAAGGAAGCAAGTAGCAGTTGAATCAACAGGAGCATCAGTGAATAGGAAACTAGACATTCCAGGGGTCAGCCTGACATGACTTAATGAGAGAAAAAGTGTATTTAACCTGAAATGTACAGGTCATTCAACCACCTACCACATGAAATTACTTATAAATGATTAGTCTTCATCTGTATACAAACCTAACAATGTAACACTGGAAATGACTATCAGGATACTGTGGTTGATAGGGCTCTTGACTTAACACTGTTCCAAACCACCAAGCATCATCAATAATAGATCGGAATCTGTCACCTACAAGATAAATGATCAAGTCTGAGGGATCCACTTGCTAACATTTATTAACACTTTTTAGCTATAAAATACCATATGATAGAGAAAGAAAAGAAATCCAAGTACAGCATATTTTAATTTTGAAATGAGCCATTCTTCCACACACTCCCAACAAGCTGCAGGGCTAAAATACATATAAAAATGATGTTATACTCATCAACACACTGAAGACCAACAGCCACACAATATGCTAAAATATAAAATGGTTTATGATGAGGTTTTGTTGTTTAGTGAAATTAAAAGTTCACTCCAAAATATGTTTTACAATGAATTCTTATAGAATACATATAATTTCCTGAAGAATAAAATAAAACTGTAACAGTAATGATGACTTGACCATGGTTAAAGTTGTTACTATATAAATAATTCCACATAAAACAAGTTCCAATTCTTAAAAATCATCCAGTAAAAAACAGGTCTAAAAGTACTCTCAAAAAAAGCTTAACTATTTATTAGCATTTAAACAGATTTAAAGTGTGTCCACTTATCCTACTGCCTTGGCATAACATAAAAGTAGGAAAGTAGATCTTAGGAGGGTGCCTAGACAAACCAATAAAAATGCAGAAATAAAAATCTAACTGACGGGCCGGTGAGATGGCTCAGTGGCGTAAGCGCCTGCCTTGCAAACACAAGGGCCCGAGTTCGACTCCCGGATCCCACATATGAAAAAGGGGCCGGTGATATCGCTCAGCGGCACGGGCGCCTGTTGGCGCGCGAGGTCCTGAGATCGACCCCCCGGTACCCACAAAAAAAAAAAAAAAAAAATCTAACTGACGTGAGTAGTTTTAGGACATATGAATTTCTACATGTATTTTCCAAGTGTACCTAACTTCAAAAAAGTACCTAACCTACTAAAGTAAATTGCATTTCCTTTGTGTTTTACATGTATCACAAAAGAAAGACTACTTTTTAAAGTAACATGAGCCCATTTTTAAATTTTTGGACCATGGGAGATCTTAAATTTCTCCTTTTTAATTTTTATTAGTACATGCTTGCAGTGCAGAAAAAGACAGGCTGTTGTTATAACTGTACCTTTTCCTTCCTATCCATTACAATGTTTTCAAAACAGCAAAGAAAGTCACCTATCCAGCTATGGCCCACCCTGAAAATCTGCAACATTTTTCAAATATTGTAAGCTCATTTTGACCTTTTGAGAGTAGGATTTAAAAAATACACTGTAGAAATAAAAACAAACAACTTCTTCTAGCCATACTGCTCAGATTCCAGGCAAGAAGGTTAAGATTTTATGATGGAACAAAAGTGCATTAAAATTTCATATAAAAAGTGTGGCATAATAATTTATCAGCCAGAAAAACAAATCAGAAACCACTAAATTACAAGTGACAACTGGAAATCTATCTCTAGAGTTTAGCTATAAGAAATTAAGTTTTAAGTTATTTTACGTTTTAAACTATTGGTAAAAATAGGAGCTCCCAACACCTCATCTGAAAAATCATAATAGCGGGGAAGCTTTAAAGGTCTTTGAGACTTGACTGCGTGACTTGTTAATTCTTACACCATTTCACTGGCTTTTGGTTTTTGTTTCTTCAGTGGCCAGATGATTTTCCTCAGAAAAATTTCCTCTATTTCTAATCTCAAAATAACCCTGACTGATAGACACACATTACTATTAAGAATAGTCTGTGGCTGGTGACATGGCTCAGTGGCATAAGCACCTGCCTGGCAAGCGTGAGGGCCTGAGTTCGACTCCCAGAACCCACATATGAAAAAAGGGCCGGTGATATCGCTCAGCGGCACAGGTGCCTACTGGCGCACAAGGTCCTGAGGTCGACCCCCGGTACCCACAAAAAAAAAAAAAAGAATAGTCTATTTTATACTTTTTTGTGTGGGGGGGAGTTTTGCTATGTAGTGCAGGCTAGCCTTGAACTCACAGCAATCCTCCTGCCTCAGCCTCCCAAGTGCTGACATTACAGGCATGCTCTACCACACCCAGCTAAGAATAGTCTATTTTAAAGAGCAGCCTTATCTATAATTTACCTACTTGTAGCCTGTAGAAAAATGCACCAAAAACTAGAAGATTAATGAGATCCTAACATCATTTATGAATACGTACACCTGGTGACAAAGCCTGGGTAAAACGCAATACAGTGGTACCTTGGTTCAGGAACTTAATTCTTCCCACAATTCTGCTCCCAGAATTATTTCCACAATTCTGGCTGGAATGAACTCTGTGACCAGAATCGTGGAAAGGATTAAGTTTGTGAACCGAGGCACCACCGTATTTCATAAAAGAAGCTCTCCTAGATGAGGTCACCCTCTACACATGCGCTCTTGGTAGCACTCCACACTGGACAGTGACACATGCACACCTGCAGGAGAGGGACTGCAGCTACCTCATGCTACCTAAATTAGTCCAGCTCAGTTATCAATCATATCCTGCATAAGGGACACTCCAATATCATCACAAAAATCGTAAAACCATCCTCAAGTCATCTGGCATCTATGCTGAGGTCAATTCTTTTTCCACCAACCCATATATTGCAAGATTATGAAACATAAATGTACACGAACTTTTTACTTCTCAAAGGATTGGTTTCCAAGTTACTCCACTCAATTTCAGGTTGCTTTATCAAAAGTAAAATACTTCGGTATACCGGAAAATTTTCAGTGTGAAATCTGAAATTATTTTTCAACTTTCTGATCATTTTAGATCCTAGGACAACAGTGTAAGTTATACCACTGTTATATTAATGACAATTATATATAATGTAATGGGGGGAGTCTGAAAGGATATATAGTAAGTCTATTCCAGCCTATCTCAATAGGTAAAAATAATCTTTTTCGGATGACACAAACCATGAAGGACAGAAGAATAACTGCTTGGTTAAAAAGTCTACACAGAACCAGTTCCAATTAGTAACAAGCCCTATGCAAGATATATCTGTAGGTCACTTGTTTCCTTCAGGAGTTTACATGTTTGTAAACACCATAATTAAGAGGGCTACAATCAAAAAGAGAGCTCAGTAAAGTGACAGACTAATTTTTAAGGCTACATATAAAATTCAGTAAGGATAGACTTACAAGACTGCCAATTTCTCTGTCTTGCTTCATCGTAAAACTGACGCAATACAAGAAAGTCAATAACATCTGGCATATCGTGGTATCTAAACAGAAATAAAAAATTATTACACTGCCTACAGAATAGGCAACATTATCCAAAAGAAATACAATAGGAGATATATATATATATATATATATATATATATATATATGATTTTAAGTTTCTAACTAGCCATATTTCAAAAAGGTAAAAAGAAAGCAATGTATTTTATTTAACCAAATATATCTTAAATATTACTTCAATATGTAAAGAGATATTTTTCATTCTTTTTCTGCATTCCAAGCCTTCAAGATGGAGTATGTAAGCTTACAACTCACTCGGTCCAAATCAGCCACATTCCAAGTACTCAATAGCCTCATGTGACTAGTGGCTACCATAATGGACAACCACTGATGTACACAACACATTATTTATTACCAAATTCTATTTAAAATAAAGGCAGAAACGATTTCCCTGACCAGTCAGAATTCTCTGCCTAGAAAAGTGGCATGGAAAACTGTCCAAACCTGACTGTCCCTGCCTTACTACTTTTTGACATGTCTACATTACTACAGGTCCATCCATCAAAAGTGCAACCCACATTGTAAGCTATATGCAGTGCACTGCAAGGTATCCTGCAGCTAAAGAGAAAACGGCATGCTAATCAGCCAGATGGAAAAATCTAAATTTAAATAATTACATTTAAAAAAAAATACATACCTAATAGAAAAAGATTTATCCATTAGTCTTCCAGTCGCAGGATCTATAAATGCTAATTTAAGGCAACAGAGTGTTGGGGGCCCAACTTCATACCGTATTCCAACTACTTTGACCAATTCTTGATCCTTAAACAGATAAAGACTTCCTCAATACTGTAATTCTCCTCTTACTGCCTAATTAAAGCAAACTCATAATTTAGGCTTCCAAATCAACAAACAGGTTTAATTTGTCATTAATTACATCATTTTGCTAATTTTCATAATGACAACAGATACTTTATACAGTTTCTAATATAATATACTCACTTTAGAGAGTCAGTATACTTACTTTGGAAAATACACCACAAAATTTTAAGAATGAAAACAGAAGTTATCGATCAGCTCAGTTTCTAAACACAACCACTATGAACAATCTGACCTATCTCCTTGTTGCTTTCTGCTCTTTATATACATTTTTATTTATATAATTTTACATTGTACAATCCAAATGCATACACATTTTGCTTATTCATAAATATTCTTCAAGAAGTTGGTATTGAACTAACCCTTAATACATTCCAGAAACAGTATCTGTTGAGAATCGACCACATGTTATGACCCATCTCAGGCTGAAGGGCAGGGCAGTGAAGAGGCAGTCACCAACCTGGGAGGAGCAGCCGTCCACGGCTCTGCCCCAGCCAACCTTCTTCCACTGTCTGTCTCCTCGACACGAGGGGCACAATCATCATGCATGCACTCATTAAACAAAGACTCTCTGTGATTATCCAAGAAAGCAATCTTGTTTACAAAAGCTACCAAAAAGAAAAAAACCCTAGGAATGAATTTAACCACAGGTGAAAGATCTCTACAAGCAAAAAGAGAAAACACTTATGAAAGAAACTGAAGAGAACTCCAGAAATACTGCACAGTTACTCCGTATGCACTGATTGGAGGAACCAACATTGCTAAGCTGTCCACACACTCAAAAGTGCTCTGCAGACTCAATGTAATCCCTATCAAAGTACCAGTGACACTCTTCACAAAACAAGAAAAAAACACTCCTAAAACTCATACAGAACCACAATAAAACTCAAAGAGCCGCAGCAATTTTAGGAAAAAATAAAAAACAAAGCAGGAGCCATTACACTGATTCTGAGATATACAAAAAAGCTACAGTAATCAAAACAGCATGATACTGGCATATAAACAGATGCACTGCCCAATGGAACAGTATAGAGAACCTCAAAATAAATCCCATACATGTGCAACTAACTGAGCTTTAATAAAGGTACTAAGAACATGCACCAGAGAAAGGGCAGTCTCTTTAATAAATGATGCTGGGAAAATTGGATATCACCCTGCAAAAAAATGAAAACAAGCCAGGTATGGTAGTGCAAACCTATAATCCCAGCACTTGGGAGGCTGAAGCAGGAGGACTGCCTTGAGTTCAAGGCCAACCTGGGCTACATGAGTTCAAGGTCAACCCGAATTACAGAGTGAGACCCTGTCTCAAAAAACAAAGAATTTAAAAATTTCTTAAAAATGAAAACAGGGGCCGGTGAGATGGCTCAGCGGCGTAAGCGCCTGCCTTGCAAGCACAAGGGCCCGAGTTCGACTCCCGGATCCCACATACGAAAAAGGGGCCGGTGATATCGCTCAGTGGCACGGGCGCCTCCTGGCGCGCGAGGTCCTGAGGTCGTCCCCCCGGTACCCACCAAAAAAAAAAAAAAAAAAAAAATGAAAACAGACCTTTATCTCTTAAAACATACAATAATCAACTCAAAACAGATTAAATAAATATTTAAATGAAAGACCTGAATCTATGCAAACATAGAAAAAACATAAAGATAATGCTTCAGGACATAAGAAAATACAGTTCTTGAACACAACTCCCAAAAGCAGAAGAAAGAAAACAAACAAACAAAAACAAAAGCACAGAATTACAAGAAACTAAAAATATTTTTGCACTGCAAAGGAAACAACAGTAAAGAGAGAACCTACGAAATGGGAGAAGAGAATGGCAAAATACACGTCTGACCAGAAGCTAATATCCAACATACATAAGGAACTCAATCAATTCAACAGCTATAAAACAATCCAATTTAAAAGTAGGCCATAGAACAGACATTTCTCAAAAGACACACAAAACGCCAAGAGGTATGCAGGAAAACGTTCAGCATCACTGTCAGGGAAATGCAAACCAAAACCATAGTGAGATGTCGCCTCATCCCAATAAGAATGTCTATTATCAAAAACACAAAGAAGATAACAAGTGCTGGCATGAAAAAGAAAATCTTTACATACTGTTCATGAGAATGTAAGTTAGTGCAGCCATCATGGAAACAATACAGTAGTTCCCGCTGAAATTAACAATGAAACTACTATAGGATCCAACAATCCTTGTACTGGGTATGTATCAAAGGAAAGGGAATCAGGGTGAAGAGATATTCTGTACTCTCACGATTATTGCAGCAACATTCACAGTGGCCTAGAAACTGAAAAAATGTATCAACTGATGGATGAAGAAAACGTGGTCCGAACACAATGAAGCTGGATCCCAGCACTCGGGAAGCTGAGGCAGGAGAATCTCAAGTTCTGGGCCAGCCTGGGCTACAAAGCAAGTTCAAGGCTAGCCTGTACCCTGTCTCCCAAAATTAATAAACAATTTTTTTTTAAATAAAAAGGATAAAACAGTGTCATTTGCAACAATATGTACAGAACCGTAAGTCATTATGTTAAGTAAAATACGCCAGGCACAGTAATGTGCATTATGTCATTCACATGTGGAATCTGTTTACAAAAAGTCCATCTCAGAAAAGTTCAGAGTACAACAGTAGTTAGCAGAGGCAGGCGAGAGCAGGGGACAGGGACACGCAAAGAGGGATCAACCAGTACTGTTAAGTCACACATGAGAATTAAATTCTAGTTTCTATTGCACAGTAGGTTGACTGATAATAACAAACTTCCAAAAACAATTTTTTTAAAAAGCTAGAAAAAATATTTTAAATGTTTTTGCCCCAAAAACTCTCTACATGTCTGAGGAGAGAGTTACATTTACCCTGGTTTCAATGTCACATAACATACACATGTATTAAAACATATCCCATGAATACATATTTTACGTGTGGATTTTTAAAAACAGAGAAAAAACACACTGCATAGGATTATTTTACCAAATTACTAGATACAGTCCATTCTCATTTGCAGTAGCTATGTTTACAAAGTCACCTATAATACTGAATTAGAATACTAGATCAGGGTACCTACAGGAAAGCCAGAGTTAGGCTCCTATGAGGCCTGGCACACAACAGTTAGTAAACTGATCATCCACCATTTTTTTATGTGTTCCTACCTAACAGCACATAACATGAAATACATGTTTCTCATTGACACTGAACTCACATCTGGCAGCACTGTGACTCATACCTGAATTAGGCAGGCTGACTCACACTACTGCCCTAAGACCTACCACAGCCTTCTTAGGAATACCAAGTAGCACTTCAATATTATGAATGGAGCCCATGTTAAGTAACAAAATCACCAAAAATGGAAAAAAAGAAAAAAGACAGTGAAAAAAAAATCACAAATATGAAAAACACATAGCACTAAACAGACCTTGAACCAGACACTTGGTTGCAGAGTAAGAACTGAAACAAGAAGGAGGGTAGAGGGCTGTCTTGTTTAGCTACAATCAGGAACATGCTCATTAGGCAATCCAAATTTTTTGCCATTCTGCACACATTCAGGAATGAACCGAAAGCCCCACAAGTATGGACTCTAGGGTTTTAAATAATTCATAGCAAGTGTGCAATTTGCAAAAGAATCCATGAGTAATGAGAACTGACTATACTTTGATAACTCAGTAGAGAATGAAATGTATATAAAGTCAAACTCAAACGGGGCCAGTAAATACAAGGTTGAAGGACAGCTATCTCTGTTAAAATCACTTCTTGTATTTTCTAAGCTATTAAAAATATTACAATATGTAAAAGTATAAAAAAATACTCATTTGCTCATCTATAGTTAATCACCATTGACATTTTGATGCTTATCTTTCGGTTACAAACACACTCAATGACAAAATCTTGCTATTCTAACCACAACAGACTTTCACATTCCAATTTACCTGTTTGTAATACATTATGAAAATGTATCCAACATTCACTCAATAAACACTTTACAAATCTCAACTACAAAGCAGACTTCGCATAGTAGTTGATGTGCAAATGCACCATGACTTCATTCACTCCCTATGGTATGACACTTGGGGGGGTTTTCTCTCCCAATTTTTTTGTTTTATGAATAGACGGAACTTTTTTTTTTTTTTAATGTGGGTACGGAGTCAACCTCAGGACCTCACTCTTGTCAGCAAGCGCTTGTGCCGCTGAGCAATATCACCAGCCCTTTTTTTTCCTTTATGTGGGTACCGGGAGTTGAACTCAGGACCTCGCACTTGCCAGGCAGGCGCTTATGCCGCTGAGCTATATCACCAGCCCAGAACTTCTTAAATGTACAAGTATTTCTACTTGTCTTTTCCATAGAAGTAAAAGCACTGATTGAAAAGATTTAAGAATTTTTCAGGTTCAATTCCTATTGCCAAAAGCCGCTAAAAAGCCTAGACACTCCACGTACCCTATCAGCAATTTCAATAACTGCTAAGATATTCTTTATTTAACTACAACACAAAAAATTATACACCTAATTAAGTTTTGGAAAGATACTTCTTATGCATGACGTTAAATTTCTTTCCAATTTCTATTTCTTCTTTTAAAACCTGCATTTTTTTCTTTTGAAAATGTCTTGAATACAAATATTTTTAAGATTAATATGGACTGCCACACAGTACGTTCCTAAGAGACTCTACATTGTAATATTTATTTGTACCCTACCGACTAGCAATATATGAATTCCACCTAGCATTCTGACGAGCCATCTACCAGATCTTATGACTTGGCAGCTAAGAGCACAAAAGTTTATAAGAATGACAGAGTGACGAACCATACTTCCAACAGGCTTTTTAATGGATTTATAAATAACTGAACTACATATGTGCTATCACTGAGTGGCTCATTAACCTACCCTAAGATCCATTTTTCTCCACGGCTCCTTGTTAGGGTTCAGTTCATAAATGTTATTTCTTCTGACAGCATCAATATAAGCTTCGTGGCCCTGTCGGAAATAGATGACCTACAAAAGGGAAGTATGTGTTTAAAATAGTTCACATGCAGTATCAATTGTGTGTTATGTTCCATCTCCATGTTTTTACAGTTTATCACTCTCACCTCATCACCCATTTGAGGAACAAAGGGAGACTTTCGAAGTGTGGTGTCCGTTATCCACACTGGAGGATGAAACTCATATAAATGTTCCATATTTTCAAGCTCTGCTGGAGTCATCCTCCGTAAATTCTGCTAAGAAGAGAACACAGCTTGGTAGAAAACAATGAGGCAATATGCACTACTTGAAAAACGAGGAACTTCAGCATTCAAAACGACTATTTTTTGGCATGAGCACCTAATGATCACATCTTAGAATCAGCTCACATGTTCAGCTGCTGAGCACGGAGAGCAGCGCGCCACCTCTACAGGCACTGGAGATCAACCTAGCGCTTCGCTAGCACCGCCTCCAGAATGTCTTAGGACATTTCCTCTCACATCCCACTTTGCAGGGCTAATTTCCAACCTCAATCTTCTTCCACACACAGCTTGTTCCACCAAGACTCCACTCTGAATTTGACCACAGGCCAGTAACCACAAGGAATCTCTTCTTTATTTGAGGCTTTAAGCCTTTCGATTCTTTGGTATCCTTCCTCTAGCCTTCTAGGAGTGCAGATGAAGTCTACTCTTGAGCTTGGTCTAGACTTAGTGACTCACTCCTAACATACACAAGAAAGCAGAAGTGACAATGGCATCTTCTAAGTGTAGGCCCTCAGAGGCATCCGGGCTCACTCCGTCAGACCACTCGCCACCAGAGTATGAGTGCATGCAAGCAGCCAGCTCTCAGGAGAGGCACATGTGGCACAGAACTGAGGCTGAAGCCAAAAGCCACATGAATGAGCTTGCCATATCAACTAACCAGAAACCGTTGAGAAATCACAGCCACAGAGCCTGCCTGCCCTCCCTCCTTCCCAAAATAAGTTTACTTTTTGTATTTGACTCCTGCTGACTTAAATGTGGGTGGTGTAGGTCAGTGGTACAGCACTCGCTTAACATGGTCATGGGTTCCATCTCCAGCACCACAAGAAAGTACAGAACAGGACAAAGGAAAAAAGGAAGAAGGAAGGGAAAGGAAAGGAAACAAGAAGGGAGAAAGCAAAGGGGAGGGGCAAGCAGACTGGCAAATAACACCTCTATAAAGTGTAGATACATTTTTGTTTGTTTGTTTTCAGGAGACAGGGTCTCACTATGTAGTCCAGGCTGGCCTTGAACTCACTATGTAGCCTAGGCTGGCCTTGAACTTGCAGCCATCCTCTTGCCTCAGCCTCTCAAATGCTGGAATTACAGCTGTGCACCACCACACCTGGAGATACACGTTATTTTTAAAGATGCACTTTTTTTCTTACCTCTTTTTTAGGCTTGCTTTCTTTCTTTCTCTTCCATTTTCTTTTTGGAGGCGATAAATTCTCAGTAGACATTTCATCCTCTGAACTACTACAAAATCGGGTAATTCGTCGACGACATGATGTTCTCAAAGGAGGCTGCAAATTGATGCCTGCGTCAGCTGTCCAATCAGAGTACTGAGATGAGGAGTCGCTGGAAGAGCAGAATGTTTTAAGTTGTGTGGATGGAATCTAAGGCACTAATAGCGAGTTAATCATACAACCCTGAGAGGAAAGGGAAGAGGAGAAACAGAGGGAAGGAGAGTGCCCGTGAGATTTAACTTTAACATCCTACCCACCTGCCACAGAAGACTGAAATGACCGAGGATCATGACATGAGCAGAGAAAAAGAAAACTCCACTGACACTGGAAATGAGGAACGACTGTGAGCCAGAGAAATCTGTTCCTAAAGTCACTACAGAATCTACACCCAACTGACAAGCCCCTTCCAGAAAACGAAGGGTAAAGCTCCAGAAACAGCAGACATCATACGGAAGCCCAAGAGGAGCCACACACCAGCAGGCTGGAGCAGGCTGCACAGGAGAGGCAGAGCAGCGATTTTAAATGAGCCACAGCCGGCGATGGAAAGCCATGCAATGAACAGCCGTAAGAGGTCAGACGGGGCAAGAAATCCAAGAACAGAGCTGATAATCTTAGCCACACCCTGGGACACTAGAAAGCAGCATCAAAGAAGAAACCAGAAACAGAGAACTAGCCCCTGGCCCACAATTCGTGTCACCAAACACAGAAAAGGATGATAAAGGTCTCCACGGGGACCATTCTTTGGCCTGGCTTCAACCATATACCTCTCACTCTCTATAAAAACGCATTTCTAAAAAGTACAAGTAACAGCGCCCTGCCTGGCAAGCGCAAGGTCCTGAGTTCAATTCCCAGTACCAAAATAAATAAAATAAATAGTACAAGTACTTATTATAAAAATAGCTGCTTATAAATCCTGTAAGGAGCCAGGTGTGGTGGAGCATGCCTATAATCTCAGCACTTTGGGAGGGTAAGGCAGACAGATCACAGGTTCAAGCCTCACCTGGGCAACTTAGTGAGGCCCTGTCTCAAAACAGAAAATAAGGGCTAGGGATGTAGCTCTGAGCAATAATCCTGAATTAAATTCACAGTACCAAAAACCAAAAACCCTATAAGAACATTTGCTTTATATAGAGAATCTAGAAAAGTTGAAATAAAAGATAATACAGAGAAAGTACAATAGTGGCTGCCAGGTGCTAGGGACAGAGGGGAGGAATTGCTATTTGTTATTATTGTATAGTTTCAGTTCTGCAAGATAAATAGGGCTCTGAAGACTGACTGCAAAACAAAACGAATGCCCTTAACACTACTGACCTGCACACTTGAAATGGTGGAGATGTTATTTTTGTATTATGTTCCATCACAATTAAAACTTCAAAAAAAAAATGACTATACCTATGGTCTAAAGCACTGCCCCAGGGCCGGTGAGATGGCTCAGTGGCATAAGCGCCTGCCTGGCACATGCGAGGTCCTGAGTTCAATCCCCGGTACCCACAAAAAAATAAACAAAGCACTGCTCCAGTTCCTAATGATAATGGAGCAAAGCAGACAGAAAGGAAGCAGAGAGTATATACGACTGTGGATTGGACCAGGAGAACATCAATGAAAACAGGTAACCAAAGTAAGACTGTCTGAGTGATCTTCAGATGACAGAATTTTCTATACGTCATTATGGACAGGCAGTATAGAAAAGAGAGATTAGAGTAATATCCAACTTTCTGCCTTGAGCCAGCAGGTGGCATTTACCAAGATGAGAAACAGAGGCTGGCATTCTGATCCCATGAAATGTGGATCCCACAAAGAAAAGGTAACTCATGCAATAGCTATAAATATTCTAGTGGCCTTACCACACATTGGATGTTCCTCATATTCCTCTTTTTAAATGTAGCCCAAGACTAAATTAATAACACTGCCAAGTCAAACAGTGATAACCAACTATAAATCCTCAGAATATTTCTATAGGAACAGCTATTAACACAGTATATTCACATACACGCGTACACACACACACACCGCCTTTGTAAGGTAGTGGAGATCCAACCAAGGGGACTCTACCACTGAGCTACACCCTTAATCCTTTTTCTTTTTAATTTTGAGACAAGTTACATTAAATTGCTCAGGCTGGTCTCAAACTTTCCATCCTCCTGTCTTAGCCTCCTGAACAGCTAGGATTACGGGCACATGCCACCACACCCAGCAAAAAGCTCTCTGTAACAACCTCTTTAAGCAGTTCTGGGACTCAAACCCAGGACCTTATGGACGCAAAGCAAGCACTCTCCCACTGAGTTACATCCCAACCCCTTCTTCTCCTTTTACATATATTAAAAACTGAATGTTGACTTGTTCCACACTTGCAAACTCTTGATTATTATTCAAATACAGTTTCATCCAAGGCTATAACTGAAATGCCTAAAAGAGCAAAACAGAAACAGATACCTTGAACTTTCACTGTAACTTTCACTTTTTCTATCACTCTTCCATTCATCATCTTCTGAAGAACAAGAACCTTCACTTTGGTCACAGGAGGTCTCCTAATTTGTGAGGAGGGAAAAAAATCTTGATCCCATAAATTAAATAACACGTAAAGAAAAAAAAAAAAAAAAAGGAAAAAGCTAAGCACAGTCATCTTAAAAAATATTAAATCTAAGAAATAACTATAGCAATTAGTCAATAAAAATATGATCAGATAAACTTAAAAGGCAAACTTCTTTACTATGTCCATATTCTTACCCAGGCATATACAGAGTAGAAATTTAACACTGTCATTATTAGGAAAAGTAGTGATATAAAAAGCCATTCTCTGGGTGACATCAATAAAAGTCAATGTGGATATTCTCAGGGTTTTGGAGTGTAGCTATTCTAACAAATACATAGTGGTATCTGTTATTTTACGTTTCAATTCCCTACGACATATAACGGTGACTACTTTCTCGTAAATTCTTTGCAATACTGTATTTACATCTTTTTTGATGAGATGTCCATTAGATATTTCTCCCATTTTGAAATTGGGTTGTTTCCTTATTGCTGTTTTTATATTTTTAATACAAGTCTTTTTATTTAAAAATCATTAACACATCCAAAACACATAGATTTTATGCTTAGTTACCATCTAGAAGTTACCCAGTTTGCACTGTACATTTATACGATTTCCAAGTCGTTTTTTTGTTTTGTTTTGTTTTTGTGGGTACCGGGGGTCGACCTCAGGACCTCGCGCGCCAGCAGGAGCCCGTGCTGCTGAGTGATATCACCGGCCCCTTTTTCGTATGTGGGTTCCGGGAGTTAAACTCGGGCCCTTGCGCTTGCCAGGCAGGCGCTTAAGCCGCTGAGCCATCTCACCGGCCCTCCAAGTCGTTTTGAGTTAATTTTTGTGAAAGGCTGGTGTGGAGATTCATTTTTTTGAAAGCGATGTCCAATTACACCAAGATCGTCCACAAGGACTAGGTTCTGTCAAGAGCTATCTCTGCTCCTTTGCCAAAGTTCACTTGGGTAGATTTGTGTTGGTCTGTTTCTGGATTCTGTACCTCATTTCACTGATCTATTTAACTATTCTTTCATCAAAATCACTGTCTCAAAAACTGCAGATTTCTAGTAACTACTAATGCCAGATAGTGTTGAGTCATTTTACTTTGTTCTTCAGCGTTATGTTAGCTGCTCGGGGTCTTTTTCTCCTACACACAGTTTAAAGATAACTCTTTGGATATCCACAAAAATAACTTGCTGGGATTTAAATCAGGACTTTGTTGAATCTACAGATGATGCTATAAAGAACTGACATCTTAACAAGGATGTGGGTCAACATGAACTATCAGTGATGGCCACTGGAAATGAAAATGGGATAGCCACTTTGGAAGACAAAACAGCAGTTTCTTACAAACCTAAGCAGAGACTTACCGTACGATCCAGCAATCACACTCCTTGGTATTTGCCCAAAAAAGCTGCAAGATTATGTCTATACAAAAGCCAGGACACAGATGTTTACCAACTTTATTCTTAACTGCCAAAACTGGGAAACAACCAAGGTGTCTTTTAGCAAGTAAATGGAAAAACTATTACATCCAGGCAATGCAATAGTATAATATGCTAAAAAGAAACCAGCTATCAAGCTATGGGAAGACATGAAGGACACGTAAATGCACATCACTAAGTGGAGAAGTCCATCTGAAAAGGCTACATGTTATATGGTTCCAGCTACATGGCATTCTGGAAAATGCAAATCAATGGAGAAGGTAAAAAGATCTGTAATCATCAGAGGATGGGAGAAGAAAGGAACAAACAGGTGGGGCACAGAGCAAATCTGGGGCAGTGAAACTCCTCCCTGTGGTACCATCATGGTGAACATGTCATTCACTTTTGTCCAGATCACAGACTGCACACGAGTGGATGGACACAGTGGACATGGGGGACAGTGATGCAGCAGGGCAGGTTCCCTGATGCAAACAACTGCCCCACTCTAGTGCAGCCCACCCACAGCAGGGGACTGGTGTGGTGGTCACAGTGTAAAGGGGATTCTCTGTACTTTAAGCTCAATTTGGCTATGAACCTGTAACTGTTCTGAAAAACAAGTTTACTGTTTTAAAAAAGGCTATCTATAAATGTGCACAGCAGTAATTTACCAAAACTGGAAAGCAATTAAGATGCCCCTCTCTAGGTAAATTGATGAACAAACTGCACCACATCCACAGGATGGAATATTGTTCAGTGACAAAACAAGTAAGTTACCACCCCACAAAAAGACATGGAGGAACTTTAAATGCACATTTCTCAATGAAAGAAGCCGATCTGAAAAGACTACACACTGTATTCCAATCATGACATTCTGGAAAGTGAAAACTGCAGCCATAAAAGATCAACAGTTAGTGGGCACTCAGAGGGATAAAGGAATGAAGAAGGGTAGCAGTGAGCATTTTTAAGGCAGTGAAATTATTCTGTACAATGTAAGGCAAGGTGGTGCACACCGATTAACTCCAGCACCCAGAAGAGGCTGAGGCAGAACCATCACAAGTCCAAGCTGACCTACATAGCAAGACCTTGTCTCAAAAAAAAAAATTTTTTTTTTGGGCCGGTGAGACGGCTCAGCGGCTTAAGCGCCTGCCTTGCAAGCGCGAAGGCCCGAGTTCGACTCCCGGATCCCACATACGAAAAAGGGGCCGGTGATATCACTCAGTGGCACGGGTGCCTGTTGGCGCGCGAGGTCCTGAGGTCGTCCCCCCGGTACCCACAAAAAAAAAAAAAAAAAAATTTTTTTAATAAATAATTTAACATCTTGACAAAATTCACAGGAGTACACAATACCAAAAGTGACCCCTAAATGCAAACTGTGGAATTCAGTTAATAATAATGTTATCAATATGGTTTAACAGCTGGAGCAAATGTACCACACTAACTCAAGATGTTAGTAACAGGGAAACGGTGCACAGGAATTGTACTTTATACTTTCCAAGCAATTTGTATGGAAACCTAAAATTACCTCAAAATTATTATTACTTTTTTTTTTAATGCAGGTACCGGGAGTCGAACTCAGGACCTCGCGCTTGTCAGGCAGGCACTTATGCCACTGAGCTATATCACCGGCCCTCAAAACTACTTTTGATAGTCAATAAAGAAAGAAGAGAATAGTCTATCAGGCATGGTGGCACATGCCTGTCATCCCAGCACTCCGGAGGCTGAGACAGGACTGCCACCAATTCAAGGCCAGCCTGGGCTACATAGCAAGACCCTGTCTAAAAACAAGCAAAAAAAGGAGAGAAAGGAAAAAGAAAAAAGGAAAGGAAAGGAAAATAAATACATAAACACCAGATAACAGGGTCTTTTACCCTAGAGATAAGGATAAGCAGATCTGAACCTACATTCTGTATATGCTAGAATTGAGCCAGTTAGTATTTTATGGGTAACAGGAGATAAGTTTCTCTCCTTAGGAAAAGGAAGTACAAGAGAGAAAAGGCTTAGACTCCGTGGTACCAGATCAAAATTGGAGGGATCAATGTGAAGCCATGGTAACAGGCACAGATAGCAGAAATAAATGTGTGTGCATACGGTGCGTTTCAAATCGTACATTAACTAAACTGCTTCTCACGACATCACTGTGGGTGGGACATACTATTATAGAGGCATGGGCACAGAAAGACGAAGAAATGTGCCTACAAACAAGAATTTGTATTCTAACTCTAACCCCATGCTTACCTACTATCCTAATGCCTTGTAAGGGAAGAAAGTGAGCTGTTCAGCCATATGGAGCAATTCACTCCTCAAAACATTACTGAATCAGAAAATACTAATTAACCACCCTTCCCAAAAATATTGGTTTCCCAAAATGAAGATCAATATTTTATGATCATTAAAAGTCAAGCAAACGAGTAACACAAAGACTTCTTAGTAAAAACAGTAAAAGTACAAATGACAAAAGAAAAAAATAAACTAGATTTACTTCATTAAAATTTAAATTTTTAGCCTCAAAGGATACTATCAAAGAAGTGAAACAATTACCCACAGAATGGGAGAAAATGTTTGTAAGTCATGTATCTGATCAAGGACTTATACCTAGAATACCTAAAGAACTTTTGTTACAATAAAAAGATAAAAAACCAAATTCAATATTAGACTACAGATTTTTCTCCAAAAATACACAAATGTTAAATAAGCACATGAAAACATGTTCAATATTATTAATCATTAAGGAAATGCAAACTGAAGCCACAAGATGGCACTTAGCACTCACTAGGGCAGGGATGGTGAACCTTTCAGAGCTTTCAATGATACAAACGCCCCACTGCAGCACACGTGCTGTAAGTTTGCCACCACCGCACTATGGTAATAGCTTAAATAAAAAGGACAGACACTGTTACGGCTCATATCTAGATGTCCCCCCAGAGCATCATGTGTTCATAGGTGGGGCTTTTGGGAGTGACTGGATCATGGATAATCCATATGATACTGGATTATTCCACTAATTGGTTTAGCATAGTTCTAGGTGTGGGTGATGGAGTAAATGAAGAGCGTAGTGGATGTGGGTGGCAGCAAACAAAAGGCTTGTAGCCTGGATGGAATAAAAAAAGAAGGAAAGCACGCTGTTTCCTGCCTGCCTGCCTGCCATGAACAGCTCTCCTCTGCCATGCTGCCCTGCCTTGGACCCAGCTGATTATGGACTGAAACTTCTACAGACTGTGAGCCAAAATAAACTCTCCCTCTTTAACTTGTGGGTGTCAGGTATTTTGTCCCAGCAAGGAGAAAATAACTAGGACAATAACAAACATAAGGATGAGGAGAAACTGAAACAGTGCTGGTGGAAATGTAAAACAGTACAGCCTCTTTGGAAAGTCTGGCCAGTCCTCAAACAGTTAAATTGAGTTGTCATGTGAACAAGCAAATCAAATGCTAACATGTATATACAAAAAAATGTGAACATGAATGTCGATAAGTAGCATTATTCATAACAGCCTAAAAATGGAAACAATACAAATATAACCTCAGCTGATAAATGGATAAACAAATGTGGTAAATTTCCATACAATTAAACACCATCAGGCAATAAATAAGAAGAGCACTGACAAACGCTACACACAGCCCTTGAAACATAATGCTACATAAAAGAAATCAGTCACAAAATCAGACAGTCTGATTTCATTTATGCAAAATGTCCAGAATAAGCAGATGTCTAGAAAGTGTATTTGTAGGTGCAAAGGGTTGGGGGAGAGGCTGAAAATGCAAAGTGACTGTAAAGTAGTACAGAATTTCTTTAGGGGTGATGAAAATGCTTAGAAATTAAATACTGACGATGACACATTTCTATCGTACACTGAAACTACTAGATCATACATGTATGTGGTGTATGACTATCTCAACACAGCTGTTAAAAAAACTGGAGATGTGGCGGCCTGTGTCTCAAGTCCTACCTACTCAGGAGACTGAGGCAGGAGGATCACTTGAAACCAGCAGCTCAAGGCCAGGCTGAGCAGTACAGCAAGCCCTCACTCCCTTTCCCAACCCAAATGATGAAGTTTCACTTTAACTTTAGAATACTGTATTTTCACATAAATTTGGGATAGATTCAAAGAATTAAGACAAATTTACTTAGGATTATCTTCTATATTTTAAAGTTACTCTACTCACCTGCCTTACAGAGCATGAAGACTCATTTCCAGAAGATAACTCACGATGGCCAGTGCTCCTCCTACGGGAAGTTGGGTATTTACGTCTGCATGTCCTCTGCCTGGACTGTGACACCAAAACCATTGAATCCAACTGAAACACAAACATGGATGAAATCAACACCCAAATAAAGACAACAGCCATAAAATGGGCATTCTATCAAGTTTCTGGCTACATACTGTTAACCCAAGTTTGGTATTTCTACTGTTTTTTGGAAGACAGAGACAAAGAGTTTCACTATGTTGCCCTGATGGCCCTGAACTCGCAATACACTCCTGCCTCAGCCTCCTGGGTGCTGGGATTCCAAGTGTGAGCCACCACACTCAGCTTGGTATTTCCATTTATAGTGTCTTTGAAAGACGTAAGAAAAGCCATCTTGGATCAGCATTTGTGAAAACCATATTCTAAGTTAACTGGGTTACCATGAGTGGGGGAAAGTAACAATAACTCAAAAAGGATGTCACTTTAAAAAATATTAACTCTCAGGCCAGGTGTGGTGGCACACACCTGTATTCCCAGCACTCAGAAGGCTGAGGAAGGAGGATCACTGCAAGTTCGAGGCCAGCCTAGGCTATGTACACAGTGGGTTCAAGGCCAGCCTAGAAAACATAGCAAGACAAACAAGAAAGTAACTCTCAGAAGGGAAAAAATGAATTTATATACAGTACTGGGGTACAGTATATGATCTTAATGAATGTATCACTAGCTACATACAACAGTATAAATCAGTATCTGAAACAGTCCTCAAATAATCACAATCATTTCACATTTCAAGTTCTTAGATGAACTGATGTTAGTATTTTTCAGTTCTGGTGGTATTATGTAAATATATTTTTATCAAAACAAAATACTTTTTCAAAATCAGCCGAATTTTTTTTTTTTTTTTTTTTTTTTTTTTTTTTGTGGGTACCAGGAGTCGACCTCAGGACCTCGCACTTGCCAGGCAGGCGCTTACGCCGCTGAGCCATCTCACCGGCCCTGATTTTAATATTTAAGAGGCAATGCACTCCCCTCACTGGGACAAAAAGGCTTCCTACGCTTCAAATCTTCTCTAATGTTTTAACATTTCACCAAAAAAAAGAAAGAAAATATGACTGTAAAAACTAAGAAAAATCGGGCCGGTGAGACGGCTCAGCGGCTTAAGCGCCTGCCTTGCAAGCGCGAAGGCCCGAGTTCGACTCCCGGAACCCACATACGAAAAAGGGGCCGGTGATATCGCTCAGAGGCACGGGTGCCTGTTGGCGCGTGAGGTCCTGAGGTCGTCCCCCCGGTACCCACAAAAAAAAAAAAAAAAAAAAAAAACTAAGAAAAATCAACATAGAAATTGGTCCAAAGGGAAATAAGATATTGAAATAATAAAATTACCAGACCTCTGTTTTTTGTTTTTTTTTTTTTTATTTTAAAGAGAAGAAAAAACAAAACAATTCAAAAGAAGAACAAATTTTCAAACCAACATAATAGGAGGGTAACAATGGTTAATACATTACGTATTACTATCTTTAAGTTAGTTATTCAGGACACCAGACATTAGCATTCAATTGTCCAAACATTATTGGCACAAACCTTACTCTTCAATGAACTAAGTAAAAATGGTAGTGTATCTATCTTAACCATCTTATATATATATATATATATACAATTTTTTTTTCCCTTTCCCTTCTTTCTTTTCCCTATTCCAGTCTCTCTTTCCTTTTGACCAGTTTCTTTTTGATTCACCATGTCTATTGTACATTTTGGATCTTATTTACTCTTTCAGTTTCTCATACTAGAGAGATAATACGATGCTTACACATGTGCTTCTGGTTTATTTCACTTATGAGTATTTTCTCGAGTTGCATCCATTTACCTATAAAAGTCTCCAGTTTATCCTTCTTTATGGCTGAATAGTACTCCATTGTATAAAAATACCACATCTTTCTTATCCATTCCTCAGTTGATGGGCATTTGGGTTGTTTCCAAGATCTGGCTATTACAAATTGTGCTGCTATAAACATGGGTGCACATATATCGCTGTGGTACGATGTTTTTAATTCTTCTGGGAAGATGCCCAGAAGGGGAATAGCTGGGTCAAATGGGACCTCCAACCCTAGTTTTCTGAGGAATCTCCACACTGACTTCCACAGTGGCTGTACCAGTCGACACTCCCACCAACAGTGAAGAAGGGTTCCTTTTTCCCCACAGCCCCTCCAGCATTTGTTATTAGTTGATTTCTTAATAGTAGCCATTCTTTCTGGGGTGAGATGGTATCTCAGTGTTGTTTTAATTTGCATCTCTCGAATGACTAGTGATGTTGCACATTTTTTTGTATATTTGTTTGCCATTAGTATTTCTTCATCTGAGAAATGTGTATTCATCTCAGATGCCCATTTTTGGAGTGGGTCTTTAAATTTGGGAGGTCTGATTTTTTTGAGTTCTTTATATGTTCTCGATAGTAATCCTTTGTCTGAGGAATAGCTGGCAAACATTTTTTCCCACGTTGTGGGTTGTCTCTTCACTCTGTTGGTGGTTTCTCTTGCTGTGCAAAAGCTTTTTAATAAGATGAGATCCCAGTTATTGATTCTTTGGGATAGTTCCCGTGCGGTTGAGTTTTTATTCATAAAGTCTTTGCCTACACCAATGTCTCCAAGGGTTTTACCTATCCTACCTTCCAGCAGATTTAATGTTTCTGTTTTAATATTTAGATCTCTGATCCATTTTGAATTTAGTTTAGTGCATGGTGAAAGATATGGATCTAGTTTTAATCTTCGGCATGTGTAGAGCCAGTTTTTCCAGCACCATTTATTAAAGAGGCTATCTTTCTTCCAGCGAATGTGTTTGGCACCTTTGTCAAAGATAAGGTGGCTTAGTATGTCTGGGGTTGTTTCAGCATCTTCTAATCTGTTCCATTGATCTTCACGTCTGTTTTTTTGCCAGTACCACACTGTTTTTATCACAGTAGCTTTATAGTATAATTTCAAGTCGGGGATTGTGATGCCCCCTGCCTTGCCTTTGTTGCCCAGAATTGCCTTTGCTATTCTAGGTCTCTTCTTTTTTTTTTTTTTTTTTTTTTTTTTTTTAAAGAGAAGAAAAAAAACAAAACAAATCAAAAGAAGAACAAATTTTCAAACCAACATAATAGGAGGGTAACAATGGTTAATACATTACGTATTACTATCTTTAAGTTAGTTATTCAGGACACCAGACATTAGCATTCAATTGTCCAAACGTTATTGGCACAAACCTTACTCTTCAATGAACTAAGTAAAAATGGTAGTGTATCTATCTTAACCATCTTATATATATATATATACAATTGTTTTTTTCCCTTTCCCTTCTTTCTTTTCCCTATTCCAGTCTCTCTTTCCTTTTGACCAGTTTCTTTTTGATTCACCATATCTATTGTACATTTTGGATCTTATTTACTCTTTCAGTTTCTCATACTAGAGAGATAATACGATGCTTACACATGTGCTTCTGGTTTATTTCACTTATGAGTATTTTCTCGAGTTGCATCCATTTACCTATAAAAGTCTCCAGTTTATCCTTCTTTATGGCTGAATAGTACTCCATTGTATAAAAATACCACATCTTTCTTATCCATTCCTCAGTTGATGGGCATTTGGGTTGTTTCCAAGATCTGGCTATTACAAATTGTGCTGCTATAAACATGGGTGCACATATATCGCTGTGGTACGATGTTTTTAATTCTTCTGGGAAGATGCCCAGAAGGGTATTCTAGGTCTCTTCTGATTCCAAATGAATTTTAGGATTGTTTTCTCTAATTCTGTGAGATATGCTGTTGGAATTTTGATTGGAATTGCATTAAATCTGTATAACAATTTTGGAAGTATGGCCATTTTCACTATATTGGTTCTTCCTATCCAGGAGCAAGGGATATCTTTCCATTTTCTGATATCCTCTTCAATCTCCTTTTTCAGAGTACTGTAGTTTTCAGTATAGAGGTCTTTTACATCCTTCGTGAGGTTGATTCCTAGGTATTTTATTTTTTTGGATGTTATTGTGAAAGGTATTGTTTCCCTAATTTCTCTTTCAGTAAGTTTGTTATTTGTGTACAGGAAGGCTATTGACTTTTGAGTATTGACTTTGTATCCAGCTACACTACTGAATTTGCTTATTAAATCTAGCAGTTTTTTAGTGGAGTTTTTGGGGTCTTCTGTGTAGAGTATCATTCATGTCATCTGCAAATAATGATAATTTAACTTCTTCCTTTCCAACCATTATTCCTTTTATTTCTTTCTCTTGTCTAATCGCTCTGGCTAAAGTTTCCAGAACTATGTTGAATAAGAGTGGGGACAGTGGACATCCTTGTCTTGTTCCTGATTTTAGAGGGAAGGCTTTCAGTTTTTGGCCATTTAGTATAATATTGGCTGTTGGTTTGTCATAGATAGCTTTTACCAGATTGAGATAAAGACCCTCTATTCCAATTTTCTGTAGGGTTTTTATCATGAAAAGGTGCTGGACTTTGTCAAAAGCTTTTTCTGCATCTATTGAGATGATCATGTGATTTTTGTCTTTGGTTCTGTTAATATGCTGTATTACATTTATTGATTTACGTATGTTGAACCATCCCTGCATCCCTGGGATGAATCCAACTTCAGACCTCTGTTTTTAAAATAAACATGAATGAGAATTTTAGCAGAAAACTAAGAACTCTCAAACAAGGACCAAATGGAAACTCAGAACTAAAAACTATAGTAACTAAAATTAAGAATTCAGTAGGTTTAACAGCAGATTGTGCACAATTAAAAACAATGTACTGGAATATAGGTCAGGAAAAAAAAAATCTGTTAACAAGGAAAAAGCAGCAAAAGAAACAAAAAGGAATCAACAGAAAGCATTTAATATACATGTAAGAGGAATGGTAAAGAAAGTAAAAGATGGAAAAGTACACAGTACTATTGGCACACTAATCAAAAAAAGCTAGCACAGTCCTATTGAGGTAGAAGACAACCCCCCACCCAGGCAGTATACTTCAGTTTCTTAGTTGCTCAGGTAATAGTTCCCATTCCAGTTCCGGTTGCTTCTGTTTCCTAGAAACAGCTAGTCACTACGATGCACATTGTATAAACCAATCCCTAATTGACAAGCCATTCTGCCTCTGTACTTCCTGCTTGCTTATCCCATATAAGCCCTAGACCACCAGAGATCAGGGCCTGATATTCTGGGAATGATCCCAGATCAGTGCCCGTTGACATAAATGTATCTGCCTCCAAATCCTGGGTGTCATTTCAGTGTTTCTGCTTGCTGTTGCATCTGGTGTGTTGGGGAGACTGATTGTGCTGACCTCTATGGTCACTGATCATGGCCTTTGAGGACGGAGCAGGGAACTCTCCAGGTCCTGATAGGAAGGCGCACCCTCAAGATTTCTCAAGTCCCTTCAGGGGTCTGGAGGAAGATTTATGGCTCCCTGCTTGAGTGGCTCACATCGGACCCCAAAGGGAGGAGGATGCAGTCTGCCTGCCTGCCTGATTCTGGTAAGACTCCTGGGGGCACCCCAGTTAGTCTGTCTGTCAGTCCTGCTCAGCTCGAGCAGAAGGGGAGTCTGATCAACTCCCATTAGTCAGGACCACTCTCAAGGGAAGGGGGTTGGAATGTTTAACCTCTGAGTGCTGCTGAATGACTGTGTGAGTGAGTGGAATGGACAGTGTAAGCAATAGGCTGCTCCGTCTGTGCACCAAGACTGGGAAGCACTGGTTATGGTGGCTGATTGGGCCCGCACCTGCGGTTCCATGGCAATCAACATATGGCATAACAGAGGCCTTGCACCCTCCGTAGCTAAGTTGCACCTAAGTCCTCTCGAGAGGCACGGCCAGGTAGGCATATGAATGGTCTTTGAAGGTTGCCCACCCTTTGTTGTGCCATCGTTCAAGGGTACACAGCACACATGTAGGAAGGCAAAGATGGGAACTAATTAGTAAAAACCCACAGTCACTGACTGCAGGAAAAAGGGTTTTTACGGAGTTAACAATGAAACCAAACCGCTCCCTGCATCTCAAAGGAAAAAAAGGAAAAAAGAGGCCCATTCTTCCTGAGAATTCTGCCTTGACACCCTCATCAGCCACCGCAGTTACTGCCAACACCTACGGTTTCACTCCCTGCTCCCAACTCGTCTACTTCCAACCAAATGAACCAGTTGCAGCTAGCCACTGCCTACATTTGGCCACAGAGGCCCTCCCTCTGGAGACTTCTGCTTCCTATCCGGGTCAGAGGGTGTCATCTAACACCCACCCGAGATGACTGTCAGCAATTCCTTCTGAGTTCCACATTTTGACTGAGGAAAAACTGGACAGTCAGCCCTGATGAATGAGTTGTCATGGCCTTTCCCAAAGGTCGCCCCACCTAGAAACAACCCAGTCGAGCGCTTCTCAAAGACATCAAAGAAGGGAAACAAAAAGCCCATCAATATGTCAAAAGTTACCACTGTTACCCAGAAGTCTGATATAAGGACTATGGACACTAAAAAATAAATGCTCCTTAGAGTAAAAGATAAGGCCTCTCAAAAACTTCAACCTGGATGTTGGGGGCCAATCTATGACTTTCCTGGTAGACAATGGAACAGAACTCTGCCTTCAAAAGTCTCCTCTGTCAAAAAGTCACCATCACCGGGGCAACTGGGACTCTTGCCTCTCACCCCTTCTGCCAGGCACAAACTTGCAGCCTCGCAGGACATCTTTCCACTTCTGGGAAGAGACCTCCTCTTTAAGTTAGAAGCAACCGTCTCCTTTGCACCAAACCAGTCAGCCTCCCTCTTGTTTAACCCTGCACTTTCCCTGAGAGGAAGACGACACCTGCATCAGCCTCAAACACATAACTGCAATCCTGAAGTTCTGAAAACTCTCCTCCCAGAGATGTGAGCCAGAGACTCACCTCCGGGCCTGGTCATCAACCATGCTGCCTCACCGTGACCCCCACTGCGGTCAGATGTCATGAGAAGCACAAACAGGCATGCAGCCACACATCAGCCGCTCAACTGCCACAAGGGTTTGGGAACTCGCCCACTATTTTCAGGGAGGCCCTAGCAACAGGTTTGGCCAAGTTCCTATCTCCTTCTCTCTGGGACAGCCTGTTTCTCTGTCCCTTCCAGCTCTGTCATGGTCCACTGAGAAAAAAATGAGGCTTCAAAACCGCGAAATTGGGCCGGTGAGATGGCTCAGTGGCGTAAGCGCCTGCCTTGCAAGCGCGAGGGCCCGAGTTCGACTCCCGGATCCCACATACGAAAAAGGGGCCGGTGATATCGCTCAGCGGCACGGGTGCCTGTTGGCACGCGAGGTCCTGAGGTCGACCCCCCGGTACCCACAAAAAAAAAAAAAAAAAAAACTGCGAAATGTTTATAGACTGTCAAACTGCTAAAATACACCTCTCCTGGGCCGGTGAGACGGCTCAGCGGCTTAAGCGCCTGCCTTGCAAGCGCGAAGGCCCGAGTTCGACTCCCGGAACCCACATACGAAAAAGGGGCCGGTGATATCGCTCAGCGGCACGGGTGCCTGTTGGCGCGTGAGGTCCTGAGGTCGTCCCCCCGGTACCCACAAAAAAAAAAAAAAAAAAAAAAAAAAAAAAAAAATACACCTCTCCTGCCTGTAAAGCCAGTTCAAGATCTCCGAGCTGCCAATGCCACTGTGATTGCTCTCCATATACACTGCCTCCCTCTTCTGCCACCCACAGCCTGATGGTACACCTGCCTGGACCTAAAGAATGCCTTCTTCTGCCTTCGATTGGCTCCTGTCAGCCAGCCCCTCTTCACAAAGACCCCAGTTCTGGACTCAACAGTCAACTGACCTGGACTCAATTTCTCAGAAGTTCAAAACTTGTTTACCCTCTTTGGACAAACCCTCACAGCTGACCTCGCTTGTTTCCCAGCACAAAATATCACTGCACTTCTGATTAATGACACCCAACCTGCCTACTGGAAAGGCACAGAAGCTCTGCTGCACTATCTGGCAGAAACTGGTTACAAGAAAAAAAAACACTGCAAGTTTCTTGGAGCTGCTGGCTTCTACAGAATCTGGATCCTTGAGTTCACAAAAACAATGATGCATATTCAGACTGTCAGCATCTGGGAGAGCCCAGTGGCCTACCTGTGCAAACACTTGGATCCAGTCGCTAAGTGCTGCCGCCCCCCTTTGCCTCCATGCTCTAACAGCCACTGTCCTTCTGATCAAGAAAGCTGAAAAGCTCACCTTAGGCCGAGACCTAACTGTCCAGGTGCCACATGCTGAATGGCTGACCAGACTTAAAAATGGACCCCCTGACAGATGCTGAGTACACCCTGTTTACAGATGGAAGTTGCTCTGTTAGGAATGGAGTCAAACAGGCTAGATATGCTGTGGTCACCTTGGACAAAGCTATTTTGGCCAAAGCTCTCCTGCTACTGCTTCCTGCTAGTGTTTGGATACCTGCCACCGATGACACCAAAGCTGTGCTCATAAGCCCCCTCGGGGATCTGAATGACTGAAACATCAACACAAGCCAGAAAAATTTTTAATCAGAGCTAGATATGCCCCCACCATATGTTCTGCAAGCTCAAGCCACAGCGCTGGCACCCGTATCCCTGTAGCCAGCTCAGGCTTCAGCGTCTGTGTCATCAGCTCTGACCTCCACCCAGATACACAGACAGACTTAATGCTCATCTGCACCTGCTCGGGCTCGCCCGAGGCATTCCCTACCCAAACTGAGAGGCCAGTAAAAGTCTGTAGGGTCCTACTGTAAAAAAAAAATCATCCCTAGATATGTCCTACCCTTGACCACTGGCAGTGACAACAGGGTTATATTTGTAGCAAAGATAACTAAATAGAAACTACGTACAGCACACAGGCCACAAGCTCTAAAAAATTGAGAAAATAAAACATAAGCCTACAGAAACAGCTTGTAACTAGCTCCATGAAAGTTTAGCTAAAAGACCAGCTATATCTGTAGACACTCCTGCACACACATATAACTCAGGTGGCATATTAACTACCTCTAGAGCTCTTAAAAGTTTCAGAAATCCAGCCTTAGATCCACCATTCCAGAGTTAAAAGAGCCCATCCAGACAATTGCTGGAGAATTTACCTGGACCAGACAGCTCACTCGGAAGAGATGACACACTCAAAGCCCTCCTCCAGTCACTCCGGACGCTGACCAGTCCATGCACAGCTGAAGCCTGAGGACACTGTTCACAGGATTGCTCCATACCTATTCCTCTTGATTTTTAATGCCTTTTCAGGCTGCTTACCCCAGTCCTTGCTTTCATTTCAGCTTACATATGTATTTGATATTGTATTGTATTTTTGCCTTAGCTCTACGGATGACTGCCCCGAGAAAACAGAAAATAACCAGTAAGGCCCTTACAAATGATAAAGGTTTGACAAATATCCAAGGCACACTGGGTACTCTCCTAAATCAGATTAACTCCTTAACTCCCTTGTCAGACTCAACTTAGGGAGAAACCCTGTAATAAGGAAAATAAACCACAAATTCCTGGTGGGAATCTTCAGTCTTCGAGACCTTGGATAGGGCCCACCCTAGAACCACTGACAGCCCCAGTGTTACTGCTTCTAGTTGGGCCTTATATCAGAAGATCACATGTAACATGCCCAGCAAAGATTTGCCGGGGAAACTTAAAAGAGAGGGAAAATGTAATAAAATGGACCCCCAGCCAGTATACTTCAGTTTGTTAGTTGCCCAGGTAACAGTTCCAGTTGCAGTTCTGCTTGCTTCTATCTCTTAGAAACGGTTGGTCACTGTGATGCATAGCTGGTCACTATGATGCACACAGTATAAACCAATACCCAACTGACAAGCCATTCTACCTCTGTACTTCCTGCTTATCCCATATAAGCCTTAGACCACCAGAGAGCAGGGCCTGAAATTTTGGGAATGATCCTGATCAGTGCCCATTGACATAAATAAATCTGCCTCCAAATCCTGGGTGTTGTTTCGGTGTTTCTGTTTGCCACTGCACTACTGCTGCTATAAAATATAGTGACAATTCAAGTAAGAAAATGGAAAACCCTAACTTTATATGCACCAAATAATATAGTTTCAAACCATATAAAGCAGAAATTTACAGCACAAGTAGCCATAAAAAAATGTGCAGAGGTTTTTGTCACATATAGGTAACAGTGTAGGTGTTGTTATGGCTAAATATCATGGCCTAACAATTTCATTCCCAAAATAAACACACACACAGATACTAAGAGATATATACAAAAGACACTGAACACAGAATTATTCTTAACAGTCAAAATGTGAAAAGCAGCTAGATGTCCTTCAAGAATACGCTAATCAAACAGCAATCTATTTACTACACAACATGGAAAACAAATTAACTACAGCTTCTTGTAATGACAGTCTCATGAGGCTCAATAATCAAAGCCAGACAAAAACATTTGCATATGTTACGATTTAATTTATACCAGCGTTTCCCAATCTTTCCAGCACACTACTGGAAACAACAGAGCCTTTTCCTAACTGTCCCCGGGCAACCTCAACTGCACAGGCTCGTTTCTGGTGTCTCGGCCTCTGCTTAAACGCGGGCTTGAAAGACGCCGAGAGCACTCTTTCCTCAATACGGAGTTTAACACGACTGAAAAGGAAAGGCAAGGGGCAGGGTGCTTGACTGGGGATTGAACCCAGTTCCTTCACACTGAACTATGTTCTCCAAGCTTGTTAATATTTTATTTTGTGACAAGGACTTTGCTAAGTTGCTCAAACTGGGCTTGAACTTGTGAACCTCTTCCCACAGCCTCGAAGAGTGCTGGGATTAGAGGCATGTGCCACCACACCCAGCTAAAAACGACTAAAACTTGGCTAAAAGCTAAATTTAAAAATGTTAAATTTAGCCAGGCATGGCAGCACACACCTGTAATCCCAGCACTCAAGAGGCCAAGGCAGGAGGATCACCGTGAGTTTGAGGCCAACCTGGACTACACAGTGAGACCCTATCTCAAAAAAAAAAAAAAAAAAAAAAAAAGGTTAAAGCTATTCATACTTAATTTCATAACCATTTGCTGAGTAAATTAATGTAATTTGCTGGGCGTGGTGGTGCACGCCTATAATCCCAGCACTCAGGAGGCTGAGGCAGAAGGATCACTGCGAGTTCAAGACCAACCTGAACTGCATAGTGAGAACCTGTCTCAAAAAGACAAAAATAAATAATAAAAATAAAATAGTTAAAAATTTTTAATGTAATTTATTTGGCTACATAAATTTATCAAACCAAATACGAAAATAAAAAATTTATGAATACACAAGAGCAATATGGTCAAATATTTAAAAATCATTCAAAACTTACTTTTCCAACAAAAGTGAAATACTTAAAAATTAATTTCATAGGCCAGGCGCAGTGGTGCATGCCTGTAATCCTAGCACTCAGAAGGCTGAGGCAGGAGGACTGCCCTGAGTTTGAGGCCAGCCTGGGCTACATAGCAAGTTCAAGGCCAGCGAGAGCCTGTCTCAAAAAAATATATTTTTGGGCCGGTGAGATGGCTCAGCGGCGTAAGCGCCTGCCTTGCAAGCGCGAGGGCCCGAGTTCGACTCCCGGATCCCACATACGAAAAAGGGGCCGGTGATATCGCTCAGCGGCACGGGTGCCTGTTGGCGCGCGAGGTCCTGAGGTCGACCCCCCCGGTACCCACAAAAAAAAAAATATATATATATTTTTTAAATTTCATAAAAAAATCTCTTACTATATTTAACTTTCAAGATGTGTTTGATTTGCGAAAGTACCCTAACTTTCGGTAAGCGTTCACTCACACGGTAGCAGCTTTTCTTTTGAGCATGTAGGAATGGGCTAGATTACTTGGGGTGGGAGGACCGAGACAGTGTCTCACTATGCAGATCAGGCTGGCCTTGAACTCACTCTGTAGCACAGGCTGGCCTCCAGCTCACAGTAATCCTCCTGCCTCAGTTTCCCGAGCACTAGAATTACAGGTGTGTGCCACCATTCCCAGCCTGAATTACTTTACAATTAAATAATAAGATATAAATTACTTAACTCTCGAAACCCAAATCACATACAAAAGTGCAGAAAATCAAGCTTAAACAAGGGCCACATGGAAATATGGAAACCAATGTATGCACAGGCCACCTCTCCCACTGTGACTCAAAATAAAGAAAAATTGTCCAGTCATGGTGGCTCATGCCTGTAATCCCAGCACTTGGAAGGCTGAGGCAGGAGGATCACTTCGAGTTCAAGGCCAGCCTGGGCTACACAGTGAGTTCAAGGCAAGCCTGAACTACACAGTGAGAGCCTGTCTCAAAAAAACAACAAACAGGGCCAGTGAGATAGCTCAGCAGCATAAGCACCTGCCTGGCAAGCGTGAGGTCCCAAGTTCGACTCCCGGTACCCACCTACGAAAAAAGGGCCGGTGATAGTGCTCAGCGGCACAGGCGCCTGCTGGCGCATGAGGTCCTGAATTCGACCCCCGGTACCCACAAAAAAAAAAAAAAAAAGATAAAAATCACCACCGTTTTTCACTGTAACTTTTTTAAACACTGATTCTGTGCACAATGAGCATTTTAATGAATCTAATCTTAATGGCAATCGTGTTGTACACAAGAAAATCCAAACAGAAATTAAATAATAACAAGATTTTAGCCAGTAGAGCAGAGCTCCGGATAACCACAAATCATTTTAACATCCAAGATTTTTTTTAAATGTCTGATTTAAAAACTTGAGAAACAGACAAAACTAGCCATTTAGAAAGGCAAAGAAAGAATGGAGTAGGAACAGGGCACAGACGCGGAGCGCTCCTGGTGTGCTGGGAGGGCTATCACTCTTCATCTGCATGGCTGGGAGACAATCGTTCCCAGGCTCCAGTGACACTGTTAGGCACGAGGCAACAGACCTCACATTTTTAAACTGCTCTTTCCTAACGGTTACACGATGGCTAGGTCTCACTATTTAAAACCCAAACAAAATACCTTGCACAAGAAATATTGTACTTCAGCAGAAAGTTACTAGTATTTTTATAAATCAAAAAGAAAGCTTTTAACTTCGGTTTAATTTCTAATTTGCTCATTCCTAAGGAAAAAGAATTTACCTTTTGTGAGAGCTGAAGAGTCTTCCTTTTTCTTCCTATTATATAAAGATTTCTTTCCTCTTCACCTTTTGCTATTCGGAAGTCTTCCAACCTCCTAAAAAATTAAATACCCAGTTATGAGTTACCAAACTGATATAGAGCAAAAGTAAGTCATTATGATTCTAAAAATCTTAAGTTTATATAATATTTCATTAACACAAATTTATTAAATGTAGTATGAATATGAAGTCTCAGGGATAAGAGATCCAATTTTTCATACTTAACACAAAAATAGTCATTTGTATTCTGATTAGCCCTCCTAGGACCAATTCAAAAGGGAGTTCTACTCAAAACGTACCCACAATTTTCCAAGATTATAATTCCTTTCTCTAAGAAAAAATTAAGAGTTCTCCTCTTCAAACTTATTCAAAAATCATGTTTTATAATTTATAGAAAACAAGAATAGCAATGTTAATAGCCTTTCTAATCATGTGAATCTCATTCATGTGATACAACAGAAAGATGATTTTGCTATGACCCATTTCAAAGCAAAAGGCAAGCCATCATGAAAATGTGTATCATTTTTCTTATCTGTGAAAAAACACTGAAGGTCCTTCTCTCCAATTTTAACATTACTGAAGATACATTGCTCTATGTTCTGAACATTCTAATGGAGCAAAGTTTCTAGAGCTGGTATTCTGGCCATGATCTGCATAGCAAAAGGACAAAGGCACTGAGGACAAACGCTGGGTTCTAGGGAAACCGTTTCTTCTCAAGGTTCCTCTGCAGCCCACACTCACATTCCTCTGCCCACAGGGGATTCCTAAATCAGACTCAACCCTCCCTCAAAGTTGTCCTTTCACCACTTTTAAGTGTACAGAAGAAGCTGCGTAATGAGGTCTTTCCCTTGCAACAAACAACATTCCTGCCCACATTGTTTGCTTCCCTTTGTCTTGACAAAGAAACACTGTACACAATTCATCTCAGTCAGTAAAGCGCAGGAGCCCTGGAGGACCTCACGCGGATCATCTTGAACTGTGTGCAATTCCACTTCTAACGACGCGGTCAGGTATTATACAAGACCACAGAGTCATATGTTCTTTCTTTTAGAATGAGTAGAATGTCCACCACTATTCGGTCAAGACAACCTGCCTGAACCCTGGGCTCAAAGAGAATTACCTCTACCGGAAGCAACTTTATGTACTCAAGAGCTCTGCACAGAAGGTTGTTTATCTTCATGCTTTTATCTATTACCTACATTGTTTACAATGCACACACAATACAGTCAGAAAATAAATTTTTTAATTGTCTTCATCCTTATCAAATGAAACCTAATAACAAGTTATACAAAATTCACCATCACTTCCACTACACAGATTGCTGCTAAGGGTACCATCACTACTATCTCACATAGTATCTCCTTTATAAAATCTAACACGAAGGCTAGAGATGTAGCTCAGTGGTAGAGTGCTCACTTAGCAGGTATAAGGGCCTAGGTTCAATACCCACTACCGTACCCCACCAAAAAAATCCAATATAAGCTTTATTTTAGAATACAATCTGAGAAAGCTATGCTCTTCTTTGCGGCTCTTCTTTTTGGCTGTCTGCCAAATCCATTTTTTCTTTTCATGCCTAGAATCTTGACTTTTATCTAAGTTCTTTGCTGCCCCAAACAGAAACTGTATTACTTAGCCTCCTTGTTAATGTGGCCAAATGACAATATTCTGTTAAGTTATCAGCAAATATGCCTGCCATGTGGTTGCCCCAAGGAAGTTCTCCTAACTAGAAATGTCCTTTCTGCATTCTGCTCATCTTCCTTCTTCTGGCCTAAATCTCAATCTACACCAGATACTGGGATGAAACACAGACCAGAAACACAGGTGCCTACCTCCCTGGCTAATGGGGAAACCTGACTCCAGCCTCAACCTCTCTTTCCAGCCCTCCTGTAGTTAAGAGAATAAATGCTTGTGGATCTGTGGAACAATTCTTTGGGTTCTTTAGGTTTTTCACTCCTTATACCCATTTACTTTCCTTGGTTTTGACAAAAGTATTCCAAAATGACCCTTTTGGGTCTAATGACCATGAAATTCAGAAATCTATATAAGGCTTAGTTATAGCATACTATGTACATGTTAGTGATTTTTAGTATTTTTCATCAAAATTCAAGATTTTGCTTTTCATTACATTACTGTGCCTATGAAAACTTCTCAAATTCACTGTGAAGTACAGAAGTCCAACCTGATGTTACTCATTCAAACACTTCTGGCTAACCACATGAAAGAAACACTTCTCAAAATTACCTTCAAAATATTAGTTATCAGAACACAACAAACATGATAGAATACTGAAACATTTTCTTTAGTACTATAAAAACATATTTGTGGGCCGGTGAGATAGCTCAACAGTATAAGCGCCTGCCTGGCAAGCGCGAGGTCCTGAGTTTGACTCCGGGTACCCGCATATAAAAAAAATATATATATATTTGCAAGGTGGGCATGGTGGCACATGTCTATAATCCCAGCATTCGGGAGGCTGAGGCCAGGAGGATCATGAGTTCAAGGCCAGCCTGGAACATAGCAAGACCCTGTCTCCAAAAACAGGCAGACCCTGCCTCCTTTTCAATGACTCAATAATCCAACATCACAAAGCAGCAAGACCTCTACTAGATTATAATTATGAAACATCTTCTCTCACTAAAAGAAAACAAGGCTGCTTAAAACAAAAGACTGATTTTACATCTAAATCAAGAAACATACAAGAGAAACGGTAACCCCATTTCCATGGCCAACAGCAAGGATGCTATGCAAGACTGCTATGATCATTTCAAAAGGACCAAAGAGTCTCAAACAGGCTCCTATTGGCCAAAGAAGTATCAATAAAGACCATCAGAAATAAGCTGAATGTCAGAAATTTAAACAATAAGTAGATATTTCATTATACTGAGTTTCTTTAAGGTATGGTAATGGCACTGAGGTTATATTTTAAGACAATTCTTTATGTTTTAGAAATATACAATGAAGTACTTATAGACAAAATGACATTATGTCTGGAATTTCTTTCAAAATAACACTGGAAAAAAGCTGACTGTGGTGATGAACGGAGACTGAGACAGGAGGCTCTCAAGATGGAGGTCAAGCTAGGCAATTTACCAAGACCCTACCTCAAAATAAAAGAGCTGGGATATAGCTCAGAGGTGCAGAGCCTCCGGATCAATCCTCAGCACTGCAAAACTTTTATAAAAATAAAAATACTAAAAGGAGAAAAACAGTATAGATAAAATTAGCTATAAAAATATTTACCAAAGTAAAGAGGTTAGAGAATAATTTTGATTTTTTAAATCACATTTAAGATTCCTACCCAGGGGCCGGTGAGATGGCTCAACGGCATAAGCACCTGCCTGGCAAGCGCGAGGGCCCGAGTTCGACTCCCGGAACCCACACACGAAAAAAGGGCCGGTGATATCGCTCAGCGGCACGGGCACCTGGTGGCGCGCGAGGTCCTGAGGTCGACCCCTGCTACCCACAAAAAAAAAAAAAAAAAAAAGATTCCCACCCACTGCTAAAAATATATTTATATGATTATGTACACAACTAATGGAATAAAAGATGTGTAAGTAACCACATGAATGTATTTTCACAGATAGAAACAATATAAATAAATATCCTAAAACAAACCTAAATATGCCTAGTGGTACCTCTGGTACAACCACTCTTCGTTTCCAAGCCTGCAGGTCCCGTTCTGTCGCAATCTGACTCCGCGGAGCATTTTGGTGCATCTGGCGGACACCTTCAACTTGTCCACTACGACGCAAACCAATATTTGGAGGGGACTGGATGTCTAAACTTACTCTTCTAAAGCCTAGGGAACAATGATTAAGAAATGATTCCAAACTAATTTCCAATGAGTACATATTTAACAAGCATACATTCCTCCTACATACCAAAAACAAAAAAATAAAAGGACCTACTGAAAAAAACTACAAGTCTTGATGTGACCAAGATCAAAAAGTAGAATACCAAACATTTAACTGTTAAAACTTGATTTTGAGGCATGTGTAGTGGCACATGCCTGTAATCTCAGCACTCGGGAGGCTGAGGCAGGAGGATCACCCAGAGTTCAAGGCCACCCTGGGCTACACAATGAGTTCAAGGCCAACCTGAACTGTACAGTGAGACCCTGTCTCAAAAAAAAAAAAAAAAAAAAAAGAAAGAAAGAAAATTCAATCTCCAGTTTTACTAGACTTTCTGAAATTGTATAATGTATACATGTTGTGCATTCCCAAAAACTGTGCGTTCTTCAAATTTGCAGTGTTTTTGGGAAACTGGCACTAAACACAGACACCTCAAACGGAGGTGGCTTTTTGACAGAGTTATGAAAACAACATTAATTGTGACCCTCAGGAGCTAAACTGAGCCACAGAGCAGCTGCCAAGGCAGATATTACCACCTCACACAAACAGAACGGCAGCCTGGGATGGAGCAGGGCGAGGCAGGTGAAGAGGCGACACAGCGACAGCGAAGCTCTGAGCCCAGAGGCTGCTGTCAAGGTGGGCGCAGCAGGCAGGGCGACCACCCGAAGCTGGAAGCCACAGGCACTAGAGACGAGGCTCGAAGGTGAAGTCCAGGCACCACACTCATTTTCTTAGAACACAAAGTGAAAGGGCTCCTGCTGCGACGCAGTCCACAGACAGAGCACTACTTCCTTTTCCAGCAGAGCCCACCAAGTCTGACTGCAGCTACGCCGGCTCCCCTTGCCGCAGGAGTGACGCCACTCCTGCCTCCTCCTACACACCACCTCCATCTCCCGACCACATGTGAGCCAGGCTGTGCTCCACCTACCAACATGCACTCACAGGGAAACATTCTGAGCTGGAGATGCAGCTCAGTGAGGAAGCACCTACCTGAACACGAAGGAGGCCCTAGGTTCAATACCCAGCACCCGCAAAAAACTAAAAATTTAAAAAATAAAATATATTGATGTTGCAGAAATACTTTTTGAATGGAAAAGGAAATAAAACTTGAAATTTAACTGCCAGCCAGACATGGTGGCACATGCTTATAATCTCAGCAGTCAGGAGGCTGAGGCAGGACGATCACACTGAGATCGAGGCCAGCCTGGACTACATAGTGAGGCCTTGTCTCAAAAATCCAAAATAATTATATTGAATTAAATTTAAAAATCTAAATTTAACTGCCCATGTCATAGTGTTATTCTCCAACAATCTGAAAACATGCACAACGTTTATTAATCACAACATTTCTTATAATAGCAAAATATAAGGAACAAAGCAAATACTCGTAACTATAAAAAAGGATGGAGAAAACCATGTGAACCCTCATACAATAACTCCTAGAATATACTGTCAAAGGACAAAAGCAAGGTACAGAAGAATGCACGTGTATCTGCATCTCTTCCCCTAACGCACTATTCAGAATGCCCTCCTACAATGTTTAACCTTAATGCGATCATGAGGAAATGGTCAGCCCAATCCACATTGAGGGAAAACCTGTGAAACAGCACTGAACCCTTCCAAACTGCCTGTGCTACGAGGAAACTTAAAAAAAAAAAAAAAAAAGACATATCTAAATACAGTAAGCAATGCTTGACTAATCCTGAATTTAAAAAAAAAAAAAGGCATGATGAAAGACAACACTGGTAGGCCGGGGATATAGCTCAGCAGCACAGCACCTGACTGGCAAGCGCGAGGTTGCGAGTTCAATTCCCAATACCAAAAAATAAATAAATAAAAGAAAGAAAGATAACACTGGGAGGAAAAAACAGTGAAATGAGAACTACAAACAAGAGAGCAGTATTGCAAAAGCAAAATCCGCTGAGTGTACTCATTGTACTGTGGTTATGTAAGAGAATGAGCATTGTTCTTTGAAGATTCAGAATGACACATTAAGGTAAAAAGTGTCACAAGTTGTTTTCAACTGACTCTCAAATGCTGATTCAGTAAGAAAAATTAGTCTCAATTCAATTTTTCAAGAATTATAAATGTTAAAATAAGGGAAAGCTATGTGGTGGATTGACAATTGGTGGTCAACTTGTCACACCCAGCTGAACTGAATCAGCGTGGTGCCTGGTGTGGAGGGCCCACCTGAGGACTGTTGCCAACAATATAAAAAGGAGAACTGGTGAGGAAGAGTTGCTGCTGTCGGTTCTCCTTGAGGAGCTTGTCACGCTGGCTTTCCTGATAGGAACTTGGCTGTTCTCATCGTCGGAGGAGCTCGGGACCTCACTGTTGCTGAGGATGGCTGTGGTGACTTTCGGGGGAGCTCCGGTTCTTACTCTGAGCGTCGCTTCCTGGCTCCGGGATAGATCCCTCAGCCTGCTGGCACAGATCCTTCATCCCACTGGTGCAGACTTTCTAGCTTCCACCGCTGACCTTTGGGCCTTCCCAGCGTAGATCCATGAAATATCCTTGCATGAGACATTGTTGTGGGCTCTGGGCCTCTAGTGGACTCGTGGAGGCATTGCCATGGGCTCTAGGTCTTCAGCTGGACTCATGCAGGACACTGCTGTAGGATCCAGGCCCTCAGCTGGATTCTTTGGGTCTTTAGTGTGTGGACAGATTTCCTGCACTTTTGTATATGACTCTTTGGGTGACTTACAAAATAACTCTATAAATTATGTGTCCTGTATTGTATTGTTTCCCTTGCAAACCCTGACTACAACAAAATTGGTACCGGGAGTGGGGCCATTACTGTGATGTTGCCTGACCATGTGGCTTAAGAGCCTTGGGAATTAATTTGGAAAGGTTTTGAGAGACTGGCCTAGGAGCAGCCCCAATATGCTGTAAACTATTTTGGAGACTCTGGTTGGAGCCTGGAAAATCAGAGTACTGATGGAAATGCTGCCGATTAAGATGAAGCTTTGGAGGCTTCTATTGAGACAGACTGCATTGGCTGCTGGATCCCAGGTAGTATATTGTGCTTTGGCAGGAAGTTGTTCTGCAATTTGCTTGTGTTTAGAGATATTATCTGGGTGGCAGAAAATTTTCAATGTTGTCTACTGTTGGGATGGTGGCATGGTTACTGTTGAAAGCTTTTGGCCAGATCTGTGTTTAAAATTAAGAGTAAAGAGCCAACAAGGTGATTTGAAGCATTTGGCCAGAGGGAAGACTCCATGGAACTGTGGGTTGCAAGGTTAAAAAAGAGAAGAACGTGGTTGTTGGAAAAAGAAAAAACAGGACAATGGAAAAATGAACTGAAACCTTTCACCTGAAGATAAGAGTGTATTTAAATTGCAGGAGATCCCCATTTTTTAGTCTTGACATGTCGTGTAGTTAAGTTACTGGATGCAAGGACTGTGATTGTAATAGTTCTTTTAATTTGATTTTAATGTAGTTTTTAGATATGTTTGTAATCAGGTTAATTTGTCAAAGTATTGTGGTTTTAACTTTGAATTTTGATCACCCTTTGTATATTTTGCTTTTGGTGCAGAAATGAGTGCAATAAGAATTGTATATGTGTAATTGTTATATTAATGTAAATCTGAATAGATCAACACATGTTAACTTTTCACAAATCTGCCACTAGAGACCATTGGTTTAAGGAAATGTGTGTGGTTATCAAGTTGACCAGGGGTGGATTGTGGTGGATTGACAATTGGTGGTCAACTTGTAAAACCCAGCTGAATTGAATCAGCGTGGTGCTGGGTGTGGAGGGCCCACCTGAGGACTGTTGCCAACAACATAAAAAGGAGAACTGGTGAGGAAGAGTTGCTGCTGTCGGTTCTCCTTGAGGAGCTTGTCACGCTGGCTTTCCTGATAGGAACTTGGCTGTTCTCATCGTCGGAGGAGCTCGGGACCTCACTGTTGCTGAGGATGGCTGTGGTGACTTTCGGGGGAGCTCCGGTTCTTACTCTGAGCGTCGCTTCCTGGCTCCGGGATAGATCCCTCAGCCTGCTGGCACAGATCCTTCATCCCACTGGTGCAGACTTTCTAGCTTCCACCGCTGACCTTTGGGCCTTCCCAGCGTAGATCCATGAAATATCCTTGCATGAGACATTGTTGTGGGCTCTGGGCCTCTAGTGGACTTGTGGAGGCATTGCCATGGGCTCTAGGTCTTCAGCTGGACTCATGCAGGACACTGCTGTAGGATCCAGGCCCTCAGCTGGATTCTTTGGGTCTTTAGTGTGTGGACAGATTTCCTGCACTTTTGTATATGACTCTTTGGGTGACTATTACAAAATAACTCTATAAATTATGTGTCCTGTATTGTATTGTTTCCCTTGCAAACCCTGACTACAACAAGCTACAAGTACAGTTTTCCTTTAAAAGACATTTTGTTTACCAGGCACATGCCGATAATCCCAGCTACTCAGGAGACTGAGGCAGGAGGATCCCAAGTTTAAGGACAGCCTGGGCAATTTAGTGAGACCCTGTCTCCAAATATAAAAGAGGGTTGGGGATGTAGCTCAGTGGTACAGCACTTGCCTGGCATGTCCAAAGCTCTGGTTTCTATTCCCAATAATGAAAATAAACAAAATACTACTTTGTTATGTGTTCCTATTAAATACATTTTTGTAAATACTCTTATTTTTAAATAAAGCAAAAAAGGTTTCATCACCCTTCCATAGTACTTGAAAATCAAATGCCCATTTGTTACATCACCTTATCAAGTAACAAACCCACCTCAGAATACCACTTAAGTTGCAAAAATATACTGCTTATTAAAGTTTTTCACAATGCACATACCTGCCAACAACTTTATATACTCTTCAATTCCAACACAGCTATGTTAACTAGCTCCCGTAGGGCTATTACCTCTTCGAGGTGTCTCTTCCCCATTTGCAAGTCCACCTGGCCCAGTGTCCTGATCCGCTCCCATCCTCTGATCCTGCTGCTGCTGCAACTGCCTTATCATTCCATCAAGGATGCTGGACTCCGGGCTTCCCTCACCATTATCATTGGTTTGGAGGCTTATGACTTGTTCAATTACCTCTCCATCACCTACAAATTCAATTCATGAATATGCAGTCATGACATACATAAGCAGAAAAAAGAAAGCAAAACTCCACGAGACTCCAATTAAAACTCTGTTAACAGAGCTAGGGATGTAGTTCAAGGGTGGAGAACTTGCCTGACATACGTGAACACTGATGAAATTAAAATACATTAACAATTGTTTGAGCTCCAGTTTTCAAAAAATACACAACTAAGAAGATAACTTACACATTCATAACTAATAAAGAAAAAATTCAAAACAAACAAAACCCACCCTTTAAAGCACTAAGTACCACAGAAACCTCACAGGGGCCTCTGGAATCCTTGCAAGTAGGAAATGTTTCCCTAACCCTTTACTGACCAGCCTCTCCCTGTAACACAGCAACTTGAAGTGGTTTCTGACGTGGAGAAAAGCAGTAACATTTAATGTCTTCTCTACTACCTTAAGGAAAAGGAGGGGAGGGTGACATATTTTAGGCCTTCAACAAATGACAAGCGTAGCTCTCCTTTGCCCAAGCATCCTCGGAGAGCACTTGCAGGTTGATAGAGGTAGTTCCACGTGACTCTCCACTAAGCTTGACTCACTCTACGCCTCATTACCTTTCTAACAGAGCTGGTACCCATACTTCTTCACTCAAGCACAGAATTCATTTTTCAAATAATTCCTTTTCAGAAATATTTGGAACAGGTTCATGATTAGTGTTGATGGGAAAAAGTGTTACATGGTTGTGGGTTTGGAAATGCATTTTACAAATATGTCTAACTACTATTTTCATGCAAAAATCCCTTATAAAGCCTCCTACCATAAGATGCATCTGTTTTGAACAGACTCAATATATACGAGCTCCACCCACCCTTTCTGTCCTCCTCTTCAATGGAACATTAATCAAAAGGAACGCAAAGATATTACTTGCCACCAAAGTGGGAGATCCAGAAATTGAACTCAGAGCATGTCAGGGGGAAAAAATACTTCTATCCAACTACCCAAGCATTTAGATACATAAATATCCTTGTTTTACTCGTAACATCTTCATTTCCCTATGGAAACCAATGAGGAACTTACGAAAGCGTAAAGTCATAGCTCACATTAACTTTATCTTAAAAATTTAATAATTTCTTAATCACTCAAGAAATGAACTGAGAGGGCCGGTGAGATGGCTCAGCGGCATAAGCGCCTGCCTTGCAAGCGCGAGGGCCCGAGTTCGACTCCCGGATCCCACATATGAAAAAGGGGCCGGTGATATCGCTCAGCGGCACGGGTGCCTGTTGGCGCGCGAGGCCCTGAGGTCGACCCCCCAGTACCCACCAAAAAAAAAAAAAAAAGAAATGAACTGAGAAAGAAGTGAAATTCAACCATATTGACAATATTTAATGTAAATGATCTACACATTCAAAAGGTATCAGATTGGACATATCTACAAAAAACCTGCATAAGTTGAAAGACACAGGTGAGAAGTAAAAGATTGAAAAAGATGGGCTGGTGACATGGCTCAGCGGCATAAGCGCCTGCCTGGCAATCGTGAGGTCCTGAGTTCGACCCCCGGTACCCACATTAAAAAAAAAAAAAAAAAAAAGGAAGGAAAAAGATATACCATACTAATGCAAATTTTTTAAAAGTGGGATTAGTTACACTAATATGAAACAAAATAATCTTCAAAAAAATTTTTTTCCAAGGACACAGAGACATTTCATAATGATAAAAGAATTTCATCAAGAGAACAACCAGAAATGTGTATACACCTAATGAAAAAGCTTTAAAATACGGAAAGTAAAATTAATAGAAATGAAGGAAGAAATAAGAAAAAAACTCAATATTATAGTTGGATAGTTCAAATCTCACAACAACCCGAACTGGAAACAAGGCGAATGTCTCCAACCGTCACTGGATGGATAAATGATGGCACATCCACCCATCCATCCCATGGGGCACCGTCTAATAAGAACCCAGGACAAATACCTACACATGTAGTAACATGAACGAACTTCAAATCCACCAGGCCAAGTGAAAGAAGCCAGCCCCCAAGTCTACATACTGCACTGTTCGATTCACAGTAAGTCCTCCTTATCCACAAAAGACATGTTTCAAGACCCCCAGAGTGGATGTCAAAAACCACAGACAGTACTGAACCTTATAGAAACTATGCTTTATCCTGAACTATCTATGTGCACAAATCTAATGCCTTTTCCATCTCAAAGCACTACTGCACACACTGGCTGTAATTTGTGTTTGTGTTTTGAGACAGGGTCTCATTACACAGTGCAGGTTGCAGGCTGGCTTTCAACTCTATCTGTAGGCCAGGCTGGCCTCTGAGCTCTTCCTGCCGCGGCCTCCGACAGTGCTGGATTACAGGCGTCCACATCAGCACCTGGCCTGTGGTTTAACTCTTGCAATTTGAGATGCAACAGCAAAACCAGCACACATTTCTTTTCTTTCATCACAATTTCACAGAAAGAAGATTCAGTCTTACCACAGATTTCAGCAATTTCAGCATACTGTACTTTTCTCTCCTTATGAAACACAGAACTTTCACCTTTTCACTCAAAGAAAGCATATTACAGCTTTTCTCTGGCATACCTGAGTTGCCAGCATCACTCATCTTGCACTTTGGGGCTGAGGTAGGATAGAAAAAATGAAAGGTAGAAAGGAGACAAGGAAATCATAATGAAAAACTATACTTTGTAAGAAGACTGCAACTTCAGGCCATAGCGGAGGTTACCCCAGCAGCCGCCTCACCAAGGGTCTTTGGCTGGATTTACTGCACACCCTTTCCTCCCAGGGCCAGACCCATCGCCAGAAGGCTGTAAACTGGCCCAATTAAGAAAGTATACAACAGGATGAGCAAATCCAGAGAACGTTTAAATCACCTGTTCCGGGGGGGAAAAAAAAAAAAAAAAAAAAACCATGCCTGCAAAGAGGCTGGTACCCTTTGCAGGGTGCGTGCACATGCGCGCGCACACACACACTTTTCCCCTTAGCTTTTCACCGCCTCAAGAAAAGTATTCAATGTGCCCAGTTCCAAACCATAATGCATCTCATTTCTCCTGAGTGTGTCCTATATTCTCCACCTTTACCTAACAGACCAGTGACGGCGAACCTTTTAGAGCTTTCAATGATAACAAACAGCTGGCCGTGGCACACGTGCCATAGGTTCGCCACCCACTGTAATAGATCTTACTTCTGCATCTTTCTGACACATCCTGAAAATACTTTCTCTGCGATGGGAGTCAGCGAACCTGCTGCAGCAGGATAAGTTCAGTTTGGGAAACGCTCAGAACCCAGCACAGTGACAGGGCCATGGTTAAGTAAAGTAAGTTACTTGAACACAGCACTGCAGTACTTGAACAATCAATCTGCTGAACAACAGGGCTACCAAGTGGGTAAGAGGTGGATAGATACACTAGACAAAGAGATGCATGTCCTAGGCAAGATAACACAAAATTTATCATGCCACTCAGAATGCCATGTAATTTAAAACTTATTGTTTACTTCTGGAATTTCCATTTAGTATTTCTGAACAGTAGTTAACTACTGGTACAAAGAAGCACATTAAGTAAAACCAGATAAGGAGCCTACTCCATACAAAAATCCCTTACAAGATAAAATTAAAGTGACAGAAAATAGAACAGTAGTCACAAAGGACTGGGAAAAGGGAAAAGACTGGCTCTAAATGGGCCTAGGGAACATCAGGGGCAATGGAAATGTTCTACATCTTGATTACAGTGATGGCTATGACATGATTAATATTTATCAAAATCCATGTAAACTGTACACTTACAACTGATGGGTTTTGTTACATATGAGATATACTTCAATAAAATTATTCAAAAATAAACATTTGAAATTACATCCAGGCCAGGTGTTATGGTGCATGCCTACATTCCCAGCATTCGGGAGGCTGAGCAGGAGGATCACTTTGAGTTCGAGGCCACCATGGGCTACAAAGTAAGTTCAAGGCCAGCCTGAACTGCATAGTAAAACCCTGTCTCAAAAAGACAAAAAGAAAAAAGACAAAAAAATAAAAAGTATATATACACATATATATACATATATATACACACACATATATATACATATATACACACACATATATATACATATATATACACACACATATATATACATACACACACACATATATACATATATATATGTATATATATACACACACATATATATATACACATATACACAATTGGTGATTTTGTCCCAGTAAATCAATCCTCACCCAAACGAAATAGCATTTTTCTCCTAAGATCTGTAGAGAGAAATACTTCACTATTAACGCATGAAATAAGAACTCTGCATCTGGCTAAGAGAGGGGAAGCAGAAGATGATCCTAGAACATCTGGTGCCAGAAAAGTAAGGAACTGCTTTTACAATAATGGAGACTCAGGAACAGACAACTTGAAAAGGTTTTTCAAGAGATAAACCTAAGGATAATGAGTACCAAAAATAATGATAACCCACTACTTGACAACCCATAAGAATGTACTAAAGACATTATGAATTATGCCAATAAACACAGTGACAGACACATGATAAAAGGTAGATGAAATGATGATGAGGTTAACAAAGTAACTGTTTATGCAGCTTTCACTGTAAAAGGAGTGGGTAAAGTCACACAAAGAACAGAGCATTTACGTATCTAACCGCTATTTACAAAGAGAAAAGTAGTAATTTTATAGTGGAGAAACTTGGCAAATGCCACATTAACCAAGTGTTAAAGACATTACCAGTTGCTAGACAAACCACAAATCATAAGCATGCTGACATAATATGGTCCACGAAGACCACAACATCATTTATGATGTACTCTGTCAAAAACACAATCAAATACAGACAGGCAAGCCCAGCCTACAAAATGCCTGACACAGTCTACAAAATCCCTGGCCTACACTCTTCCACTATGCCAACAGCGTCAAAGTCAAGCACATGCCTGTATTTCCAGCACTCAGAAGACTGAAGCAGGACGATCACAGCAAGTTCAAGGCCAGCCTAGACTACATAGTGAATTCAAGGCCAGCCTGTACTACAAGGGGAGATCCTGTCTCAAAAAAAACCAAAATTAAAATAAAATGGATTAAAGAAATATGACATCTACATTTCATGTGCAGTCCCAAACTGCAATCAGTGAAGAACAAAAAAAGCTACACTATTAGAATAATTACCAAATTTTAATTACAGACTATATATTTGACAACAGCATTATATAAATGTTGAATGTCCTAATTTTGATAATTACCTATGGTTAAGTAACAAAGTATTATTCTTAGAAAATGTGTATTAAAGTACATAGGGCTAAGTGTGCCTAAGACATCCAGAACCTCAGTTTGAGAGTTCAAAACAATATATATAGAAAAAAAAGTTACAAAATATAAATGCTTGAACCTAAAACATATAGAAGTTCTTTGTATTTTTTTTTTTTAATATTTCAAATAAAAAGTTTAGAAAAGAAAAAGACTTCACACTTACTTGTGGCCACATAGCCGAGCTGTGGAACCAAATGTTCATCTGCAGAGTTTTCCCGACCAGGCACCAACCTCTGATACTTAGTTGGATGAGGATTTCCATCGACATCCACCAAGAACGGCGGAGGCATAAGATGTGGAGCCTGCTGAGTTTGCTCATCTAAGACATAATTATTAGAATCTCTAATCAGCGGTCGGTAGTCAGTATGGAAGAACATCTGATCAGGAATCTAGAAAGGTAAAGTTCACACGATGACATTTTGAGATTTGTGTATGTTAAAGAAAACAAATATTACACGTTAGTAAAATTTAAAACACAAGGAAATCAAATCAATACAGGTAAAGTATTTCCAAGCCATTTCTCACAACTATTTATTCTATATACTATAAGAAAACATTAAAAAATAACCTTTTCATATGGTTTGCTGCACCCAAAACCAAATATCAGAAGATGCCCATGAGAGTCTGTACAAGCAAAATGCTGTCCATCCTGTGAAAACTTGCAGTCAAACACAGCTCCGTGTCCTTGGCCTTCAATCTAGGAAAACCAGAGGGAAGAAAAGTAAGACCAACTCTTGGCAAGTGCTCTTGCTATGAAATGTAGGTAATCTGCTACAATATATCCCTTCCTGCATTTTCCCCCACAAAGCTGGGGAGCAAACTCAGGCTTTGCACACACAATGCTAGACAGCACTATACCATTGAACTACAGCCCCAGCCCTCTGAAAGAAACTTTAATTAACAGCTATCCATTAAGCACAAACATCAGTATTGTCAGATGCATTTTAGATAACACTAACACAATAAAAAAAGATATTCTAACATTAGTTCTCAAAATGAACACTCGCAACCAATCCAAAAGGAAGGCTTTCTTTACTCCTTACAAGTGAATGACAAGCAATCCCATCGTCAGCTTTTACTGTCCTATATAATAAAAAAGCTAACAATCTACTGGGTAAATGCCTTAAGATTAACAACGTTTGGGCCGGTGAGACGGCTCAGCGGCTTAAGCGCCTGCCTTGCAAGCGCGAAGGCCCGAGTTCAACTCCCGGAACCCACATACAAAAAAAAAGGGGCCGGTGATATCGCTCAGTGGCACGGGCGCCTGCTGGTGCGCGAGGTCCTGAGGTCGTCCCCCCGGTACCCACAAAAAAAAAAAAGATTAACAACGTTTGATGTTTATACACTAAAATGTAAATTTTTCTGGAAGGTAAGCACTCTACTTCGACTCACTACTAAGATGACTGGCAACCAAGCACAACTGGGCAACGCTGCAAGCCACCAGCATACACATGTGAATGCCGGCAGCTGCTCGATTTCAATCCACCACCAGTTTCAGGAAAGGTGCTGCTCTCAGAGCATCTGATCTTTAATGTAAACTTTTTTTTGAGACAGGGTTTCACTGTGTAGCTCAGACTGGCCTTGAACACACTTTGTAGCCCAGGTTAGCCTCAAACTCCCAACAGTCCTCCTGCCTCAGCCTCCCAAGTCGGGATTACAGGTGTGTGCCACCACACCTAGCCAAACTCTTATTCTTCCTTTTTAGCTGTATAGCATACTAATTCACCATTATCAATTTATGGGTAAGTTAGTTGTTTGGTTAACACTACAGTGTGAAGCTACACATATTAGTTGTCTGGACTGATAACTTGCCAATAAGTAAACTTTAAGTATGATCAGTGTTAGAAAGATGAATCATCCACCCACTGCCTGCGAAAATAAACACATCCATGCCAACGTCAGTCACTGCACTAAGAGTGGCGTACCTACTACCACTATACTGCACATGGGTGGGCACCAATCAGTAAACCTAGGAAAAATGAAGTCACTGCCATTATCGGGACCCTGCTGACTAAGGCAATCCATTCTTCTCCTACTGACTGCTATGCCATGGGAACACAGTAAGATCTGACCACAGTGAGATACCACGCCACTCGTAAGATGTCTCCGGGAGCCACCTCGCCACGGCAGCTGCCTCTCACAGCACTCCGTCCGCCTAGCTGGGCTCCGCCACAGCAAAACACAAGCAGGAGGGCAGGAGCAGCAGCAGCCTGAGGCTGGCAAGGCAAAGACAGTGACAGCTACGCTTCCCAGCATACCTGTGGGCCCAAGGGACCCAGGTGTTCCCAAAGATACTGACTGAGGGGAGTCTTCCAGGCGGGTGAACCTATCTCACCAGAGTACGTCAGAATTGGGTTTTAGTAATTCCTGACAAAATGCCACCTGCAACTGTGCCTACAGAACAACTCAATGTCACCCTGAAGTTGATCATGTACGTAGGGCTGCTCTGATGGTACTGACAATCCTGTGGGATTTGTCTAGCACTAGAGAATGAAGAGTCTCTCAGGGGAGAAGATAAGGACTCAGTGTAAAAGGCCAGTTATTGTTGTTTGGCTTAGATTTATTCCTATTATGTTGTTTAAAGCCTGAATTAATGTCATTTTTTGATATGATAAGCTAAATTCAACCTGGACTATTCTTGCTGAGTTTTAAAGGATAACTGAGGAGATGGATGTACCCTACAATTTTAATATAATAGAAAAATTGTCCAATAAGGCCTGATTCTTCTTCCAATAATTTGAATACACAAAGACAAAACTTTCAGAGATGTCTAAATATCTATTTGTAGTTTGGCGTAGGATGATCTTCAAGTCTAAGAACTATTCATCTGTAGGGGCCTACTATGCTGCTTCCAAAATTAATTACACTTTGAAATAGAACTCCATATAAATGGGGAAATGTAATTTCTTTAAGCATATCTCATACGGTAACAGAATCTAATCATGAATACACAGACAAAACTGAGGGAGACATTCTAGCACAGTAACATCCAGGCACAGTAACATGCACCTATAGTATCAACTGCTTGGGAGACAGGCAGGAGGAATGCTTGAGCCCAGGAGTTCAAGACCAGCCTGAACAACAACAACAAAAAACCCTCAGTGACATTTTTATGACATAACTTGTGTATAATCATCAAAAGTCAAAGAGCAGCCAGGTGCTGTGGCACACACCTATAATCCCAGCTATTCAAGAAGGGGGCAGGGGGATTTCAAGTTTCAGGCCACTCTGGGCAATTTAGTAAGACTCTGTCAACATAAAAAATAAAAAAGGCCACTGTAATCCCAACACTCAGGAAGCTGAGGTAGGAGGATCGCCGTGAACTCAAGGCTAGCCTGGGCTACACAATTAGTACAGGCCAGCCTGAACTACATACCAAGACCCTGTCTCGAAACACAAAGTAAAAAATCCAAAAGGCTGGATACAGATCAGTGACAAACTACCCCTGGATTTAATTCCCACTACTGGAAAAAAAGTAAACTGGTGAAAGAACAAGAAGAAGGAAAAAGAAGACTGAAGGGCTATAAAGATCAAAGAAAACTAGAAAGATAAAATCACTTAGTATAAAGAATACATCACTATTATCAAGAAATCAACTAATAAATGCTGGAGGGGCTGTGGGGAAAAAGGAATCCTTCTCCACTGTTGGCGGGAGTGTCCACTGGTACAGCCACTGTGGAAGTCAGTGTGGAGATTCCTCAAAAAACTAGGGTTGGAGGTCCCATTTGACCCAGCTATTCCCCTTCTGGGCATCTTCCCAGAAGAATTAAAAACATCGTACCACAGCGATATATGTGCACCCATGTTTATAGCAGCACAATTTGTAATAGCCAGATCTTGGAAACAACCCAAATGCTCATCAACCGAGGAATGGATAAAAAAGATGTGGTATTTTTATACAATGGAGTACTATTCAGCCATAAAGAAGGATAAACTGGAGACTTTTACAGGTAAATGGATGCAACTCGAGAAAATACTCATAAGTGAAATTAACCGGACGCACATGTGTAAACATCGTATTGTCTCCCTAGTGTGAGAAACTGAAAGAGTAAATAAGATCCAAAATGTATAATAGATATGATGAATCAGAAAGAAACTGGTCAAAAGGAAAGAGAGACTGGGATGGGGGAATGGGGAAAAGAAAGAAGGGAAAAGAAAAAAACGGTATTTATATATAAGATGGTTAAGATAGACACACTACTAATTTTGCTTAGTTCACTGAAGAGAAAGGTCTGTGCCGGTAATGTTTGGACAATGGAATACTGATATCCTGTACCCTGAGTAACCAATTTAAAGATAACAATACGTAACGTATTAACCATTGTTACCCTATTATGTTGTTTTGAAATTTTGTTCTTTTTTGTTTTGTTTTCTTCTCTTAAAATAAAAAAAAAAAAAAATACATCATATTCAGTTGGGATTCTGATTCAAAGAGCAAAATATACTAATACAATGTACTACTGGACCTACTGGCAAAATACGAATATACACCTGCACTAAATAATACAATTTTATCAATGTTAAATTTGCTGTATTTATGGTTATGTAAGAAATTCTGGAAATATACAGCAGAATACAAACTTAGTTCAAGAATACAAATACACGTAATGAGGAAAAAGAGATAAAACAGTCCAATGATGTCTGCCCCACACACCACCTAGGGTGTGCGCTGAACGGTCCAGTGATGTGTGACTCCACACTACCTAGGGTGTGTGAACAGTCTAATGATGTCTGACCCCACACACCACCTAGGGTGTGCGCTGAACGGTCCAGTGATGTGTGACTCCACACTACCTAGGGTGTGTGAACAGTCTAATGATGTCTGACCCCACACACCACCTAGGGTGTGCGCTGAACGGTCCAGTGATGTGTGACTCCACACTACCTAGGGTGTGTGAACAGTCTAATGATGTCTGCCCCACACACCACCTAGGGTGTGCGCTGAACGGTCCAGTGATGTGTGACTCCACACTACCTAGGGTGTGTGAACAGTCTAATGATGTCTGCCCCACACACCACCTAGGGTGTGCGCTGAACGGTCCAGTGATGTGTGACTCCACACTACCTAGGGTGTGTGAACAGTCTAATGATGTCTGACCCCACACACCACCTAGGGTGTGCGCTGAACGGTCCAGTGATGTGTGACTCCACACTACCTAGGGTGTGTGAACAGTCTAATGATGTCTGCCCCACACACCACCTAGGGTGTGCGCTGAACGGTATAATGATGTCCGCCCCATGCACTACCTAGGGTGTGTGCTGAATAATGCTCAGTTTCTGAGTGCTAGCTCACTGGTAATTATTTCTTACAGCTTTATGCATTATCAGCTACTTCAATAAATACAACCGTTGAAAAAGTTGTTCATATAATTACCATAAATTTGTGAACTGAAACAAACAGGCATGATTCTCACACAAAAAAAGCTACATAGATAATTTCTGAAAATCTTTGCCTTGCATGAAACAATCGTATAGAGAATTTTATGTATATATAGCTATGTAAGTCAGACACTTATTAAGCTTTAAGTCTCCTGATTTCTAGAAAAACAAACTGGCAAAACTTACAAACCAAATTCTGACTAATACTCATAAATCCAAATTACTCTAAGCAAATGCAAGAATGCATAAATATCCTCCTCACTTACCGTATTAAAATAGTGCTTTAACTTGGTGCCTTTTGTAATATCCCATATAAATATGCTGCCATCATGTCCCGCAGATAACATAATTCTGGAATCAAAAGGATGTGTCTCCAAAACAAATACTTCATCTGCATGTCCCTTTATTCAGAAAGTCATAATATTAATGAGGGTTTACAAGTTGTAAGTTGATTATATTTATAAAATCACTCATACTGTCAAATTACATAAGGGATTTTAAAATATATCAATAATAGTAATTAAAACATTGTTATGTATAAAAATGTCCAGTCATTTCATAAGTTAAATAAAGCAACTTTTTCAGCATATTAATTTTACATGTAACAGTTCAAAAATTCTGATTTGTCACATCTAATAAAAACTACCTACCAGGGCCAGTGAGATGGCTCAGCGGCATAAGCGCCTGCCTGGCAAGCATGAGGGCCCGAGTTCGACTCCCGGAACCCACATACGAAAAAAGGGCCAGTGATATCGCTCAGCGGCACGGGTGCCTGCTGGAGAGTGAGGTACTGAGATCGACCCCCGGTACCCACAAAAAAAAAAAAAAAAAAAAAAACTACCTACCAGTAAATTATGAAGCAGCTGTCCAGTGTAAGAATTCCATACTTTGAGGACATGATCATTCACAGCTGTGACAACAATGCTATCATTCTGATTCCAAGCTATCATAGTTACTTTGGGTTTCATAAACCTTTCCTCTTCTGAAGACAAGTCTCTAACAAAAAAGTACACATGGTATAAACCATTTGGATGGTAGGGTATACAATGTACATAATCCCTCACCAACACAACAGTAACTAAAGAAATCTAATTTGTGCACGTATTTTATTAGTCCTATCATTTACAGAAGAACAGATTACCTGAACAGATTACCTAGAAAAAGATCAAGTCAAAACCAGTAGGTAGTGGACAAGTTAGAAGCAGTTCAGAGCTACAGGCACATTTTAGGATACCACGGTCTGCTTCTGAAAGTACAGATACTCCGCATTTAACAACCTACCTATTTAACAACTGTTTAGATTTAGGGCCTGTCTTTTTTTTTTTTTGTACACTTCCATACATCTTGCTTATAAAGCCTCGATGTCTTTTTTGGTATAGTACATCTTGTTTATACAATATTTTAATTTTTGCTGATTGTACTGTACAGTACAATATTGTAGTTTTACATTGTCATACATTATGGTACTGCATGTCAGAGTTATGCAAATAAAAGCAAAGTCATCAAGTTGGCGTTTCCTTTGACCATGTCTTTGTTCTGAATATTCTAATGTACATACTATCTACAATTCCTCATTTAACAACCAGTTTAATTAACAACCCAGTCATAGGACCATAGCTCGGTCATTCAATGAGGAGTGTAAGGTTCTTCTCCCTATCTTTTATTATTCTCTTCCCTGGACTCCAAATCTATTACTAACACTTACTTTGAACTATTTCACCAGAGAAAACAAGGAAAGAAATTTTAGGAAGACTGCAAGAAAAATCATTTTCACATTCCATGTCCAAAAAACTACCTGACATGCACCCAACTGAACTACAAATGAAACTCTTCCTCTTTTTATTTCCTTGTTTCTAGGAGACCCTTGGCAAGAACTGCCATGGATACGCAATGCAGTGTTTTGCAACCTATACTTTCTCTGAGAACAACAGTGGTCAGCAATAAATAGTGGAAAGAAGGGGAAAAGTCTAATTAGTTCTGAAATAATGGAACACATTTTAAGAAATTATAAGCAGGCCGGTGATAATAGCTCAGCAGCATAAGCGCCTGCCTGGCAAGCACGAGGTCACAAGTTCGACTCCCGGTACCTGCCTATTAAAAAGAAATGATAAGCATCTAACGTATTTTAATTAACAAAGCAGCTACCAAAATACTGAATAAATACCCAATACCAGGTATCTATATAAACACAATAGAACATAGAACAGAGAATAAGTCCAATTAAGACTGGTCATGGAAAACAACAATATAAGATGTAAAATAAAGACTGACTCTAGTCTTTAAAAGGCTTTATCAATTAAAAACTGAACTTACTAACAATGGCTGCATCACCTGCACTTCATCAGGTTGATTGGCCAAAATTAGACCAGCAAAACAAACACGTCCATCAATTTTTTTTTTTAATATGCGGGTACCGGGAGTCGAACTCAGGACCTTGCACTTGCCAGGCAGGCACTTATGCCGCTGAGCTATATCACTGGCCCATCAATTCTTACAGAAGACTCTACTTTTCTGATATCTGAAAGCAGTGGCACTTTAAATGAGAAGAGTTTGTTATAACCATGAAAGGAGCTATAGGCATTCACTCCATAAGTAGACATAGCAACAAGAAAACGGAGCAGGGGCCGGTGAGATGGCTCAGCGGCATAAGCGCCTGCCTTGCAAGCGCGAGGGCCCGAGTTCGACTCCCGGATCCCACATACGAAAAAGGGGCCGGTGATATCGCTCAGCGGCACGGGCGCCTGTTGGCGCGCGAGGTCCTGAGGTCGACCCCCCGGTACCCACCAAAAAAAAAAAAAAAAGAAAACGGAGCAGTGTTTCATCTCATTTTCAAGTTTTTTAGGAACAAGGCAAGGACATTTATTATCACTATTCCTATTCAATACAGTTCCTGAAATTTTAGCCAGAGCTATTAGGTCAGAGAAAACATAAATGAAATACAAATAGAAAAGAGTCAAATTATCTTTGTTTGCAGGTGATATGATCAGATACTCAGAAAACTCTCCACCAAAAAACTTTTAGAGCCAGTGAATGAATTCAGCAAAGCAGCAAGATGCCAAATCAACATTAAAATATCAACAGCTTTTCTATATACTAATAATGGACTGAGAAGTAAGGAAAACAGTTCCTTGCATAATAACTCAAAAAGAAAAACACCTAGGGATCAATCTAAACAAGGAGATGAAAGACCTCTACAGTGAAAATTTCTGAACACTGAAGAAAGAAACTGAAGACATTAGAAGATGGAAAGACCACCTATGTATGTGAATTGGTATAATTAAAACGGGCATATTATCAAAAGTGATCTACAGATTCAATGCAATCCTCATCAAACTCCCAATGACATTCATGTAACTAGAAAAACCTATCCTAACATTCATTCAGCAATACAGCAGACCTAGAATAGCCACAGCAATCCTAAGTAAAGAGGCCAAGGCCAGAGAACTCACACTACCCAGTTTCAAATTACAAAGTCACAGTAACAAAAGCAGCATGGTACTAGCACAAAGATAGATGTGTAGATCAACGGGACAGAATAAAGGACACAGAAACAAACCCATATAACGACATATAGCCATCTGATTTTGAACAAAGGAGCCAAAAACATACACTGGAGAAGAGACAACCTATTTAACCAGTGGTGCTGGGAAGACTGGATATCCACTTACAGAAGACAGAAACTGTATCCCCACCTCTCGCCTTGTACAAAAATCAATTCAAAATGGGTCAAAGATCAAGGTACAAAGACCTGAAACTTTGAAACTTAAAACATAAGGGAAACACTTGAAGCCATGGACACAGGCAAAGACTTCCTGAAAAGAAGTCCAACAGCACAGGAAATAACAGTAAGAATTAACAACTGGGACATCAAATTAAAAGGCTTCTGGCCTACAAAATGAGAGAGAGTCTGTTGGCTACTCTTCCAACAGAGGACTAACATCTAGAATATACAAAGAACTAAAAAACCTAACCCAGAACCACTAGCCCAATCAATAAATGAGCAAATGAACAGACCCTTATCAAAAAAAAATAAATGGTCAATAAGCGTAAGAAAAAGTGCTCAGCATCTTTAGCCACTAGGAAAACGCAAATCAAAACTACACTGAGGGCCGGTGAGATGGCTCAGTGGCATAAGCGCCTGCCTTGCAAGCGCGAGGGCCCGAGTTCGACTCCCGGATCCCACATACGAAAAAGGGGCCGGTGATATCGCTCAGCGGCACGGGTGCCTGTTGGTGCGCGAGGTCCTGAGGTCGACCCCCCGGTACCCACAAAAAAAAAAAAAAAAAAAAACTACACTGAGATTTCACCTCACCCCAGTGAGAATGTTTGTCATCAAGAATTCAAAAAACAGGACCGGTGAGATAGCTCAGTGGCATAAGCGCCTGCCTGGCAAGTGTGAGGTCCTGAGTTCAACTCCTGGTACCCACATAAAGGAAAAAAAAAAAAGGGCCGGTGGTATCACTCAGCGGCACAAGTGCCTGCTGGCAAGCGTGAGGTCCTGAGTTCGACTCCCGGTACCCACATTAAAAAAAAAAAGAGAGAGAATTCAAAAAACAATAAACGCTGGTGAGGTTGGTGAGGGGAGGAGCCTTCCATGCTGCTGGTGGGAATGTAAAATGATAGAGCCACTGTGGAAATCAGTGTGGAGGCTCCTCAAAAAAATAGAGCTAGTACCTGATCCAGCGAATACCACTTCTTGTTATATACCCAAGGGAATTAAAGTCAGCATGGTACAGGGACACCTGCACATCCACATTTACTGTGGCACAATTCACAATAGCCAACCATGAAACCAGCTTAGGTGGCAAGCAACAGATAAATGGATAAAGAAAATATGGTATGATTGGCATGGTGGCACACACCTGTAACCGCAGCACTCTGGGACACTGAGGTAGGAAGACTGAAAAGATAGAGCTCAGTCTGGACAACTTAGTGACTTCGCAAGACTCTGTCTCGAAATTTTAAAAAGGGGTTGCAGAGGGCCGGTGAGACGGCTCAGTGGCTTAAGCGCCTGCCTTGCAAGCGCGAAGGCCCGAGTTCGACTCCCGGAACCCACATACGAAAAAGGGGCCGGTGATATCGCTCAGCGGCACGGGTGCCTGTTGGTGCGCGAGGTCCTGAGGTCGTCCCCCCGGTACCCACAAAAAAAAAAAAAAAAAAGGGGTTGCAGATATAGCTCACTTAGAAGGTCCTGGGTTCAATCCCCAGTACCGCGAGATGTGGGGTGGGGGAGATATATATTCACAAGGAGGTATTTTTCAACCATAAAGAATAAAATTTTGCCATCTGCAGAAAAATAGATGGGTCTGGAGATCATCATGTTGAACGAAATAACCCAGACTCAGACAAGAATCACATGATCTCCCTAATATGGGGGATCTAGAGAGGGTGACAAGAAAACAGAAAGGAGACTATCGTTAGACAAGAAGAGATCAAGGGGCACAGGGGTAGAAGGGCAGGTAATATGAATTATGGATATGATCAAAATATGTACACAATGAAACCCAAAAAAGACCAAAACTGTAAAACAAGGGGGAGGATAGGACAAGGTGGGTGATAGAAGGGGAGAAAATGATCAGAGTATATGTATCTGCAAAAATGAAGTCCACTCGCCTATCTGATGTGCACTAATAAAAAGGGTGTTAAAGAAGAGGTATATTATGCCCCTAAAAAGTTTTATTCACATTGTGACACTAAGGTTCTTAATCTGCCTAATAAAATAATTTCTCAGGAGCGAATATGATCTCAAATAATCTCCACTCTCATGCCCATCATTACCCACACTGCACGTGAGCCAACAGTGCTCATTCTCATGGAAGTGTTTCTGAATATCCAGTTGTGACATTTGTATGATGGTAAAGACTTTTTAACACATGAATGAGGGTTATCAAATTTCCAGTATATATTATTTCCACTTTATAGCAGATAATTCCACAAAAATATTAACATCAAACTTATTCTGAACACTCAGTACAAAATCTTTCAACTACGGAGGACACTGTAAGTCAATTCTTGTTACTGAAAGTAAAGCAAAGATGATGGTCTTCAAAAGACAGTAAGTGTGTGGACATTTCTCAAAAAACTGATGTAAGAAAGTGTAACTAGAGAAACTGTACAGTAAAATTTATGACTTTAAATTTCTATTACTCACATTGTAATTAAAGTAATAGTGGAATTTTCAGTAGGCAAAGAACATTAACGTGCCCACTCTAGCACAGTGTCCCAAGGGCTTTTACAGTACCATTTAAAATTCCCAATAATGCTAAAGACAGGAGTCATTTCCCAGATAATGAAATAGGTTAAAAAATACTAAAAGAAGAAAAAAAAGCTAAATGATTTTTCAAGACAGTGTAAGTGGTAGTTGAGCCAAGGTCTGATTTCAAAATAGGTATTATTTCTATCACCCCTACTTCCAATATACGTGCACCAGAAAAAGAGCTTTAAATCTGCAGTATTTGCCTTGGAAAGTACTACACATTTCAAAGATGCTCAGTACAGTTTTGGTGATCTGCAGTGTTGGGCAGGTACTGATGGACATGCCTTCAATATCATTTTATAAATCATAATTTTAGCATACAAAATTCCCACTGAAGCCCAACTTTTCAAAACTTTAACAATAAAGTATGTTTGTTTCACTTTACTCTCTAGTCTTAGCTCCAAGCTAGTTTTATAAATTCCAAAAATCTTATCCACAAAAAAGTACAATTTCCACACCTGACCTACTTGCTTTAATTCTGTAATTATTTTTCAACTGCAGGAGGCTTTAAATGCAAAACTAAGAACAAGGTCAATTAACAGGAGCACCTGTTGTGCCTCCCTACACTGACTTGGACATACGGGCTTTCAGTGTTCATCAGGCGCATGGTAGGCAGCTGTTCCTTTAAACAGAAGATTACTTCCCTCAAGGAAGTAATCAGCAGATGGGGGCAGGGAAGTTCTCAATGAGCAACCTCAACTTACCCGGAGATTCTGGTGGCCATATCCAGTAAAATGCTCCTCCATTCTAACTGTTCAAACCTCCAAATCCGGGCCGTTCCATCTCGGCTACCACTCAGGAACCTGAAAAGATTCAGAGAAAGACCTCTACTCGCACACCTGCTATCAAGGTCCACAATTAAAATCAACACGCAAAAGTAACTTTCAATGTAGCCGTCTTGATGACAGCCAAATCTACAGGCGTAATGGTAATTTAGGGCTTATCTGCTTTGCGATGGAAAAAATGTGCTTTGCTATAATTTGCCTGGTTCTACAAAACACAACACATTGTAAACGCAATCAGCAGATTTTAATGATTTCTGAGTTTTGAAAAGACAATACAAAAGAAGTATCTGGGGCCGGTGAGATGGCTCAGCGGCTGAAGCGCCTGCCTGGCAAGCGCGAGGGCCCGAGTTTAACTCCTGGAACCCACATACGAAAAAAGGGCTGGTGATATCACTCAGCGGCACGGGCGCCTGCTGGCGCGCAAGGTCCTGAGGTTGACTCCCGGTACCCACAAAAAAAAAAAAAAAGTATCCGGAGAGAGGAAAAACAAGAAACCTTAAAGGCATATGGGAAATTAATGAGAGCAAAAATTCATTCCAAGCATCTTAATTTTAAGCTCTAATTCATGCTGGACCCTGTGTAAAAATAATCTATTACCAAATGAAAGCAAGCATAAAAACTGCAGTTTAGGAAAGACACCTTACATCAGGTGCCAGAAAGGATATAATTTAGGTAATAATTTCACTGCAGAATACATCACAGTGGTTGATTAGAAAAGATTTTTAAAAGACTTGAACAGAAGGAATTTCATCATTCTTTTTCTTTTTTAAATTTTTTAATTTTTTTGTCTTTTTGAGATAGGGTTTCACTATGCAGTTCAGCCCGTCCTTGAACTCACTCTGCAGCCCAGGTTTGTCCTCAAACTCCCAGCAACCCTCCACAGCCGGTGGAATTTGCCAGTGGTTTGCCACCACAGCCAGTGGAATTTCATCATTCTTACACCTAATTTTTTCAGTAAATTGGACATCTAGCCAAAGAACTACCCAGGCGTGGTAGTACACACCTGTAATCACAGCACTCAGGAGGCTGAGGCAGGAGGAATGCTGTGAGTTTGAGGCCAGCCTGGGATACATAAGTGAGTTCCAGGCCAACCTGAACTGCACAGCAAAACCATCTCAAAAAGACCAAAAAAAAAAGCCAACAAAAAACAGCTTTTGCTCATGGAAACCACCAAATAACTCTAAAATCTTAAGTGTAATGGCTTTCCCTCTACTCTAGACACTTTTCATTGAATTAATGTATTTACTGATACGTGTAACATAAAAAGTCCTAATACCACAGTTAATAATAATGTACTGAACATACATTTCAAAACTGCTAAGAGAAGATTCTAAATGATCCACTAGAAAAAAAATAAATACGTGAGGTAATGGCTGATTTTGAGTGAATCATTCTACAATGTAAACATGTATCAAAGCATTATACTGTAATTATAAGTAGGGGCTGGGGATATAGCTCAGCAGCACAAGTGCCTTCCTGGCAAGCACAAGGTCCTGAGTTCAATTCTTGGTACCAAAAAAAAAAAAAAAGTAAAAAAAATATACAAAGTGATATTTTTACTATATTAATGTACAGCATAATATATCTGCCTAAAAACATATATAAATAAATGCACACACATACTTATATACACCGATATACTTACCGGTCACCACTGTTACAAAATTGGATACTATCTACTTTATCCTAAAAGGGGAGAAAACAAACACAAAAAAAAAAAAGATTATCTACGTAGTTTGTACTTTATTTCAGTGACAGCAGCACATTTGGTTTAACAAGCAAGAAATATACTCTCGTGTTGCGTAGCCCAGTCGTTTAATGTGCATTGTGATACTAACTGTGAAGACTCTAAGGATCTGACAGACCACACTCTTCCTTTCAGAGCTAAGCATATCCAGCAGGAAAAAAGCCTTGCACATAAAATTATAGCTGCATTTTACATCATGTCCATTTAAAACAACTTATGTAACTATGCAAAGGAACATGTGGAAAGTGATCTAAATATAAAAACTTTAAAACACCTGAAAACAAGGCATTTTAATTTTCATTATTTATGTACAAAAAAAAATTATGCTACTATACACTCATGAAAGAGCAGCCTTTCATGAGCTTGGTTAGGACAGCAGGCGCACGGGAAATCAGCCCATCCAGATCAACTATCACAATCAAGACTTAGTACTTAGAGCTAAAATTACCACTGTAAAATATTACCACTTCCAAACTGCTAATCAAGTTATAAACAATACTCTGCCCATTTATATACAATTCCTCCTATGTCTAAGTTAAGATTAGAATTTTTAAAAACTACCTGTACCTGAACATTTTCAGTTTTACAAATATATAAAAATCTAGGGCTTGGAAGTAGCTCAGTGGAAGAGTACTTCCCTAGAATGTGCAGGGCCCTAGGTTTTGATCCTCAGTACCACAAAAAAATAAATAAATATGAAAAATCTCTAGATTTTTTAATATAATTCAGCAAAAACATAAGATCACAATGACTCACCTCACAAATGCAACTATGCTTTAATATTTTTAAATCCAACAAAATAACTGCATCAAAAAATCTTTAAAACAGCTGGGCATGGTGGCGCACACCTGTAATCCCAGTACTCAGGAGGCTGAGGGCAGAAGGACTGCCACAAGTTTGAGACCAGCCTGGACCACACAGTGAGTTCAAGGCTAGCCTGAACTACGTAGCGATACCCTGTCTCAAAAAATCAAAATTTAAAAAGGAAAAAAATCATCTTTAAAATAAAATTTGTTAAACAGAGAAAAAATTAAAAATAAAATTAGAATAATGACAATTCCCTTTAGCAATCTTAAGAATATCATTAACAATCTATAAAATTTTAAAATATGAATGCTTACTGTGTGGCTTTCCAGTTCTGCAATTTTTTCAGGTGCTTCAAAACCCAAAAAATACATTCTGATTACATGATCAGTACTCCCTGTAGCTAAAAACATACCACCTGAAATAAAAATGTTAAAGTTTAAACATCCAGCTTTTCTGAACAAATCAAAGTGAACAAATCAAACTTCTATATTAAAACATAGAAAGAGCAAGATCACTCATTCTAAAATTAAATTTACCTCAGTAGATCTACTTTCTAACTCACCATCTAAAGAGCTTTTAAAACTACTTGCAGCTTTAATTAAAGTTAATTCAATTTGGCAATGTTCACAGGCTCAATCTGCTTTACTAAGTACAGCAAGGTAAATGCCAAATGAGTGCCAGTGCTCTAAAAATTCTGGAACAAAAGGAGTCTGCTTCCTAATCTACTTCACACACCTAAACCTAGCTTGGGAAGAGTTCACTTGTTGAAGTTTTCAGACTTTTATGAGAAAGAAATCTTTCACCTATCCAAAGGGGAAAGAAAGGAGGGAGGGTGGAAGGGAGGGAGGGAGGCTGGTTACTGCCCAAGCTCACTACAGTATATGAGAAAAGAAAGAGGGGCCCAAGGCCCTGGGTTCAATCCCCAGCACCAAAAAGAAAGAAAAAGTGGAAATAATTTAAATAAAATAAACATGTGCAAAACAAATTGAAACTAACAGAATCCTCATAAATATTCTTAGCAGTAGTGCGGTCACTTATTAAAACAGTAAAACAATTTAAAAAATTACCAAAGAGGTTCTTACCAACACTAAAAGAAGAACAAAGCATTTGCACGCCTGGCCTAGGCTTTTCAGTGAACTTCAGGGGACGTGGACTTTAAAAGAAGAAGATACTGCTTTAAAATACATTAGCTTAACACAGTAACACATTTGAAATGTATGTTTGTTTGTTTTGTCTTTTTGAGACAGGGTTTCACTAAGCCATTCAGGCTGGCCTTGGACTCACTTTGTAGTCCAGGCTGGCCTTGAACTTATAGCAATCCTCCTGCCTCAGCCTCCCCAGTACTGGGATTACAGGTGTGTGCCACCATGCCTGGCTGCAATATTAGTTTTAATCAGGTACATTTAAATATAATCTTAGGCTGGGGATATAGCTCAGCGGCACAGCACCTGCCTGGCAAATGTGAGGCCCTGAGTTCAATTCCCAGTACAAAAAGAAAAAAAATTTAAAATTTATATATATATATATATATATATAATTATATATAATCATAGTCCTATAGTACCTTACCATATGCCAAATGTTCCCACCTATCAGAATGGCCACTAGAAAAACATTATCGAGGTAGATTCTAAGGACCATTACTGCATACTGAAAGAACAAGCCCACTAACCCCATTTTTCTAAGTGTAGTGACTAAAGCTCGGACGGTCTCAGTGAGCCCACTGCCAAGCAGGGTTTACAACCACCAGAGCATAGCCCAGTAGGACAGGTGCAGACGGCAAGCCACCCTTCTTCCAGTAGCCATATTTTTAAAAAGTACACAGAAGCCAGGTGTAGGTGGCACATGCCCAGAGGCCCAGCTATATGAGATACATGGAGGCCACGGAGGAAGGCGGCTTGAGCCAGGAGTCGGAGGCCAGCCTAGGCAACAGGTGACCCCATCTCAAAAGATAAAATTAGTTTTTAATTTCACCCAACATATCCAAAATATCACTATCGACACATAATTATAACACAATTTTAATGAAATACTGTACAGATTCTTTCATATTAAATATTTGAAAACTTTCAGTATGTATTTGACACGTAAAATACATCTCAATGTGAACACTTAATTTTCATCAAAAATACTTGATCTGGGCCGGTGAGATGGCTCAGCGGCATAAGTGCCTGCCTTGCAAGCGCGAGGGCCCGAGTTCGACTCCCGGATCCCACATACGAAAAAGGGGCCGGTGATATCACTCAGCGGCACTGGCGCCTGTTGGCGCGCGAGGTCCTGAGGTCGACCCCCGGTACCCACAAAAAAAAAAAAAAAAAAAAAAAAATACTTGATCTGTACTTGGATTTTTCAAAACTTGTACTTCAAAACCTCAGACTCAAGTTGTTTGAAACATACTTACAGGTTTTCTAATAGCTGAATCAAGTATGAGGTTTTAAAGCTGAATTAACAGTTCAGCTCCTCAATTACATGAGCCACATTTGAAGTCGCACCTACTGACAGCTGGCTGGGGACTACAGCACTAGACATCACAGATCTATAATCCAGCTTTTATAACTTCCAAGTGTTCCTGCTGGGACTTCTAGTTACATACATGATTGCACATTTTTAGTATTTTAAAAAAAGTTTCACATACATACTATTTCACTCTGTTTATACAAAAAATGTGCTTGCTAAGACAGAAAAGCTATGCATCTTTTACATACTCAACTGTCTAAAAATACAGTCAATCCTGCATATATGCTTTATATAATAAATTCAAAAGTAAAAAGGCAACGATAATACATTCTCTCTCTATAATCACACTTCATTTCATAAGACTAAATCGTAACTGCATCAAAAAGAGACTTGTTGCCTACTGTCACTTACCTGAATTTCAAAGACTGTAAATCCCACTGCCAAAAGCAAACTGTCCCATCAGCACCAGTGGAAACCATGTATCTCTGAGAGCCTTTGGCCATGGGGCTAAACTAAAAGGCAGTGATATATATGTATCAGTTTCTAGAGCTCCTCCTTAAGTTATAGTTTAACGGTCTTCCAAAATTAACTTCAACTGACACTCTAAAGAAGTTAAACACAAGAAATTAAGAATACAGGTGATATAATAGTGAAAAATCTAGCTGGGCATGATGGTGCATGCCTGTAATCCCAGCACTCAGGAGGCTGAGGCAGGAAGATTGCTACAAGTTCAAGCCTGGGCTACACAGTGAGTTCACAGCCAGCCTGCGTTACATAGCAAGACCCTGTCTCCAAAAAAAAAAAAAAAAGTGAAAAAAATCTAACACTATACGTTAATTCATACATAACCTTATCTCAATAAAAGATGACTTTCATGGGGCTGGGGGTACAGCTCAGCAGCATGGCACCTGTCTGGCAAGCATGAGGTCCTGAGTTCAATTCACAGTTCCAAAAAAACAAAAAACAACAACAACAATAACAACAAAAAAGATGACTTTCAATACTGATAAACAAGAACTACCAGGAAAACTTTTGCACAGTAAAGATCCAGTCCTATGATATTAGAGCAATCACAGAGCCTCAAAAATTAAAACTATCAGGTATAAGAAGTAACTTGACAAAATGGCCAGCAGAAAAAAAATGAAATTCAAAAAATACCAATACAGGACAAACGTCTCATCTTCAATCTGTCAGGGAAACAATGGCTCACCGTAAATGGTGCTGATACAAGTGTGTAGCAATCTGGAGAAAAATAAATGCTAGATCCAAGTTTCAGACTATACCAGCAGGGTACATTCCCAATACGCCGATAATTCAAAAATAAAATCATAAAAGTATTGTAAGAAAACACAGATTTATATTCCAACTTCAGAACAGTGCTAACATTTTTACTTATTAAAGTACCATGTGTACTAAGCAAGCCAGAGAGGAAGACCACTTTGTTCCAAAGACATTCAGGAAAGCTTAGAAGAAAATACAAGGAAAAGAAAAAGGAATACGATTTGCTCAGGTTGGAAAGTGAATGGGAATATGGTATGGGACAGGGGTTCAACAATATACACAAGTGATGTGGTTTCATTGTTGGAAGTCAGAAAATGGGTTAAATGAGGAGATAATCTGGACTTAAAAACAGTAAGGGGTAACTATAGCTTTGAAGAAAAACACCAAAAGCAGCCAAAAAAATTTTGTCTGACCAAAATACAATACTGACTGAAAGGAAGCCGCTAAGATGATATAGTAAAGAGCCAAGAAGCAACCCAATTAATCTAATTAACAATCTAATAACAATTAATCTAAGAAGCAAAAACCTTAACCGGAGGACAGCTCCTCCCTCCCCACCCAAAATGTGAAGGACAGCCAAGAATTGCTGATTCAGGAGACAAGACAAAGAAGGAAGCCAAGCGTGGCAGCACACATGCCTGTAATCCTAGCACTTGGGAGGCTGAGGCAAGAGGATCTCTGAGTTTGAGGCCAGCCTAGGCTACACAGTGAATTCAAGGTCAGTCTGAACTACACAGTCAGACCCTGTCTGAAAAAACTGAGAAAGAGAGAGAGAGAGAGAGAGAGAGAAAGTGGCTAGAGAGAATGGATAAGCATGTTTGAAGCAGAGAAGTATTTTAAGAGAAATTAATGGCGATATATCTCTTACTCTAAAAATTTTCATTTGCACATTCGCCATGTATTTTCATCAATCCCACGTTCCCCATACACTCTTCACTCCTGTGTGTGCGAAGGGTTTTGGAGCTCCTGTGAATGTTCTTCCATCACTGAGTTTAATCACTGGTTACTCATGGTAGGTAGGAAAACTCTGACTTCAGGACACTGATGGCCTATCTCGCTGTTTTACTAAGCTCTCAGCAGTTCTAACAGGTTTTACCAGGATTCTCTGGCAAACTTGTAAACTTGGAGGTTTACTAGCTAGGGAATCCACCCCATATGCATGTGCTCTACCCTGGGCCACACCCCTGGGGCCCTAAGCCCTGAACCTGAGTTTCAAGAGTTATGTTTTGTTTTGTGCGCAACAAGCAGGCATGTTTAACCACTGAAGCCATCCTAACCTGCTCTTAAACAGTAACATTTCCTCAAACCACTATCCCTGCCATACAGCCTTGTTTTAGCATACACAACCAAAGCTGTTCTTCAATGACTATAATATACATTTCTGGATATTAAAAACTGGAGTTTCAATTTCCTAAGATGGGTGAAGTGAATTCTACATAAAAGCAGCAGTGTTATGGCTTTTATCTAGATGCCACCCCCAAGCCTCAAGTGCTCATGGGTGGGGCTTTTGGGAGTGACTGGGTCATTGATGTGTGATACTGGATTAACCCACTGACTGGACTGAATGTGATGCTGGGAGGTGAAGCCTGATGGGAAGAGATGGGTCACTGTGGGCGTGGCCTAGAAGACTGTGTGTGTGTGTGTGTGTGTGTGTGTGTGTGTGTGTATTCACCCCTCCTCCTCCCTTGACCCCTCTCTGTTTCTCCCCCTCAAACCATGAGCTCCTCCTTCACCACGCCTCCTGCCGTGGAGCCAGCCGACTATGGACTGAAACCTCTACAGACTGTGAGCCAAATAAACCTTTCCTTCTTTAACTTATGGATGTCAGGGTTTTTGTCCCAGCAGTGGGAAAGTAACTAAGACAAGCAGTAAGAACAATAATCTCTCAAAGTCCTTTTCAGCCATGTGTCTATTTCAAAGAAAGTCAAAATAATTTTCCTGAAACCTACACATTTTGAATGACTACCATGTCCTTAATGCAGGCCAAGGATCTTAATAACTTCTACTTCTTAAAACTTGTTCAGAAGCAAAATAAGGAGTCTTGAATGTCTGTTGATCCTGTTTTGCTACTGAAGACTGCATTATCCAATGACAGGAAACTGGCTTGTTCACTATTAAAATGCCAATCTCCCCACATGCTGACGTATACATTCCAGACAGAGTTAATAATGGGCGGGAGGTAATCAGCTAACACAAAACCCACTCTATGGTACTCTGGGAAGCTGGGACAGGAGACCACAAGTTAAACCCAGACTGGGTTTAACTTAGCGAGACCCGGTCTCAAAATTAAAGAGCTGGATATAATGTAGCACAGTGCAAAGGCACTGGGTTCAACTGCCAGCACCAGGGAAAACTTAAATGTTAGCAATTCAGGGCCGGTGAGATAGCTCAGTGGCATAAGTGCCTGCCTGGCAAGCGCAAGGTCCTGAGTTCAACTCCCGGTACCCACATACGAAAAAAGGGCTGGTGATATCGCTCAGCGGCACAGGCGCCTGCCAGCACGCGAGGTCCTAAGATCGACCCCCGGTACCCACACACACACAAAAAAAGTTAGCAATTCAGAGGTATTCAGTAATATCTACAAAGCTGTTCGACCATTACCACAGCCTAAGTGTATAGCTACATTTTCCTCAGGAAACCGCACTCTGTTGAAGCATTTTCAACTCATTCCCTTAGTTTTATTTTTATGTTTTTGTTTGGTGTTTGTTTTGGTTTTGTTGTTGTTTTGGGTTTTTTGTTTTTCTGAATCAGGGTCTCACTGCATAATTCAGGCTGGCCTTAAACTCACTATGCAGCCCAGGCTGGCCTCAAATTCACAGCAATCCTCCTGCCTCAGCCTCCACAGTGTTGGGATTACAGGTATGAGCCACTATGCCTCCCCCCTTTTTTTCTTTTGTTTTTTGAGACAGGGTCTCGCTTTGTAGTGCAGGCTAGCCTTGACTAACTTTGAACTCACTATGTAGCCCATGTTGGCCTCAAAGTCACAGTGATCCTCCTCCCTCAGCCTCCGAGTGCTGGGATTACAGGCATGTGCCACCAAGTCCAGCTTTCCCCCACTCGCCTGTATTTTTTAAATAGGCAATCAAACTGTTAAAAACTGAGAGTATGGGCCGGTGAGATGGCTCAGCGGCGTAAGCGCCTGCCTGGCAAGCGCAAGGACCTGAGTTCGACTCCCAGAACCCACATACGAAGAAAGGGCCAGTGATATCGCTCAGCGGCACGGGCTCCTGCTGGCGCACAAGGTCCTGAGGTCGACCCCCGGTACCCACCAAAAAAAAAAAAAAAAACCTCAGAGTTTTATCTCTTCCTTTCCAACATTTATACATTTTTGTTCTTTTGTTCTTCCATTCCTGTTAAGATAATGTTGACCAGCTGCAGTAATAATACCATGCTAACTTTCCACAAAAATTTAATTTTACGGTATTTTCAATCTACACTGGGCTGCAGGTGTAGCTCAGTGGTAGAGTGCTTACCTAGTAAGCTCGAGGCCCTGAGTTCAAACAAGAAGAAGAATTATTATTCACATGTGAAAATTGAACCACCCCATATTTTTAAGCAAATTCAAATCAGATGCACCAATGTGCTGTTGTTCAAAGTCTTATAAATCACCTAACAATTTACTTCAACCTAACAAAATATAATTTTCAAAAAGTGGCAAACAACACCATTTACAGTTCCTAGTGAGCTAATGAATCTAAGGCAATGATCAATGGGTATTACAAAGAGATCACCAAACATTTTGTGCCTCCTGATGGAAGAACCTACAACTCAATGTGACAGAGTCTCAATGGAAAATAGCACCTAGAAACTTCCAACATGAAAGCAAATGCTCAGTCTCCATGCAGACATTTTAAATCAGAATCTTCACACATGGTGCCGAACAACCTGTTTTAAGCAATCCAGGAGACGTCAGGCACATTACAAGAACTACTGACTCAACAATCAACTTAGGAGAGATACAGAGGGACATAATACACGACTCCAAAGGATTCAACTGGCAAAAACCAAACAATGGGGAAGCTAGATAAACAACGTAGGTTCCTGCAACAAAGAAAGGCTGGGTGGAGGGATGAAATTTATGACTTATTTTAATCTATGGCAAACAAGTGTAAGGTGTAGGCTTTGCTGTGCTCCTGATTCAAACTAAATAAATGTGAGACAATTGAAAAATCTGAGTATCAAAGAATAGTAATAAGTGTAGTGTATTTTTTAAAGAGTTTCCTATCTTTCAGAAATACATACTAAAAAAAAAAAAAGAATTACATACTGAAATATTTGTAAAAGAAATGATACAAATTCTAGGTATCTGCTATACATACAATGTGGTTAGGGAAGAACTGGCCATAGAGGGGATGTGTTCAAAGGGGTCCATTATACTATTTTGTCTACTCTGTGTATATTCGAAATTATCCTCCACTTATTGTGAAAAAAAAAAACTTGATATCTGAGCAAATTTAATCAACTTAACAAAATCCAGGTTTTTTGTTGTTTTGTTTTGTTTTTGAGACAGGGTCTCACTGTGTAGCCCAGGCTGGCCTCAAACCCGCACCGACCCTTCTGCCTCAGCCTCCCAAGTGCTAGGATTACAGGTGTGCGCCACTACAGCCAGCCAAAACCCACAAGTTTAGAAGAGAAAAATAACCTGCAACCAGTGTGTAACTCACACTCATCCAATTCAACCATAAATTTTGAAGAAGCAAAAAATCATCAAGCAGCATTCAGGTAAAGCTCTACTACCTCAGATATATATTACCTTCCATAATTTGTAGAAATATATACGATTTTATTTCTCTTGATTACCTAGGTTTAACATGGACCCTATAACTACTGAGCACATTACTACTTCTCAATTCCAAAGAGAATGAGCTCTACAGGAAAAGGCAGTAATATACACAGGTGCCAACTAGGCTAGGCGCTTACCTGCAGAGATGTGATGGACCCCGTGTGTCCTTGCAGCACAGCGACCGGAGCACAGGTTCTCAAGCACCACACCCTGATGATCTTATCACAGCTCCCTGCAGCAATCAAGGTATTCTCACAGTTTACTGCCATATCGGAAATTTCTGCAGAATGACCTCTTAGTGTGGATAACAGGCGACCATTATGTGTTGACCAAATCTTTACCAAACAATCATCTGAACCCTAAGAAAAAATACACCCAGATACAAAAATCAGTACAGCAAAACCTTTTGTATCACCTAAAAAAATTCTTTTTACATATCACCCAAATTATCTATCTACAGCTCCCCCCTTCCAACTACAAAATACTCAGCAAATAGCATTTCTCTTCAAACAAAATCTATGTAGATACCTAAAATTATCATATCTATAGAAAAGATCCCTTAACAACTATTTTCCACAAAATTTCCACCAATAATAAAAGCCCAACTGAAAGTTTCTGTATCAATTAACAAGGGTGAAAATGTCAAGTCTTGCTCACTAAGCTAACTGAATGTTAAGAAACATCAAGTTTTCTTTTTTTTTTTTTTTTGTGGGTACAGGCGGTCGAACTCAGGACCTCGCGTGCCAGCAGGTGCCTGTGCCGCTGAGTGATATCACCAGCCCTTTTTTCATATGTGGGTACCGGGAGTTGAACTCAGGATCTCATACTTGCCGGGCAGGTGCTTATGCCGCTAAGCCATCTCACTGGCCCAAGTTTTCATAGCGTGTCAAAAACAAAACTAAGTGGCAATCCCAAAACATCAACAAAAATGGTGGGAAAAGCACCCTCATACCAAATAAGAAAACAACAGTCTCAAATTCATAATACCAGTCAGCACCCAACATTCAACACACAGTTGAGTATGTACTGTGAATGTCAAATTTCATTTGCAAAATCAAAGTTAAATTTATCATCATCCTAATTTTCCCTTTAAAACATTAAAAAGGTTAGATTCCAAATATTTCCATATAGTTTTCTAATAACTACTTGAACACAGAAAGGTTATTTTACAATCAGTCCATTTTCCTGCATCAGTGATTTATCCACACAAGTATACATCACTTCTAACGGTCTGGAGGTTTTATGTAGTTTTTTCTTTTTGCTTTGTTGCTAACACATATTTAGTAAGGAAGCATGTCCACAATGCACGAGAGAGGAGGCAGTAAGCATGCGTATCTGAAGGCATATCTGAAGCATCTGAAGTGCCTAAGACCCACTACTTTAAGTCGAATGTCTCTCGAGAGAGTGTGAAGTGTCATGAACATCTGTGCTGAGTGACTTGAGGTACTTATTAAAAATACAAATTCATGGGCTCCACACAAGACCTACTCAGCCAAAATCTCATATAATCTCTACATGTTTTATAAGCTTTCCAGATGATTCTTGAAGCACACTAACATACTCCAACTATAAAATGCTGAGTGGCATCAAATGGAGTTTAAAATGTTAACTCACTGTAAAGATTCTATGTCCTGTTCTATCAAATGCTACACAGTAAACGGCAGACAGATGTCCAAGAATCCTCCTGTGCATTTTTATGTGCTGATACATAGCTCCTGGAAATGCTGTGCTAAAAGTGGAACACCCTGTGAGTTGCTTTCCTCGATGTATCTCCACTAGGAAATAAAAACAATGAAAATGGTTAAGGGAAAGCCAGTACATAAAAGCTAAGAAAAATTCCAAAACAATTTCTGAAGGAACACAAAAATCTATGTTTGAGAAATTCTCAGGACACAAGTTTCCTTCCAATTCTAGTGTACTATAATCAGTAACATACATTTCTTAACTATGGTAAGACTTTTCATTAATTTTTAATTATTTTAAGAAAACAATCCATTTGAAATATGATACTTATTACTTAAGCAATAACACTACCAAATATATAACCTTTTAAAGTCTAATGTACAATTTATAAATTCTCTCAAATTTCAAAAATCGTTTCTGGCACCTCAAGGGCCAGCCTCACTCACCGAGGTTTGGTGGGGAAGCATAATTCACCGGCATTTCAGGAGGTCTTCCTCTGTGAAGAGCAGCAAAGGCAGAGCCCTTCCACACTGTGTGCCTGCAGTCTTTAAAATGAATTTTAGATACACATAAAATCTTGAAAGTTAACCCCAAGAAAGATTTTATAGAATACTTATGTATATTGTAATAAAACTGTTTATTCAAAGTTTTACCAACTAATGTACTTTAACAGAAAAACCCCTGGAGGTTTATTAGACTATTTCTGAAGGGGGAAAAAAAGATGGAGAAAAAAAAAAAAAAAAACTTAAAGACAGCTCAGATACAGCAGCAACAACTAACATTTGTGGAGCACTTAACAATTCACAAAGTGCTTTCCACATACATTATCTCATTGAATCCTCACAACAACCCTGTGAGGTAGGTATTTTTGCCAATTTATAAGTGAGGTAACTGAGGCTCAAAGGTTCCAGGACCCTTAAAGAGATTCACTGTGAATGATTAACGATGGACCATGAAAACCACATCTTTTTCTCCAAGTCCCGTTTAATGCCAAATAAGTATTCATTTTTCAATGCAGAATTATACCATATAATATCAAAGATGAATGGTCTTAGTCACAACTGATCCAGCTTTTCAAAAGTGGAAACTTTGAGGAAATTTTTAATTGATTTATATGAACACCCTCTTAATTAACTTGTTCCATTTTAATTAATTTAGCCAATACTGCCATAACTTTTGTCTCCTTATGAAGTACTGACAAATTAAACAGCTTTCCCCTTGTTTCAGGACAGCAGATGATCCTTTACAGAAGAGCACATGTGTAGGATCTGTGAGTCTGAACACTAATTCTAAAGCCCCATCCCTCCGTGACTTACACGCAAATGCACAAAGGAAAGAAACTCTGCCCTCCTCTATAGGAGACGGCAGCACAAGACGCGGCGCAGCAGTCATGCTGTGCTAGCAATCAGCTTCACAACTGAAAGACCAAGGGAGGGAAGGTAACGTGCTAAACCTCCACTGAGCCTCGGGTGCCCCAAACTAACAGGCATGTTGTTTGCACATGAATGAATTCATTACGACTGTCATGACCAAAGAGTAGTTACAAGGCATCCGCTCATGGCACTAATACAGAACGAACAGGGAAATATGGCCCTACCCTGGGGCAATTTGCCGAAGTGTCTTCTAAGCTCTGCCAGTTCTAAAGTGGGCGCTCATCACAAAACAACAACATGGAGCTTGACACAAGAAAACAAAGGAAAACAAGCTACCCAAGGAGCTAACTGTAACAACCTACAATACAGTAATTACAAGTAAATGGGACACAGAATAGTTTTCCTGATTCGAGCCAGGGTGGCACAGCTATAGAGCACTAAAAAACAACCGAAGCCGACACACCAGTCTGGCACGGGACCAAGGAGGAGGACTGCTCTTTCTCAGAAGAGCTTTACCCTGGTGGTGCATCTGAGAGGGAGCATCCCATCAGCAACAGCTCCTCACAAAAAATCATCACAGCATGGACATGACGTATGCTCAGGATCAGAAGAACCAACCATCTTGCCCATTAGCAGTTTAGCCACAGGTATACATACATCGTGTCACATACATATACTTAGTCTAAGTCATTTATACCAATCGAACAGAAAAAGAATAGCAATTTCCAACATTTTGCTAGCACATAACTTTGCAAAAAAATTAGTAAAAAAGAATCATGCAATTTTACATTTTTGGTGCTTGTTTTCAAACTGCTACCAAATTTAGAAAATCGCTTCTCTCTTGTAACAAAGGGCTTTCAGAATCTAAATATCAGTAAAATAGTTCTAGCATTTAAAGAGTTTATTAGACACATACAATTACATTCAATGAAGTTATGAGTGAGCTACAAAATGGAAAATTAAGAACTCACAGTAATAAAACCTCAAACACATCTCAATAAATTCAAGCTTTTTAGCTTAACATCTATATCTTCATCAATTTTTTAAATGCAGAAGGAACCATTAAACACTTATGTAATAAAATTCAAAGTTCTATGCTAAACGCAGAGAATTTTATAGTCCACAGCATGATTTATAGTTACATATCACCTTTCTTCCACAATGCTTACATTACTTCACAAGTATAATAATTATGAAACTATTAATACAAAGCAGAACACTTCTTCAAATTAAGGTACCTTTTGCTGTACGAAGCAAAGACTGTCTTCCTGCACCAAGTAAAGAAGTAACTCTTGAGATACTGGGTGGAATTTCTTTATCCAGCATAGGACCAATGCGCTGGCAAATTTGCAGCAGATGATCAGGAGCCACATGCTTATTAGACAAGACCTGGTTGGAGAGTTAAGTTTTAGTAACAACACTATTTATAGTAATATCAAAAACAGTAAATATTTAGGGATAGGTCTGACAAAATGTGAAAAACAAACTAAAAGTTATAAAACACGCAGAAATAAAGACAACTTAAAACTGTAAATTAATCTATGGATTCAAACCTATCCCAATCAAAATGCCAGCAGGACACATTTTAAGAAATTGACAATTTTATTCTGGAATTTATATGCAACTACAAATGCTATTAAAAAAAGCCAAAGCAGCTTGGAAAAAAATGAACTTTCAGGGTTATCAATACTTAAGAATTGCTATAAAGCTAACAATAATCAAAACAGTACAATATTGTTGAGTGGAACAAACTGTCCAGAAGGGGATCTACACATAGTTAGACTACTAATTTGACAAAGGTACAAAGGCAGTTCTGTGGGGAAAGGGAAGTCTTTTCAATAAATGGTGCTGAAACAACTGCCAAAACTAAAAAATAATTTTATCCTTACCTCATAGTATAAACAAAAATTATCCCAAGATGGATCGTGTATCAGCAAAAACCACAAACTCCCAGAATAAAACATCAGAAACACCCTTTGACCTGGAATTAGGCAAACATGTCTAATATAACACCAAACTGGACTTCATCAAAATTAACAACTGCTGGACATGGTGTGCGTACCTGTAATTCCAACACCTAGGAAATTGTGGCAAGACATTCAAGGCCAGCCGAGTCTACGAAGTAAGAGCCTCTCTCGAGCAAACAATGCAAGGGATGCAAGGATGGTTCAACATACGCTAATAAATAAATGTAACACACCTTATCAACAGAGCCAGCAACAAAAAGCCTTAAGTGATCATCTCAATAGATGCAGAAAAAGCATTTGACCAAGTCCAATACCCATTCATGATTAAAACAACAACAACAAAAAAACCCTACAGCCAGGCATGGTGGTGCATGCCTATAATCCCAGCACTTGGGAGGCTGAGGCAGGAGGATCACTGTGAATTCGAGACCAGCCTGGGCTACATAGTGAGTTCGAGGACAACCTCCTGAACTATATGGCGAGACCCTGTCTCAAAAAAAAAAAAAAAAAATTGGAGTAGATGGTCTTTATCTCAATCTGATAAAACCAACTATGACTAATCAACAGCCAACATCATACTAAATGGTCAAAAACCAAAAGCTTTCACTGTAAAATCAGGAACGAGATAAGGATGGCCACTATCACCAATCTTTTTTTTTTCCTTTTGTGGGTACCGGGGGTCGACCTCAGGACCTCGCGCGCCAGCAGGTGCCCGTGCCGCTGAGCGATATCACTGGCCCCTTTTTCGTATGTGGGTTCCGGGAGTCAAACTTGGGCCCTCATGCTTGACAGGCAGGCGCTTACGCCACTGAGCCATCTCACTGGCCCCCATCAATCTTATTCAATATAATTCTGGAAACATTTGCCAGAACAATTAGACAAAAGAAAGAAATGAAATAAGGATAGGAAAGGAAAAAGTTAGATTATCATTATTTGTAGATGACATGATACTCTACATAGAAGACCCCAAAAACTCCAATGAAAGACTTCTAGATCTAATAACCAAATTCAGTAGCATAGCTGGATACAAAGTCAACACTGAACAATCAATAGCCTTCCTGACACAAATAACAAACTCACTGGCAGGGAAATTAGGGAAACAACACCTTTCACAATAGCATCCAAAAAAATGAAATACCTCGGAATCAATCTAACAAAGGACGTAAAAGACCTCTACATTGAAAACTACAGAACTCTGGAAAAGGTGATCAAAAAGAATATCAGAAAATGGAGAGATATCTCCTGATCTTGAGTAGGAAGAACTCAAGTGAAAATGGCCATACTTCCAACATAGTGAAATATAGTGAAAATGGCCATACTTCCAAAATTGTTATACAGATTTAATGCAATCCCGATCAAAATTCCAACAACGTATCTCACAGAATGAGAGAAAACAATCCTAAAATTCATTTGGAACCAGAAGAGACCTAGAATAGCTAAGGCAATTCTGGGCAACGAAGGCAAGCCAGGGGCATCACAATCCCATACCTGAAATTATACTACAAAGCTACTCTGATAAAAACAGCATGGAACTGGCAAAAAAAAAAAAAAAAAAACCAGACCTGAGGACCAATGGAACAGATTAGAAGATACAGAAACAATTGCAGACGTACTCAGCCACCTTAACTTTGACAAAGGTGCCAAACACCTTCACTGGAAAAAAGATAGTCTCTTTAATAAATGGTGCTGGAAAAACTGACTTTCCACCTGCCAAAGATAAAAACTAGACCCCTATCTTTCACCACGCACTAAACTAAAATCAAAATAGATCAAAGATCTAAATATTAAAACAGAAACACTAAATCTGCTGGGAGAGAGAAAAGGTAGAACTCTTGAAAACATTGGTGTAGGCAAAGACTTGAACAAAACCACAATCACACAGAAATTACCACAAAGAATCAACAACTGGGATATCATCTTATTAAAAAGCTTTTGCACAGCAAGAGAAACCACCAACAGAGTGAAGAGACAACCCACAACGTGGGAAAAAAATTTTGCCAGCTGTTCCTCAGACAAAGAACTAATATCTAGAATATATAAAGCACTCAAAAAAAATCAGACCTCCCAAATGGAAAGACCCAATCCAAAAATGGGCATTTCAGATTAATACACACTTCTCAGATGAAGAAATACAAACAGCAAATAAATACATGAAAAAATGTTCAACATCACTAGTCATTTGAGAGATGCAAATTAAAACAACACTGAGATTCCATCTCACCCCAGAAAGAATGGCTATTATCAGGAAGTCAACTAATAACAAATGCTGGAGGGGCTGTGGGGAAAAAGGAACCCTTCTCCACTGTTGATGGGAGTGTCAACTGGTACAGCCACTGTGGAAATCAATGTTGAGATTCTTCAAAAAACTAGGACTAGAGGTCCCATTCAACCCAGGTTTCCCCCACTTTGTTATCTTCCCGAAAGAATTAAGTAACATACCACAGCAATACATGCACACCCATGTTTATAGCAACACAGACTGTAATAGCCAAATCTTGGGAACAGCCCAAATCCCCATCAACTGGTGAACGGATAAAGAAGATGTGGTTTTTTTATACAATGGAGTACTTTTCTGCCATAAAGAAAGATAAACTTGAGGCATTTCTAGGTAAATAGATGCACCCTGAGACCATACCCAAGTGAAATAAATTGGACACACATGTGTAAATACCACATTGTTTCTCTGGTGTGAGAAACCAAAAATGTAAATAAGGACCAAAATATATAATAGGTATTGTGAAATAGGAAGAAAATGTTCAAATGGGGAGGGAACAGAGGAGGGGGGAGGGAGAAAGAAGGGAAAAGTAAAAAAAAAAAAAAAAAAAAGAGAGAAAAGAAGGAAAAAATGGAAACAAAGTTTTTGTAAATGGGGAGGGGAGGAGGGGTTGAAGGGAGCATAAGAGAATGAGAAACAAAAAAGAATCAAGTTATATCAGGTACAGGTATAAATTCTCTAAGATGAATGTGATCACTGTGTGTATCTAAAATGTACTGCCGGGCATGGTGACACACACCTGTAATCCCAGCACTTGGGAGGCTAAGACAGGAGAATCACTGAGAGTTCAAGGCCAGCCTGAACCGTATAGTGAAACCCTGTGTCAAAAAGACGTACATACATACATACATACGTAAAATGTACCAAGAAAATCTGAATGAAAGGGAAAAAAAGACTGGCAATCAAAATGCAACTTCCTCATTTCTACATGAATCAGAAAAGACAGTAAATAAGTTCTGTATGATCCTGATTTATACATTTCTAATTAATTCCTTGGATTAAGGAGCTAAAAAAAGAAGAGGTACAGCTTCCATTTATCTCACAGCTACTCAATACTAAAAATTGCTTTAACTGTCCTGCAAATAAACATACAACTTTCAGGGAGATTATAATACATCAAAGATCAAGCAAGACATCATTTAACAACTATTTAATTCCAGCACTCTGAGAAGCTGACACAGGAGGAGTACAAGTTTGAGCCCAGCCCATGCCATTTGGAGAGACCCTGTCTCAAAATAAAAACTGAAGGGCCAGGGATGTAGTTAAGTGTAAAGGCCCTCACTCAATGCCCAAAACAGTAAAAAAACAAATTATTTTTTAAAGAAAATATATTACACTAAGCATTAAACCTTAATTCTTTTAATAAATACTGAGAGCCTACTAGTGCCAGAAACTAATAGTAGACATTTCTACAAATAAATATAGACAGTTACATGTCCAACACAATTTTAAATTAAAAATAACCGTCTGTAGGCTGGGGATATGGCTTGGTGGTAGAACATTTGCTAGTATAAAGGAGGTCCAGTAATCAATCCCAAGGGACACACATGTGCACACATGCACACAAATTTACTATTAAAATGCGATATGAGAAACTACCGCTCTCACCTTAACCATGAGAACTGGACATACTTTAAAAACAATAAATCGAACCCATCAAAGTGTAACAGAAAATGGCACCCCCAGCCAGTATACTTCAGTTTCTTAGTTGCCCAGGTAACAGTTCCTGTTCCAGTTCTGGTTGTTCCTGTTTCTTAGAAATGGCTGGTCACTGTGATGCACATTGTGTAAAGCAATCCCCAATTGACAAGCCATTCTGCCTCTGTACTTCCTGCTTGCTTATCCCATATAAGCCCTAGACCACCAGAGATCAGGGCCTGATATTCTGGGAATGATCCCGGATCAGTGCCAGTCAATATAAATAAATCTGCCTCCAAATCCTAGGTGTTGTTTCAGTGTTTCTGTTTGCCGTAGCAAAAGAGCTAAGGAAACAAATGTAAACTACATCTCAGAAAAGTGATGTGCCCTTCTAGTGAACAGAAAGAACTTGTGGTTACTTTCGTCCCTAAAAGGACAGGAAGAAATGATTGGAGATGAGAATAAGGAAAATGGTGACAAACTTTAAACAACTTTAGGGCCGGTGAGATGGCTCAGCGGCTTAAGCACCTGCCCGGCAAGCGCGAGGGCCCGAGTTCGACTCCCAGAACCCACATACAAAAAAGGGGCCGGTGATATGGCTCAGTGGCACGGGCGCCTGCTGGCGGGCAAGGTCCTGAGGTTGACGCCCCGGTACCCACAAAAAAAAAAAAAAAAAAAAAACTTTAACAGCTACCTGTGAGGTGATGCAACTGCTCAGAAGTAATCTTTTTTTTTTTTTTTTTTTTTTGGTCTTTTTGAGGCAGGGTCTCACTATGTAGTTCAGGCTGGCCTTGAACTCACTATGTAGCCCAGGCTGGCCTTGAACTCACAGCAATCCTCCTGCCTTAGCCTTCCGAGTGCTGGGATTATAGGTGTGCACCACCATGCCAGGCCAGAAGGAATCTTCAAGAGCATAAAGGCTTGTTACCATGCATGAGACCATGGGTTCTATCCCCTAGCACAGCAGGAAAAAAAAAAAAAAAAAAAAAAAAAATATATATATATATAGGCTGAGGCAGGAGGATCCTAAGTCCAGGCCAACCTCAGCGACTTAGAGAGACCAATTCTCCAAAAAAAAAGAAAAAGAAAAGAAAAATTTAGCCAGGCATGGTGGCTGTAATCCCAGCATTCAGGAGACTGAGGCAGGAGGACTACTGTGAGTTCGAGGCCAGCCTGGGCTACATCACGAGACTCTGTCTCAAAAAAACAAAAAAATAATATAAAACAATTTAACTGTTAAAAATAATTTAACTTTAAAAAGAGCTGGGTACACAGCTGAGTAACAGAGTACTTGACTAGCATGTGGAAGGTGCTGGGTTCACTCCTGTATATCACAAAAACAAAAACAAAACAAAATACAGGTAAGAAAAGTCCTGAGTGTGTCTGCATCCACCCCAATTCTCTCGCACAGGGCCACAAACCCCAGCAGGGCAGCTCAGGGAGAAACCCCCATTCCAAGTGCGCTGCAGAGGCCCCACACAGGCTAGCAATAGGGCACAGAGCAGGTGGCAAAGACAGCCTGGGCAGAATTGTAGAGTGAACCCACACAGCTGGCGGCTGGGTGTAAACAGAGCAAGATCTGCAAAGGTTTTAAAGGGACAGCTTCACTACAAAGTACAGACCTATCAGGAATTCACCAGCACCAAATGCCAAATTCTGCTGGAGGGAAGTCTTGATCTTATCCTCAAAACGTGTTAAGCCAGTGAACTGAACCCAACAAAGCCCAGAGAACAACAGTTATGAGTTAGACTGGTTCAGCCCCAAGCTAACAGCCCTTCCCAGGCTCAGGGCATCACTGGGGCCTCTGCTCCTCTGACACACTAAGTGCCAGCTACCTCCACACACAGTGAGTGTGACCCCTGGCTCAGCAGCAGATGCCCAGCCACTGTATGTTCAAACTATTTTTTCTGGCCCCTCCTATCCTTTCTATTTAAGACTTTAGTTACAAGTGAGACTACATGATAACATCCCACAGTTACAAACAATCCACAGAACTCCTCCTATGTAGCTGGGATTACAAGTGTACAATGCCTGGGGGGAAGGTGGTTACTGGATATTAAACCCCGAGCCTTCACACATGCCCAGCCTTCTTACGTATTTCTTATGCTGAGATGGGATCTTGCTAAATTGCTAAGCTGCCCAGGCTGGGCTCAAACTTGGGATCCACCTGCCTCAGCCTCCCAGAGTGTTGGGTTTACATGTGCACCACCATGCCCAGCTGCTTACCCCCTTTTGATCTTCTGATGTCTTAAGGTACCATACTATAGAGACCAACATGAGAAGGAACTGAAAGTGGACAACAGCCAATTTAGGAAATGAGTACCTCAACCCGACAACCCTCCAGGAACAAATACTGCCAAATACAAATACTCTGTGCGCATGGAAACTGATCTTTCCCCAGACAAACCTGCACAAGTCCCAGCTCGGGCCAAGAGTCTGTCTGCAATCCTGGGAGAAAATGACACTGAGGATCCACTCAAGCCATGCTTGGACCCTTTATGAGACAATCATACCTGTGCTTTAAACCACTAAATGTTGGAATAATTCGTTATGCAGCATAAATAATGACTACAGCACATCACAGTAAAACACAATAATAAAATATTTTTGGTGGTCTGGGGATCAAACCCATGGCCTTGAGTATACCAATAAAGAACGCTACCACTGAGTTACAGCCCCAGTCCTAAAATGAAAACTGTAAAAAGCAGCCAGATGAAAAAAGACATCTGGGGCCGGTGAGACGGCTCAGCGGTGTAAGCGCCTGCCTGGCAAGCGCGATGTCCCGAGTTCCACTCCCGGATCCCACATACGAAAAAAGGGCCAGTGATATCGCTCAGTGGCACGGGCACCTGCTGGCGCGCAAGGTCCTGAGTTCGACCCCCAGTACCCACAAAAAAAAAAAAAAGAAAGAAAAAACAAGAAAGACATCTGACCAAGGTCTTGGGAAGGTGTCTAGAACAGGTAACTGTCCTGTAAGATCCAAAAGCTTCACGAAATGGGAATTTCAACTCCCCCACACCCCAATTTGAACTCTGGAACTTACTCCCTTAAGTCTTTCTGTTAAAAGCACTGTGCCACAATAAAGGACGAATTGTTTAAAAAAAAAATCTTCAGAGTAGTAACACTGCTAAATACGAATCTTTAAAATCAAGGAAACTGGGCCGGTGAGATGGCTCAGCGGCGTAAGCGCCTGCCTTGCAAGCACGCGGGCCCAAGTTTGACTCCCGGAACCCACATACGAAAAAGGGGCCGGTGATATCGCTCAGCGGCACGGGTGCCTGCTGGTGCGCAAGGTCCTGAGGTCGACCCCCCGGTACCCAAAAAAAAAAAAAAAAAAAAAAAAAAAAAAAATCAAGGAAACTATGAGACTGCAGGACATCTTTAATTAATGTGAATGAGGGTACACACACATATATCATGTATACACAGAAGAATTATATATACTTTACCTTATTACATCCGTTACGTGTACACACCAGAATACACGAGAATTCCATAGCTAGCAAAAGTTTGCCTGTTTGTTTGTTTTGTGGTACTGAGAAACCCAGGAAACCCAGGGGTGCTCTAGCACTGAGCTACACCCCCAACCTGATTGTGTTTTTCTTTTTAATTTTGAGACAGAGACTCATTAAGTTGCCCATGCTCACTTCAAATTTGTGATCCTCCTGCTTCAGCATCCTCAGTAGCTGGGAATACAATCAAGCACCATCGCACCTGGTTAAAACAGTTTCATTTTATAATAAAGGCCAAACCAATGTTTTCAAACCAAAATTTAAAAAGAAAAGGTCATTTTTATCAATAAATCTTCATTAGAAGGAATACCAAAATAAATTCTGCAGACTGAAGAAAACTTATCAGAAATAAAACCCATAGAACTGCAAAAATTCAAAGTACCAGAAAAAGTATATAGGTAAGCAAGTGAATATTAACTTTAAAACAATAGCAACAGGGGCGGGGGGTATAGCTCCGCAGCACGGCGCTTGCCCGGCAAGCATCAGGTCCTGAGTTCAATTCCCAGTTTCAAACAAAACAAAACAAAACAACAGCAATAACATCCTGACAAATTTATCATATAGACAAAAGTAAGATGATTAACAGTACAAAGGGCAAAAATGTGACAACTATAACTATGAACTAACTTCATTTATCTGGGAAGTAGTAAAGGAACTGACTTAAATATTGTAATCTCTGGGAAAACCACTACGAGGATATATAACTAAAAAGAAATACAAAAAAATAAGAATATTATTATTTGACTAAACCGAAAGAAATTGAGAGAAAAGAAATAAAAAAGAAATGGTAGGCAGGTATAGCAGCACACACCTGCAATCCCAGCTGAGGCACAAAGATTAAGAGTTCAAGGCCTGGGCCGGTGAGATGGCTCAGCGGCATAAGCGCCTGCCTGGCAAGAGTGAGGTCCTGAGTTCGACTCCCGGTGCCCACATACAAAAAAAAGGGCCGGTGATATCACTCAGCGGCACAGGAACCTGCTGGCACGCGAGCTCCTGAGTTTGACCCCCGGTACCCATACAAAAAAAAAGAGTTCAAGGCCTGTCTGGATACTTGCCAAAACTGTCTTGAACTTAAGGTCTGGGGATATAGTTTATTGGTAGAGTGCTTGTGACACGAGGCCCTGGGTTCAATTCCTAGCACTACAAAAAATAACAATGATAATAATAATAAATGGTTCACAATATGCACAAAAAAAGGATAAATGCGATGAATATTGTATTTATCACTGAACATTGTATTTTGAAACACCACACTGTACCCCACTGAATATGTATAATTATGTCCATTTAAAAAAGAAATGAGGGCCGGTGAGATGGCTCAGCGGCGTAAGCGCCTGCCCGGCAAGCGCGAGGGCCCGAGTTCGACTCCCGGAACCCACATACGAAAAAGGGGCCGGTGATATCGCTCAGCGGCACGGGTGCCTGTTGGCGCGCGAGGTCCTGAGGTCGACCCCCCGGTACCCACAAAAAAAAAAAAAAAAAAAAAGAAATGAGATAAATAGTAGTTAATAGAATTAAGCCAAATTAAAATGAAGTATATTAGAGTTCCAGAAAAAGATGGTGGATTTGTAAGAAACAGGCAGGGAAACTCCCAAAAGTCACCGTCCAGACACTGGAATATAGTGACTGGAGGAGGACAAGAAAGAGGGAAGTGGCTCCCCTGGACCCAGGAAAGATCTGAAGCGCAGTTCAGGGCCCACGGAGAAAGTGAAGAGAGAAACTCCAACAAAGAAGAAGGAGGTGGCCTCCGGCGCCATTTCCCGGTGTCGGGAATCCCGACGCGACTGAAGCGGTTCAAATCTGCGGACAGGCAGTGACTGCCAGTGCCCCCGGGGCCTCCAATGAGGAACGCAAGAAGCGGCGGTGCAGAGAAGCAGCGGCTGTGAAAGACACACTGACTGGCGGCGAGTGCTGACGCCCGGCAGTCCCGCGCGAGAGAGCGACCAGCCAGGCACCATTGTGGGGGGGGCAGCAGCTGAGCTGAGAACTCAGGGCGGCGGCCACTCCACCCACGGCTCCAGCGGGGACCTCTGCGGAGGAACGCGAGACGCCGCGGTACAGAGAAGCACTGGCCGTGAAGGACACACTGACTGGCACTTTTCTTCCTGGTATTCCAAGACTGAGATGGTCTAAGGATCACAGAAAATACTGTGGCAAAGAACCAAAGAACCAAGGACTGGGCCAAACAGGCAGCAACCACTTATCACCAATAAATTGAAGAGGTAGGATATTGCAACAGGCTCAAAACCCAAAAATAAGCTACACCTGGAAGATACCTCAGAGAAGTAGCCATCGCCTCAGAGTTTGAAATACTAGCAATAAAGCAACCTACCATAGGCAATTTACAAACATCGCCCCAGAAAATAGAACTAAAAAAAGAAAAGAAAATGAGATGACACTTAAACAAGATGCAGCCCCACACATCCAGCTCACCAAAGGCAAACCCAGGGGGCAGTGAGGTGGGACAAACCGAAAGCCACCCACCTGACATCTCTGAAGTGGTAACAGCAAAGCAGTTGAATGAGGCTCTGGAAAAATTTAAATCAGAAATAATTTCTCAGATAACTGCAGAGATAATGTCCACAATGAAGGCCATGCTTAAGGATGCTAGAGCAGACACAGACAAAAAAATAGATGAGCTTAAGAAAATGATGGAAGCCATGAATGCTCAGCATAGGAAAGAAATGGACTCCATAAAGCAGATTCAAGCAGATATCCAGGAGAACAAAAATTCCACTGAAAGTATTGGTAGCAGATTAAGCCAATGGGAGGACAGGATCTCAGATATAGAAGACAGGCTTGCAATTAGTGATCATGAAAAGAAAGAATTCTTAAAAATAGCAAGGGACAATGAAAAATCAATCCAGCAGCTGCTAGATGATGCAAAGAATAATTTAAGATTGACTGGAGTAAATGAAAAAGCAGGAGATAGCATAAATGACATGAGAACACTGTTCACAGACATTATCACAGAAAATTTCCCTGGTAGAGAAAAAGAATTTGACATTCAGAGACGTGAGGCTTATAGAACTCCAATTAGCCACGATCAAAAAAAATCTTCAGCCAGGCATTATCATAGTTAAGATTCCGGAAATTCAACGTAAGAATAGAATCTTAAAAGCTGTTAGAAAAAAGAAACAAATCACTTAAAAAGGAAAGCCCATCAGAATCACAGCGGACTTTTCAGCACAAACCCTCAAGTCAAGAACTTGGAGGGGCCGGTGACATGGCCCAGCAGCGTAAGCGCCTGCCCAGCAAGCGCGAGGGCCCAAGTTCAACTCCCGGAACCCACATACGAAAAAAGGGCCAGTGATATTGCTCAGCAGCACGGGAGCCTGCTGGCTTGCGAGATCCTGAGGTCGACCCACGGTACCCACAAAAAAAAAAAGAGCTTGGAACGATGTATTTCAAGTTCTAAAGGAAAATAACCTTCAACCCAGATTGATGTAACCCGCAAAACTATCTTTCAAAACTGACGGAGAGGGGCCGGTGAGATGGCTCAGCGGCTTAAGCGCCTGCCCGGCAAGCGCGAGGGCCCGAGTTCGACTCCCGGAACCCACATACGAAAAAGGGGCCGGTGATATCGCTCAGCGGCACGGGCGCCTGCTGGCGCGCGAGGTCCTGAGGTCGACCTCCTGGTACCCACAAAAAAAAAAAAAAAAAAAACTGACGGAGAAATAAAATACTTCCATGACAAAGAACATCTGAGAAAATTTATAACCACCAAACCAGCACTCCAAAATGTTTTGAAGGACATTCTAGAAAGGGATAACAAGGACTACAACTCCAGGAACCCCAACAGAAGGAATCCACCAGGCAGGGCAAACAATTAAAGAGAGGGAGGGGGGAAAAAAATAAAAAGGGGGAGCCAACAACAGGAAAATAATATGACAAGTCAGTACACATCAGTTTTAACCATCAATGTTAATGGTCTCAATTCACCAATGAAAAGGCACAGACTGGCAAATTGGATCAAGAAGCAAGATCCAACAATATGCTGTATACAAGAAACACATTTAATTCAAAAAGAAATTCATAGACTAAAAGTCAAAGGATGGAAAACAATACTCCATGCGACAGGAACCCAGAAAAAAGCAGGGGTAGCTATTCTTTTTGCAGACAAAGTGAATTTCAAGCCAAGAATGATTCAGAGAGATAAAGAAAGTCACTACATCCTTGTAAAGGGAACAATCCAAGAGGAAGAGATAACAATCATAAATATATATGCAACAAATACCAGTGCACGCAACTATATAAAACGAATATTAATGGACATGAAAAATCAAATAACCACTAATACAATTGTATTAGGGCATCTCAATACTCCACTGACACAAAAAGACAGATCAACTAGACAAAAAATCAACAATGAAATATTAGAACTGAACCAAACTTTGGAACAAATGGACTTAGTAGATGTCTAGAGTGTTCCACCCCACAGCATCAGAATACACATTCTTCTCAGCCTCACACAGGACATTCTCCAAAATAGACCACATACAAACTCATAGAACCTGCTTAAGTAAATGCAAAGGAATTGAGATTATCCCATGTATATTGTCAGAACATAGTGCAATGAAATTAGAAATCAATGCCAAAAGAAACCACAAGAACTTCCTGAACACATGGAAATTAAATAGCACCCTATTGAACAACCAATGGGTCACAGATGAAATTAAAGAAGAAATTAGACAGTTTCTGCAACTGAATGATAACGACAGTACAACATACCGGAACTTATGGGATACAATGAAAGCAGTCCTAAGAGGGAAATTTATAGCATTAAATTCCTATATCAGGAAAATAGAGCAAGCACAAATAAACAACCTAATGGTGAACTTCAAACTTCTAGAAAAAGAAGAGCACACTCGGGCCGGTGAGATGGCTCAGCAGCGTAAGCGCCTGCTTTGCAAGCGCGAGGGCCCGAGTTCGACTCCCGGATCCCACATACGAAAAAGGGGCCGGTGATATCGCTCAGCGGCATGGGTGCCTGTTGGCACGCGAGGTCCTGAGGTCGACCCCCCGGTACCCACAAAAAAAAAAAAAAAAAAAAAAAAAAAAAAGAAGAGCACACTCAGCCAAAAGCTCGTACAAGGGAGGAAATTATAAAGACCAGAGCAGAAATTAAAGTATTGGAGACTAAAAAAACAATACAAAGAATCAACGAATCAAAGAGTTGGTTCTTTGAAAGATTAAATAAAATTGACAAACCCTTATCCAACCTTATTAGAAAAATGAAAGTACTCAAATCCACGCAATTAAGAATGAAAAGGGTGATATCACAACAGACCCTGCAGAAATCCAGAAGATCATCTATACCTACTTTGAAAACTTGTATTCTAATAAGATGGAAAATGCAGAAGAAATGGACAGATTCCTAGATACATATGAATTACCAAAGCTCAACCAAGAAGACATAAAAATCCTAAATAAACCAATAACAATCAATGAAATCGAAGATGTAATTAAAAACCTCCCAACAAAGAAAAGCCCAGGCCCTGATGGATTCACTGCTGAATTCTACAAGAAATTTAGAGAAGACCTAACACCACTACTTCTCAAACTCTTTAATGAAATTGAAAAGGAAGCAATACTCCCAAATTCATTCCTGGAAGCAAGCATGACCCTGATACCAAAACCGGAGAAGGACCCAACTAAGAAAGAGAACTACAGGCCAATCTCCCTAAAGAATATAGATGTAAAAATCCTCAATAAGATACTGGCAAACAGAATGCAGCAAATCATCAAGAAGATTATACACCATGACCAAGTTGGATTCATCCCAGGGATGCAGGGATGGTTCAACATATGTAAATCAATAAATGCAATACACCATATTAACAGAACCAAGGACAAAAATCATATGATCATCTCAATAGATGCAGAAAAAGCTTCTGACAAAGTCCAGCACCCATTCATGATAAAAACCCTACAGAAAATTGGAATAGATGGTCTTTATCTCAATCTGATAAAAGCTGTCTATGACAAACCAACAGCCAATATCATACTAAATGGACAAAAACTGAAAGCCTTCTCTCTAAAATCAGGAACAAGACAAGGATGTCCACTGTCCCCACTCTTATTCAACATAGTCCTCGAAACTTTAGCCAGAGCAATTAGACAAGACAAAGAAATAAAAGGAATAATGATTGGAAAGGAAGAACTTAAATTATCATTATTTGCAGATGACATGATACTCTACGTAGAAGACCCCAAAAACTCCACTAAAATATTGCTAGATTTAATAAGCAAATTCAGTAGTGTAGCTGGATACAAAGTCAACACTCAAAAATCAGTAGCATTCCTGTACGTGAATAACAAACTCACTGAAAGAGAAATTAGGGAAACAACACCTTTCACAATAACATCCCAAAAAATGAACTACCTAGGAATCAATCTCACAAAGGAGGTAAAAGACCTCTACTCTGAAAACTACAGTACTCTGAAAAAGGAGACTGAAGAGGATATCAGAAAATGGAAAGATATCCCTTGCTCTTGGGTCGAAAGAACTAACATAGTGAAAATGGCCATACTTCCAAAATTGTTATACAGATTTAATGCAATTCCGATCAAAATTCCAACAACATATCTCACAGAATTACAGAAAACAATCCTAAAATTCATCTGGAACCAGAAGAGACCTAGAATAGCAAAGGCAATTCTGGGCAACAAACACAAGGCAGGGGGCATCACAATTCCTGGTTTGAAATTATACTATAAAGCTACTGTGATAAAAACAGCGTGATATTGGCAAAAAAACAGACCTGAAGATCAGTGGAACAGATTAGAAGATGCAGAAACAACTCCAGACATACTAAGCCACCTTATCTTTGACAAAGGTGCCAAACACATTCACTGGAAAAAAGATAGTCTCTTTAATAAATGGTGCTGGAAAAATTGGCTCTACACATGCCGAAGATTAAAATTAGACCCATTTCTTTCACCGTGCACTAAACTAAATTCAAAATGGATCAAAGATCTAAATATTAAAACAGAAACATTAAATCTCCTGGAAAATAGAATAGGTAAAACTCTTGAAGACATTGGTGTAGGCAAAGACTTTATGAATAAAACCCCAATGGCACAGGAAGCATCACAAAGAATCAACAACTGGGATCTCATCTTATTAAAAAGCTTTTGCACAGCAAGAGAAACCACCAACAGAGTGAAGAGACAACCCACAACGTGGGAAAAAATGTTTGCCAGCTGTTCCTCAGACAAAGGATTACTATCGAGAACATACAAAGAACTCAAAAAAATAAGACCTCCCAAATGGAAAGACCCAATCCAAAAATGGGCATCTGAGATGAATACACACTTCTCAGATGAAGAAATACAAATGGCAAATAAATATATGAAAAAATGTTCAACATCACTAGTCATTCGAGAGATGCAAATTAAAACAACACTGAGATTCCATCTCACCCCAGAAAGAATGGCTATTATCAGGAAGTCAACTAATAACAAATGCTGGAGGGGCTGTGGGGAAAAAGGAACCCTTCTCCACTGTTGGTGGGAGTGTCAACTGGTGCAGCCACTGTGGAAATCAGTGTGGAGATTCCTCAAAAAACTAGGATTGGAGGTCCCATCTGATCCAGCTATTCCCCTTCTGGGTATCTTCCCAGAAGAATTAAAAACATCGTACCACAGCGATATACGTGCACCCATGTTTATAGCAACACAATTTGTAATAGCTAGATCTTGGAAACAACCCAAATGCCCATTAACCGAGGAATGGATAAAAAAGAGGTGGTACTTTTATACAATGGAGTACTACTCAGCCATAAAGAAAGATAAACTGGAAACTTTTATAGGTAAATGGATGCAACTCGAGAAAATACTCACAAGTGAAATAAACCGGACGCACATTTGTAAACATCGCATTGTCTCCCTAGTATGAAAATGCAATTTCACTATGACTATTCCATTCCTTAGTCTTCTATTTTTACCTAGCTTTTACATGGCTTAATCCTATACTGAGTAATGTTTTTCTCCAAAAGATATTTGTACATTTTCTAATTCTTTTTTTTTTTTTTGTGGGTACCGGGGGGTCGACCTCAGGGCCTCGCGCGCCAGCAGGCGCCCGTGCCGCTGAGCGATATCACCGGCCCCTTTTTCGTATGTGGGATCCGGGAGTTGAACTCGGGCCCTCGCGCTTGCCGGGCAGGCGCTTAAGCCGCTGAGCCATCTCACCGGCCCCCATTTTCTAATTCTTGAGTTTAATACATAAGAATGTTTACTTGTTGTCTTTAAAAAAATAAATTATTAAAAAATAAAGTATATTAAATAAAAATGACAACATAACTGAGAAAATGCGTACAAAACTACATGCTGTTTATAAGAGAGACATTAAGTATGAGAACAAGGAAAGAATAAAGGTAAAAGGACAGAAAAAAATATACTATGCCATTGCTAAGCACGAGAAGCTGAGGCAAGAGGATTCGAAGTTCAGGCCAGCCTGGTCAAATCAATGAGAACGTGGGACCCTGTCCCAAAACTAAAAAATAAGAAAAGGGCTGGAGATGTAGCTCAGGGTAAAGATTCTAGGTCCAATCCACAGTCCCTCAAAAAAGAGAGAGAGAGAGAGAGAGAGAGAGAGAGAGGAGGGAGGGAGGGAAACTGGTATGACTTAATGGGAAGCAAAGTAGACCTTAAGGCAAGCAGAGGCATTTCCTATTTTTTTTTTTTTTTTTTTTTGTGGGTACCGGGGGTCGACCTCAGGACCTCGTGCACCAGCCAGTGCCCGTGCCGCTGAGCGATACCACCGGCCCTTTTTTCGTATGTGGGTTCCAGGAGTCGAACTCAGGCCCTCGTACTTGCCAGGCAGGCTCTTACACCGCTGAGCCATCTCACCGGCCCCGCATTTCCTAATTTTAAAAACAAGGGTCAACTACATTGTCACGTGCCTAATAACAAAATAAAAAAAAAATATATAGATACAAATCCACAATCCATATTTGGAAATTTTTAACAAATCTTCCTCAGAAATCAGTAAAACAAGCTGCCAAAAACCCATAAGGATACAGATTTTCTGAAAGAAAACAGAAGTGCAAGGACTTTATCCCTTAGATACAAATAAGTGCTGTGATTAGGTGAGGCTATGGAACTGAAGTAACTACAGTGCTCTTCACAGAGCACAGGCAAGACCGAGGGACTCCCAGACAGAACACCACCGCCAACAGCCAGCACCGCACTCCGCAGACTGCTACCACGGACTCCTCCCACAGGGCAGGGGCCCATAACGGGAGGATATCGTACCATTCACCCAGCCACTAGCATTCATAAAGAGAAGATGCTACAAACAGAAATCAAGTGACAGAAAAACCAAACAATTATCTTTCACTGTTGTATCAGCATTGTTACTACTGCTTGACTCTTACTGCACGTGCATTGTAAAGCCATCTTTTTCATATGTTTACAGTAGTTTTTATACAATTTTCATTATCTCTGTCATACAGATCAAAAAACTGGTGTCAAGACTAAGTAATTTGCTGCCTGGGAGACTGAGGCAGGAAGATTATTGCTAGACTTTAACTTCTCATCACACTGCCATGATTAGCGTTCTGCAGATTATCAATGAAATGCTTACACAATGACAGATCTGTACAATCAACTACAAAGAAAATGCAGACTCCACAGATGAAAGAAATTAACTACTCAGGCTAAAAGGGTCTTCAGAATCCCACAATGAAAATAAACAGTAACAGGATAAGTTACAGTACTGGTGAGGAAGAGAAACTTATAAAAACACTTTATTTTAAATAGGTAAGAGCATGGTGGTACACACATGTAATCCCAGCACTCAGGAGGCTGAGGCAGGAGGACTGCTGTGAGTTCAAGGCTACCCTGGGCTACATAATGACTTCAAGGCCAGCCTGAATTCCGTGTCACAAAGCGAGACCTGTCTCAAAAAATAATAATAATAACAAAATAAAATAATAAATAGGTAAGAGGTCTTAACTACAAAAAAGACTCAATCTGAGACTCAAGTAGATCCTATCTAATCCCACCTCGTTCCAAGTCTTGGCCTACAGTCATCTATCATGCCTGATTCTTAAATCCTGCAGTATTCACATGCGGACATTGTTCTGTTTTTGGCTACGGGTGTAACTGATAACTCAAAAAGGTTGGCAAATAAGCAAAAACGAAGTAAAAAGGAAAGCACAGACACACACATACAAGTCTTGTCTATTCTGATATAGTGACAAAACCGTAATTCCTGAGTGACTTTTATTTATGTTTAATACAGCAAAAAGAATTCACAAACTAAATTTGAAATATGTATTTATGGGAGTTAAATACTAAGAGCACACTTAGACTTGTCTTAAATTTACTCCGATTTGGTTTAGTATCTGTGTGATGATTGTTTGTGTAATAACTATACTACATTTGTAAATAATTACTAATTGAAAGTTTAAGAGAAATGACAACTCTAATAAGCTAAACACTGATTTCAATACTACAAGTAATTCATCTTTTTTTGTTTTGTCTTTTTGAGACAACGTCTCACTATGTATTTAGGCTGACCTTGAACTCACTATGTAGCTCAGGCTGGCCTCAAACTCAGAGATCCTCCTGCCTCAACCTCCCAAGTGCTGGGATTACAGGTATAGACAATCACATTCAGCCCAAGTAACTTTTCTATTTCTCATACAAAAGTCCTGCCCAAGCATTTAAAAAAAAAAAATCTTAATGACAACAAACCCTCTAATGATTACTATAATGTAAGGATGATCTGCGGGTTTTTTTTTTTTTTTAGCTTTTTTCTTTTTTTGGCTGAAGAAGAGACTGGCCTGTAAAAACAAATCACGTTATTCAAAGCCCTAAATCTCGTAATATGCACTAATAAAAAAATACATAGGAGAAAAGACAACTTGAATCCCCAGCCCAGGAGTTGGGGGGGGTCCCTCTTTTCTAATAAGCTCCCCCTTTACAAACCTAGCCCTTACAAGTCCTCATCCTGACAGAATTATTCCTTCCTCTTTCTTCACTTGTTATATATCATGAATGTTCCAACTAAACTCTATGAATTAATAGGTCCAATTGCTAACGCAGGGTTAGGTATTGAGAGGTTCCTACTTTCAATTCTTCTGAGAAGCAGAAGTACCAAAAGTATTCTTGCTCCCAAATACAGGCTGGACAAACAGCATGGTCAAAACTTAAGATAAACTGTGGTTTTGTAAATAATTCTATTAGAAGCACCTGAAAAGCTTTAATAAGCTGCTCCTGCCCAGCGCCACCCCCCAAAATTGTGGCACCTAGAGCACATAAAGCTCCCCAGGGGATTCTAACCAAAGGATAAGAACCACTGAGAGGAAGAAGTAAGTTAACTTTATGAAAAAAACCATCAGACAAATCCAAAATATGACAAATGTCTCTTCAAGAAATCAGAGGCAAGAAAAGAAAAAAACTAAGATGAAAAGAACCCGGGGTGGTGGTACATCCCTATCATTAAGACCACTCCTGAGGCGGAAGGGGCACAGACTCAAGGCCAGCCTGGGCAAATCGGCAAGAGCCTGCCTCAAAATGAAAAATCTTAAAAGGGACAAGGACGTAGTTCAGTAATAAGCACTTGCCTATTATGTGTGAGACCCTGGGTTTGGTTCCTAGTACTGCCACAGACAGACAGACAAACAGATGAAAACATGTCATATAAACCAGACATAGCAGCACATGCCTCCAATCCCAAAACTCTGGGACGATGAGGCAGGAAGATCACAAATTCAAGCCCAGCCTGGGCAATTTAGCAAGACTCTGTTTCTAAACGTAAAGACATTCGGAGAACAAGAAGAAAATCTGAATATGAACTCTGAAATACTGGCAACTCAGTGGGTTAAGAAAAGGTCTTTTCTCTCCCCCAGCCCTGGAGAACCCAGAGCCTTGGGTATGCTAGGCACATGCCCCACCACCGCACTATACCCCCAGCAAAAAACATTCCTCTCTAGAACTGCAGTCTAATGAACTAAGAAATGGATGCAAGGTCTGGAATTTCCTTTAAAATATTCCAACATGAGCTGGACATGGTAGCCTATTCCTGTATTTCCAGCACTCAGGAGTCTCAGGTGGGAAGATCCCAAGTTTGAGGCCAGCCTAGGCTATATGGTGACACCTTATCTCAAAAATAAGAAATATTCTAGCATAAGCCAGGCATAGTGGCACATTTCTGCAGTCCCAGCTACTTGGCAGGCTAAAGATCACAAGTTTAAGACCAGCCTAGGCAATGTGTTGAGACCTTGTTTCAAAATTTAAAACACTATTTAGTTCTTGTGCCACACTTTGAGTCACTCTTCTATCCCTTCTCCACTGCCCTGCTCCTGAGAAATAACACAGTTTACACAGTGTTTGGTCTAAGGCAATTCTCTTCGCAGCTGCTGGATTTCAGAACCAAGTTTCCAGAATGGTGAGTTTCCCCTCCCTGGGACCCTTCCAGAGAGAAGCTGACCTTCACTTATCTCTGGGCTATATTCTAAAAAACTGCTCTAGATTTAATCCTGAAGCTCTCAAAGAATAAATGTAGAAGTTTTAGTCCAAGTTCATCTGCCTGTTAGTCCATAGGCAGAACTGGAGATTAACTCCTCTTACTTCTCTCTCAAGAATGATGCTGACTGGTTTTTACAGCACAGGGCAGACGGACTGACTTTAATAGCACAGATAAGCTCAATGACAGAACAAAACATTCCTAGAGAACCTTATGAGCTTAATAACAGTTTTACATGGAAGCAAGTATTAAAGAACAGGCAGAGCCCCTGTCCCCAGAGGACTGCCTTGCTTGTCATGACTTCTCTCCAGATCATCTTGCCAGGCCGGCCGGTATTCTCAGAGATACGCTAACTGAGGCTCTAAGGAAGCCCTATAGCTAAGTATGGTCTGAGGGTACAGGATCACAAGGGGTCCCAGGTGCACAGCAAGAGCAGTTAACCCAGTTCTGGCCTCTTCCTTGCACTGCCAGTCTGCCGCCACTGGCACTGGATGGGGTGAAGTCTAAGGAACGCCTTATAATGGGCGCAGAGTAAGAGGGATAGGCAAGGACACCTTCTCCTTTCCCCTTGTTTCTTCTCAAAAAGGAAAAAAACTGTCATAGGTAGACATCTGCAGCAGGGCAGGTTGGAGCCTTGGCAGGCCTTCTTTCCCCACCGTTAGGAATTCATATTTAGCTCCAAAGACTGCCACCTAGTCTCCTTCTACACCCAAACCTGGCCTGCACACCTCCCTGCAAATAGTTAAAACTACCTTTACCAGTCCATCCCTTTAGAGGCAACGATTACAGGTGGCTACCAAAATGGCAGATTTGGCCATCAGCTGTGACTATCGAACAACTGTGGCTACGAAAGCAACAATGAGAAGCCTGTATAGCTGGGTACTCCAATCAGATCAACCGTCAGCCTAGGGTGTCTTAAAAACGGTCTTTGCTTTCACAAATGTCAAAGGTTTTCATTCCTTCTGATTCTTATCACAAGAGATCTCTGTTAACTAACCTAGAAAAACTTCTGACTAGTCTTTTTATAGCTACAAACGTAAAAATGTGAAAGGGCTACTGTAATTCACCTTGCCCAAACACATCTGCACACACACTGTTCTAGGAACTATCGACTTATATGTGCCTGTCTGTCCATTAATTTGTGACTGACTGGTTGCAACATCTAAAGCTGTTTTGTTTGAGCTCAACATTTTTTTCTTCTTACTGCCTCTTTGGATTTTAAAAATATTTGTCTACAACTTAAGGTGGCTTATAGATAACTATCATTAAACACATGCTTCCACCCAGGTTCCCAGCTATTCAAAATGATCTCGAAACTGGTTTTACAAATGCAACCTATACTATTGTCTGTGTACAATAGCTCAGGAGTCTCTCATTGGTCAAGAATAATGTGTTGTTATGATGTGGTTCACACAGGTCATCTGAAATTTGTCAAGATAATTAAATGGGAACCCTGTGGGCTTAAGGAAAACTATGAGACGGGACTCCCTCGGTGAATAAAGAAGCAGCTGCCTTGAAAGATTTATTCCAGTCTTTGTTCACTAAGGGGACCCCAATAATTTCCATAGCCTTATGGGAGACACACCCCCAATAAACATTGCTGAACATATTATTGTGATATGTTTATACTGGTTATCATCAAAAGGTTAAGTTTTCTGTGGGTAAAACAATCAGATTTTCAACTAATAACAAATGCTGGAGGGGCTGTGGGGAAAAAGGAACCCTTCTTCACTGTTGGTGGGAGTGTCGACTGGTACAGCCACTGTGGAAATCAGTGTGGAGATTCCTCAAAAAACTAGGGTTGGAGGTCCCATTTGACCCAGCTATTCCCCTTCTGGGCATCTTCCCAGAAGAATTAAAAACATCGTACCACAGTGATATATGTGCACCCATGTTTATAGCAGCACAATTTGTAATAGCCAGATCTTGGAAACAACCCAAATGCCCATCAACTGAGGAATGGATAAGAAAGATGTGGTATTTTTATACAATGGAGTACTATTCAGCCCTAAAGAGGATAAACTAGAAACTTTTATAGGTAAATGGATGCAACTCGAGAAAATACTCATAAGTGAAATAAACCGGACGCACATGTGTAAGCATCGTATTGTCTCTCTAGTATGAGAAACTGAAAGAGTAAATAAGATCCAAAATGTACAATAGACATGGTGAATCAAAAAGAAACTGGTCAAAAGGAAAGAGAGACTGGAATAGGGGAATAGGGAAAAGAAAGGAAGGAAAGGGAAAAAAAATTGTGTATATATATATAAGATGGTTAAGATAGATACACTGCCAATTTTACTTAGTTCATTGAAGAGTAAGGTTTGTGCCAATAATGTTTGGACAATTGAATGCTAATGTCTGGTATCCTGAATAACTAACTTAAAAATAGTAATACGTAATGCATTCACCATTGTTACCCTCATATTATGTTGTTTTGAAAATTTGTTCTTTTTTGTTTTGTTTTTTCTTCTCTTTAAAATAAAAAAAAAAAATCAGATTTTATCAAAAGATGCTCTTGGTACAAAACTAAGAGTCAAAGATTTTCATATAGCTGTGACACTCATTACTGCCAGTTTCATGGTGTACTAAATGTATTCATGCCTTACAGGTGTACAGGTCTTCTAAGATGTAAAACTAGGATTGTTTATGGTGATAATCTTTTCTTTTAGACTCAGACATCTGCCGTTCTCTTGTGCTCCAGGTACTTGTAATAAAAGATGCATGTCAAGCCAGCATGAGATCACCAAATTTTAGTGTTTTAAAACTTATGTGACACGTATATTATATGTGTCACTACACTTAGAGATGCTCACCGCCAAGCAGTCCAAACAATGTCGTTAAAACTTCTAAGGTACATTTGCAGACAGGTGCATTCTCCTTGGGTGGCATTTGTTATACTATTGAAGTATAACAAATTACGTGAGTTTGTGTCATTTAATGTCTTGTGATCAGATGGAGACCTTTGACTAAAAAGACTATTCTATACTAAGATGGACATGTGTGTTACAACGATGTCATCATGATTGTCATACTCTGTGTGGCTCTTAATATCAAGTTTTCTCTGTAAAGCTATAAAACTGTTGTCTATTAACATTCTGCAGGTATTGAGCTACTAAAACAACCATGGTTGGTAAGAAATAGCAGTCCTTTGGCTATATTTTATTTTTCAAAGTGCTTGATATTCAGATGAGATTATAATACTTAAGTTCACTGCTCCCTCTGCAACAGTGAGGTAACTGATCTTCCATGTGTTTAACAACTGAAGTTTGGAGACTAAAACTAGAAAGGTAACTGCACTATGAAGACAGCCAATATTTTGGTACTAGCCCTCCAAGGTCAACGAGGACCCAGGACACGAGGGAGCCTTTTCTACAGGCTGCTACAGCTTTGGTGAGTCACCCAACCTCCTGAGCAGGGAGACTACTGTACCCCAGAGGACAAGAATCAACAAATGTGCAGTGTGACAAAAGAGGGTCACTAAAGAGGGAAAAGTCTCCCATGCTTTCACAGAAAGCAACATGGTCAAGCAAGACCGTGACCCATCCTGGCAGCTGACGCTGACAGGAGCTGGGAGCCTCTGTACGTGGCTCCAAAAGTAATGCCTGAGGCGACTTAACTGACTCTGACAGACAGCAAGACGTTAATTTTGATTAACACAGGTCTTGCTTTAACTTGGTCTTAAACACCCAGCAGAAATGCATAACCAAAAGATGTATGAAAACAATACCACAGTAATAAAAGCTAGATAGAAAAAGGGGCTCCAGTTGCTCACCCCTTCTGGCAGTTTCCTGTTAGGTTGGTAGCTGATAACTGTTATGGTTTATTAAAGAAAAAACTACAGTGAAATCTATAAAAGCTCAGCAGGTCTTTAAACTCCTTAGCTAAAATTGTCCTTCAAGGGCCAGTGAGATGGCTCAGCAGTGTAAGCACCTGCCTGGCAAGCACGAGGTCCTGAGTTCGATTCCCGGTACCCACATAAAGGAAAAAAGGGCCAGTGAGATAGCTCAGCGGCACAAGCGCCTGCTGGCAAGCACGAGGTCCTGAGTTCAACTCCCAGTACCCACATGAAAAAAAAAAATTGTCCTTCAAAACCACCAAACTCTCCATCTTCTTACAGGTAAAAGCAGAGGAACTTACGACAAGAAGTACCAGATTTACAGATAACCTCCATCAGTGCGGGGGGGGGGGGGCGGTCTAAGAGCCAGCTGGGTACAGTCGCTATTCCAGTCCCTGAACAGCAGTTTCTGGACGTTGCTCTTAGTGCTCACGCGCTGATTATACGTGCTTTAGTTTCCTAGAAAATTTGTTTATTCCTGCCTAGAGGCTGCCAAACTCCAAGTGACCGTGCAGATGGAACCAAGGACAAATGTGCCAGACTCCTTTTACTGGGATCCACTAGATAAATCTTATAAAGAGAGTTCATAACTGCTAAACTGCAACATGACTTCTAGCCAAGGCCCATTAGGTTAGCTCTCTAGAGAAGGCCCCTACTGCGTTCTCCCCTACATGACCCTCCTCAGCTCAAAGCAGCTACATGGAAACTACACCCATTCTCCCCTAACGGCAGTTAGGGATACCTCTTCAGAGGGGAGAAATATTATAGACAGCTAAATTAGGTAGAAATACAGTGGGCAATCAGACAGGTCTGGGCCCTCGGAGTCAGTGCAGAAGATGAGAACGCATCAAAACTATGGCTGAAGGTACGTCTGAAGATTAAAGTCACAATGGCTAGATTTACATACTTCCCTAAAGGATAAACAGAAGCTTGAGGTTACTGGCATCACCCTTTTGAGAGTTCCCATTATCTCATTAGAGGTGGGCCATCCTCTCCCCACCAAGACTAACACCACCAAGATTAAGACTAATAACAAAACTAAGACTATAGATTATTGACCAACGTTAATGATGTCACCCATATGCCCTTGCTACCACTGGATTAATATTACCTAAGCGACTATAGTTGCAATGTTACTGGTTAATCATAATTTTGACACGTTGTACCCACTTCACAATTTTGCTTTATAAACTTTGAGAAGTGGGCTTGTTGGCAACCCATTTGGGACCCCTCCTATCTCTCAGGAGCTATTCCTATTCTCCATTCCTATTCTCCAATAAATTTTCTTACTCTTAAAAAAAATATTTAGGAGCCGGTGAGATAGCTCAGCGGCGTAAGCGCCTGCTTGGCAAGCACGAGGTCCTGAGTTCGACTCCCAGTACCCACATACGAAAAAAAAAAAAGGGCCGCTGATATCGCTCAGTGGCACAGGTGCCTGCTGGCATGCAAGGTCCTGAGGTACCCACAAAAAAAAAAAAAAATTAAAAAGGGCTGTGGATATAGCTCAGTGAGAAGCCCTGGATTCAATCCCCAGTACCACCACCACCAAAAATCAAATGGCAGATTAACCAATGAAATGAATGGTTACATGGAATTTGCTTCATAACGTAGTAGGGGAAGATAACAGAAGAACTATTCTTTGATTAACCACTAAGGCTAAATAACGGGTATCTGGTGGGTGGTTCATGTTCCATTTTTCTGTTTAAAAATTTCACTGAAAGTTTATAATTTAAATATCTCTAGTAAGCCCTGTGTGGTGGCACACACCTGTAATCCCAGGACTCTGGGGAAGCTGAGGCAGGAGGACTGCCACTAAGTCAAAGCCAGCATGGGCTAGAGAGACTTTGTCTCAGAAAAACAAAAAACAAAACAAACAAAAAACAAGTTCAAGCCCAGCCTACGCAACTCTGCACTCTGCAACTTGGTAAGATCCTGTCTCAAAAAACAAAAAAGGGGCTGTGCATGTAGTTCAATCCCCCAGTATAGCATCACAGCAGGGAAGAAAAAGAAATCAAATGTAGCAAATTATAACAAATTACGCTTGGAGTTCTTCTTTTCTTAAAATACTGAAGTTAAAAAGAAGATTAATTTGGAGGTCTAGAAGCTACACACATATCCTTGACAAAAGTCGTTCTGTATAGAAGAGGCTCGTCAGCAACCACTGGCTGGGAGCAACACCTGCCAGACACCAAACTGGCCAGAACCAGCTGTAACATCTATCATCAGATCTGTCACCTGACAACTTAAATAACTTCAAACAGAGTATCTTAGGTAGGGTTTCAAGCAGTTCTAACAGCAAATCCAAAAAATGCGTGTTTTTTTTTTTTTTTAATGTGGGTACCGGGAGTCGACCTCAGGACCTCGCGCTTGCCAGCAGGTGCTTGTGCCACTGAGCGATATCACCGGCCCTTTTTTTCCTTTATGTGGGTTCCAGGAGTCGAACTCAGGACCTCGCGCTTGCCAGGCAGGTGCTTATGCCACTGAGCTACCTCACTGGCCCCAAAACTTACTTTACAAGTAACTTGGTAACTTTCCAGCAGTTATAGCACCATACTTGTTTCAAAAGTTAAATTTCAGGCCGGTGAGATGGCTCAGCAGCGTACGCACCTGCCTGGCAAGCGCGAGGGCCGGAGTTCGACTCCCAGAACCCACATACAAAAGAAAGGGCCGGTGATAACGCTCAGCGGCACCGGGAGCCTGCTGGTGCGTGAGGTCCTGAGGTCGACCGCCGGTACCCACAAAAAAAAAAAAAAAAAAAAAAGTTAAATTTCCTTTTTTTTTTTTTCCCTAAGTTAAGGAATTTTCCTGCCGGGCATGGTGGCACATGCCTATAAACCCAGCACTAGGGAAGCAGAGGCAGGATCGCTGTGAGTTTGAGTCCAGCCTGAACTGCACAGCAAAACCCCGTCTCAAAAAAAAAAGTTAAGGAATTTTCTCTTCAATAGCATAACTCCAGTGTCATATCAGCAATACTTCTCTGCCTGTCCATAAGGATATTTTATATTATAAACAAGAGTAAAATAAGGGTGCCCTTTAAATGTTGCTCTAACTTAGAAGTCTTGGGCTAAAAGTGCTCAGAGGTAAAGTAGTATTTGCCTGGGGGTGTAGCTCAGTTGTAGAGCCTCCCTATTACTGGGAAATCTCTAGGTTCTATCCCCAGGGAACGCCCGCAAAAGCATCTTCTCAAAATACCAAACTCAAGAAAACAAACATGATGCATCAGTTTTAGAACTCAAGCTTCTGAAAATATCCTCACCTGTTTACTTTTTTGTTTTTTTACTTTTGTAAAAACACTAAGGCACATATTAAAACTCCTTGTTACTTTAATGTTAACATGCACTTGGCTGGGGGTGTGGCTGTGGTAGAGCATTAGCAGGCCCGAGGCGGAGTTAAGGCTCCTTGTGGCCCACACAAAGCAAAACTAAACAAATACTTACACGTTAATGACAAATCCTCTGATTAACTCTTTCTTATATTTAATACAAGAATAACATTCCACCACCTTCCGCCTATGCGTCTTAGAACCGTGTAAAAGTTTATTAAGAGATTTGTCTTTTCTAATTGTTTTCCTTATACAAAACGCTGAATATGGACTGTCAAAAGAATTCCTGAATTGTCAAAAACACTGAGAAAATGTCACGTTCCACTAAGGACAAATTTCTGCAACTGCTATATTTGTGGATAAAGCTGAATTATAGATTATAAGAGCAACTAAACAGGTTTACGAAGGAAAAAGAAAAACGTAATCCACGTTAACACTGCTCGACAGCCCTTTGTGAGTTATATACAGCAAGATCGAGGGTAACTCATCAAAATAAATCAACTTCGTAAGAGATTCAAACAGTGTATTCAAACAGCCAAAACCCTGAAGTGGCATATTCACGTATTTTAACACACTGCTGAGCAAAAAAAGGGAGTTTAAAAAAAAAAAAAAAAAAAAAGCTCAACAGGAGCAGCGCTGTCCATCTAGAGACCCATGAGTATTCCTAAGGAACAAGTGGTTGGAAGAGCTGGGCGGGGCAGAAGCGGGGTGACCAATCAGAGCACGGCTTACAAGCGCGGCCGAGGCAGACGGCGAAGAAAGCGCCCCGCTAAGTGGCTGGCGGCCGCACCTGGAGCCCCACCCCGGCCGCCGCAGCAGCGCCCCCATCTCCGCCCCGCGCCGCCCCCCGGCCGTTTCCTGCCAAAACAAACCCAGACGCCACCAAAAAAAAAAAAAAAAAAAAAAAAAAAAAAAACCTCAAAACAAAAAAATACGCACACGCACAAAACGAAACCTCCAACGGTGGTGGGGAGGAAGGGGGTCACCGCCCTCCCCGGGCGCGGCCGCACCGTGCGCTCCCCGAGGGGCGAGGGCAGGGGCGGTACGCGGGGACGCGGGCGGGGACGCGTCCGGTGCTCACCAATTCCTCGTAGCTCCTGCTGTGCTCGTTGCCCTCCCAGTCCAGCCTCTTCGGCAACAGCTGGAAAGACACGACACGCGCGCGAGTGACCACCGAGCCGGCGCGGGGGGACGGGCGGGGGTCGCGAGTGGGGGTCGGGGGGACGCGCGGGGACGCGGGGACAGACCTGGTACTGCTCCAGCTCCTGCACCAGCACCTGCGGAGAGACGCGCGCTCAGCGCTGCGGCCGCCAGCCGGGCCCGGCGCCCCCGCCCCGGCCCTGCCCGCGCGCCCGCGGCGGGACACTCACCTGGGCGGCTCTGCGACACGGGCCGGCCGATAGGTACCGGGCGATGAGAAAGTAGAGCTCTGCGCGAAAGGGAGAATCGGGTCAAGACTGGCGGGAGGGCACGGAGAGGACGCGACGGCCCGCGGCGGGGGTGGCGCGGCTCCGGCTTACCCGACTCGATGAGGGGCACCGGGCGTCGGGCGGGCGACGGCTCCGCCATGGCCGGGCGCGGGGGCGGGAGCGGGAGAGAGCGAGCGGGGCGTGTAGGCCGCGCGGAGGCCTGAGCGGGCCGCCGTCCCCTCTCCTCAGGCGCGCGCCGCCGCCGCCATGCCGTGCGCGCCGCCTGCGCGCGACACCTCCGCGGGGGAGGGCGGAAGTAGTCCCTCCGCGGGAATGCAAAGTAGTCCCTCCGCGGGGACGCTGAGCGATGCTGCCCGCCTAGGAAAGCGGAACACCCCGCTCTGACCTACGTCCCAAGGGGGACGCGGCGGGGCGCGGGAACCCGGGCCGGGAGGCGGTGGCGGCCGAGCGGGGGAGGGGAGGCCGCGGATGGATCCCTGCGCGCGGTGAAGCGGTCGGCCTTTGTGCGGCGGCGGCGGCCCAGCTGCGAGAAGGCGGCGGGGGCGGAGGTCGCGCTGCGGCCGGGCGGGGGCGGGGGCGGGGCCCCGCCGGCTGCGGACGGTCAGACGGACGGGCGCGGCGGACGCCCCTCGGCCGTGTCCCTCGGAAAGGACAGCTCTCGGGCGGTCACCCGAGTCAGCGCCTAGGCCCTTGCCGAAGCCCTCCCGGAGGACGCGGGTTCCTCGCGGCCACGCCGTGCACGCCGAGGAGAGCGGCTCTGGACCGGCCGCCAGGGAAAAGGGACGCCGCGACCCCGGCCGGGTTCCCTCGGTGCAGGGGACTCTCGGACGCCTACCCTGCAGCGCTGCGCAAGGGCGATGGAGAAGGCCGAGCCGCAGTCCCGCGACCCCACAGCCTGTCCCTGCAGCAGAGGAAAAGAGCCCTATGCCCTGCAGTGTCGCGAGGGTGTCCGAGGGCGGTGACTTGGCGGGATTCGGCAAAGGACGGGCCGCATCGGGGGCCGGGGGACAGGGTCTGTGCCAAGGATGAAAAGGATGTGTCACTAGGGCTCTTGGGAGAAGATAGGATTTGGGGTGGGAACGCGGAAAAGGGCCAGGAAGTTCGCATAAGCGCCGCGCTAGGCTTCTGGCCTCGCGGAATTCGATCCTGCAGCGGCCTCGTTGAGAGCCGGTGGCACAGCCCTAGGCCAAGCGAAGACCGCTGCCCTCGCAGAGAACGAGCTCATTCCTCAGAGCAGAGGGCAAAGGTGGAGCCGGTGGTGGCCAGACCAACTCCCGGATAAGCTTTTCCTGGCTCCACGATTAGCCGTGTGACCTTCAGCAGGTCACACCCTCCAATGTTTGTGTCTACCTCATAGGGTTGTGAAGATCAAATGACTTCACAGGTATCTCCGCTGTCTAGTAGGCACCGCATCCAAGCTCATTTTCATTGTTTACACCAAAGAGTGAAAATTCTAGTACACACACAGTAACAATCCACACACATTTGGGCTAGTACTGTTTCAGCAAACATGACCATGAGATGGGATAAAAAGATGACTAAGCCACAGCTTTGCCATCAAACGACTTTATTTAGTGCTGGATGTGGTGGTGCACACCTGTGATTCCAGCTACTCAGGATGCTGAGGCAGGAGGATCACAAATTCAAGGTCAGCTGGGGGAACTGACCCAGACCTTGGCTCAGTGGTAGAGCACACCTGAGTCCAATTCCCAATCCCCTTCCCCCCACAAGAGAAACTGGTGTGTCAGGGGTAAACATAAAAAGCTTTAGACAGAGGTAGAAGGAAGATCAACGTGCATGAAGGGGAAGTGATAGGAAGTTTTGGGTTATCCACACTATAGTGTGTGAAGGATTTCAGGTACGGGAAGGACAGAGGGCCAAGAATATTTCCTGTTTAAATACTATTTAAACAGGGTTTAGTGTGACTATTGGGCAGGCTTTAGTTGAACAGGACCAGTAAGTCACGGGTTAAAATTGGAAACAAGTGGGTTCTAAGCCAGGAAGGATGGACTGAAAAGGGTTGAGAGCAGAAAGCAGGAAAAGCACGCAGTGTGGACCCTTGAAACGGAGGAGATTAAGATTCATTAGAGCAATAGTTACAAGGTTGGAGCCAGGCATGGTGTCACACACCTGTAATCCCAGCACTCAGGAGGCTGAGGCAGGAGGATCGCTGCAAGGTTCAGGCTAGCCTGAATCACAAAGGGAGACCCTGTCTCAAAAAAACAAACAAACAAAAAAAGACGGGAGAATTTAAACTTTCAAAGATTGACCAAGGAGTCATACTCATTTTGTAACAATATAAACTAAAAGCCTCCAAAAAATATTAGGAGAGTTTGTATCCCCAGCACTGGTCATTGTGTGGAATTACAGCTGTAGTGTGGGCAACAGGTAACCATTACATGCGATCAAACGTGATGGCGTGAGCCTTCTGTTGTGAGTCCTGGTAGTCCTTTCATAGGACTCCGTCACAAACGCTCTTCCAAAACAATTTTTTTTTTTTTAGACAGCATCTCACAATGTAGTTCAGGCTGGCCTCGAACATGTGGCAATCCTGTCTCAGCCTCAAGATTTTAAAAAGCAGGTATGGTGGTGCACACCTGTACAGTAATCCCAATTAGGCTGAGGCAGAAGGATTGCTGCAAATTCAAGGCCAGTCTGAATGACACAGTTGTGGAGAACCACCTGGACGACTCTCCTTGAAAGAAGAGCAATTATCTCCATTTTGGCTAAACCTGGCCTTATTTCCATGTATCGATAAGTACAGAGCTGGCTAGGACTTTTCCTTATCCCTTCAATTGGCTTTAAGCAATGCAAATCGGTCTAGCTGAGGTGCTGATGTGTAGTCTTTGAAGCAAGGTGACAGATCAGTGTTACCCCACCCATAGCTCCCAAAAAAACGTGTGTGAGCCAGGTGCTCCATGATGTGAATCGAGCCTTGAGAAAGAGGCTATGACTTTCCAGGACATGAAAGATTACACATCAGAGCTGAAGCACTGACCCCAAAACATAAGATACTTCCTCAAACTGTTACGCAGATTACTCTTTCTGCATATTTCTCTCCCTTTCTGCATATCTCTCTCCCTCTCTCTCTCTCTCTCTCTCTCTCTCTCTCTCTCTCTCTCTCTCTCTCTCTCTCCATATTGCAGAGGTGCTATCTCGCCTCCTACCTAGCCCAGCTCATAGCACTCACATACTTCCTGCCATTCTCACAGTCACCCATCTCGATCCACTCCCCACTTCACGAATTAAGAAAACCCAGGTTTAGCCCTAGGTCGAGGCCTTTGTTCCGGTTAGCCATTGTTTTAGCTGGACTTAGAACCCCCCTGGCTCCCCAAAACTAAAACTATGCCTTAGTGTCTTTATTCTCGCCATGGGCTGCAGTGGAAGTGGTAGATTGGGATTAACTCACTAGAATTCCAATAACTTTTCCTTGGGATTACAAATATAAACTTCCCAGACTGAGACAAGGACCAGGAAGGGCTCTCTCTACACAGTGAAAACTGTCTCAAAACATTTTAAAAATAAAAAGAACAATAGCCGGGGGTAGGGAGTGGAGAGGGCCTGTGGATGTAGCTCAGTGCAAATGTTCTGGGTTCAATCCCCCCATACAGAAAGGGAAAAAAAGAAATTATATGGAGATCAGAATTATCAAGTTGCTTGCTCACCAAAGATAGGAGGGAGAGAACGAGGGAGTGTGCGTACGTGCGTGCGTGCATGCGTTTGTGTGTGTCTGGGGACTGAATCCAGGGCATTGCCCCAGCTGAGTGAACGAATGCTCTACCACTGAGGCACATCCCAAGCCCAAGTTGGAAAAATCTTAAACAGCTGGTGAGAAGCTATCCTTGGTCACCCATCTCCACCCATCACGCACCTTCAAGGGAACTGTGGTATTTTAGCCTTTGGCAAGCAAACCTTTTGTCAGAGCAGCCCTTAGCCCTTAGCCCTTTTGCCAGAGCAGACCCATTAACAGTTCAGGATGGGGCCCCTGGCGCAATTCATGCGTCTCCCTGCCACACGGCTCTGCACCACCTGCGGTACATGCATGACTGTCCATCAGGCAGCATGGCACAGGCCCATCCGGTGGTTCAAGCTGCCTGACGGGACAGTCTTGCGTGTACCGCCAGTGGTTTGAGCCAGTGGGCACGTGCTAACCTGCACTCTTCACAGTGACGAAGCGGAAGCCCAGGGAAGAGACAGGCCTAGGGGTGCAGAACTGTGAAGCAGCAGCCAGACTAAAACCAGGTGAGAAAGTACTTACTACCTTAGGCTGGAAACAGCACTGCAGAATTCTTTCTTTTTTCCACATTTTGCAAAGGAAGGAAATGGAGCCTGAACGTAGATGCATACAAGATATAGCACATGAGATCCGAAATATCAAAATCCATGCAGAGTGCATGTGTGATCTCATTTATCACAAACGACTCTTTGATTCAGTTATTCCCATATTTGGGGGAGGAAGGGTTGAGATAGGGTCTCACTATATAGTCTTGATTGGCCTTGAACTCACTGTGTAGTCCTGGCTGGCTTCAAACTCACAGTGATCTTCCTGCCTCAGCCTCCCAAGGACTAGGATTCCACTCATGCACCACCATACAAGGCAGTTATTCCCATTTAGAGGATGAGGAAACTGAGGATTACTAAGTTTAAGAACTTGCCTGGGCCGGTGAGACGGCTCAGCGGCTTAAGCGCCTGCCTTGCAAGCGCGAAGGCCCGAGTTCGACTCCCGGATCCCACATACGAAAAAGGGGCCGGTGATATCGCTCAGCGGCACGGGTGCCTGTTGGCGCGCGAGGTCCTGAGGTCGTCCCCCCGGTACCCACAAAAAAAAAAAAAGAACTTGCCTAAGGATGGATGGAAAACCTTCAATTAAAAAAAAACAGCTGGGCATGATGGCCCGCACCTGTAATCCCAGCACGCTGGGACACGGAGGCAGGAGGATCACATAGTGACCACATAAGAGAGTGGTCAGTAGCGAGGATTAACTGGCTAGGGATGTAGTGCAGTGGTAGAGTGCTTGCCTAGCATGGCCCTGGGTTCCATCTCCAGGACTGTAAAAAAAAAAAAAAAAAAATCTATTAGTAGGTCAATCTTTTTTATTTTTTTATTTATTTATTTTTGTGTGTATGGGTACGGGGGGTCGGACTCAGGACCTTGCGCACCAGCAGGTGCCCGTGCCACTGAGCAATATCACCGGCCCTTTTTTTGTATGTGGGTATCAAGAGTCGAACTCAGGACCTCGCGCCTGCCAGGCAGGCACCCATGCCGCGGAGCTATCTCACCAGCCCAAGTAGGTCAATCTTGACAGACTAAAACATGAGGTAAAGAAATCTAAGCAGTGGAGATGCTACAAAGACAATTAGCTACCTAATTCAAAGTCTAAGACTGTGTGGGTGCATGTTTTGCAAGCTGGACTCAGTCCATTCAGCAACCACAGTGGGTAACAGGCGTTCATGAGGTGGATGATACAGAGCAGCGCTTACCACAAAACCAACCAGAGGGTGAAAGTGAGATCAAGTGCGCAAAAAAGCCTGCATTTTTGGGACAGGGTCTCTCTGTGTAATTCAGGCCGGCTTGGAATTCTCTATGTAGTCCAGGCTGGCCTCAAACTCATGTCGATCTCCTTGCCTCAGCCTCCCAAGTGCTGGGATTACAGGGGTGCACCACCACGACTGTTTTGTTTTTTCTTTCATGGTGCTGGGGATGGAACCCAGGGCCTTGCACATGCTAGGCAAGCGCTCTACCACCAAGCTGCATCCCCAGCCCAAACCTGGATCATTTCATCTGTTCAGAAAGACAACACTGAGGCCTCATCCAAGGCAGGCACCCACGGGACATGCTGGCATGGATCTCTCCTGGGCAGATCCCTAGAAATGGAAGCATGAGCGTCAACATCCTGACATCTACAGAGGACTTGGAAAGAAAACTGAAGATGTCTGGTTCTTGTTTCCAGTGCAGGTGCTGGATCCTGGAGCCCAGGCAGACTAGGGCAGCTCCCACCACTGCACCACACCCAGCCCAGGTATCTGCCCTCAGGCCAGGTTCTGGGGTCTAACTCCCTGGGGGAGGGCCCTCTGCACCCACTACTGCTGCCAGGAAATTTCCTTCCCCAGCCTGACCCAGCCTGCCGTCCCCTTCAGGCTCCTGTCCCAGCCTCCCTCCGCACATGGTTCCCACACTTAACTCCTCCCTCTTCAACTTCTGCCTCTCCCTGTGACTGGCTCCTGTCCTTGTTTGTCCCCAGCTTGCAGGCACTGGCCCATGTCTGTCTCCAAGTCTCATCAGTCCTTAATTTGAAACGTTTCTCGCAGCATTAGAAACAAACAGCGTGGTTGGAGACTGGGAATGTGGGTGCTGGGTTCAGAATGTGTCTGCCATTTGGATGTCAGAGTTTTGCAACCTCTCTGGGCGAAGTCATTTTGACTGTTTAATAAACTTGTTTTGCTTTGCTTTGTTCTTTGAGACATGAGTCTCATTATGTAGCCCAGGCTGGCCTCACACTTGCAGCAATCCTCCTGCCTCAGCCTCCTGAGTGCTGGGATCACAGGCGTGTGCCACCACACCCACTCTTGGCTTTGCTTTTAAAACTGCACCAAAACTCCTGCTCCCGACTCTCCGTGCTGCCAATGCCCAGGAAAGCGAGCTGTGTACCAGCGACCAGCCTTCTGGTTTCCAGAATCATTGGCTCAGATGCTCAGCAGGAGGAGAGGAGGCGAGTGGGACCAGACTTCACAGCTCCCTGGCCACCCAGCAAGGCACACAGCTGCAGCTGCAGTCCCTTCTGAGGGCCACAGGTCGGCGGAGCAGCGCTCTCTGCTTCCACCCCGCTGCCCACCCTGGCGCTGGAGGACCTGGCTTCTCTTCTGGGTCAGATGCGAGGCTTCGGCAGGAGCCAAGGGTCTATGCCCACCCTTGCCACTCAGCTCCACCAGCGTCTTGTCGCTGTCCCCCAACACGCCCTCCCATTCCCTGCCCTCCTGCACGCCCTCTCCCTCCCTCCATCCCTCTCTGTCTAGACGTATCTAGTGCTCTACTCCAAAGGAGTCACCAGGGTCCCTAAACTCCCTTCACAAAAGCTTTCCTACCTCACCTAGACCCCTGTTAATCTCTTTGAAAATCTGAGCTCCTGATGGGCATGGTGGCACAAGCCTGTCATCCCAGGACTCAGGAGGCTGAGGAAGGAGGATCACCGTGAGTTCAAAGCCAGCTTAGGCTACATAAGAGAGTTTAAGGCCAGCCTGAACTGCATAGTGAGATCCTGTCTCAAAAAAGAAAAAAAGAAAAGAAAAAAATGTCAAAGCCACCAAAGGTTTTGTGTATGAATGTTGTGAGGAAATGAGGAAGAGATAATTTTGGCCACCAGAAGCCAGGTTCTCCTAAGCTGACCTCACCCACCCGGCAGGGCTCCAGTGAAAGGCTTCACACAAAAGGACTTGGGGTGCTGCGTGCCCGCTTAGCCCACAGCCTGCTTCCTGCCATCTGGGCTCCATGCGTGAAGAACCATCTGCTTGGGCCTGGCAATCTCCCAGGACCAGAGCAACCCGGGATAGGCCACACTTGGGGAACAGGCAATGTCCCCACAGCTGGTGTGGGCCAGGGTGTGGAGAGGCCCAGCCCACCAAGGCCAGGGCTCTGGTGCCACCAGATCTTCCCAACTGCACACAGGCGAAGCCGGTCCTCTCCATGTAGGCCCCACCCGTGCGCGGGAAGAACTAGGCTTTGCGACGGCTTAGGCGGGGCTCGCTTAGTTTCCAACAGGCCTGTGAGACAGCAGAGACCAACGTGTCTGCCAGCAGCGGCGCAATCGTGCTAAACGGGACGAGAGACCAAAATTCAGCTGGGCGTGGTGCTGCACGCCTGGAATCTCAGCACTCTGGGAGGCAGAGGTGGGAGGATCGCAAGATCAAGCCCAGCCTGGGCAACTGAGTGATTCAGCGAAACTCTTTCGCAGAATGCAAAATAAAGGGCTGGAGATGGAGCTCAGTGGGAAGGCCCTGGGTTCAATCCCCAGAACAATCAATAAGAACAAAATTCATGCAGTGCTACCTATGGGTAGCTGCAAATTAGCAGAAAATGAATGCATTCGTTATAATTTTTGAGTGGATTAATCTTCCATAATAACAGCTAAAAGATACAATTTCCTACAAGAAGCCTACAAGAAGAGCTCTGCCAAAACCTAACCTCAGGAAGGGTAGGCGTTCCACACAATTTAATGGCGAAGCCTCCCCAGAGGGCATATGATAACTGAACATCTGTTCGCTGCAGTAAGAAAAAGCCCAAGAACTTAGCTTCATGGCGAAAAAGACAGAGAGTCTATGTAGATTTACCTTGAACCATAGTAATGCTTTTTACTTGGTAACTTTGAAAATACTAAAGGAGAAATTTTTCAGCACTCTCTTGTCTTCATAGAATAATGACCAGCCCACAACTGACTTTGAATTATTTACAATCTTACTTTTTTACTTTTTTTAATTTTGGTTTTATAAAACAGGGTCTTGCTATGTAGCCCAGGGTGGCCTTGAACTCACAGCAATCCTCCTGCCTCAGCCTCCGAGTGCTGGGCTTATAGGCATGTGCCACCATGCCCAGTTTACAATCTTAAAACTTTTCAAGGATTGTAGCTCCATGATTGTCTCAGGAATATGGGGGTAGATGGAGTGTAACTATGAAGTTTCTTCAGTGGCAACGACAGAGACATAAACTGACAGCTACATAAAGCAGGAGATGAGCTGTCCAACCACTTTTTCCCCATCAAACCACTTCCAGAGCCTCCTAGGTCTCTTACAAGAACCCCAGGCTTCAGAATACACCCTCCACCCCCAGCAAGGACTCCATGAGGTGGGATAAGGTTTCTGTTGATTTGTGGGATATTTTTGGTCATTTTTCTGGAGTTTGAGTGCACATGAGTGCCTGTGTGCGTGTGTGTTGAGACAGGGTCTCTACATGTAGTTCAGGTTGGCTTTGAACTCACCATGTTGCCCAGGCTGGCCTCGAACTCACGGCAATCCTCCTGCCTCAGCCTCCTGAGTGTTAGCGTGTGCCACCACACCCAGCTGGAGATTAAATTTCCATGTGAGTTTATGGGAGACAGAACGTATTCAATCCATAGCAAGCCCCAAACTGGAGATCACTAATTGTCCATCAACCAGAGGGGGTAAATAAATAGTTCATTAATCAGAACTGTAACTAAACGGCAGTGGTAATGAACATACGATATAAATGACTCTCAGACAGAAGGATATAAAATAAGGTGCGTTAGGACTGGGAGTATAGCTCACGGGTAGAGCACTTGCTAAGAATCCAGAACACCTATGTGCTGGGCACAGGGGCACATTCCTGTAATCCTAGCTACCCAGGAGGCTGAGGCAGGAGCATTCCAAGTTTAATCCCAGACTGAGCAATTTATTGAGACCCTGTCTTAAAATTTTAAAAGGGCTGGAGATGATGTAGTTCAGTGCTAAGGTCCAGGGTTCAATCCCCTGGATTCTGTTTATATTCTCTTCAAAAAACCAGGCATTGGAAGCCAGGAAGGTGGCTACCTTTAGAGTGGTACGCTGGTATGCTGGCACGAAGGACATGTCTGGGTTCTGGTTATGTTGTTTTTTAATCTGGGATATATTCAATGGTGAAAAATTTTTTGAGCCCAATGTTTATGACTTACTTTTCTATAAATATGTCATGCCAGGCATAGTGGCACATGCCTGTAATCTCGGCATTTGGGAGGCTGAGGCAGGGGGCTCACTGCGAGTTCAGGGCCAGCCTGACTACATAGTAAGACCTTGTCTCAAAAAAACAATAAATAAATAAATAGCAGTTAATATAAGAGGAGATGAAATCTGATTATGTGGATTTATGGCATCAAGTTTTTGTTGTACAGAAATGAATTCACTGGCATTGTGATACACACTTGTAAGTACAGTTATTTAGGAGGCTGAGGCAGGAGGACTGCAAGTTCAAGCCCAGCCTGGACAATTTAGCAACTTAGCAAGACTCTACCTCATAATAAGAAGGGGGGGGCAGGGACGTAACTCAGTGCAAATGCCCTGGGATTAGCTCCCTCTACAACAAAGCAAAACAAAGCAAAGCACCAACATTTCAAAGAGCTAATGATCTTTATGTGTTTAAACCAAAAGCACATCCTTTCAGCATCTAATTTAGTAACAGGATCAACTGACTCAACAAGATTTAGAGTTTTGTATTCTAGACACGGTGGCTAGAACATATCGTTTGCTTAGGTCTTAGGAATTCCCGTGGTTAATTTCAATACACTTTTCAGATGCCAGGAGGGAGGTGCCCGCCCACCAGGGTCCAGGCTGCCGCAGCGCTGTGAGGTGCCAGCCTGGTGCGCTGACTGCATTCCTACGATTCTCTGCCTTGTGGGTTCTGGTAAAGATGGGCCACATAACCCCCTTTCCCCGGAACAGGGCGGCAGAAATGGACTGAGAGCTGTGTGTGTTTTCACGCTCAGCCCCGCAGCACTGGTCTAGGTGCCAGTGGGGTTCGAACACACGGGAGGGCAGGGGGCTCACTTCCAGCGAAAGCTTCTCCGCAGCTGTTCTGCTTCAGCGGGAGGCTCTGGAGCTCCTGACTCCTGGGCCAGTGCCACTGGGCTCTGTGACAAAGAGCAGCAGCTCTTCCTGAGGCAGGACACACACACCCTCAAAGCTGGAGGAAGCCAGACACCCCTGGCCCCAGCCAGTCTTTCTGCACTCCAGTTTGACTTCGACGTTCTCTATTTTGTGTCCTCCTCTTCCTGACTGCCCGCCCTGTAGTCTCAGAAAGGAAGACAAATCCCAGCACTCAGGAGGCTGAGGCAGGAGGATCACTGTGAGTTCAAGGCCAGCCAGGGCTACACAGTGAGTTTGAGGCCAGCCTGCACTACACAGTGAGACCCTGTCTCAAAAAAAAGAAGAAAAAAAGAAAGGAGGACAAACAGCCCCCAGACACTGGCTCCAGCCTTCATGGTGGCACCAAACCCAGTAATCCGTTTTCTGCGGTTAAGCCCTGATGATTGATAGAAACCACAAGTTAAAAAAAAAATTACATGTAATTGGGTAGAAATAACTTTATGTATTTATTCAAATTTTGAGACAGAGTCTCACTGAGTCGTCCAGGCTAGCCTCAGACTTAAGTCCTCCTGCCTCAGGGTGCGGGGATTACAGGTCTGGCCCCTAATCCTGGTTGATCATTCACGTTTAACCTCGTGTGGAGACTATAATTAAGCAAGGAGGGGACAGAGGGTGTCTTTTCTAGAGCCTGCAATGTTTAGAGCATGGATAAAATGGTTTCATATAACTCGACAAATAATAATAGTGTTATTATTGTGCATGTCTGTGCATGCGTGTGTGTGCGTGTGATTGTGTGGGCTGCTGGGGGTTCTGGTGATGGAACCAGAGTGTCATGTACACTAGGCAAGTGCTGTGCCACTGAGTCACACCCTAGCACACTTGACACATTATTAAATTCCTGGAGTAGATTTTAGGATCTTTTTGCTTGTTTGTTTGGTTTTTGAGACAGGGTCTTGCTATGTAGCCCAGGCTGGCCTTGAATTCAAGGGGTGATCCTCCTGCCTCAGCCTCCCAAGTGCTAGGACTACAGGCATGTGCCACCACATCTGGCTCAGATTTTAGAATCTTTTTTTTTTTTTTTGTGGGTACCGGGGGGTCGACCTCAGGACCTCGCGCGCCAACAGGCACCCGTGCCGCTGAGCGATATCACCGGCCCCTTGTTCGTATGTGAGATCCGGGAGTCGAACTCAGGCCCTCGCGCTTGCCAGGCAGGCGCTTACGCCGCTGAGCCGTCTCACCGGCCCAGATTTTAGAACCTTAAAGGTTGCTTCTGACATTGTATTTGTTTCCTACTGGGGCTTTAACAAACCACCACGAGCTTAGTGGTTTGTAAACAACGCAAGTTGATGCTTTAATAATTTGGAGGTAAGAAGTTCAAAACTGGGATTTGAGGTTATGACACAGGCAGGATCCACAGCTGGCGTGGGGAACAGACCCAATCCTGGGCCCTCACTTGCGGCTCATTAAAATCACAACTTGCGTTTTCTTTGAGGACAGCCGTGGACTGGCCATCTTTACTATGAACCAGGAATCTTCACTTAGGGCTACAGAGGCCCAGTGGGTGACGAAACACAGAGCAAAGCTGGGCCTCTATCTTGTCCTTTGTTACTAGAGGACTTCGGCTGTCGGCAACTGACAGGGTGTCCTGGTGGCTTCAGGGGCGGCTGCTAGGAGCTGCGGGCCAGGGTTCACCAGACCTGAACTCACGGGTTCTGCCACCCCATGGAGACCGAGGACATGGGCGAGAGGTTCTCAGGGTCCTGCAGCTGCACCCCGAAGTCTCGGACCTCATCCTGAACCTGCAATCACCTGGATTCCAGGAAAGGCGGAGGCGCACAGGACGGAGGCCACCCGGACATAGACAGTCCTTCCCCCAGCCATGAAGATTCCAGAGCTGTGACCCCAGGCCTGGGACGATGACCCCCTTCGAGTGGGCCAGGCTGTACCCCGCAGCACAGCGAGCAGTCCATTCCCTGAGCCAGAGCCTTTCCTGTCTTCCCCCCAAATTTCCAACTAGAGCTGTATCTCCTACTATCCCCTACATTCGTCTTTCATTTTCATTGCTTTTTTTTTTTTTTTTTTTTTTTTCTGTGTTTTTGAGACAGGGTCTTGCTATGCAGTGCATGCGCCACCACACCCAGCTCGTTTTCATTTCCATTTCTACCCAGGGAGGACCTAGCGCAGCCAGTGACAGGCCCAGCGGGTGAGGCAAGTGGTGCGCTTCTGTGGGCTTCCCGGTCCCCGAGGCCGCTCCACTTGCTCGGCTCCTCCTGCAGCTTCGAGACCCCATGCTCAGCTGCACTTCTGCTGCTGTCCCTGTCCTCTCTCCTCTCACAGTGACCCTGACATGACATCTGGCCACCCAGATAATCCAGGAGAGCTTCTCCACCTCGAGGCCCATAACCAAATCAGACCTGCAGTGGAACATCATGTATTTGCAAACAGAGATGGGATTACAGGTGGAGACATCTTTGGAGAGCCATTCTGACTACCACAGCTACCACGGAACTTTCCTTTTTCTGTCTTCTTAATATAAACTTTTATCAACACACGACTTTCTTTCTTTTTCTTTCTTTCTTCCTTTGCCACTATATCTGGTATGATATATTTATAGAAAAGTAAAGCATAAGCATTCAGCTCAATGAATTTTTCACCAATGAATACATTGAAGATTTAAAAACACCATAGCCGCACATGGTAGCACACGCCTGTAATCCCAGCACTTGGGAGGCTGAGGCAGGAGGATTGCCATGAGTTCCAGGCCAGCTCCATAGTGATAGCCTGTCCCCCTGCCAAAAAAAAATTTTTTTTTTAAATTAGAAACACCATAACCGGAACCCAGACATGCCCTTCCCACCAGCATAACCACCCCAAGGATAACCACCTTCCTGACTTCCAGCAGTTGGCTTTTGTTTTTTGTGTGTGTGTTTTTGAGACAGGGTTTCACTATGCAGTCCAGGTTGGCCTTGAACTCACTTCGTAACCCAAACTGGCCTTTAACTTGCAGTGATCCTTCTGCCTCAGCCTCCTGAGTGCTGGGATTACAGCTGTGCATCACCATGTCCAGCCTCAGTGCTTGGTTTTTTGAACAGAACATAAATGGAATCTTACAGCATGACCCGCACACACCTTTTTTTTTGTTTTGCTTTGTGTCTGCTGCTGAAGATTAAACCCAGGGCCTTTGCACTGAACTACATCCCTACCCCTTTTAAAATTTTATTTTGAGACAGAGTCTGGCTAAATTGCCTAGTCTGGGATTGAACTTGCAGTCCTCCTTCCTCAACAGAATTCAAGGTATGGTTCTGTCTATAAAAAGAAGTATTTTTTACAGAAAGGCCCTGCTCAGACATCCGGCTTTCACTCTGGGCTTCCCGTGCTAGTCATACAGACACAATGGCTCTGTCTTAATGAAACAGGACAGTGACAGTTTCCACCCTCCGAGTGAGTCTGCATGTGAACCGAGAGTGTGTGAGTGACAGCTTCAGCTAGAACCCGCCCCACAGCTGCTACACGATACGCACAGTGATCACTTGTCACTGTCTTTATTAGTAATAGCAATGCAGAAAACACCTGGGCGAGAGTATAGACAATGCTAGCCTATGCCCATGGGTGGTCAGGTGGGTTTGCATTCTTCTTTGTGCTTTTCTGTATCTTTGACATTATCTGCTGGATTAGCTTTCCATCTCTGTGACAACAGACCTGAGATAACGTACAAGGAGGTTGGTTTTGGCTCAAGGTTTCCCAGGCTTCAGTTCATGGTTTGTTGGTGCTGTTGCCTCGGGGCAGGGTGAGCCAGTGTATCACTGTGAGTTTGAGGCCAGCTTAGGTTACATAGGGAGTTCAAGGCCAGCCTGGACTACATACAAGGCCCTGTCTCAAAACAGCAAAATAAAAAACTTGCTATCTTTCTGCCAAAGCCTCCCAGGTAGATGGGATTATAAGTGTGCACCACAGTGCCCAATCATCTTTCCATTTTATCCATACAGTCTGCATTCTACATTCTGCTTCCTCACACATGAATACATATTTAACAATTGCATCTTGGCCCAGCGTGGTGGAACACACCTGTCATCCCAGCACCCTGGGAGGCTGATGCAGAAGGATCGCAAGTCTAACCCCAACTTGGACAATTTAGTAACTTAGTGAGACCCTGTGTCAAAATGAAAAATAAAAAGAGCTGGGGATGCAGCTCAGCATAAAGGCCCTGGGTTCAATTCCCAGTACAGAAGAAAAAAAAAAATTATGTCATATCTGTTTTCCCAAGATGAAACCCGAGTCTCACCCTCTCTGCGTTGTTCTCACTGTCCCTTATTTTTGCCACCCTGCCGCCCCTCCTTTGCAGAAGAAAACAGTCTCAACCCTAACTCCTAACTACTAGGTCAGTGGCAAAGGCATCTTTGAACAGTTTGCCAAATTCTGCAAAATCCGAGCATGATGAGCACGGGGGGTGTATTCTAGGCAGCAGGTAAGGCAGACCCAGCCAGCGTCTGCCTCTGGTGGCAAGCATTTCTCCACAGCTACTTTGTCGTCCAAATGCAGAGGCCTCAGCAAGAATACCAACATTTTAAAAGTATTTCAAAATTCCAAACAAATGCAATGCCAAGTTTAGCAATAGCAGAGCGCAAGTGTTAACCATTTCAGGAACCAAGCAACCTTGTCTTCTTTCTGTTGTTTTGTTTTTTTCACCCTTGACTTTTTTTTTCCAGTGCTGGTGATTGAATCCAGGGCCTTTGTGCTGAGCTGCATCCCCAGCCAATTGTTTTTGTTTGTTTTTCTTTTTAATTTTAAGAAATGATCTTGCTAAATTGCTAAATGGCTCAGGCTGGGCTTGAAATATCAAATCTTCTGCCTCAGTCTCCCCAGGAGATCAGAAAACCACCATGAGGGCATCCACCACTACGCCCAGCTCCCTCTCGACTTTTTATTTTGAATAGTCTCAAGCCTATAGTAAAGATGAAAGAATGGTACAAAAGAGCTGGGCGTGATGGTACACGCCTGTAATCCTAGCACTCCGGAGGGGTTGAGGCAGGAGGATTGCAAGTTTGAGCCCAGTTTGGGCAATTGAGCAAGATCTTGTTTCACAATTTAAAAGAAAAATTTTTAAAGTGTTGGGACTGTAGGTCAGTGCAAAAGCCCCAGGTTTAATCCCTAATCCCCACCTCCCACAAATATATATATATTAGAATACATACTTTTATTAAATTGTATGTAACATGGCATTTCACTTCAAATCCTTTCATATGGTCTTAGTAAGAGTAAGGGCATTACTCTATAGAATCACAATATGGTACCATAGTTGCATATAACAGTATATGTTCAAATTTCTCCGATTATATGAAATTATCAAGTATAGCAATTTTTTTGGCAGTATTGAGGATTGAACCCATGGCCTTTGCTATATTACCAAACTTTTGTTTTGTTGTTTTGTTTTGAGACAGGGTCTCACTATGTACTGCAGGCTGACCTTGAACTCACTTGTGTAGCCCAGGCTGGCCTCGAACTCAGCAATCCTCCTGCCTCAGCCTCCCAAGTGCTGGGATTACAGGCATGAGCCATTATTTTTTATTTTGAGACAAAGTTGCCCAGGCAGGGCTTGAACTTGCAATCCTCCTGCCTCAGCCTCTCAGAGTGCTGGGATTACAGGCGTACACCGCCCCCATCCACCCGTAACAACTTTAATTCAGGATCCAGCAAAATTTCATGCACTGCATTTGGTTTTTCCTCTTTGTTCTTTAGAAGCATTGCTTCTCCCTGCTCCTATTTATTTATTTATTTATTTTTGAGACAGGCTCTCGGTATGTAGTTCAGACTGGCCTTGAACTCTCTGTGTAGCCCAGGCGGGCCTCAAACTCACGTCGATCCTCCTGCTTCACCCTCCCGAGTACTGGGATTACAGGTGCCATGCCCAGCCTCCCTGCTCCTATCCTACCCCTTTCTTTTCACTTTGACTTCCTAGGGATCCAGGCCATTGTCTCCCCCAATGTTTCATATTCCAGATGTGTTCAGCCCAAACATTGTGGACAAGAGTGTCTCACAGGTGACAGCATTTATTTTTCACTGGGTCATGTTTTGTTCTGTTTCTGGGGATTAAACCCAGGAACTTTCGCAAGCATCTACCACTGAGTACACCCCCAGCTGTAACTAAAACAATTTTGGAAAAGTACAAGATCGGAGGGCTCGCATTACCTGATTAAAAATATTCTAGAGTGGAGTAGTTGAGCGGTTGAGTAATTGCTGAAAGGATAGACACACAGGTCAACGAAAGAGAAGATGCAGAAGAGGACTCTCTGAGTTTTCTGCTGCTATCACAAAATCAAGGAAACCAGGTAACTTATGAAGGGCAGAGGTTTGTTTAGTTTATGATGCTGGAAGCTGGGAAGTCCAAAGGCCTTCTTGCTGCGTTATATAACAAGAGAGACAAGCAGGCTGGCTTCAGTCTCCTTTTTTTTCCAGTTTGTTTTTGGTTTTTTTGAGACAGGGTCTCACTATGTAGCCTAGGCTGGGCTTGAACTCGTGGCAATCCTCCTGCCTCAGCCTCCCAAGTGTTAGGAATTTACAGGTATGTGCCACTATGCCTGGCTTTCCCCACTCCTCTTTTTTTTTGAGCCAGTCTTCCTAAATTGCCCAGACTGGGATTGAATTCATGATCCTCCTGCCTCAGCCTCCCAGAATTGTGGGATTACAGGCATATGCCACTATGCCTGGCTGATTTATTCATAATAATAGAAAGCAAGAAAGCAAGAAAGCAAGAAAGCAAAAAAAAAAAAAAAAAAATAGAAACACCTCAGATGTCTACCTACAAAAGAATGGAGCCAGGCTTTGTGACACACACCTGCAATCCCAGCACTTGGGAGGCTGGGGCAGGAGGATTGCCTTGAGTTTGAGGCCAGCCTGGGCTACCTAGAGTTCGAGGCCAGCCTATGCTACATAGTGAGACCCTGTCTTGAAAAAACAAAACAAAACAAAATGAAACAATACAAAACAAAAATAAGATAAAATAAAATAAAAGGAAAAACAAATCACGGATATTCATACACTGGATTCCTACTCAGCAATGAAAAGGAGTGAACAGGTATGTGTATATGGAACAGCATGGGTGATTCTCACAAACATTACTCAGAGAGAAGAGTATATTGCTGGGCATGATGGTGCACACCTGTAATCCTAGCCCTCGGGAGGCTGAGGCAGGAAGATCGCTGTTTGAGGCCAATCTGGGCTACATAGTGAGTTCAAGGCCAGCCTGGACAACATAGTGAGATATGCCAAAATTTAAAAGAAACAGAGAACATCCTGTGTGATTCCATTTATATAAAGGTCTAGGACAGACAAGGCTAACCTGTATTGGAAAAAAGAAAGGCGTGTGAGGGACCCTCTGGGGTGATGGTGACTGTTGTGTGACTTGGCGAAGTTTGAGGTCCCCAGGTGCAGACCTGGACAGGAAGCTTGAGATGTGCACCGGTCATCACATGCAAATTTCACCTTCAGAGGAAAAAACAGAACCATAAGCAAATATTGAGCTTTAATTAATAAAGGGTGCTGACGTTCTAGAGGGAAATGTACTGATGCTGCAACTTATTTTGAAATTAAATTTTAAACATAGGATTGGTGGCGGATGGAGACGTGAATAGATAAACAGAAAGACGTCATGCAGCAAGTGCAACAGCCACAGGACTTGCAGAATCCAGGTGCCTGGTGCATGAGTGTCTCTGATACATTTTTAGACACTTTTTTGTATATGTGAAACTTTTCTACTAAGATGTTGGGGGAAAATTGTACTGCAAATTGGGGAAACATAAATAATCTTTCATTGGAAACTCAAAATTTAGCTGGTAAAACTGAGTTTGAATTTTAGCCATGCAGCTTTGTAGATAGTCAATCTGCTGCAGTTTTGCCATACACATGGTGCAATCAAATACATGGTGGGTGTTTACATTTTTAAAAATGTATTACAGGGCTGTGGATATAGCTCAGTGGCACAGCGCCTGCCTGGCAAGCGTGAGGTCCTGAGTTCAATTCCCAGTACCAAAAAACAAACAAAAATGTATTACAGTAAAAGACATTGTCATGAATCCCCCTCAAAATCCTCCAATGGCTATCCCATTGTTCTGGCCACTTTCTGAAGCAGTTCTGGAAGTCCTCTTTCCTGAGTGTCTTTATGAGGTGTGATCAAAAAAATGGTGAATGCTGTTGCTGAGTGCCATCCAACAAAAAGGTATAAATATGACGCTGTGTCCTCATCCACCTTATTTATTGGATGTGGCACTATGCGACTTCTGGCTCTTAACCAAAGTCAAAATGATCTTGAAAGGGAAACATTTCATCAGTTCAGGACACTGAGGCAGCCACAACAGCACAACTAAAGATTCTCAGGAAAGAAGACTCCAGAGTTGCTGTAGAAAGTAGCAAGAACACATTACACATTAAAATTTTTAAAAATAACAGCTTCCTCTTTAATTAAATCTGTATCAAACCCTGACAAAATGTGTAAAACTACAAAGGTAAATTAGTATTTTTTTTTTTTTTTTGTGGGTACCGGGGGTCGACCTCAGGACCTCGCGCGCCAGCAGGCGCCCGTGCCGCTGAGCGATATCACCGGCCCCTTTTTCGTATGTGGGATCCGGGAGTCGAACTCGGGCCCTCGCGCTTGCAAGGCAGGCGCGTATGCCGCTGAGCCATCTCACCGGCCCTGGTAAATTAGTATTTTTTATCCCTCATATATTTTATCCTGTGCATTTTGTCCACTTTTTTTTATTCTTTTTTTTTTTTTTTTTTTTTTTTTTTTTGAGACAGCATCTCACTATGTAGTTCAGGCTGGCCTTGAACTTACCATGTAAACCACGCTGGCTTTGAACTTATGGCAATCCTCCTGCCTCAGCCTTCCACGTGCTGGGATTACAAGTGTGCGCCATCATGCCCACCCTTAACTTTTTATTTATAGGTATTTAAAAATACATATCCATTATTTTTTTGCTTCAAATAACATGGATGGGGCAGGACTGGCAATGTGTTGATGGCTTTTGGGACTTCACTACGCTGAACTGCTTCGGGGCATGGGCAAATTTATCCCTAATGGAGTAAGTTTTTAAAAGGCTATAGATGGTATGGTGTGCACACCTGTAATCCCAGCACTTGGGAGGCTGAGGCAGGAAGATCATTGCAAGTTCAAGGACAGTCTGAATTACACAGTGAGACCCTGCCTCAAAAAACAAACAAAACAAAGGCTATAATGGACAAATTCACACAGGGTCACATGACAAGCAAATATTAAAACAGTTTGCAATTAAAAATAAACACATATGGGGCTTGTGAGATGGCTCAGCAGCGTAAGCGCCTACCTGGCAAGTGCGAGGGCCCGAGTTCGACTCCCGGAACCCACATACGAAAAAAGGGCCAGTGATATTGCTCAGCGGCACGGGCGCCTGCTGGTGCGCGAGGTCCTGAGGTCGACCCCCAGTACCCACAAAAAATAAAAATAAAAAAAATAAACACATATGAAGAAAATTCACTAGCATGCCTAAAATAATTACTTCTAGTTTCTGGGATTAAATGCTATATATGCTTTAGGTTTTATAAACTCTAACTTCTACTGCTTTAAAATAAAACCAATGGCTGCTGAACTATTCCTGTCACCTGTTTAACGTTTTGAAACTTTCCATTATCTCTAAATTACTCATATTGCAGATTCATTGAACTGGAGGTTGTAATAAGCAGTGGTTTGTAAGCTGTCTAACCCATGAATGAGAGTTATTTTTTAGCTTTGCCTGCATTTCCTGAGTTCTCCCCGTAAGCGTGAATTGCTGCTCACGACAAACACAGTTTCTCCTGCTCAGCCCTTGGCTCCTGCTAAGCCCCTGCATGAGCACTGTAGCCACTGCCCACACGGGACGGTCGTCCCTGAGGTGTTCATGGTGTAGGCACCACAATCTTTGCCCAAAATCCCACTGACTCACATTCAAAAAGGGTCAAGTTCAGCCTCTGAGAAGCCAGGAATACTGGTTTACCTAACCAACTAAGATTGTGTTTACTAGTTTGCATCATTAGGAATGTACCTTCCTTGTACCATACGTTAGGTTGTCTGATAATGATTTGTTGAGTCAAAAGTTCTGGTCAGTCTTGGGCCGGTGAGATGGCTCAGCGGCTTAAGCGCCTGCCTGGCAAGTGCGAGGGCCCGAGTTCGACTCCCAGATCCCACATACGAAAAAGGGGCCGGTGATATCGCTCAGCGGCACGGGCGCCTGCTGGCGCACGAGGTCCTGAGGTCGACCCCCGGTACCCACCAAAAAAAAAAAAAAAAAAAAAATTCTTGTCAGTCTTACTGTCACCTAGCTGTTGAAAGGGAAAGTACTGGAAAGTGTTTTGTTTTGTTTTTTTCTGTTTTTGGTAATACTGGGGGTAGATCCCAGGACCTCTGCATTGAGCTACTTCCCCAGCCCTTTTATTTTTTGAGACAGGATCTAAGTTGCTAAATTAGAGATTCCCCTGCCTCAGCCTCCCAGAGTATTGGGACTATAGGTGGACTTCACTAGGCCCAGCTGGGAAAGTGGAATTTTTAAGTTGTTCTCATTTGACAGCTGAAGAGGCCATCCAGCTGAGGGTTGTTTTTCTTAAACACACAGGGTGTGGCTGTGTATGGTGGCGCATACCTGTAACCCCAGCACTCAGGAGGCTGAGGCAGAAGGATCACTGTGACTTCAAGGCCAACCTGGACTACATAGTGAGTTCAAGGCCAGCCCGAATTGCATAGTGAGACCTTGTCTCAAAAAAAAAAAAAAAAAAAAAAAAAAACCCAGAAAGATGGTGTGTAACCATAAGGTCACTGAACTTCTGAGTAGATGACAAGACAGGGAGGCTGTTGCAGTGCTTCCATTCCACCTTTCTATGATTCCTTTCAGTATCAGTCTTTAACCTAAAAACACCCTTACCCATTTGCTTGAGAAAAACGAATGCTTTCCTTAAATGTACTACCAATGAGTTCAAGCCACTGAAACAATCTGAGCCTCTTAGCGCGGCACTGCGGGCGAGGCGGAGGCCGGGGAAGTGCAGCCGCAAGCACCGGGCTCAGCTACGTCTCCCCCATCGTCTCTACGGCGTCCCCTTAACTGCCTCCCGCAGGTGCTAAGCAGCTGCTGGTATAAAAAAGCTATAAGCTACTCATACAACGGGGAGGGGAAAGTGTCGCCTCAGTGTGTCCAACTACATAGCCAAAGCTAACCTTTTATTTAGGAACTAAAGCAAACGTGTTTATCACCGCTTCAGACATCTGTACTCTGGCCACTGACCCTCTTCTGTCCCCAGGGGTTGTCACAGCAGTGCTGGTCCCAGCTCATGGCAAATCCTGGTCCTCGCACTTGCTAACCCAAACCCTGTAGCCTCGCCATTCTGTGAAGAGACCCCAAAGGTCGTTTCGAAAGCATGCTTCCCAGTCCTCAGTCCCCACGCCAAGTGGAAAGGCCCAAGTTCCCTAAATTTAGTGGTACCCTTGGCTAGTTCTCTGGCTGTTTCCACATTCGCAAATCAATGCACTCCCTACAGCACCTCTCAAGATTTCAGAGAGCAAACGTGAAGCTCAGCGCAGATGAAAACACGCACTGAAAATAACACGCAAGCCGGGCCTGCTGAAGCGCACCCGTAGCCCCAGCTACTTGGGAGGCCGAGGCCTGAGGACAGCTGAGCCCAGGAGAGTTGAAGTCCAGCCTGAGCGCTGCACTGAGGCCCAAGCTTAAACCACAGCCCCCTCCTCCCCCCGAACCCCACTGTTATCTGGCGGGGCTCTTCTGTGCTCATAACCTTGCCTCGCAGGAAGCAGGCGCCCCTGACTATTTACTTCGGGACCCCGGATGTTTCTGATTCATCCGCGCCACCCAGCCTGGGTGAGGCCTTGGCTTCCACCTCCAGAGCCGCCAGGGAAGATAAATTAGTAGTCATATGTAAGTCTTCCATTTAATTCCTTCAAATTAGAACAGAACTCTGTGTAATACACACGACTCTGACACTCTGGGAAGCCGAAGCAAGACCGACAGGCCTGACCTGAGACCTCAGCAAACACTTTGCTCTCCACAAAACAGGAAGCTATTAAAGGGCCAGGCCGCCCTCGGCAATCAGAACAGATGGCCATAAAGTTTAGCACTTGACACACAATCTCCCGGCCACGGGAGGGCCAGCATTATTTGCACACCCGTGCGGACTGTCCTTGGAACTTTAACCCCACACATTCCATCCAGATTCCTGGGATCATAACCCCATCCCCAAACCCTACGTAAACTCAACTTCTCTGGCCCTTGCTGACATCATTCATGACCTCAGCCTGTCTGCACCCAGGCTTCCGATCACATAAAACCTGTGCGGGAAGGTGGTCTCTCCTGTGCCCTCAACAATGATCACAAGGGCGACCCTGTCTCAAGAAGGGCTGGAGACAGAGCTCAGGGCAAAGCCTCCACACCCCCCACATCTGGAATAAATACAGAACTTCTCTAAACAAAATGTAAATCAGACTTTAAACCACATACTTCAAAATTGTCTTCCGTATTTGAGATTTTATTGGTTGTGTTGAGGATCAGTAGACATTTCACTTTGCACACAATTCTTAACACACGTACCAAAAATCTAAAAAGCCATGTATTGTTTCTTTTTCAGTTATTCCAGTGACTTTCCAGCTTCAAATTTGGAGGCAAATTTTCTGTAAGAGGATCAAGTACCAGTATCTTCAAATGCTGATAAAGTGTTACTGAAGTCCCACTGGTTCACAATTTCGTATCATATACACATTACATACTCAAATTTTCGATCTTTCACAGCACATTAACAAAATTAGGCAAACTGGACTACCACGACCAAAGATGTCACAGAGCGCACACAATTCCGACAGGGCAACAATCAGGAAGTAGTTTTCTTTAGGAAACAATTCTACTAAAAACAACACAGGAATAGAAGTCATTTAAAATATCCACGACATATTAAATGCATGACTGTGATTCCAAATTGCCATTTAGTATGCTTTGTATTGAGGATATAAAACTAACCCCCACCTATGGAATGTTAAGCTGACACCCAAGACAGTCAAAGCCTGCCGTAATTCAATATCCCACTATTTTCTGGTTGTACTAAAAAATAAACAACCAGCGAATGATTTCACCTCTAAAAAAAATCATTTACACTTAAAAAATGCGATGAGGTGGGATTCCCTCCTTTTTAAAAATGTTTCTAGAGCTACTAAAAAACTTGCATTTACAAAATAGTTGATAAAAATATTCCTCTGGATTGTACAAGAAGGGAGACAGGGAGCACTGATAGGACATGTGTGATTAATCAGACTTGGCTTCTTTCTCTTCTGCTTCGTCAGAGGCTGCACTCTGCAAATCAAAGGAGACAAGTGAGCAAATGTGACTCTGTGCCACTGCCCTGGTCTGAAATCATTAGCATTTAGTACCTATGTAAACGTATGTTTACATAACTAGTATCTTTTGTGGTACTGGGGATCAAGTCCAGGGCCTCTGCACCAAGCTGCATCCTCGGCCCTTTAGAAATTTTTAGACAGTGTCCCATTAACTCATTAAGATGCTCAGGCTGGGTTAGAACTTATGATCTAAAAACCCAAACCCAACCCAACCCAACAGACTTGTGATCCTCCCTGCCTCAGCCTCCCTGTAATTCCAAGAGGGTTAGAATTACAGGGGACGTGCCTCATTGCCTGGCCACGTAACTATTAATTCTTAAAAATACAGCTGACCCACATCCCTAGAGTCTGCACATGCGAATTTACCTACTCCAAATCCCAGTATGCAAACTACCTTTACTGCGGCCCACTTACAGCCACAGATACATTTTGGTAATCTGTTGTGCTGTCTAAATTGGTCCCCAAGCAGTATGTGTGACATCTAGCGTTGCTAAGCACAAAAAAGCTATGATGTGTCTGCAAACCAAAAACAAACCCAAAAAACCCAAACCAAAACAGCAAAAAATTTAAAAAACCAAAATCGTATGTATCTTTTCTAACTTAGCCAATGTAACTGAGAAACTAAGATTAAAAAAAGAAAAAGTCACTCGGTATGGTGGTGCACACCTGTAATGCCAGCACTTGGGAGACTGAGGCAGGAGGGTCACTGTGAGTTTGAGGCCAGCTGGGGCTACATAGTAAGTTAAAGACCAGCCTGAACCACGTAGCAAGACCCTGTTTCAAAATAAAAGAAAGTGAGGTTTCACTCTTAACGTTTTATGGGTGGTTTGTAGCACGGGTTTGAACCCAGGAAGCCTCAACCACTGAGCCACATCCTCAGCCTCCAGTAACTGGGGTTAAAGAAAGAATACCGGGGCCGGTGAGACAGCTCAGTGGCATAAGCGCCTGTTGGCAAGCATGAAGTCCTGAGCTCGACTCTCGGTACCCATGTTAAAAAAAAAAAAAGTAGACTGCAAGGTTTAAGATAGGGTCTTGAACTATGTGTAGCCCAGGCTGGCCTCAAACTTGCAGCAATCCTGCCTCAGCCTACTTTCTGTTTTTTTTTTTCTTTTTTGAGACAGTGTCGCATGTACTCTACATTGGCTATGAACACCAGATCCTTCTGCCTCAGGCTCACAATTACAGGCATGTACCACTATGTCCACTCCACTCTCTTCACAAGAAATCAAGCCAGGAAATGGGTATCAAAGCAAAAAACAAAAATACCCAACAAACACGAAGCTAAGTGGGGAGGCATGCGCACACAGTGCCAGCTATTTGGGAGGCTAAGGTGAAAGAGGCTCAAGTTTGCAGCCCACCCCACCTCAAAACAACAAACCAAGATTCAAGCCGGTACACGGCAATCTAAAAAGTAGAAAAAAACACCCAAACAAAAACACTAGTAATTAGTTTTAAAAGGCCTCACATTCACGTGAAAGAAAAGTGAGTAAATTACATCTTTTCTAAATTTCATACCAAGAAGCCAGGTGTGGTGTTGCACACCTGCAAGCCCAGCACTTGGGAGGCTGAGGCAGGAGCACCCCAAGTTTGACTCCAGGCTGGGCAATTTAACAACGTAGTTGAGAACCTGGTCTCAAAAATAATAGAAGGGTTGGGGATGTAACTTAGTGCAAGTGCCCTGGGTTCAACCCCCAGTACTGTAAACACAAACCAAACCAACAAAATGAACCTTCCCCACTTATTTACATATATACTGTCATAAAGATCCCATGTTCGGAACCTGAATCAACACACACGGCCACTTCTGACCTCCTCGTTTTTAGTTTCTCCATTTTCCGCAGGTAAATCTTCCTTGGTTTCCTGATTAGCCACTTCGGCCTGTTTTCCCTTTGCTCCCCTCTTCCCTTTTGCTTGCACTTTTTTGTCCAAAGATTTATCCTGAAAGAATAAAACAGTTATCTTCAGGAATAACCTCACACTTACATTCTGACAGGATACAGATGGGGGCCATGGCAGCTGCCATAGTAACGCTACATCACACACCAGGATGTCAGCCTGAGCTACCTTCGGCCCCGCCCCAGCACCGAGGCAAGCAACGCTGCTAGGGAGACTGACAGCAGGCCTCGGATATCAAGCCTCATTCACCGGGATGGCCGACCCGCACCATGGAACAAGCACAGTGGAAAAGTCCCTAGAGCACCTTCCCAGGGGACCCTACTGTCTCCCATTTCTCTTAGGTGTGAGCAATAGTCCGATGCCAGCCAACCACTGTCCTGACAAGACCTTCCCCCCACGCGAAGAGCGTTCACTGGAGGAAAGCACCATGCTGTATAGCCACGTTGACTACGCTGCTACAGTCAGTCCCTGGGCATCACATAATGAGGGCCTAAAGGATCAATTTTGAGTTTATCATTTTCATTTAGGTATTTGAAGAATCTGAAAAGCATAGGTATTAGTATGATGATATAATTTGAAATATTATAAAGTTCAAAATCTAAGCCATCTTAAAGCAATGTAAAACAGTGTTTTTAGATACCATTCATCAATAAGCAACAAAAAACTTCATCTTTACACGGTACTGACCAGGTACTGAGTGAAAGGCCACACGACATGAAAATACATCTCACAACTTTGACACAAGGGTGGGGATCACCGCAGGGTATCTTGGTATCAGTGGTTACGTTCCATAAACTGACAGCAATGACTATTAACTTAGTAAATCTTTAAGGTAAATATCAAATTATATATTTATCTTTTTTTTCTTTTTTTTTGGAGACAGGGTCTCACTATGTAGCTCAGGCCAGCCTCGAACTTGCAGTGATGCTCCAGCCTCAGCCTCCACAGTGCTGGGATTATAGGTGTGAGCCATCACGCCCAGCAGATACTAAACTATAGATACAAATACATCTGGGACAACACTGCTACAGAAGTGTCACAACTCCTTCTATACCTAAAAGCTTTCTTTGTAATGAGATTTCTTTAGATGACCCATTAATTTCACAACCACTACCCTAACATGGAAATGTAAAGATAAAGCCCTAGAAGTTAATCCACCACAAATGCTCTTCTGAGATTTTAGAGACTCGGAAGATTTATAACAAGAGACAGAATAGATCAGGTGGGGTGGAAATGCCTGTGCCTGTGACCAGCACTCTAGAGGGCTGAGGCAGGAGGATCAAAGTCGGAGTGCAGCGTGGGAACTGGAAGGTCCGGGTCCAATCCCCGTTGGGGGAAGGGGAGCTCATTCAAGTAGAGGCCGCGGGTGCAGCTCAGTGGTACAGTGCTTGCCTAGAATGCTCAAAGTCCTGGGTTCCGTCAGTCCTGCCCCGCACACAGGAAAAAGCTTACAAAGCTAGTATTCCAGCTTTCCAATACAGGTGTTCCCTTCTAAGGAGATGATACAAGGCAGAAGCTCAAACTAAAAGTGATTTCAAAGTAGTGTAACTACCACAGTAATCAATACACCAAGAAAGGCTGATCTTCTGTTGAAGTAAATAAGGTTGAATCATGAAGACAAAAGTTTATTACAAAAGCTAGATGAAAATATAAAGAGAAAAATGCTTCTCCAACTTCTCCTTTAGGAAAGCTGAGTAAGTTTGTCCCGCAAGGGACACTGACAGAAAAACACTTACCTGTTGGTTATTCCTCCTGCCCCCCACCCCACTGGGAATAAATCCTGAACTATCCTCATTTAAAACACTTTAAGGAAGATCAAGAGGAAATAAAAGTTAAAAGAAAAAGGAGAGAACTAGGCAAGTATTTTTTTAGCCAATGGTTTGTTAAAAAAAAAAAAACCCAAAGAATAAAAAAATCAGGGTAATTTCAATACATTCCTCAAATCAACATTTTGGAACAAGATTTTCTATTTCTTTGGGCATTCATGAAAAAGCATTTCTGTGGTACCCTGCTGACAGAGAATTACTGAATTATTTTCTGGCATTAGAAATTTTAAGTTGATATACCATACTTACACCTTGAAACTTTACTTTGTAAATCACAAAAACAGAATGTTTTGTTAAAAACAAGAATTTTACATTCAGCTCTGTATAACATCTACATTAAAAAGCTTTGTTGCATACCCATAACAAAGACTGACTCAACTGTTTATCCAAGCTCCTCAGCAGGGAGAAAACATGCATTCACCAAGGGGCTCTAACTCCTATCTTGCTGCCTGACAGCTCTGATGGGGGGGGGCGGTACACGCAAGTCTGTCCCATCCAGAGGTACAAGCCTCCCAGGACATGAAACAGACCTGCTGCGTGTAACCCCAGTGGTTCAAGGCGGTGGTAGCAATGTGTTAATCTTATCTCTTTAGGTGATCCCAAAGTACTAATTTCCCTCTACATTTTTGGAAAAGAGTGCTAGTATAAAAGTTTTTTTTAAGACTTCAAAGAGCAAACTCTACCAAGTTTTCAGTGGAAAGAAATCAATCACACCATGAAGCACAGGTAGAGCCTTATACAGTGTAGTTTCAATGCTGCACCCATACCCAAGTTTAAACCTAACCTTACATGTGTTCTGTTCTCCCCACTGCAAAAGTGACCAACTTAATGCGTACAAAGGAGAAGACCTGCAGTCTGGAATCTCCCTCAGGACAAAATTATTCCTAACTGCATCTCCAACTGCTTTCAGAATTCTGATAGTTATGTTTTCAGTAAACACAACTCTTGATAGCTAATGATAGAGATCTTGGCCGGAGGGGAACTGATATACATAAGAACTTTCACGTTCCCCTTTGGCTCTAGCCCTGGCTTGGCAGTTAAGTGTTAGGAGTAAAAGCATGCACTGACCGGGCTAGCAGCAACCATAACGTACACATCAGAGAACACGTTTCCTTTGTACCCTCAAGTTCCTACTTTAGTATTTTGACACCTTAACTTTCCTTCTAAAGGGTAGTACAGCATTTACTTAACAAGTTCCGCTCCTGTATTACATTTTACCCCGGCCTGAAAACAAACCTACCGAAATTATTAAAACACACATAAAAAGTTTCAACTAGAAAGAAAAAGTAATGACAAATGCCAGATTATCAAACAGCACCGGGCCTTTCTCAACACTCGTTTAAGTTTTGAAATCTACCTTTCCCGCTGCCTTTTTTGGCTTCGTTTCCACTTTTGCAGGAGCCGGTTTCTGAAAAGGAAAAAGCAGCGTTGAGTGTGCTGAGACGGTGCACGACGACAGACAAATGAAGGCTTTGGAGGGTCACTATACTTACAGCCGACAACCTCGCCGATCTCCTCTTGGGCTTGGGGAGAGAAAAGGCACCATCAGCGACAACGCCGGAGAGGCCAGCGGCGTACCCCCACCCACCCTCCCAGCCCCGGGCCAGGGTGCGAACGCTCACCTCCTCCTTCGCCGCCCCTTCAGCCGAGCTGACCTGCGGAAGAAACACACGGGATGGGCACAGCGCGCCTGGGACCCCCGATCGCCGCCTCCAGTCCCAGCCCCGCCGAGAACAATGCCCTGCCGTGTGACGTCACGCTTCCCGCCGAGGCCCCCCCCGCCGAACGTTCCAGAACTCCGGCCCCGGACCCCTCGCCCGCCCGATCGCAGGCCCGATCGCCTCTCGCCCAGCGCTGGCCGCCATGGCGGGCCGGGGCCTGGCGCGGGGAACGGCAAGCAGGCGGAAAGGGGGCGCCGGGGCCGTGCGCGCCGCGGCCGCGCTCACCTTCCTCTTGGGCATCTTGGCGGCGCGGGGGGCGCGTGCGGAAGCTGCGGGCCGAGGCGCACGGGAGCCTCGCGGAGCTACGCTGCTCGGCCGCTGCCGCTCCTCCCGCCGCCAGAGCTGCTGGGACCCGCGGCGGGGGCGGTGGGAGAACCGGATGGAACCGGATTGGGAGCCCGCCCCCTTCTACCCCCGCCGGCCGGGCCGCCCCCCGCCCCCATTGGCTGCGGGACCCACCGCGCCGCGCGCGCGCCCTCAGCCCGCGCCGGAATAGGTGAGGCGGGACGTCACTCGACCCCGCGGCCCCGCCCCCGCGCCGGGCGCCCCCTCCCCGGCCGGCGTCTCTCGAAGGGCCCCAGACCCAGGCGGAGGGGGCGGGCCCCGCAGGCCGCCGGGCTTCACCGTAATGTGTTTGAAGCAGAGCCGCAAAGTGCGGTCTGCGCGACGATAGGCGGGAGCGAGTCACGTGGCCACGTACGTCCCCCTCCCACAATGCACCTGGGCGACTGCCAGGCCTGGGTTCCGCGGGCTTGGGGTGACTTGGATTTAGACGTTAATAAGTAGTTTCGTGGACTGGGAAGGGAGAGAGACAACGGCTACGCGAAGGAGCAGATTTCTCCCCCATCAGTCAGCAAGCATGGCTAACCATATTCTGCAGCTTCGCAGGCCTGAGCGAAGCGGTACCTAGTGCGCAGGCGCAGGCAGGAGGGCGTGGGAAGGGAAGCGCGCGCGGGCTGGGCGCGGCCTCCATTGCGCAGGCGCGCCTCCTTTGCTGGGGCGGGGATCACTGCGGTGTGCACTTTCAATGACTTCCTTTGGACCTGCTGCTGCTGCTGCTGCAGGGGTGTTTCTTTTTGTAACATTTTTAAAAATTTATTTTTTGAAGTTAGTACATATTTGTCATATATAATGATCAATTCATCGCAGAGAATTTGTGCCTGCAAGTGAAATATATTAATTCTGGGGCTGGTGAGATGGCTCAGTGGCGTAAGCGCCTGCCTGGCAAGTGCGAGGGCCCGAGTTCGACTCCCGGAACCCACATACGAAAAAAGGGCCGGTGATATTGCTCAGCGGTATGGGCGCCTGCTGGCGCGCAATGTCCTGAGGTCGACCCCTGGTACCCACAAAAAAAAATATATATATATATATTAATTCTCCCTCCCCCATTTCCCTCCTCTCGTTCCTCTCCCCATCTACAAAAGCTTTATTTCCATTTTTTCCTCCCATTTTCTTTTTTATGTGTTTCCCCACCTTCCCTCTTCCCCCCTTTGTTCCCCTTCCTATTCGAACCTGTTTTTCCTACTTCTCTATATCAGGCCTCCATTATACTCCCTTTTTACCTTTTGGGTTGCACATACAAGAGGAGCAATGGGATATTTAAATTTAGGTGTCTGATTTATTTCATTCAAGATGGTCCTGAGGTGCATCCATTTACCTAAAAACAACTCCAGTTTATTCTTTATGGCAGAGTAATACTCCATTGTATGTAAATACTACCTTTTCTTTATTCATTCATCTGTTGATGGGCATATGGGCCGTTTCCCAGATTTAGCTATTATAAATTGTACTGCTGTGAGCATGGGTAGCCACAGATAACTGGAATGATGATTTTTACCTTAGGAGGATACCTAGAAGATATCCCTTCTAGGTATCTTCCTGGGTCAAATAGAACCCCAGTTAGTTTTTGAGGAATCTCCATACAGATTTGCATAGTGATTGTACCAGATTACACTCCCACCAGCAATAGAGAAGTGTTCCTTTTTCCCCCACAGCCTCGCCAGCATTGTTATTGGTTGATTTCTTGATGATAGCTATTCTTTCTGGCGTGAGATGGAATCTCAGCATTGTTTAATTTGTAGTTCTCGAATGACCAGTGATGTTGAACACTTTTTCATATACTTATTCGCCGTTTGTACTTCTTCATCTGAGACGTCAATTCATTTCAGATGCCCATGTTTGGATTGGGTCTTTAAATATGGGGGCCTGATTTCTTTGAGTTCTTTCTATGTGCTAGATGCTAGTCCTTTGTGTGAGGAGTAGCTGGGTGGGTGTTTCTGAGTCTGGAGCAACTGAGCTCCTGCAAACCCGCCCCTCCCTGAGTTCCCCCAGAATGTCTCCCCTTTGAGGAGCGAGGACCAACCCCATCCCCACCCCTGTTCCTGGGAAGCATTTCTGCCCCTTTAAACTTGGTCTGTGCTGAAGCCCCATTTTAAAGCGGAAAAAGGCACCAGGCTGGGAGTGTGAGCTGGGATTGCATGTTACTTCTTTCCTTTTATCCCTTCTTTTGTTGTTATTGCTGCCATGTGCTAGGGATTGAACCCGTGTGTGAACCCGTGACCTCGGACTGAGCTATGAACCCAGTCTTTGTTTTACTTGTTCATTTGGGCCAGGGTCTTGTTAAGTTGCCCAGGCTGCACTCTAATTTGAGATGCTTCTCCCTCTGCCTCTTAAGTAGCTGGTACTATGGGTATGGACCACCTTAGCCATCTACTTTGTTTTCTTTGAGTTGGGTTATGATGCAAAAAGTTCCCCCCCCCCCCCGCACTGGAGATTGAACCCCGGGCCGTTCACCTGAGCTGCACTCCCTTCCCTTTTAAATTTTAAGCCAGGGTCTTACTAAGATGCCAAGGCTGGACTCAAACTTGTTATCCTCCTGTCTCAGCCTCCCAGAATGCTAGGATTATGGGCCTCTGCCACCACACACAGCTAACAAACTTTTTAATGTGAAGGTTGTCAGCTGAAATCTGGAGAGGAAGTATAGACATGCTTTGTGTAAATTGGAAGCAGTCTAAATGGCCATCATAGGGTATCAGCACATAAGCTACAGCAGCTTCATACTGAGAGACTGAAAAGAATGCTTCTGGAACATATGTCTCCTGCTCAAAAATTGTGCCTTCCCTTATTCAGAAGGCTGGTGTTCCAAGGGTGGCTTATGAAGCTATCTGCAGTCTCACTCACCTTACTTCAGCAACATGCGCCCAGGTCACTGTTCCTCCAATAGCCCGACCACCTGCCTCACGCCCTTTTCACCACAGCTGTTGCCTCTGCCTGGGATGTGCTAACTCGAACATTCATTCCCTCACCACCGGATCTTTGTGCAGTCACCCACTCAGGCCTTTCCTGCAACTTCCTATCAGTTTTTTGTCTTATTTTGTCCATTGTACCAACTGGGAAAAAATACAAATTTACATGTGTGTAAGTATTCACACAACAGTACATTCCAAGGCATGCAGAGAGCCTGGCAGCCCTCAGGGATCTTCAAAGTGGCAAAGATGGAGTTGTGGAAAATGCCTATGTGAAGATCAGGAAAAAGAGGAAGGGCAGCTCGTGCGAGAAGTGTGAGCATTACTGAAAGGGTGGGGCATGTTGCAAGGTCTTAAGCAAGGGAATGAGTTGCTGAAATTGGAACTTACCTCATAGAGATCTTTCTGGAGAATTACAGGTGCCTGAGGCCAGAGGAGACAAACCGGTGACCCACAGATGTTTGCTTTGGCCCAGATAGTTTTAACACAAGCACATGTAGCAACCGGAGCTCAGTGGAAAAACCACATGGCAATGTCTTCTAAAGCTCAGCAGACACTGACTTCGTCGTCCAGCTCCTAGGAATGTTTAACAAAAATGCTTACACACTTTCCCCAGAAGACAGAAAGTAGAATAGTCATAGCTTCAGTATTCGATGCAGGTCCAGAGTGGGAGCAACCTCAGTACCAACAGGAAGATGGATGAATAAACAGACTATCAGCAATGAGAATAAGCCATCTGCAACTACACAAAACAGGGATGACTTTCATACAGTGTGAGATTCCAGACTTCTGGAATGCCAGGAGTACCCCAAAGAGTACATAGTGGTGATTCTGTTCATATAATGTACAGAAGCAGGCAGAACTAGTCATGAAAGTCCTCTCTGGGGTGTGGCGGGAAGCTAGTGCCTGGAAGAAAGAGCAATAGAGAGCTTTGGGGCAGGGCAAGTTTCAGGGCCTCATCACATTGTACCAGTCACCCTGGGACTCAGTGTGTAGCCCAGGCTGGCCTCGAGCTTGCAATACTCCTGTCTCCACCTCCTAGGTGATGGGATTACAGGTGTGCACTACCATACCTGGCTCCAGGTTCTGTTTCTTGATCCAGATGTTGGTTGTAGTTTTTTCTTTTTATTTTTCACACTGTTGGGCATCCTTGCATTTTTCACTTAACAAAAGAGACTATTATTAGTCCTTAAAGGATTTGTCCCTCTTTTTACTGCATTGCATTCCTCTATATAGGATGCAACAAACACATTTAAAATTTATGGTAAAATACCTGTAACAATACAACCTGACCATTTTTCTCTTTCTTTCTTTCTTCCTTTCTTCCTTTTTTCCTTTCATTTTTAGAAAAGGTCTCGCTATGTAGTTCAGGCTGGTCCTGAACTCACTATGTAGCCCAGGCTGGCCTTGAATTTATGGCAGTCCTCCTGCCTCAGCCTCCCAGTGCTGGTATTACAGTGTGCCACCACACCTGGCTAACTTGACCATTTTTAGTGTACAGATAAAAGAGTAAAATAGAATAAAGGAAGTTTCTGGAATTTTGGGGATGCTATAACAATTTTAGGACATCCAGAAAGAGCAGAGAAAGAAAGGAGCAGAAAGCTTAAAGAACTAATGACAGAAAAATCTGGAGAGAAAAATTAACATGTAGATCCCTAATGCTCAAACAACAGAAAATAGTTGAACATAAAGTGGTCTTTACTTAGAAATGTTATAATCAAATTGTGAAAAGTCTAACACAATTTTGAAGGCATCGAGAGGATAGTTGTCAATTATAAGAGAACTGCCATTGACTACTGTTATGAGTGGATTTCTCACAGAAACCTTGCAGGCCTGAACTGATTGGGATGATGTACTCAAAGTGCTGAAAGAACTGCCACCTATGAGTACTATACCTGACAGATCTTTCTTTCAGAAGTGAAGGAGAGACTTCCCCAAAAGAACAAAAACAAGGAGTTCATGAGTATGAGGCCTGCTTTATAGAAAATGCTGAAGAGTGTTCTTCAAGCTGAAATGAAGGAACACTAGCAAAGTGAAACCATAAAAAAGGTACGAGGGCCGGTGAGATGGCTCAGCGGCATAAGCGCCTGCCTTGCAAGCGCGAGGGCCCGAGTTCGACTCCCGGATCCCACATACGAAAAAGGGGCCGGTGATATCGCTCAGCGGCACGGGTGCCTGCTGGCGCGCGAGGTCCTGAGGTCGACCCCCCGGTACCCACAAAAAAAAAAAAAAAAAGGGTACGAAACTGGGAAAGGTAAATAGATAGTCGAATTCAGAATACTCTAATACTGTAATGGTAATATGTTTTTGTTTTTATTTTTTTGTTTGAGTCAGGGTGTTGCTGTGTAATTCAGGCTGGTCTTGAACTCATTACGTAGCCCAGGCTGGCCTCAAACTCATAGCAAGCCTCCTGCCTCAGCCCCTTGAGTGCTGGAATTACGGGTGTGTGCCACCATACCCAGCTGTAATGGTGGTGTATAAATCACTTTTAACTTTAGTATAGCATTAAAAGACCAAAGGTATTAAAGTAATTATAGTGACGAATTTTGTTAATGATTATAGATATAAATTATGACAGCAATGACATAAATATGTGAGGGAGAAGTATATACAGTTTTATATGTAACTGATAGTAACCTCTGAGCAGATTGTTATGACTACAGGGTGTTTCATGTAAGAATCATTAGAATAACAAAGAAAAAACCTGTAGTAGATACATAAATAGAAAGGAATCAAAGGATACCACTGTAAAAACCATAACACCACAAAGGTTGACAGCAAGAGAGAATGAAAGGCACAAGGAAGCAAAGAGAAAGAGGCATTAGTAAGTCATTCTTTTTTGTTTTTAGTCCTTATATATCAACAGTTTAAATGTAAATGGATTAAATTCTTCAATCAAAATATACAGAGTAACTGAATGGATTTTAAAAAAGGAAGATCTATTTATATGCTACCTAGGAGAAACTTTAAGGACGCAAACAAGGTGAAGGGATGGAAAAAGGTATTCTGTCCAAAAGTAACCAGAAGAGATCGTGGGTGGTTATGTTAGACAAAACAGAACTTTGAGTCAAAAACTGCCACAAGAGATGAAAGGGGCCATTTTACAGTTATAAAGATGTCATTCGTGAAGAGACTTGAAAAGTGTATATGTATGTGCTACACAACATCATTGCTCCTAAATATATAAAGCAAATATTAACAGAATTGAAGAGAGAGGTGGACAGCAATATAGAAAACGTGGGGAAGGTCAGTACCTCACAGCAATGACTAGATCATTCAGGCAGAAACTCGGCAGGGGGAACAGACTTGAACAACCTGGTAGGCCAAGTGGACCCAGTGCCCCCCAAGCACTGCGTCCAGCGGCAGCAGAACAGCTATTCTTCCCAAGAGCACGTGCAGCACTGTCCAGGACAGGTCACATATGGGGCCACAAAACAAGTCTCAATAAATTGAAGAAGATTGAAATAATTTCAGGTATTTTTTCCAAATGCAATAGGATGAAACTAGAAATCAGTAACATGAGGAAAACTGAAATACAAATGTGAAAATTAAGTGACATGCTCGTGAACAACCAATGAATTAAAGAAGAAATCAAAAACTAAATTAAAAATTGTTAAGACAAATGAAAATGTAAACTCAGTGTACCCAAACTTGTAAGGTACAGTAATAGTAGTTTGTTCTTGAGACAAGTTCTCACTATGAAAATCGGGTTGGCCTCAAACTTGGAACCTCCTGTCTCATCCTCCCAGAGTGATGGGATTATAGGAATGTGCCACCATACCCATCTTTAGTAATAGTAGTTTTAAGAGGAACTAGAATAGCAATAAATGCCTACATTAAAAAAAAAAAAAAAAAAAACAGCTCCAACTGGCAACTTTCTTTTTTTTCTCTCTTTTTTTTTTAAAGACAACAAGTAAACATTCTTATGTATTAACAAACTCAAGAATTAGAAAATGTACAAATACCTTTTGGAGAAAAACATTACTCAGTATAGGATTAAGCCATGTAAAAGCTAGGTAAAAATAGAAGACTAAGGAATGGAATAGTCACAGTGAAATTGCATTTTCATACTAGGGAGACAATACGATGTTTACAAATATGCGTCTGGTTTATTTCACTTTTGAGTATTTTCTCGAGTTGCATCCATTTACCTATAAAAGTTTCCAGTTTATCTTTATGGCTGACTAGTACGCCATTGTATAAAAGTACCACATCTTTTTTATCCATTCCTCGGTTAATGGGCATTTGGGTTGTTTCCACGATCTAGCTATTACAAATTGTGTTGCTATAAACATGGGTGCACATATATTGCTGTGGTACGATGTTTTTAATTCTTCTGGGAAGATACCCAGAAGGGGAATAGCTGGATCAGATGGGACCTCCAATCCTAATTGTTTGAGGAGTCTCCACACTGATTTCCACAGTGGCTGCACCAGTTGACACTCCCACCAACAGTGGAGAAGGGTTCCTTTTTCCCTAGAGCCCTCCAGCATTTGTTATTAGTTGACTTCCTGATAATAGCCATTCTTTCTGGGGTGAGATGGAATCTCAGCGTTGTTTTAATTTGCATCTCTCAAATGACTAGTGATGTTGAACATTTTTTCATATATTTATTTGCCATTTGTATTTCTTCATCTGAGAAGTGTGTATTCATCTGAGATGCCCATTTTTGGAGTGGGTCTTTAAATTTGGGAGGTCTTATTTTATTGAGTTCTTTGTATGCTCTTGATAGTAATCCTTTGTCTGAGGAACAGCTGGCAAACATTTTTTCCCACGTTGTGGGTTGTCTCTTCACTCTGTTGGTGGTTTCTCTTGCTGTGCAAAAGCTTTTTAATAAGATGAGATCCCAGTTGTTGATTCTTTGTGATACTTCCTGTGCGATGGGGGTTTTATTCATAAAGTCTTTGCCTACACCAATGTCTTCAAGAGTTTTACCTATTCTATTTTCCAGGACATTTAATGTTTCTGTTTTAATATTTAGATCTTTGATGCATTTTGAATTTAGTTTAGTGCACGGTGAAAGAAATGGGTCTAATTTTAATCTTCGGCATGTGTAGAGCCAATTTTTCCAGCACCTTTTATTAAAGAGGCTATCTTTCTTCCAGTGAATGTGTTTGGCACCTTTGTCAAAGATAAGGTGGCTTAGTATGTCTGGAGTTGTTTCTGCATCTTCTAATCTGTTCCACTGATCTTCGGGTCTGTTTTTTTGCCAATACCATGCTGTTTTTATCACAGTAGCTTTATAGTATAATTTCAAATCAGGGATTGTGATGCCTGCCTTGTGTTTGTTGCCCAGAATTGCCTTTGCTATTCTAGGTCTCTTCTGGTTCCAGATGAATTTTAGGATTGTTTTCTGTAATTCTGTGAGATATGTTGTTGGAATTTTGATTGGAGTTGCATTAAATCTGTATAACAACTTTGGAAGTATGGCCATTTTCACTATGTTGATTCTTCCAACCCAAGAGCAAGGCATATCTTTTCTGATATCCTCTTCAATTTCCTTTTTCAGAGTACTGTAGTTTTCAGTGTAGAGGTCTTTTACCTCCTTTGTGAGATTGATTCCTAGGTAGTTCATTTTTTGGGATGTTATTGTGAAAGGTGTTGTTTCCCTAATTTCTCTTTCAGTGAGTTTGTTATTCATGTACAGGAAGGCTATTGATTTTTGAGTGTTGACTTTGTATCCAGCTACACTACTGAATTTGCTTATTAAATCTAGCAATATTTTAGTGGAGTTTTTGGGGTCTTCTACGTAGAGTATCATGTCATCTGCAAATAATGATAATTTAAGTTCTTCCTTTCCTATCATTATTCCTTTTATTTCTTTGTCTTGTCTAATTGCTCTGGCTAAAGTTTCGAGGACTATGTTGAATAAGAGTGGGGACAGTGGACATCCTTGTCTTGTTCCTGATTTTAGAGAGAAGGCTTTCAGTTTTTGTCCATTTAGTATGATATTAGCTATTGGTTTCTCATAGATAGCTGTTATCAGATTGAGATAAATACCATCTATTCCAATTTTCTGTAGGGTTTTTATCATGAATGGGTGCTGGACTTTGTCAAAGCTTTTTCTGCATCTATTGAGATGATCATATGATTTTTGTCCTTGTTCTGTTCATATGGTGTATTGCATTTATTGATTTACATATGTTGAACCATCCCTGCATCCCTGGGATGAATCCAACTTGGTCATGGTGTATAATCTTCTTGATGATTTGCTGCATTCTGTTTGCCAGTATCTTATTGAGGATTTTTGCATCTATGTTCTTTAGGGACATTGGTCTGTAGTTCTCTTTCTTAGTTGGGTCCTTCTCCGGTTTTGGTATCAGGGTCATGCTTGCTTCCAGGAATGAATTTGGGGGTATTGCTTCCCTTTCAATTTCATTAAAGAGTTTGAGAAGTAGTGGTGTTAGGTCTTCTCTAAATTTCTTGTAGAATTCAGCAGTGAATCCATCAGGGCCTGGGCTTTTCTTTGTTGGGAGGTTTTTAATTACATCTTCGATTTCATTGATTGTTATTGGTTTATTTAGGATTTTTATGTCTTCTTGGTTGAGCTTTGGTAATTCATATGTATCTAGGAATCTGTCCATTTCTTCTGCATTTTCCATCTTATTAGAATACAAGTTTTCAAAGTAGGTATAGATGATCTTCTGGATTTCTGCAGGGTCTGTTGTGATATCACCCTTTTCATTCTTAATTGCGTGGATTTGAGTACTTTCTGTCATTTTTCTAATAAGGTTGGATAAGGGTTTGTCAATTTTATTTAATCTTTCAAAGAACCAACTCTTTGATTCGTTGATTCTTTGTATTGTTTTTTTAGTCTCCAATACTTTAATTTCTGCTCTGATCTTTATAATTTCCTCCCTTGTACGAGCTTTTGGCTTAGTGTGCTCTTCTTTTTCTAGAAGTTTGAAGTTCACCATTAGGTTGTTTATTTGTGCTTGCTCTGTTTTCCTGATATAGGAATTTAATGCTATAAATTTCCCTCTTAGGACTGCTTTCATTGTATCCCATAAGTTCTGGTATGTTGTACTGTCGTTATCATTCAGTTGCAGAAACTGTCTAATTTCTTCTTTAATTTCATCTGTGACCCATTGGTTGTTCAATAGGGTGTTATTTAATTTCCATGTGTTCAGGAAGTTCTTGTGGTTTCTTTTGGCATTGATTTCCAATTTCATTGCACTATAGTCTGACAATATACATAGGATAATTTCAGTTCCTTTGCATTTACTTAAGCAGGTTCTATGAGTTTGTATGTGGTCTATTTTGGAGAATGTCCCATGTGCAGCTGAGAAGAATGTGTATTCTGATGTGGGGTGGAACACTCTGTAGATATCTACTAAGTCCATTTGTTCCAAAGTTTGGTTCAGTTCTAATATTTCATTGTTGATTTTTTGTCTAGTTGATCTGTCTTTTTGTGTCAGTGGAGTATTGAGATGCCCTAATACAATTGTATTAGTGCTTATTTGATTTTTCATGTCCATTAATATTTGCTTTATATAGTTGGGTGCACTGGTATTTGTTGCATATATATTTATGATTGTTATCTCTTCCTCTTGGATTGTTCCCTTTACAAGGATGTAGTGACTTTCTTTATCTCTCTGAATCATTCTTGGCTTGAAATTCACTTTGTCTGCAAAAAGAATAGCTACCCCTGCTTTTTTCTGGGTTCCTGTCGCATGGAGTATTGTTTTCCATCCTTTGACTTTTAGTCTATGAATTTCTTTTTGAATTAAATGTGTTTCTTGTATACAGCATATTGTTGGATCTTGCTTCTTGATCCAATTTGCCAGTCTGTGCCTTTTCATTGATGAATTGAGACCATTAACATTGATGGTTAAAACTGATGTGTACTGACTTATCCTTGTCATGTTATTTTCCTGTTGTTGGCTCCCCCTTTTTATTTTTCCCCCTCCCTCTCTTTTTTTTTTTTTTTTTTACAGTGTAACAAAATGTATTTTCGTAATTATGGGCCAGTAATACATTTAAACTAAATACAGTACTTCAAAGCATTCTGCATAATTTATAGACCACATTTATTTAATAATAAAATCTAGAAGTTTAACAAAATAAGAACTACAGTCTAATTTTCAAAACTAAAGAACAAAAGTATTAAATAAATCACTTTATGGCATAAGACACCATAAACTTATCTATGCAAATGGCAAGTAGATTTTTGTGCTAGAAGAACAGAAATAAAAGTTAAAACTAAGCCAAAAATTCAAGGATTGGGAATCTAGAAATAGCTGGTCAACTGAGGCCTAATAGCAGCCTTTGAGCATCAGATTTTTTTAATACAAACATTTCAAATATAGTATATTTATTCTTTAGCAAAACTCCTTCCCTTCAATAACTAAAAATTGAGCTATTTTTTATCAGCCTTGTGAAATATACTCGTTAATTTCTTAAGTACTGATGTTACCCTTCGTATGCTAATTTTGTTGCCGTTTTATTGCAGTTTTTTTTCTCAATGAAGCTGGGGCCAAAACAGTGAAGACACTGAAACATGGTAAGATAAATATTGGTCTTAGCCTTTATTCATGATTAAAATGGGAATTATTTATGGACCATCTACATTTCCAGCTCTAAAAAGAACTAGACAGACAAAACCCCTGCTCTAGAGAGTTACCGATTTATAATACAGTAGATCAAGCACTGACTCTGAACCATTATGACCCTTCAATTCACCTTTCAAACTGTGTGCAGATACTGATTTCCTCTGTAAACACAAATAAAATATTTTGTTATGGACACATTTTTTGAATACTCAAATGGATACTTTTAAGTCTGTATGTGGACAAGAAATACACTTTGCTAAGACTATGTCAAGTATTTTGTTTTCCATTTCAGTTTTTCTAACATACTCTCCACAGTTCTGTCTGACTGGTTGGCATTCTCTGTGACACTTTGTGACTGTTGTCCTTGCCACTCATTCCTCGTTGCCACAGCCTGGTCATCTGGGCTTTCCCATCTTTGCTTGTTATGCACTTTGATGATTAATGTTAGTTAGTGCTTCCTCAAAAGTTAGGTCTTCGATAAATATAACTCATCAGGATTTCTGATCAGTATTTCTTTACGCTTTGTGGTGAACTTCAGATATTCACTGTAACAATATTTTTTCTCAATGCTATTCAGAAATAGTATCTTCAAAAAGAGTCATTTCTTGAGGGTTTTTGTCATAAAAATATTGCATTAAGAAACTGATAAAGAGACGCATAACTCTAAAGAAATGCATAGCTCAGCAAAAGATATTTCTACTATATTGTCAGCTCCCACCATGACAAATATTAGATTCTGCAACAACACTGTTAAGAACTCTGGTATGTAACATTAGTTTATTCACCTAATGGTTAGATCAAAAAATTAAAATTTTGATTCTTTGATATTTAAAATTTATATGACACATTAAGTTTGAATACTTAAGACATAAATGATAAAAACAGTTAAATATTCATTGGTATGTCTATTATATTTATCACAAAATGTATATTTAAGAATCTATATATGAGTCTGTAAGATGCTACCAAGCAAACTGCCATCTATGATCATAATTAATCTTTCTATATTTTTACTTCAAAGACAATTATGTAACACTTAGGAAATTTTAATTTTCCAAATGTACTCAGAAAAAATTATCAATTATCTTCCAGGTAAAAAAATAGCTGCATAATCCATTTGCCACAAATGAACCCCCCACTTGTGTTGTGAGGCACCGGTCTATAACTTTCTGTGGTGGTGGCACTGTCCATTCATAACCACTTCCTCTTCGCTGAAGAGTATGAACAAGAAGGGGCAAAAGAGTCACCTTTCATTGTTTCACTGACTCTTGGTGTTTTCTTTGTATGTTAAGTGCCTGATTTCACTTTTACAACCAAAATAAAAATAGCAAGTTTTATTCTGAAAGGTAATTGCATGTTCCCAGTAGCAGATATTAGCAACTTCCAACACGATCTCTAGGAATAATTCGCAGTTCTGAACCATGCTTTAGAAAAACATTTCCAGCAGTCTGTGCAGGATTTATTCCTATTCCATCATTGGTAATAATTGCACTTGTTGCTGCAGGAACCTTAAATTCTTCTGCTGCAAACTTTAAGACTGCTGTGAAAGGTGTACTTTCAGGAACACTGAGTACTTTGTACGGCAGCCGCGGGTCCGACGTCAGCGTGATCTTAAAGGAAACCTTCGACATGGTGGACCGGTCGACCGGGCCTGGACACACGCACCACCCCAACTCCGCTGACCTGCCCACTTCCTACCCCCTCCCTCTCTTTAATTGTTTGCCCTGCCTGGTGGATTCCTTCTGTTGGGGTTCCTGGAGTTGTAGTCCTTGTTATCCCTTTCTAGAATGTCCTTCAAAACATTTTGGAATGCTGGTTTGGTGGTTATAAATTTTCTCAGATGTTCTTTGTCATGGAAGTATTTTATTTCTCCGTCAGTTTTGAAAGATAGTTTTGCGGGGTATATCAGTCTGGGTTGAAGGTTATTTTCCTTTAGAACTTGAAATACATCATTCCAAGCTCTTCTTGACTTGAGGGTTTGTGCTGAAAAGTCCGCTGTGATTCTGATGGGCTTTCCTTTATAGGTGATTTGTTTCTTTTCTCTAACAGCTTTTAAGATTCTACTCTTATGTTGAATTTCTGGAATCTTGACTATGATATGCCTGGCTAAAGATTTTTTTTGATCGTGGCTAATTGGAGTTCTATAAGCCTCACTTATCTGAACATCAAATTCTTTTTCTCTACCAGGGAAATTTTCTGTGATAATGTCTGTGAACAGTGTTCTCATGTCATTTATGCTATCTCCTGCTTTTTCATTGACTTCAATCAATCTTAAGTTATTCTTCTTTGCATCATCTAGCAGCTGCTGGATTGATTTTTCATTGTCCCTTGCTATTTTTAAGAATTCTTTCTTTTCATGATCACTAATTGCAAGCCTGTCTTCTATATCTGAGATCCTGTCCTCACACTGGCTTAATCTGCTACAAATACTTTCAATAGAATTTTTGTTCTCCTGGATATCTGCTTGAATCTGCTTTATGGAGTCCATTTCTTTCCTATGCTGAGCATTCATGGCTTCCATCATTTTCTTAAGCTCATCTATTTTTTTGTCTGTGTCTGCTCTAGCATCCTTAAGCATGGCCTTCATTGTGGACATTATCTCTGCAGTTATCTGAGAAATTATTTCTGATTTAAATTTTTCCAGAGCCTCATTCAACTGCTTTGTTGTTACCACTTCAGAGATGTCAGGTGGGTGGCTTTCGGTTTGTACCACCTCACTGCCCCCTGGGTTTGCCTTTGGTGAGCTGGATGTGTGGGGCTGCATCTTGTTTAAGTGTCATCTCATTTTCTTTTCTTTTTTTAGTTTATTTTCTGGGGCAATGTTTGTAAATTGCCTATGGTAGGTTGCTTTATTGCTAGTATTTCAAACTCTTAGGTGATGACTACGTCTCTGAGGTATCTTCCAGGTGTAGCTTATTTTTGGGTTTTGAGCCTGTTGCAATATCCTACCTCTTCAATTTGTTGGAGATAAGAAGTAGCTGCCTGTTTGGCCCAGTCCTTGGTTCTTTGGTACTGTGCCACAGTATTTTCTGTGATCCTTAGACAATCTCAGTCTTGGAATACCAGGAAGAAAAGCGCCAGTCAGTGTGTCCTTCACGGCCAGTGCTTCTCTGTACCGCGGCGTCTCGCGTTCCTCCGCAGAGGTCCCCGCTGGAGCCGTGGGTGGAGTGGCCGCCGCCCTGAGTTCTCAGCTCAGCTGCTGCCCCCGCCACAATGGTGCCCAGCTAGTCGCTCTCTCTTGTGCGGGACTGCCGGGAGTCAGCACTCGCCGACTGTCAACTTTCTACATCAGGAAACAGGAAAAGAATAAACAACTCCCAAGTTAGCAGTAAAAAAGATTAAATCTGATATAAATAAAATACAGGGTTGAAAAATAACACAGTAGATCAGTGAAACTAAGAATTTTTAAAGAGATAAAATTCACAGACATTTAGACTAAGAAAACAGACTCAAAATGATGAAAAAAGGAAATACAAAATATGTCACAGAAATACTAAGAATAATGAGACTCGTATGAAGAGTTCTATGCCAACAAATTGGATAACCTAAAAGAAGTGAGTAAATTTCTTGACAGAAACAACCTAACAAGACTGAACCATGCAGAAATAGAAAGTCTAAACAAAGCAACATGAGAAGGGATACTGAGTTAGTCATAAAAAACTTTTCTCAGCAAAGAAATGCTCCAGATTAGATGGCTTAACTGGTGCCTTTTACCAAGCATTTAAAGAATTAGTGTCAGCCCTTCTCAAACTCTTTTTAAAAAAATGGAGAAGAGAGGAACACTAACAAATTAATTTTACAATTAGTAAAATTAGTCATGGAAAAGTGTCTGTTATGGTTGTGTCTAGATGTCCCCCAAAAGCCTCATGCAGTCATGGCAGGTGGGCTTTTCAGAGGTGGCTGAATCTAGATTTTTACTTACCTGTAGAATCTAAAGTAGACGAACTCACTGAAGCAGGGCACAGACTGGTGGTTCGCCGGGGCTAGGGTAGGAGAGAGGCGAAGGGAGGGTGGTTAAAGTGGCAGTAATACAGGGTAGTTCTGTACAGCTCAGGGCCTCAAGCTGACATGACTGCATTCTTCAAATTTGTTCTTAATACGTTAAGTGTTCTTAGCACAAAAGTAATAACAACAACAACAATGAAGAGGGAATGGTACAACTGTGGAGGTGACAGACATGCTCATGGCCTTAATGGGGGTGATAGCTCCATGGGTATATAATTATCCCCCAAGTCATCAAGATGTTTATGTCAAATATGTACAGCTGGGCGGGGGTGTAATTCAGTGGTAGATTGGGTCCACCCCCAGCATCACATAAAAACAAAATAAAACAAACAAGAAATATATACAGCATTATGTATGCCAATCATATTTTGAAAGTGGTTTTTAAGAGACAAACTGGCTGTCCTCATAGGCCTGGGGTTCTAGTATGAGGGGCAGACAATAAACAAGTAAATCAGATAAGTACCCCGAAGGAAGAAAAAGTGTCGCATTACAGAGTGCCAGAGGAGTGCTGATGGGGCCGCTTTGGATGGTGTAGGAAGAAAGCACCTCTGGGTGGAAAGTGAGATGTAAGATGAACTGGGCCTTCAGGGGGCCTGGTGGGGGTTCCTGGCAGAGGAAAGAGCTAGTACAAAGGTGCTGAGGTAGAGTGAGCCTTCGTGGCCTTGAAGAATGGTGATGTGGCAGTGAATGGCTTGGGCTGTGGTCAGAGGACAAGGCGGTGCCTGGCATGTGCAGGGCAGTGAGGAGGCACTGAAGGATCATAGGTAAGGATGTTTCATCTGTCTGGATTCCAAGCAGGGGGCAGCCTAAGAGGCTGGGATGTGCGGTATGGCTGTGAGAAAGGCATGGAACACCAGATGGGACGGACATAGCAAAGTCAATGAGAACAAAACAAAACAAACCAAAGTCAATGAATGTCTAACTCATGAATGCCTAAGATGCTGGCTGTGTGGATGGAGACCAGTGGTGGTGGTGGTGGTGGGATTTGGGATATGTTCTGGACATCCCAACAGAGTGATAAACTAAGGATTCCAGTGTTCTGGCCATCACCTGCTCTCATGCCTTCTCTTCTCATGCCCTCACAGCTTGTCTCACACCTGCCCTTGTTTCTCTTCCATCTTTACCATGTGGACAGCTGGCTCATAGACCGGGCGTCAGGGGACCCAGTAGGGTGTAGTACATCAGGGTCTGGAACTGATTGCATCTCTGCTCTTCCAGTCCAGGAAAACGACAGGACTCTTCAGGGGATTGAGTGTGAAAGCAAGGAGATGTTTGCTATGAGTCACAAGAACCCGAATTACCGTAAACAATAAGAAGATGGGGGCCGGTAAGATGGCTCAGCAGCGTAAGCGCCTGCCTGGCAAGCGCGGGGGCCCGAGTTCGACTCCCGGAACCCACATACGAAAAAGGGGGCCGGTGATATCGCTCAGCGGCACGGGCGCCTGCTGGCGCGCGAGGTCCTGAGTTTAACCCCTGGTACCCACAAAAAAAAAAAAAAAAAAGAAGATGGGTCACCCCCATGATAGGGTGTTCCACGTTATTGGATTCAGCAGGTTGAAATGTAATGTCACAGTCGTGGGTTCTCCCTCACCGCATTTGTGTATGCGTGCGTGTGTGTGCGTGATGGGTCTAGCTTTGTTGGCTGGGCTGGTCTCAAACTCCTGGGCTCTTGTGATTCTCCCATCTCAGCCCCTTGAGTTGCTAGGACTCAGTTACTGCCCTGTGCCCTCTCCCCTTCTTGGATGTGCCTCTAGGATGGCGTCATCCCCAGCCTGTGAGTGGAACTCTAGGTGTCGTATCCGGATTAGAGCATGCACACAAAGGATGTCTCATTTCCCGGAGCCTTTACACATTGATCAGAATTTGGCCACATTCAAGGGCAACAGGATATTCTTAGAAGGAATAATGCTCAGCCGTGTATATGGTGCTAAGTAAGTAGGGAGAGGCTGTTCTGGCCTCCATTCAGCTTTATACCAAAGCCACACTAAATGAGCTTCTAAAGGAGCTGTTTCAGCAGGGCCTGGTGCACACCTGTAATCCGAGAACTGGTAGCCTGAGGCAGCAGGATCACAAGTTGGAGCCCAGCCTGGGTAACTTAGTGAGACTGTGTCTTAAAAAACGTTTTTCCCAGAAGCCTGCAGCAAAACATTTCTTCCTGCAACACACATGACTGTTACCTTATCCCATATCGCTGACACCATGATAATTGTGCAGATACACATCACGGGCTCTGTGGAGACGAAGTGCACACCAGCCTACCTCATCCTTGCTAGTGTTCTTTCCCTGGTCTTTGGGTCCAAGCCACTCCCTCCTTCCAGCCTGCTCTGTTTCTTTTAGAAATAGCATAACCCCTATTTCCACACCTCACTTTGTCTTGCCCACTGCCTTACAGTGTAACTATTTTTTGTATATTTTCTTTTTTCAGCATAACTTTTTTTTTTTTTTTTAAGACAGGGTCTCACTACATAGTTCAGGCTGGCTTTGAACTCTCTATGGAGCCCAGGCTGGCCTTGAACTTGCAGTGATCCTCCTGCCTCAGCCTCCCCAGTGCTGGGATTACAGGTGTGCATCACCTTGCCTTGCTGTTTTCACTGTAACTATTAAACTTTTTCTTGACTCTATTTCTGTCTTGGCCAGTTCTTTTACCACCCATGACACCAGTCTCTGTAAGGCCTTTGGCATGACACCCTAGAGTAGAGCCAGGAGTGAAGGGAAGAGTTGCTTGACCAGAAAGAGGACTATGACAGGAAAGGCAAGGTGGGGAGTAGTGGACTGGGGTTTGGCAGTGGTCTCTAGGCTATGTGGTTGGGAAGTGGTTAGGGAGGGAGGATCTGAGGGCAGGCAGGTGGGCTCGGTGTTGGCACATGGAGTTGGAGGAGCCGGGGGAACATCCAGGGTGCAGAATCCACAGTCCTGGAGTTGGGGAAGGAATATTTGACAGGCGAGAGCTGAGCACAGGCATGTGGGTGGGTCACAGAGAGGTGGAACTATGCCTGTGCCATGCTGAGGGGACAGTTTCAGCAAATGGCAGGGCAGAATCCAGACCGAAGTTAGACAGTGGAAGGAAGGGAAGAAATGGAATAAGCTGCAGACCCTGCTGTGCCGCGCTGTAGTGTACGGTGTCCCCTGAAGCCCTGCCTGTGAGCCACGGGTACAGTTGGAAGAGAGGCATGGGCAGGTGTGAGGCAAGCCTGTGAGTGAAAGAGAAGGTGGCAGGGGACGTGATGGCCAGAAGACTTGGCTGCTCCGTTCACCGCTCTCTTGGATGTCCGAGCTGCTGCACGGGGATGAGGAGAAGGGATTCAATTGAGAGAGAAGATGCAGGGACTCACCTGAGAGTGAAGATGCAGGGATTCACCTGAGAGAGAAGACACAGGGCCTCTACCATTACAAAGGGAGAACCCAAAGATGAGCGCTATCCACAGAGCTCACCATGCGGCATGTGCCTAGTCTGCTTGCAAATTTGGATACGTAACTGTATAATTAACTGTCATTAGATAGGATTATTGAAATTTTATTATCACAAGCTTTCTCTTACAGCAGTGCATAGTATTGTTATTTTAGAAAGAACACTGAGTTAGGCAGAGATGGTTCACACTGTCCCACTCACGTGTGAAACCTGGCCTTCTAATTATGGAAAGGGAAGACTTCCTGTTTTCCTTACTCCTCCTCCAGATTGCTCAGCTTTTGTGACTTTAGAGGATAATCACTCCCTCGAAGGGGCAGGTATTTAATATTCAAGACTTGAGGGCCGGTGAGATGGCTCAGCGGTGTAAGTGCCTGCCTGGCAAGCGTGAGGTCCTGAGTTCGACTCCTGGTACCCACATTAAAAAAAAAAAAGACTTGAAAAAACATGCCTACTCCAGTGCGAAGGGGCACTTGTTCTACCTGAATCTTGAGATCACATGACGTTGAAGGATTCCCTGGCTCACGTGATCTATAAAAGCAAAGGCATTGGTATAGACATGTTTACCTGACACAGTTTGAGGGATGCCATATTCATCAACCTAGGGGAGGAAGGAAATGGTCTTAAATTTGATTAACCCACACTTGTGGTTTGTGGTGTTTACCAAAAAAACAAAAACAACAACAACAAAAAACAATCAAAAGCAGAAAAATGGCTGGATGCAATGATACATGTGTACAATCCCAGATACTTGGAGGCCGAGGCAGGAAGATTACAATTTGAAGGCCAAAAGGCCAACCTGGACAATTTAGCAAGACCTTGTCTTAAAAAAAAAAAAGGAAGGAGAAGCAGAAAAGACAGGGATGCGTGTCAGTCCTAAAGTATTCCAGGCCCTGGGTTCAATCCCTGGGCAAAATGTTCTTTTAATGATACTCTTAAAATTTTTTTTAATTAAAAAAATTCCTTTCTGAATCCTTTTTCAGAAGCATTGTAATTTGCAATTGATGAAGGCTTCAATTTAGTGTAACTTTCTTAGGGACAAAATAGAAAAGGAACATAATGTGGCCTTTCATTATAGTTAAATGATATAAAATGTTATTTCATCTGAATGTCTTCCCATTTTCCTCTCCTTTCAGTGAAATCAAAACATAACTTAATTGCCAAAAATACATGAGTCATACTTTTTTTTACTGCTCATGGTACATAAGTTCAATCGAGTTTAATTTGTGACTTGTTCATTATCACATGGCTTTGGAATATCTTTTTCTTGCTTAGACTGATATATTTGCACATTGAAAAATGCTTTTTTAGTGGCACCAGGCCATGTGATCAGCTTACCACTGTGAACTGAACATGAAATGACATAAATTTAGGTCTAAACTAAAAGAGCTTTTTTTTTTCCAGTTTAGAAAATGTTTTTTGTCCGTGCCCCATTCCCAGTACCAAAAAAAGTGGCTTTTGTTTTGTTTTGTTTTAGTCAGTACATGTTTGCAGTATATGATATTTATATTCATCTTGAGGAGTAGGTACATGTACAAATACAGCTTGTCTTTTTAAAAATCCCCTTCCCCTTCCTACCCTCTTCCCTCCTTCCACCTCTGAATCCCCTTTCCCCATTTTCTTTCTTATTAATATATGTGCTGCCAAACCAATGATATTCATTCTTGTTATTACTATTCTTTTTTTTTAAAGAGGAAAAAAAATAGAACAAAATTTCAAAACAACATATTAGGGTAACAATGGTTAATACATTACATATTGTTATCTTTAAATTAGTTACTCAGGATACAAGATATCAGCTTGTTATTACTATTCTTAACTCATGTTTATGACATATAATGTTTACATTCATTTAAGTCATTAGGTTCCTGTACATTGCATATCTTTTTTGGGGGGGGGTACTGGGAATCGAACTCAGGACCTTGCACTTGCCAGGCAGGCGCTGTGCTGCTGAGCTTTATCCCCAGCCCCTACACTACATATCTTAATTCTTCTTGCTTTCTCTTTCTCTCCCCCTTGGTCTCCAGGACTCCTTCCCATTTTCATGAGATCTACCCCGTCGTTTCCTTCTTTCCATCCTTTATTGTGCTCTTTGTACTACGCCTTACTCAAGTGAGAGATACCATACAGTATTTAATATTGGGTGTCTGATTTATTTTAACATATTTTCCAGGTGCATCCACTTTCCTACAAATGTCTTGAATTCATCCTTCTTTATAGCTGAGTAGTATTCCATTATATATAGATACCACATTTTCTTTATCCATTCATCTGTTGATGGGTATACAGGCTGCTTCCAGGATTTAGCTGTTATGAATTGTGCTGCTGTAAGTATTGGTGTGCATGTATCACTGTGGTATGACGTCTTTAGCTCTTTGGGGAAGATACGTAGAAGGGGAATAGCTGGGTCAAATGAAATTTCTAGTTTTAGTCTTTCGAGGACTCTCCACAATGATTTCCATAATGGTTGTACCACTTTACATTCCCAATGTAGGAGGTGTCCTTTTTCACCGCAGCCATGCCAGCATTCACTATTCTTTGACCTCTTGATGACTGCCTTTTTTTCTGGTGCAAAATGGCATCTTTTTTTTTTTTTTTTATGTGGGTACTGGGAGTCGACCTCAGGACCTCGCACTTGCCAGCAAGCACTTGTGCCGCTGAGCAATATCACTGGCCCTTTTTCTTCCTTTATGTGGGTATCAGGAGTCGAACTCAGGACCTCGCGCTTGCCAGGCAGGTGCTTATGCCACTGAGCTATCTCAGCAGCCCCACAAAGTGGAATCTTAGCATTGTTTTAATTTGCATTTCTCTAATGGCTAGAGAGGTTGAACATTTTTTCATATGTTTGTTAGCCATTTGTACTTCTTCTTCTGAGAAATGTCTGTTCATTTCACTTGCCCATTTCCTCTTCTTTTTTTTTTTTTTATGTGGGTACCGGGAGTCGAACTCAGGACCTCGCGCTTGCCAGCAGGCACTTGTGCCGCTGAGCGATATCACCGGCCCTTTTTTTCCTTTACGTGGGTACCGGAAGTCGAACTCAGGACCTCGCGCTTGCCAAGTAGGCGCTTATGCTGCTGAGCTATCTCACTGGCCCCACTTGCCCATTTTTTTTTTTTGTGTGGGTACCGGGGGGTCGACCTCAGGACCTCGCGTGCCAACAGGCGCCCGTGCCGCTGAGCGATATCACCGGCCCCTTTTCCGTATGTGGGTTCCGGGAGTCGAACTCGGGCCCTCGCGCTTGCAAGGCAGGCGCTTACGCCGCTGAGCCATCTCACCGGCCCTTGCCCATTTCTTGATTGGGTCTTTTACTTACTTTTATTTTTGAGTTCTTTATATATTTTAGGTATTAGTCCTGTCGGAGCAGTAGTTGGCAAAATTCTTTTCCCATTCTGCAAGTTCTCTTCACTCTACTGACTCCTTTGTCGTGCAGATGCTTTATAATTTGACGTAATCCCATTTGTGGTTCTTGCTGTTATTTTTTGCTAATTGGGCTTCTGTTTAGAAAGTCCTTACCTACACCTGTGACTTCAAGTGTTTTACCTACTTTATCTTTCAGTAGGTTCAGTGTTTCTGCTTTAATGTTTAGATCTTTGACTCATTTTGAATTCAGTTTAGTACATGGTGAGAGACATGGGTCCAACTTCAATTTTCTGCAAATAGATACCTAGTTTTCCCAGCACTATTTGCTATCTTTCCTCCAGTGTATGCTTTTGGTTCCTTTGTTGGAGATCAAATGGCTGAATGTGTCTGGGGACGTTTCTGTATTCTTTTTTTGTGTGTGTGTGGTACTGGAGATTAAACTCAGGGCTTTGTGCATGATAGGCAAGCACTCTACCACTGAGCTACATCCCCAGCCCTTGTGTTCTCTATTCTGTTTCATTGATCCACGTATGTTTTTGGTCCAGTACCATGCTGTTTCCATCACTGTTGCTTTGTCGTATAGCTTGAAGTCAGGTATTATGATGCCTTCTGCTTTGTTCTTGATGCCTATGATTGCTTTTGCTATTCTGGGTTTCTGCTGGTTCCATATGAATTTTAGGATTGTTTTCTCTAGATCTGTGGAGAATATTGTTGGTATCTTCATTGAGATTTCATTGAATCTGTATAATAATTTTTGGAGCATGGCCATTTTGACAATATTTGTTCTGCCTATTGAAGAGCAAGGGATATCTTTCCATTTTCTTTTTTTTTTGGAGGGGGTGTACCGGGAATTGAACTCAGGACCTTGCACTTGCCAGGCAGGCATTGTGCTGCTGAGCTATATCCCCGGCACTCTTTCCATTTTCTGATGTCCTCTTTAATCTCCATTTTCAAAATACTATAGTTTTCTTCATAGATGTCTTTCACTTCATTGGTTAGGTTAATTCCTAGGTATTTAATTTTTCTTGATGCTATTGTGAACAGTATTGTTTTCATAATTTCTTTCTAAATTGAGATCATTATTTGTGTACACAAATGCTATTGATTTTTGTGTGTTGATCTTGTATTCTGCTAGTTGATGAAGGTGGTTATTCTAAGAGTTTTTTTGGTGAAATTCTTTGGTTCTTCTATGTAGAGTATCATGTCATCTGTAAACAATTCTAATTTGAGTCCTTCCATTCCCATATGTATCCCTTTTATTTATTTATTTAGTTTTTGTTTTTTTGTTTTTGTTTTTTGAGACAAGATCTTGCTCTGTAGTTCAGGCTGGACTTGAGCTCACTATGTAGCCCAGGCTGGCCTCGAACTCACGGCAGGTCTTCTGCCTCAGCCTCCCGAGTGCTGGGATTACAGGCGTGCACCACCACACCTGGCTTCCTTGCTTTTTATGGTTGGATAATATGTGACATTTCATTTATGCATTTGCTGAACACTGGGTTGCTTCTACTTCTTTTGGCTAGTGTGAATAATACTGTTAATCCCTTAGGCTGAACAGGTTCTAGGCTGATTCATAGTGATGCATCCTATTTTCTTTCCACATGCTGGTAGAATTTAGCCTTCAGTTATTAGTGCTTTATTGGGGGGTGCTGAGGATTGAATACAGGGTCTTTGTACAGAGCTACATTCCGAGCTGTTTTTAAATTTTTTGAGACAAGGTCTCTCTAAGTCACTAAGTTGCCCATGCTGGGCTAGAACTCTCCTGCCTCAGCTTCCTAAAGTTCTGGGATTATGTCACTGTGCCTGGCTGTTCTTTTCTTTTTCCTCTCCTTCCCCTCCCCTCCCCTCCTCTCTTTCTTTGGGAGACAGGGTCTCACTATGTATTCTAGGCTGGCCTAGACCTCACTATGTAACCCCAGGCTGGCCTCGAACTCAGGGGATCCTCCAGCCTCAACTTCTAGAGTGCTGGGATTACAGGTGAATCCGAAGACCCCTGGCTCTTAGTGTTTTTTTTGTTTGTTTTGTTTTTTTGTTTTTTTGGTTTGTTTGTTTGTTTGTTTGTTTGTTTTTGATACTGGGAATCAAACTCAGAACCTTGCACTTGCCACGCAGGTGCTTGTGCTGCTGAGCTATATCCCTGGCCCATGTTTTATTTTTTGAGACAGGGTGTTGCTACGTAGCTCGGGCTGGCCTTGAACTCACTATGTGGTTCGGACTGGCCTCGAACTCATGGCAATCTTCCTGCCTCAGCCTCCGGAATGCTGGGATCTTAATGCATTTTTTTTAGATGTGTCTAAAAGAAATAACGACAGAGTTGAGTTACTGAAATGTGGTTGCCTCTCTAGTCAGGTCCCACTGATCCCCTCCCACATCAGCTGCAGAAGTCTAGGACATTCTACAGCGGCTTTTGCCAGATTTTCCTCACCAGGAACTGAGCGCTCCTCTTCCAGGGTTACGTGACAGTGGGATGGGCTTGGCGGGGTGGGGAATGGCAGGCGCTTTTGTCTTCAGCCTGAAAGGCAGAGTGGGGCTGAGGGAGTGGAGGAGCTGTCATCACTGCGCAGGAGACGGCTTCTCCTTCTCAACCCATCTAAATCGCCCGTGAATGGAGGACCCAGGAGTCTGGCTGCAGCTTTGAGCATCCCAGCTGCAGGGAGGATTATGGAGGAAATGCAGGCTGCGACTCTTCCGTTCCTCAGGCTTCTAACAGCTAACATGTCTTTTCTTGGAAATAATTCACTCTACTGCTATTGAATCTGTACTTTACATGTTTTCTTGAAACAGAAATTTGTAGGACTACGTAGTGAGATCAAGGCCAGCCTGAACTACACAGCGAGAGCCTGTCTCGAAAAAAGAAAGATTTGTAGGACCACAGCTTCTTGCATTATTTTGATTAGAAATTAGGTCTCAGACTTCAACCTTGGCAGAAAAGATATCTTTTACTTTATTAGCTATACATAAGTTTGGATTCTCTTGCTGTAAAACTTAATCTTCATCTAAATTTACCTTATTGCAGACTAATTGAAAAGGTTTAAAAAAATTTTTTTTCTTTTTCTGGACCTTATGCATGCTGGGCAAACCTCTACCACTGAGCTACATCCCCATTCTCTAACAGTGTCTGCTGATAAACAAATTTATTTTTCAGGAATGTAATTTCTTGTTCTTTTTCCTCGTTTGTTTTTTCTTTTCCCTTCATTCCTTTCCCCCTCCCCCCTCCCTAGTTCCCCTTGCCATTTGAACATTTTCTTCAGGAATGTAATTTCATATGTTGTTTATATTTACTGTTTAATTTTTAAGTGTGGATCTCATCTTATTAAAAAGCTTTTGCACAGCAAGATAGACAACCAAAAGAGTGAAGAGACAACCCACAGTGTGGGAAAAAATGTTCGCCAGCTGTTCCTCAAAGGATTACTATTGAGAACATACAAAGAACTCAAAAAAAATCAGACCTCCCAAATTTAAAGACCCAATCCAAAAATGGGCATCTCAGATGAATACACACTTCTCAGATGAAGAAATACAAACAGCAAATAAATATATGAAAAAATGTTCAACATCACTGGTCATTCGAGAGATGCAAATTAAAACAACACTGAGATTCCATCTCACCCCAGAAAGAATGGCTATTATCAGGAAGTCAACTAATAACAAATGCTGGAGGGGCTGTGGGGAAAAAGGAATCCTTCTCCACTGTTGGTGGGAGTGTCGACTGGTGCAGCCACTGTGGAAATCAGTGTGGAGACTCCTCAAAAAACTAGGGTTGGAGGTCCCATTTGACCCAGCTATTCCCCTTCTGGGTATCTTCCCAGAAGAATTAAAAACATCGTACCACAGCAATATATGTGCACCCATGTTTATAGCAGCACAATTTGTAATAGCCAGATCTTGGAAACAACCCAAATGCCCATTAACTGAGGAATGGATAAAAAAGATGTGATATTTTTATATAATGGAGTACTATTCAGCCATTAAGAAGGATAAACTGGAGACTTTTATAGGTAAACGGATGCAACTTGAAACCATAGTCATAAGTGAAATAAACCAGACACCACATGTGTAAACAATGTATCGTCCCCCTAGTGTGAGAAGCTGAAAAAGTAAATAAGATCCAAAATGTATAATAGATATTATAAAACTGGAAGAAACTATTCAAAAGGAAAGGGAAACTGGGATGGGGGAATGGAGAAAAGAAGGAAGGAAAAAGCAAAATATATATATGTATATATATATATATGATAGTTAATATAGAGATACTACTAATTTCTCTTAGTTTATTGAAAAGAAAGGTTTGTGCTAACATTGGACAGTTGAATGCTGATATCTTGTACTCTGAGTAACTAAAGATAATACGCAATGTATTAACCATTGTTACCCTCCTATAAACTTGTTTTGAAATTTTGTTCTATTTTTTCTCTTTAAAATAAAAAAATTTAAGTGTAAGCTTAAGACAATTTTACATATAACTGCTTAGAAAATATTTTGTTACTTGCTACTATAAGGTAGTTTTCTACATAGGGAAAAGCTTTTTTAAAATTTTTTTATCTTTTTTGAGACAGGGTTTCACTATGCAGTTCAGTCTGGCCTCGACCTCACGGCAATCCTCCTGCCTCAGCCTCCCGAGTGCTGAGATTACAGGCACGCCACCACGCCCGGCTGGAAAAGCTTATTTTAAAATAAATTTATTTAATCACAAAAGTGAGTCAACTTAAATAAAATATTAATAAAATAATAATAACAACACAAATGGCCCGCAGATACGACCAAACTAGAGGGCCGGCATCAGTCCAACCAGACTTTAGGAAAAGGGAGTCACTCCGTTTAATAGAATGCATAATAACAGAGCTACGGAAGCCGGGAAGGCCAGAGTAAGCCTGGAGCTCCCTCGCCGCTCTGCCCTCCTCCTCGCCCATTCAGCGCAGTGCGCAGGCGCAGCGGCGCCCCCATGCGGGGCCGCTGAGCCTCACTGCGCACGCGCGGGCGCCTGGCCCCCGGGGGGGGGGGGTCCCCAAGTAGCTGCTCTAGTCCTGTGCGCGTCGCGGGGAGTGTCTGGGATGGGCGCCGCCGAGGCCGACCGCTGGGCGTGGCTGCTGGTGCTCAGCTTCGTGTTTGGGTGCAATGTCCTTCGGATCCTCCTTCCGTCCTTCTCCTCCTTCGTAAGTGACTGCCCGGCCTTCCAGGGACCGTGGTCGGCGTGCACAGGGGCGCCTCAGCCTGGCCGCCTGAGGGCCAGGTTCGGTTGCTGGAGCGCCTGCGTGGTCTGTTCAGTACTTTAGGATTTAACAAAAAAATTTTATTTATGTATTTTTTTTTTTTTTAGAGACAGAGTCTCGCTGTGTAGTCCAGGCTGGCCTGAACCCGCAGCGATCCCCCTGCCTCAGCCTCTCCAACGCTGATTACAGATATGCGCCACCACGCCAGCCTTTGTTTTATTTTTATAGATGATTCCAAGCGCCTGAAAGTTGCGAGGCTTCCCCTCTAAAATCCTCTTGCTGGATTCTCGAGGTGGAAGACACCTGGCGACACCTGGCTAGGCTTTCAAGTGACAGAATCTCTGGCGGCGGGCGACGGCGGAGAGCCTCAGGCGGGGCGTCCTCGGTCCCTGGACGCCAGCCTGACTCCTTCCCGTTGACCTGGGGCCTGGGGGAGCTGAGCTCGTTTGATGGGTCTCAGGCATGCTTGGCAGGGTTTCCTGGAGGCCTGGATTCCGTTGTCACCGGTGCCAGGTCCCCGAGCGATCGATGTCAGGGTGCAGGCGCCCCCATTCTGGATGGGTGGGGCAGGGAGACTGGGTGGAGAGAGAATCTCCGTGGAGTGTGGTGCTTTCTGTGTGCAGGGGAGCCGCGAGCATTGGGGAGCACTCTTTCAGCCTGCATCCTGCCCCGGCCGTGCGTGCCTTCCACGTGTCCCCGTGTCCCGAATACAGGGAGAGGTGACTGTCATCGTCTTCTCTTCCGTTACCTTCCAGAGTTCTGTTTTATGCAGTGGCCACGAGCAGCGCACGTGGGGTTCAATTGCTTCCCATCCCGTCAGCACTTGTATTCTTTTTCTTTTTTAAACAGCCATTCTATTGGGTGCAAAGTGGTAGTTTCAATTGGGTGCATTGTAGTTTCATTCGTATTTCCCTAATAAGTATCTCACCCTGTGCGTATGGCCCTGTGTGATGCGATGATTTATGTGTTTCTGCTTTCCCTGGTTCTTACCTGCCAAGCTCATGCTGTTGTGGAATGGCTTCAGAAGTGAGCCGAGGACAGTCTCAGTGTAGCAGCAGGGTGCGCCAGGCCCCCGAGGGCGGCCGGCGAAAGCAAAGCCTCTGTGACTTCCTCCCGTCCTGCCCCTGCTCGCTCCTCTCCAGGGCAGGCCGTGGAAGCTAGCAGGTTTCTTCCCCAAGGCAGCTCACGGGAACTGAAGAGTAATCCTTCCCCGCCTTTCTGTGTGGAGCCGGTGCCAAGGAGACTCTGACCGCTGTCGGGTGGGGATCCTGCCCCCGGCCTGGGAGGACGGGTTGCTTCCGAGTCCAGGAGGAGTTGAAACAGGCCTTGCTGGGTTTCCCTTCCGCCTGTTAGGAGCAGGTCACAGCCGTTCCGTGCAGTGCAGTCGCATCGAAGCGTCCACAGAAGCCCAGAGGACGGGGGCAGGGAGCTGCTGGCCAGCGGAGCACGAGGGGTCTCAGCGGCGCGGGCGCTCACCCGGCGCCAGGAGGTGGCCGCCTCGGCCAGGCAGTGTGTCTCTTCGCGGGGCCGTTTACTCCTCTCCTTTATGCATCCTTCGTAATAAGCCAGCAAATGGAAGTGTTTCCCTGGGTTCCGAGAGCTGGTCTAGCAAATTAACGCGGCCTAGAGAGGGTGTCATGGGCACGACAGTTTGCAGTCAGAAACTCCAGAGGCCAGGAGCTGTGACTGCTGTTGGAAGTGGGGGCTGCCTGGGGGACCTGTGGAGTCTGACACCGTCTCCCCGTAGATTGTGTCATGACTGAGTTGAATTAGGGGCCGCCTAACTGGCCTGTGTTGAATTGACTGCCTGGTTGCTGGTAGCGAGAAATCCCGACATGCTTTGGTATCACAGAAGCAATCTGTTTTGAGCCCAGGGCCTTCACACTGAGCGACATCCTCAGCCCTTTCTTATTTTTAATTTTGAAACAGGGTCTTGTTAAGTTGCCAAGTTTCCCAGGCTGGGCTTGAACTTGTAATTCTTCTCTGCCTCAGTCTCCCAGAATGCTGAGATTACTGGCGTGCGCCGCCCCACCTGGCTAGGAGGTTTTTTTTTGTATATCCTGCGTTTTAGCCTCTTACAGAAATATGTGTTGCAGATGTTTTCTCCCTTCTGTAAGTTGCCCGTGCAGTTTTCTTGTAATTCCGCCTTCATTCTTCCTCTGTGCCCACACTGGGTTTCATCTCACCTATTTTTTTGTTTGTTTCAATTTTATTTATTTATATTTGCGGCACTGGGGATTGAATCCAGTGCCTTGCACAGACTGGGCAAGGCATTTGTTTGAGCGTTTGTTTGTTTGTTTGCTTGAGACAGTCTTGCTGTGTTGCGCAAGCTGGCCTGGAACTCCTGCTTCAGCCTCCGATCAGCTGGGATCTCAGGCTCCTGCCACTGTGAAAGACTTACCTTTTCTTTTTGAAAATATGGTTTTTTTTCATATGTGGGTACTGGGAGTCGAACTCAGGACCTCACGCTTGCCAGGCAGGCGCTTACGCCACTGATCCATCTCAACGGCCCTGAAAATATAGTTTTAAAAGTCAGGTTTATCGTGGTCCAATTCTTTCTTTTTTAATTTCATAGTATTGAGACAGGGTCTCCCTAAGTTGCTAGGTTTCCCAGACTGCTCTTAAACTTGCTTTCCTCCTGCCTCAGCCTCCCAGAGTGCTGGGATTTACAGTCATTTGCCACTACGTCTGGCTTGAGGTCCAATTTCTACCTAATGAAATTACTGCCTTAAAAAGTCCTTGCCACTATGCACCTGTGTGGCCCTCTGGTCCCCTCGCCAGGCCTCCCTCCGTGGGAAGACCCTCCTGCCTGAGCTCTGACACTTGCCATCTGCACGCCCTCCTCACCAGTGCCCCGCATTCCTCCTTGCTCCGCCCATCTCTCCTGGGCCTGCGTCCCTCAGGAAAGGGCAGAGGACACAGGGTCCACGTCACGTGAATGAAAGCTCCGTGGTGGAATTGGTTTCATTTTATTATCCCAGGTGTATGGTTACAGTGAAAGACACACACCTGTCCTGTAGTGATCCACAGACATCTGTGAAGGAAATGTACCTTGGATTAGAATTCAAATACCAGGGACAGCTGGGCATGGTGGTGCACGCCTGTAATCCCAGCACTTGGGAGGCTGAGGCAGGAAGATCTCTGTGAGTTTGAGGCCAGCCTGAACTACACACCAAGATCCTGTCTCAAAAAAAAAAAAAAAAAAAAAAAAAGAAAGCAAATACCAGGGACATCTTGGGTGTCATGGTGTCATAGGGAGCAGGAAGAGAGAGGTGCAGAGCCCCTCCTTGGAGGTGAAGGGGAGGAAGGGTGCGGGGGAGGGGCTGCTTGTTTTGTCCAGTGGGAGGATAGCTGGAGCCACCTCAAAATCAGTGGCATGGGTAGTCACCTGAAAGGACACCTGGTTGTGAGGTGGGGCTGGCCGGGATGACAGAGTCAAGCTGTAACTGCCAGGTGATCGGAGTGGAGCGTTTCTCAGGGCACCTCACTGTCCCCCTTGGGACACAGAGTCAGGACAGGGGTTTGAGGAGTGGCGGGCGGGTCAGTGCGGGGCTGGTCTCAGTGTGCCCGACCACAGCCTGAGCTGTGCAAGTCCCAGCACAGCCCAGCCCCGGCTGGGCTTCCAGCCTGCAGGGATGACATGCAGGAGCCGCGTCCCCGTGTGGTCAGGGCTCACTGTGCTCCTCAGTCAGGACCCAGACAGCGGGGCGCGGGGGAACCCCAGTCCAGTGTGGGGGACGACGCTCATCCCGGCCGTCTCCCCGCCAGATGTCCCGGGTTCTGCAGAAGGATGCAGAGCAGGAGTCGCAGATGCGAGCTGAGATCCAGGACATGAAGCAGGAGCTGGCCACGGTCAACATGATGGACGAGTTCGCCAGATACGCCCGCCTGGAGAGGAAGATCAACAAGATGACGGATAAGCTCAAGACGCACGGTACCGGGCCGCAGGGCTGTGTCCAGGGGGCTCTGTGGACCTGCACGGCGCAGGCTCTGCTTCGCAGGCTTCTGCTTGTCGCTGGCGGTTGAGTTGTCCAGAGGCACCCCACGCCCGTGCTTCCTTTCTCACTGTTTGGCTGGGGAGCCTGTCTTCTAAAATCAGAAGCATCCAGCGATCCTCTTAGGTTTTCATCGAGCCAGCTTGTCATTGCAGTGTTTTGTTTTGTTTTGTTTTTTCAGATTCAGCACTTTTCTTTTCTTTCTTTTTGTTTTATTTTGTTTTTTTGAGACAGGGTTTTGCTATATAATCCAGCCTGGCCTTGAACTCACTATGTAGCCCAGGCTGGCCTCAAACTTCTGGCAATCCTCCTGCCTCAGCCTCCTGAGTGCTGGGATCACAGGTGTGCACCACCACGCCTGGTTCAAATTCAGCACTTTTTTCGGGAAAGCCCAGAAATGATCCACAGTGGGTTCCCAGGGCCTCCTGCTCCTCTCTCTGGACAGTGCCCAGTGGTGAGCGTCCCTGTGTGAAGAGAGCGGCACACAGGCGGGGACCTGTCCCTCCCGGGACGCCTGGACTCCACCTGGGCATTCACGGGTTGGGTGGAAATAGGGAAGAAAATTCAGTTCTGTTGATAAGTGCCACGTGCGTTATAGGAAGAATCTCCGACTTCAATGAGAAATGTTAAAGGTTTTCAGAATGAAAGCTTTTCAAATCTCACCGTTTGCATGGGATTCTCTTTTAAATAATGACAGATAAGATGGCAGGTGACTTTTAAAAAGCTCCGTTTTATATTTCCTTTTTTTATTTCCTTTGGTACCAGGAATCGAACTCAGGACCTCGCGCTTGCCAGGCAGGCGCTGTGGCACTGAGCTAAATCCCCAGCCCCATTTTATATTTTCTAAACAGCGAGTGGTTGTTGCATCTCTGATTAGAAAGGATCTTTTAAGAGGAAGCAACATTTCTGTGTTCGTAGGTATCTCCTCAGTTCAGGGCGCTGACACACTCCTATTTTTCCTTTCAGTGAAAGCACGGACGGCTCAGTTAGCCAAGATAAAGTGGGTCATGAGTGTGGCTTTCTACATCCTGCAGGTGAGTGTGCTGCCGTGTCTGGGGGCGCTGACCTCCGGAGGAGAGGCCGGGGCTCGGGTCCTGCCGGCGCGTGACGCGAGCACCTGGAGCTAAGTTCCGTGTCTGCCTCCCTGTCGCGCCCTTCCTCTCTCTCTCCCCCTGCCTGTTCCTTCTCCCCTTCCTTGCTCGGTGCTGGGTGTGGAGCCAGGTCCTCACGGTGCCGCCCAAGCCCTTCACACTGTGCCCCGCCCTCGCCCCAATCCCAGTGAGGGGACCCTTGCTCCTGGTCAGAGCTGGGAAGGATCGGGACACTGGCGCATCGGCCCTGAAGTAACTGCTGGGAGAGCTTTCCTGTTGTCTTGCTCTCGTATGGTCGGCAGGGCTGGGGCGTGTGCCGAGACGCTCACGGGGACACCGGCAGGTCCCTGTGTGACTGGCGGGTGGCTCTCACTCACCAGAAGTGTCCTTGCAGGCCGCCCTGATGGTCTCACTCATCTGGAAGTACTATTCTGTCCCCGTGGCTGTGGTGCCCAGCAAATGGATAACCCCACTAGACCGCCTGGTGGCCTTTCCTACCAGAGTGGCAGGTAAGAACTTTCTGGAAAACACCGCGGGAGGCTGTGGACGGGCTTAGGGAGAGGCCTGTGAGGGAGGTGAGCTCCCCGCCGTCCTCACAGCCTGTGTGTCGAGCTGCACTTTGAGTCCACCTCACAGAGGGGACCGGAGCAGCTGCGTGGCTTGTCAGGGTCACCCCTGCGCTCTGCTTCCGGAACCCACGGCCCATGGTGGCCTGCGAGCGTGTTCTTCCGGACCGGGGCCGCTCGTGTTCTTGGTTATCAGCGGGCTGAGCGGGGCTCACACGGGTCGGCGCTGCTTTTTGAGATAATGCTTTTTGAGAAAAGAAAAAGCCATTGTCCCACAGGGTGTTGCGCAGTGTTTGCACTGCGCAGTCGCACCCCTCTGTGGAGGAACGGGAGTCCTGCTGGTAATCGCGCCGCCCCGGGCGTCTAGGTCCGATCGATCTGTTCCCGCAAACCTAGTTTTTGTTCGCCCAGCGCTGCTCAGAAAGAATGGAAATCCCCTTAGATCCTGTAAGTTAAGGAAGTAGAGGCGGAAGCGTGGGAAGGAGCCCTGGCTGGATCTCTCACGTCTGTGTTTCTGTTTTCAGGTGGTGTTGGAATCACCTGTTGGATTTTAGTCTGTAACAAAGTTGTGGCTATTGTACTTCATCCTTTCAGCTGAAAAGGAAAATGAATGTGGATATGAGACTTTCAAAATGGGTTTCTCTTGGGTTAAAAATCTGCTGGACACTGTTTTTAAACAAAAGTACACAGGCTCGTTTTTCTGTTGAATATGTTTGTTTTTGTAATTTATGTGAGATTCTTACAAGAATTATTATTTTCTGTACCTGTCATTGAGCCAGAAAGCCTAGTTTCTGACACGCATGTACCAACCAACATCACACCAGGTTTGTAGTAAATGTGAACCCTTTCGTGGTGTCTGTGTGCTGATTGGCACTGTTGGCATATTTTGGTCTTCTTGCCAACTGGAAAGTCAAAATTTTCTAACAAGAATTAATGCTATTTTTAATCCAGTTTAGAAAGTAACTTAATTTTAATACCACTGTAGTCTTACCTTGCTTTGAAACTCATCAAATTTAATACTTGATGATTTTTGATGCAAAAACTTTGTCCAGGGACCAGTTGTTTGTTGGGTACACGACACAAGCTCGAGCTTGTTGGTGTGACTGCCTTGCGACCCGCTGCCATTTCCAGCCAGAACAGTTGGTTTGGTCCTTGTCGTTTTTGGTACTTGTGCCTCCCAGAACCAGTTAACAATCAGGACCGAGGTACTGCCATACTAGAATTTGAAAAATTGTTTTTTAATCTCATGTAGTAGAGCTGAAAGAATAACACTAATTGACATCGTTTGTGCTTTCTCTTCTGTTTAAAATGTCATCTGTTAGACCCGCATTTGTATAGTGTGTGTTATTTACTTATTTGAAGCTACTGATTTTTCATTACAGTGTCTTATAAATGTACTCATGAGACCGTGTCGTTTCACGCGCAGATGGTGTTTTGTATTTCAGCCGTTTCAAACGAAGTGTACTTTACAACCATTTAATGTACATGGTCTATAGGAAAAAGCAAAGTGGGAGGTCTGATTAAATTCATCTGCACTGATACTTGTTTGGGATGTCAAGAATAATTCTGCTAAACTTATTTTTTGCAGCACTTTTTCTAATTAAAGCATTTGCAGGTGCTCGTGTGGCTTTCCCACCACTTACTTGCTGTGAGCAGTCTGCACTGGTGCTAGGTCTTGGCCTTCGCTCAGTAAGGCTGAGCTGGCCACTGGTTTTTGAAAGGTTGTATGTGTGTCCCGCGCTCCCTCATGTACCATGCGTAGCTCATTATTGTTCCCCTAAACGCGCTGTGAGGCGAAGCTGCCGTCCCGTAGTTCAGCGTCAGACGGAAGCCCACGGGGCTGTGTCGGTCCCAGAATTCAAACTCGGACCCAGCCGGGCCGAGCTCCGTCAGCCGATTCAGCACTCAGCGCGTGAGCACCGCAGAGTTCACAGCAGGTCCCCAGAGGACAAAGGGGCCACAGAGGAGGAGAAGCCACCCAAGGAGGGGAGCGCGGGTCTCTGCACAGAGTTGGCGCCCAGCCCCTTTCCTGCTGTGCCGCGGGGCGCCCCTGACCGGACCTCTGTCCTCCCGGGTGGCGGCAGGAGCTGTGACACACCTCCCCGAGGCAGAGGGAGAGATGTGCAGCCTCTCACGCACATTAATAGTCTGTGACGATTGAATTGGGAAATATAAATGTCCTTTATGTGTCACATCACTGTGGCTTTAAAAGATTGCATTTGTTTAAAAACAGATAATAAACATGTACTGACTTAAAAAGATACAGAAGGGGTACAGAAAGTATAGCTCCTGGACCAGGCGTGGTGGCGCACGCCTGTAATCCCGGCACTCGGGAGGCTGAGGCAGGAGGATCGCAGGGAGTTCAAGGCCAGCCTGGGCTACAGAGTGAGTTCAGGGCCAGCCCAGACTATGTAGTGAGACCCTGTCTCAAAAACACCAAAAAAAAAAGAAAAAAATATATATATATGATTTCTGACCCCTAACTGTCCTGTCACCAAATTCCCATTTGCCACTGTTGCCAGTTTCGTGTGATTCTTCCACGATACTCCATGTGTTTATGAACATTGATTTATGTGCTTTTAAAATAGGCTTTTGAAAATTTTTTTAAATTAAAAACTTTGCATTGGTCCTGGTTTGCAGTACGTGACCACCTTCATCGCTGGGTCTGGTACGTGTGCGAAACACAGCTTTGTTCTTTTCGCTTCCTCCTCCATCTCTTGGTCCTCTTCCCATCTGCAAAACTGTAACAGCTTCTTTTTTAAATTATAAAAGTAAAACCTGAAAAAATGGAAGTAATTCTTTTTTTCCCAAGTCTAACTTGGCAAGTACAGAAAAAGAGCAAGAGGGCATGGCCTCCTGCCGCTCCGCAGGCCAGGGTCGCGGTACCAGGGTCTGTGCTTTGCTTTTCTGTATATGGGTGCAGCATGTTTAGGGACAACAGTGGTGTTTAATTTTAAAATGCATATATATATTTGAAGATATGTATACACATACAATGTTTATTAAAATGATATTTTAAAAGCCATTTTATGGTTTTACATAAGAACAGATGTTTGGTATAACGTACACTTAATATAGTACTCTCATACCAATTTTTTTTTGTGTGTGTGGGTACCGGGGGATCGACCTCAGGACCTCGCGCGCCAGCAGGCGCCCCTGCCGCTGAGCGATATCACCAGCCCCTTTTTCGTATGTGGGATCCGGGAGTCGAACTCGGGCCCTCGCGCTTGCTGGGCAGGCGCTTAAGCCGCTGAGCCATCTCACCGGCCCCTCTCATACCAATTTTGTCTTAAGTTTATGGTCTACTAACCAGGGAAACTTTTGCATATACAAATTCATGATCACCTTTGGATGGGTCCTGTGCCTTTTTTTGTCTTTTGGGGGCATTTTTTGAGACAGGGTCTTGCTGTGTAGTCCAGGCTGGCCTGGAACTCACTGTGTAGCTCAGGCTGGCCTGGAACTTGTGGTGATCCTCCTGCCTCAGCCTCCCGAGTGCTGGGATTACAGGAGTGCGCTATCATGCCTGAACTCACTGGCCTCGAACTCGAGGTGCCCCTCCTGCCTCAGCCTCCTGAGTGCTGGATTACCTGTGTGTCCCAGGATGCCAGGCTTCCTCTGTTTTAATGCTTAATTTTACTGCTATATGTTTGCTTCAATAATAATTCTACTACTCTTGGGGGAGTTGGTATACTCAGCGCATCTTAACCATCTTCCGCTTGACTTCTGCTGCTCTCCCAGCCTCCCCTCCTCCCCAGAGCCCCTTCCCGTCTCCATAGTCTGCCTGTCTGTTCTTGTCCTCGCTTTTCATTTTTCCTTTAAATTACTCCTATTTTGGGTTTCTCACATGTCGTTTGTAGGAAAATGGGTGCACCTTGAGACCTTGATGTCCAGTGAAGTGAGCCGGAAGGTTAAACGCTGGACAGTTTCTCCGGGGCTCCTCCTGCCAGCAGGAGGGACGGTGCCGGTGACCCTCCCCCGCCTGGTGGCCTCTGGTTTCCCTGCCTGTCCTCAGAGCGTGGCGGGGGGTGAGAAGCGGCTCCCTTGCACACCAGACCCCCGGCCTCCTGAGGGTACGGTGACTTCTGTCCCTCGCCCCTCCCTGGCTGCCATCTAAAGGGACGTCTCCGTGACTGAGTGCCAGCTGATTCTGCGCCGACCGAGGCGTCTGCGCTGGCGGCTTTGGCCGCCCGTGTTTCAGGATCCTGAGTTTCGGTAAGGAGAGGGTTTCTTCTCCGGGCGCCTGAGCGCCGTGAGCGGCCCGCCGTCCACTCGCTGGGCTTCCTCGTGCCCTGCCCGGCTCACGCCCAAGTCGCAGCGGCTTCCTGCCAGGGCGCGGGCGTCTCTCACTCGGAGAGTGTTCTGCACCGTTGAGGTGTCGCAACTCAGGATCTGCTGCGAGCTGCTGTCCCACGAGGCCTAGGCGGAGCCTCACGGCGGCATCGCGGTCGGGCTGCGTGGCCGGTTCCTGCGGGCCATGCTTCTGTCCGCGCGAGGCAGCCCTTCTCCATCGGTGCCGGCACTCGGCGCTGCTTCTCACCGAGCCCGGGCCTGAAGTGAGTGGATGTGGAGTCTTTCATTCTTTTATGTTCACTAAATTCCCAGGCTGGCCTCCAACTCCCAGCGATCCTCCTGCTTCAGCCTTCTGAGTGCTGAGATTACAAGGGCGGACCACCATGCCCTGCATCTTTTTAAAAAATTTGTTTTTATTAAATGTTGGGAGGTATAAAAGAATACTAAAATATATGTTTTATATAATAAGAATATGATATAATGCTAATATTTCCCACTCGGGAGGCTGAGGCAGGATGGCCACAGCAAGTTCAAGGGCAGCCTGAACTGGATAGTGAGACCCTGTCTCAAAAAACCAAAAATATAAAATAGAATAAAATAGAGTGACACAACCAGAGTTTGGTGGCCAAGTCCAGTCTGCTGCCCTTTTGTACAAATGGCCACACCAGCTGTTCCTATGTGGGCTCTGGCTGTTCGCAGCCTGCAGCGGTGGAGGTGAGCAGTTGTGATAGAGACTGTGTAGTTCCATAGGCTGAAAATATTTACTGTCTGGTCTTTTCCAGAAAACATTTGCTGATCCTTGCCTCGGAATTTCCCGTGAAATTCTGATGATGGCAAACTTTGACTTTTGGTTTTCTTATTAATTTATTTATTTAGAGACAGGATCTCACTGTGCAGTTCAGGCTGGTCTTGAACTCACTGTGTAGCACAGGCTGGCCTTGAACTCGCAGTGATCCTCCCGCTTCAGCCTCCCAAGTTCTGGGATTCCTGGCGTGCGCCACCATGCCAGGCCAACTTTTTGTTTTCTTGAAAATGTGTCTCTGTTTTGTTCTTAATACCGTTGTTCTGGAGGGTTTACAGTTGTGAGGTAACAGCTGTTCTGTCAGTGTATTGATGGAACTCTCCCGCTGTTTTCTGGATTTCCTGTTGTTGCCGTTTGAAAGCCCAGTTGTTCTTTGAAGATGGACTCTTTCTTCTTTATGTTTTTTTTTTTTTTTTTTTAATTAGTCTGTGTGGAGTACATAACGATTACAGTCATCATGGGGAGCTGGTGCGTGTGTATCGCACAGCTTAGTTCTTTTTACCCCACTTTTTTTATTTTTTATTTTTTTTTTTTTTGTGGGTACCGGGGGGTCGACCTCAGGACCTTGCGCACCAGCAGGCGCCTGTGCCGCTGAGCGATATCACCGGCCCCTTTTTCGTATGTGGGTTCCGGGAGTCGAACTCGGGCCCTCGCGCTTGCCGGGCAGGCGCCTAAGCCGCTGAGCCATCTCACCGGCCCTTTACCCCACTTTTTGTGGTGCTGGGAGTTAAAGCCTTGTCTTTGCTGCCCTGCAGCCCCATCCTGCTTTAGCTGTGTAGTCTGAATTTCTTTGCGTTTCAGTTTCTGTTGCGCTTGGAAGTCACTGGGCTTTCTGGATGGTATCTTTCGTCAGCTGCGGAAAGCTTTCCCTCTCTCTCTAGATACATAGCCCTGCTCTGTCCTCCCGTTTTCTTCGGAAACTGAGTAGATGCACAGTCAACCTTTCATGCTCATCTTCATGACATTGACCTCACAGTCACATTTTCTCTCTCTGCGTTTTAATGTTGAGATATTCTTCAGATTTGTATTTTTTTACCCTCTTCATTATAGTCTCATTTATTATGTTTTATTATCAAGTTAATTTGAATTACATGTCTTCTGAATTGTCAAATGCTAGGTCATTCATTATAGAACTATTTTATGTTGTTAAACTCCTATTTCTTTAAACTTTTATAGACATTAATAAAGAGCTGTGTCTTTTATTCGAAATATCTGTTCTGGTGGTTCTTTGGCACCATGTGTTTGGACTGCACGTTTGTTTTGGTTTATTTTTTAAACTATCGGTGGGGTTTCTGGAGGCCTGGGTTAAGATTTGCACTTCTGCTGCCTTGGGCTGTCAGCCGGTCCGCTTCAGACCTCGCTCTCAGGTTATGTAGACGCTGGAGTGAGGCAACCTCAGGCTGTCCAACAAGATGAGGCCTGACTTTGGCTCCAAAGCCTCAGGGTTTCGTACACACTGGTTTTTAGTTCGTTAAGGCTGGAGACCCTCGCAGGGCGGAGAAGGGGGCCCAGTGTTGGGTGGGAAAGGACCCCCTGCTTGGGCTGCCTGAGTTTTTTTCTCTGTTTTGCAAATGTCCTTTAGGCCAGTGATGGCAAAACTTTTAGAGACCAAGTGCCCAAACTGCAACTCAGAACTCACGTCCCTATGGCAGAGTGCCAGCACTGCACTTAAACCTGAGCGCCCAGCTGCTGGGGCGATGCCGGGGTGAGCTGGCTTGGGTGCGAGCTGTCGCACGCGTGCCCCAGGCTGGCCACCCCTGCTTTAGGAGGTAGAGGAGAGTTCAGAGCTTCGCTCCCCTCCCTCCCTGGATGCTCTGGCCCTTGACCACCTGACTCAAAAGCACGTTTTGTAACAGAGGGATCTTTTGCAAAGGCAAAGGCGGAAGGGGAGGAGAAGAGGCTGTAGAAAGAATTAAGGTGTGTTACGTGCACCTACCGAGGTGCACGAGGAACGTAATCATTAGGTATTGCAAACATGGACTACATTAAAAAAAATTAAACTCGGTTTTCTCTACCATCTTGTTCTCTGTCACCATATCCAGGCTCAAAGTTTACCAGCCACACAAAGTATAGATAATTTAAAGAGCAAAATAAAAGATAATAGGAAACAGGGAGATAGTTCTTTTGCGAATGGGAAGGGGACCATGAGATGGGGGAGGGAGAGGGAGGAGAAAAGGGGAAGTAAAAAGAATTGTGTTGTGTTACAGACGTGTACCAACTCCCCACAGAGATGTATTCATTGTGTACTGCAAAGGTGGGCTAACAGAAATAAAAATTTGAAAGAAAAAAAAAACATATCTTTCAGGGTTGGTGCAACATTTTTGGCCTTTTGTGTTTCACAGCAAGCCACAGTACTTTCTCTACCAGACCTTAGGAGATCATGTTTTATTTTTATTATATTTATTTATTTATTTTTATTTTATTATTATTTTTTTTTTATGTGGGTACTGAGAGTCGACTTCAGGACCTCGCGCTTGCCAGCAGGTGCTTGTGCCGCTGAGTGATATCACCGGCCCTTTTCTCCTTTATATGGGTTCTGGGAGTCGAACTCAGGACCTCGCACTTGCCAGGTAGGCGTTTATGCCGCTGAGCCATCTCACCAGCCCCATGTTTTTATTTTAAAATCATTTCCCCTTGATTATAAAGTTATGTTTACTATGGAAAACATAGAAGAAAGCCAAAATAGAAAACACTAAAATTTAAAAATTGGCCACAATCTCATTCCTCAGAGGTAAAGAATTAGCATCCTAATAAATACATGACCCTGTAACTTTCCCTAAGTATTAAATTAGTTTGGTGAAGATGCATGTCTAGGTAGCCCTGATTCAACATTAGGATTTATGCTTTTATTGTGGGGATGTATGAGAAAAGATTTGAAAAACCCTCCATCTCATAGGAAGCAGGGACAGACACTAAACTGTCACTCAGGACACCATTGCAAGAATGGTTTTCGCAGGCCTGGTGAGATGGCTCAGCAGCATAAGCGCCTGCCTGGCAAGTGCGAGGGCCCGAGTTCGACTCCCGAAACCCACATAAAGGAAAAAAGGGCCGGTGATATTGCTCAGTGGCACGGGTGCCTGCTGGCATGTGAGGTTCTGAGGTCGACCCCCTGGTACCCACACACACAAAAAAAAAAGAATGGTTTTCGCAAACTTCTCCGAATTTAGGCAACTCGGTCATTTCCCATTCCTCATGAGCCTCTGAGCCCTCCAATTCCCCTCCCTCCTTTTCTGTTTTTCCCACTCCTGAAGCTCACATTTTATGCCAGTTGTAGCATCTATCCTATCTTTGGTTTAAAATGCAATTATCTGGGGCCGGTGAGACGGCTCAGCGGCTTAAGCGCCTGCCTTGCAAGCGCGAAGGCCCGAGTTCGACTCCCGGATCCCACATACGAAAAAAGGGGCCGGTGATATTGCTCAGTGGCACGGGCGCCTGTTGGCGCGCGAGGTCCTGAGGTCGTCCCCCCGGTACCCACAAAAAAAAAAAAAAAAAAAAAAAAAAATGCAATTATCTTCCCACCCTGACTTTCACTGCCTTTTAAAAATGTATTTCACTTAAGTGTGTTAAATACCACACACCAACCTGGAGACACCTTTAGATATAGCACAGCATATCCTGTCCTCGTTCGTGACCATGGTGGTGCAGAGGAGGAGAGATTACTGTGTGCCCACGTCCAGTTTAACTTCCAAGGCCCAGAGGGGCTGTGTTTCCTCAAGACCCCTCAGTGTGAGAGTCTCAGGAAAAAGCAGCCCCATTGGGAGCTTTTGTGGCTTTTTATTGATAGAACCAGGAAGCAAGGATAAGGGACAAAAGAAGGACCCCTGCGCAGGAATTCATGTGGGGACAGGGAAAGGTCAGGCTGGTCTGCAGTAATGCATATTTCCCTAATCTAAGAAAGCCACTGGGGAGGGAGAGAACAGTGGCGGAAGCAACCGTATCTAAGGATAATCTATCTGGGATCCTGCTTGGCTGTTGCCTCTGCAGGCTTTAATCTACACCCACCCATTCTAGGAAGCCTGGGCCATTGCTGCAGGGCTTCCCTTCACCTTAGCAATCATTTCAATCACTCCTCCAGCCGGAGTCTCCCCGCAAAGGTCTGGATTATAAATTACCTTTGTAACTAAATGGAGGGAAATTCAGCTGCAGTAGTCTCGAAGTAGACCCTTGTCGTCCCAACTTAAAATATGCTGAGTAATAAATATATTAATTAGGACTGAGCAGCTAGCTTGAGCAAACACTACATTTTTTTTAGAATAATATTAAGTGAATAAAGGTCAAGCCACAGTGTGCAATAAATCGCAATACAAAAATACCGAATCTTAGGTGTGTCCATGAGGAAAGACACAAAGACAGAATATGAGATGCCCAGTTTAGCTGAACAGGAGTATCCCCAAAATTTATTTTCAGAAAACCAAGCTTGGTAACCAGTGCACTTGTTTTCCCCATATGAAGAGAGTCTTTTGATCGTATTGCTCTCCCGCCAAGCTGCTTCCCTGTTTCGAAGTTTCACCACCTCTCTCCTGCCGGCGCGATTTTCACCTGGAGAAGACGTGTAGGTCGACGGGTCCCACAGAATACTAAAGCCATCTAATAAATGGGTCTTACGAAAACATCAAATAGTGGACGCGGCTCACTTTTAGAAATGATGCAAACTTGTATTTAAAATGTTATCGTTGGCAAGAATACAACGGATTTCGAAAGTGGATTTCCCAAAGTCTAACGTGAATCCTAGTGCACACCCTGACACGCACCCTCTTGCACGCGAACATCCCACGTAAGAAGCAGGCTGGCAGGCCGAGGTGCGTTAAGACATCGGTTATATTTAAACGATTCTTTCTCCTTCCGTGGGTGAAGACCTCGCGGAGCTGCCCACGGTGGCCTTGGAGTCCCCGAAGGCGTTGCTGGCCGAGGCCCGGCCCGGCGGCGGCGGCGCCTTCCGCCTCGGGGAGTCCGCGCCGCCCTCCAGGGGCCCGGGCGCGGCGCGCTCGGCCCGCAGCGCGCAGCCGGCGCCGAACAGCTCCGCCATCAGGCTGCTCTTGCGCTCCCGGAAGGCGGGGTCCTTCCGCGCGCACCGCCCGAAGGAGGGCTCGTAGCCGCCCCGCGCTTCCGGCCGGGCCTGCGCCGCGCCGCCGCGAGCCCTGTGCGCGCCGTGGCCCTGGCCGTGGCCGCCGCGCGCGGGCAGCCCCTGGTGCAGGTTCTCCGTGGCTTCCGTGAAGGCGTACGGCTTCCTCGGCCGGCAGCGCGGCTTGGAGCTGCCGCGGGCGCCGCGATCGCGGTCGGAGCCCGCGTCCGCGTCCGCGCCCGCGTCCTCCGTGCCCGCCCGGTCGGGGGCGCCGCCTGGCGCGGCGTGGGCGGGCCGCTCCTGCTCCTGCGGGGGCGCTTTCTTTTCTTGGTCGTCCCTCTTCTCCTTTGGTCCCCCAGTGTTCTCCAGAGCCGCGCGCACTTCCAGAGGCTCCTCTTCTTTCGATGAATCTGTGTTAGACAAACACACGTCAGTGTCCGCCCCGCGCTGAAGATGACGGCAAAGGCGGCGAGAGGAGCGCGCACGACCCACGGGGGAGCGTGCGCGGCGAGCGAGCCGGGAGCGCTAGCATTCCTACGCGATCCCGCATACATGGGAACCAGAAACCGAAAGAAAATGATATTCACAGGCGAAGACATTCAGTTTGCCAGCAGGCTATTAACAGCTTCTCAGCATCACTAGCAGGATACAGAGCCAGGAAGACAACGAGAACATTGTTCACCCGTTCAATGGGCAAATAATTCCCAGAGCTGGCGAGAATATGGGGACGTTGCAGTTTTGCCCCCAACTGGTGGGTGTATTAATTGCAAGAGCTTTTTGGATGGCAGTTTGGCAGTATCTATCGAAATTTCAAGTGCACATACTCAGGCCCACAACCTCGCTTCTGGGAACACGCCTGTAGAAACAAAGATCGGTAGAAGGATGTTTACTGTTTAAGTGTCTGTCAAAGGAGTAATGATTCTGTAATCCCAGCACTGGGGAGGCTGAGGCAGGAAGATCACCATGAGTTCGAGGCCAGCCTCGACTACATAGTGAGCCCCTGTCTCAAGAAAAAGAAAAAGAGTAATGGTTAAATAAAGTGCGGCATTTGCAATCCGTGGGGGTTCTGGGTAGTTATTATAAAGAGCGGGGTGGATAGTGTGAACCGAAGGGAAGGATGTTCATAAGCACCTCAGGGCAGACAATTTTCTGGATTTCTTTGGGGATGGGGGTTGAGCCCAGAGTCTCCTGTGTGCTAGGTCTGTGTCCTGCCCCTGAGCCCGCTCCTGCCCAGCGCAGGGTGATTTCCTCTTGTTCTCTGCCATCTCCCGGTGCCAGAGCAGTGCCTGACACTCAGTATATGCGCAGAAAGAAATTTCAAATGAATAAACTGTTAGGACAATATTAATTACCCAAACGGACTGAAACGTGAGTGGAAACTTACACAGGCCGTGTGACCGCAGCGAAAATGCAAGCGACCATCGTTTCCATGAATCTGCAGCAGGCAGGGTGGCTTTCCATTCGGGGAATTCTACCAAACTGCCGAGTTATTTCAGCTTTCTTAGTCCCCCAGTCGAGGTCTGACCCTTCCAGGGCACCTATCCACCACTATTTCTCTATCGATCATCTATCTACTAATGGTACAAGGGTCAATCCCCAGGCTTGCACTGAGCTACAGCCCCACCCTTTTTAAATTTTTCATTTTGAGACAGGGTCTCTCTAAATAACTAAATTGCCCAGGCTGGGCTCAAACCTGTGACCCTTCTGGCTTTGCCTTCCACACTGCTGGGATTGCAGGTGTGCGCCACCGCGTCCACCTGGGTGCTTCTTTATTGTGAGTCTATCAACTGTTTGTGTTTTTTTATTGCTGTTTTTTTTTTTTTTTTGTGGGTACCGGGGGTCGACCTCAGGACCTCGCGTGCCAGCAGGCGCCCGTGCCGCTGAGCGATATCACCGGCCCTTTTTTTTTTTTTTTCCTATGTGGGTTCCGGGAGTCGAACTCGGCCCTTGCGCTTGCTAGGCAGGCGCCTACGCCACTGAGCCATCTCACCAGCCCCTGTTTTTTGTTTTTGAGACAGGGTGTCACTTTGTAGTTCAGGCTGGCCTTGAACTCACTTATGTAGCCCAGGCTGGCCTCGAACTCATAGCAATCCTCCTGCCTCAGCCTCCCGAGTGCTGGGATTACAGGTATGCGCCACCACGCCCAGCTTTATGTTTGCTTTTATACACATGTATACTAATTCACAATTTTAAAAAATCAAATAATATAGGAGACTTTTTTTCAGAGTTGGAGAATAGCAAACGCAGGGCCTCACATATGTTAGGCAAGCTCTTACCCATTGAGCTACCCCTAGGGATTTTTAAAGCTTCCTATAATTACCTTCACATTTTCTCTTAGAATCCTCTTGCTTTGGTAGTTTACTGACATAGTGAGGAATTTCACGGTTTATTTCACTTAATTTCTCTTTAGGATGAATGTTTCTTGTTACCTTTTTACCCTATAATTTAGAAAAGCAGAACAAATACATTTTTTGGAGTCTAGATAATTTTAACTTATATTTTATTCTAATGACCACAAATACTGTGTGTAGAACAAGTGGTCTGTAGTTTAGCCATTTTCGTTAAGATGTGTTTAATCAGCCACCGAAAGATTTCACGTTTGCCATACCTTAGTCGTCAAAGATGGAACATCTTCTGACTTTTGGGTTTCCTGGTGTCTCACACTGATAAGTGACAAGCTTTTTCTGTCTGCTTGTACTGATTTTGTTGAAGAAACTGCAGAATAGGTCGATTGCATGTGAGAATCATATTTTACAATTGTCAGCAATATTGATTTTAAACAAAATATCACTGAAGTATGCAATGCAATGAAACAAAGTATACTATTTTCTAAATATTCAGTATACATATAACATTTGTTGGTTTCCTTGTATTTTTTTCCTGCCATCTCCCTTGTTTTGTCTTACTTTGGGTCACAAAGGCTACAGTTCTGGTGGTGTTGGAGTAGAATCAGGTGTTAGGGTAAGGTGGAATTGCTGCGTGAAGACAGGGGTGTCTCCTGCAGGTGGGATTGGAGCTGCAGATGAGCAGTGGTGAGGGCCGGGTCACTGTGACATCCCGTGTCAGGAACACCGAGTGTCCTGGGTAAATTGCACATGACTGCTCACAATGGCTCAAGCCAGGGGTGGGGACTCCTGACTACACAGGGGCATGAGGACCTTTCTGGGGTAATGTGGCCTCGATGGGCTGACAGTTACGTAGGTATAAGCATTGTCAAAAATCCACTGAATTGAAAAGCTAGAACAGGGGCACCTTTTTTGGGGGGGAGGGCAAGGTCTCACTGGGCTGGACTTGAACTCACTATGTAGCCCAGGCTGGCCTTGAACTCACAGCGATCCTCCTGCCTCAGCCTCCCAAGTGCTGGGATGACAGGTGTGCATCCCCACGCCTGGCTTACAGGGGCATCTCATTAGGGTAAAATACATCTCAAGAAAGTCCATTTTCAAAAGCCACACACTGCCAGCAGATATACTTACAAAGCTCAATTTTTGGCAGGTATTTTGCTTCCAGCTGAAAAGTCATTCTGTCTTTCTACCTGATGTAAGGACTTGAAAGACGGAACCAAAAATGGGAAAACAGGCAAGCATTTCTATTCCTTTCTAGGTCTTTCAACAATCTCACAACTTCATTATCTTTCTAGGATCACATAATGTATTTCAATGCCTAATAAAATGATTTTAAAAAATATCCATTGTTGGCTGGGCATTGTGGTGTACGCTTGTAATCTTAGCATCTCAGGCCAGCCTGAGCAACATAGTTCAAGACCAGCCTGAACTACATAACAAAACCCTGTCTCAGAAAACCACAATAAAATAAAATTAAATTAAAATATCCATTATTTTGGCAATATACATTAAGAAAATATGACTGGGTACTTAAAAATAGATTTTGAGCAAAAGGAATAAAAACATACCTTTTGGGTAATCTTCTAGTTCCCGTATATTTTTAAGTATTCGATTAGTATAGATGTTTTTAATTTCAAGCTCACGCTCCTTTTCCTAAAAAAGAATAACAATACTGATTTTTCTATTAATATTTACTTTTCTTTTTTTTTTTTTTTGTGGGTACCGGGGGGACGACCTCAGGACCTCGCACGCCAGCAGACGCCCGTGTCACTGAGCGATATCACCGGCCCCTTTTTCGTATGTGGGATCCGGGAGTCGAACTCAGGCCCTCGCACTTGCCGGGCAGGCGCTTAAGCCACTGAGCCATCTCACCGGCCCAATATTTACTTTTCTTAACCTTGATTTCTTTCAGAAAACAATTGAAGTGAGCTCAGTCTGCTGCGAATGACATCTATAGGTTCCAGAAGGAACAGAAAGAGGCCTTGTCATTGTGTCCCTTTCCGGACACCAAACAGTACTAGCTTTTTGCAGAGTGGCACATCATGGCGATGGGGACCAGCCTTTGCGAGTCAGCTTCTTTCACAGCATTCTTTCTGTCCCGTGCCTGAGCCTCGTGTTTACTGTCCTCCTGCACTGTTCACTGAGTAGTGAATGTTTTTTCACTCACATTGCTTAAGAAAGAAAGACTTCAGTGTTTTTTGCGGGGGGGGGGGGCAGATTTAGGTTTTCTGGAAAGTTCAGTTCCATCTTGCGGTTGCTGTGGGCTGGGCGGTGTGCAGCTTGGTGGCAGCGCGCAGCAAGCTCGGTGGCTGCTGAAGTCGCAGAGCACGGCTGGGGTGAGAGGGCAGCTCGGTGAGGGACAGTCCCCTCCAGCACTGGAACGGAGGTCCACAGTGGGCGCCCACCACAGAGCTGGGCCAGAAGCATCCAGGGGACTTGTGTGGTTGAGTTCAACCAATTGATCAGGGGATAAGGAAACCCCTACGTAGCTGGGGATGCTTATGGAATCCGTGCGCAGTACCCACAGGAAAGACGACTCATGAGCTCAAAGGGAAGTCAAGTCACAGAGGTAAGTGGGGCGTGGTGACACGCAGCCCTGAAACTGTGGTGGGAAGAATTGAGTCAACAGTAGCCAGGAGCTCAGGACGCTAGCGGACCCCAGAGGATGATCTCCAAAGCCTGAGGTGGTGATTACAGAGAGCTTGTCTTATTTATAAGGTGGCAAACAGAAGATACAAGAACGAGATAAGCTTCTGCTGAAGGTCATGGTACAATGGGATCTCGTGGCGAGCACAGTTGTATGTGGCAAAGTTGTTTTTAGCACATTCATAGAAGTTTCAGTTTGGTGCGAATCATATGATTTAGCTGAGTTCAGTAGTGGAGAACAGAATGCCTGCAGCTTCACTGAAGAAAATGGCTGCAGAGAGGCCAGGATTTCTGCTTCAATCCCAGTACTCTGGGAGGCTGAGGCAGGAGGATCACAAGTTTGACCCTACCCTGGGCAATTTAGTGATTTAGTGAGACTTTCTCACAATAAAAAGTAAAAAACCGGCTGGGGATGTAGCTAAGTGCACAGGTCTTGGGTTCAATCCCCAGTATCTCCTGCCCCTCAAAAAAGAGAAAGTTGGGTGTGGAATCATGGTGTGGTCAGTGAGAAGAAATGGTTTCCAAAAATTAGCTAGGAAGCACATTCCTAGGAGAAGCCACCCCTTAGTGAGACCACGACTGTAAGCAGGTAAACCAGGGCTGCAGCACCTCCTCTGGGAGCTGCAGGAGGCTGGCATGTGTCTTCTTATTGCGGCCCATGCCTCAGAGGCAGGCCCGCGCTAGTGATGGGTGACTTTGATGATGAGTTTCAAAGCAGAGAACTTGACATTTTGGTCCTCGGGCTGGATCTCCCAAGCCCAGACAATAACAACTGACAATAGCGTGGCAGATTGTTGTTTCCTAAAACTGCCACAATATTATTTCTTGTCCTTATACTCTTCCAGAACCTTGTGACCCCACATTCAGAGGTGGCGTTTACTACCTGGACTGCCGTGGCCCATAGAATGGGGCAGAGACAATGTGTGACAGCCAAGGTGAGGTCATAAAGAGCAGTGGAGCTTCTTTCTGCCTGGTGCTCACTTGTCTCTGTCTCTATTTCCACCTCCACCTCCACCTCTTCCTCCACCTTCATCTCCATCTCCTCCTCCATCTCCATCTCCACCTCTACCCTCATCTCCACTCCATCTCCATCTCCACCTTTATTTCCATCTCCACATCCTCCTCCATCTCCATCTCCACCTCCATCTCCATCTCCACCTCCTCCTCCACCTCCATCTCCACCTTTATTTCCATCTCCACATCCTCCTCCATCTCCGGCTCCACCTTCACCTCCACCTCCTCTACCTCCACCTTCATCTCCACTCCATCTCCATCTCCACCTCCATCTCCACCTCCTCCTCCACCTCCATCTCCACCTTCACCTCCACCTTCATCACCACTTCATCTCCATCTCCACCTCCATCTCCATCTCTACCTCCACCTCCACCTCCATCTCCACCTTCACCTCCGCCTTCATCTCCACTCCATCTCCATCTCCACCTTTATTTCCATCTCCACATCCACCTCCATCTCCACCTCCACCTCCTCTACCTCCACCTTCATCTCCACTCCATCTCCACCTTTATCTCCATCACCACCTCCACCTCCTCCTCCACCTCCTCCTCCACCTCCATCTCCACCTCCACCTTCATCTCCACCTTTATCTCCATCTCCACATCCACCTCCATCTCCATCTCCTGCTCCACCTCCACCTCCATCTTCATCTCCTCCTCCACCTCCTCCTCCATCTCTGTCTTACTACCTGCACTGCCTTGGCCCAGGTAATGAGACAGATATGATGCTGTGTGGCAGACAAAGTGAGGTCATAAAGGACACTGTGACTTCTTCCTGCCTGGCGCTCGCTTGCTCTGCGTCTGACTCTGTCTCTATTTCTATCTCCGCCTCCGCCTCCCCCTCCATCTCCACATCCTCCTCATTCTTGCCCTGGAAGCCCAGCCATTGAGCTGTGAGGGCGCCCACACCGCACGGACAGTTTATGTGTAGGCTTCCTGCCAACGATCCAGGTAAGACCTCAGCTGTCACTACAGGTGGGAGTGGGACATCAGATAATTCTAGCTCGCAGCCTTTGACCACGCTGATGAGCTGTCTGTGGCCAGCCCTGCCTAAACTGTAGATTCATGAATAAAATTCATGTCAGTGCTTTAGTTACTTAAGTTTGGGAGCAACATGGTATGCAGCACATAACAGGAGCAGTCCAGGTTGTAAAACGTCGAGGTTTCTGTCCCTCCCCATGGGGTCACTGCTGGGGCTGAGCACAGAGGGGGAGCAGACAGCACTCGGGGGAGGGGTGTCCCAAACGTGGGGAGAACGGCGGGTGACGGCCATGGGTTAATGACCAAGTCATGAGAAATGGCCAAAGTGATTGTCTTAAATGATTTTGAGTAACATGTTCTCTTGTTTTTTCCCCCCTTTTCCTTTTTTTAAATAAGATTTTATTGCTGCATTTTAGATATACATAGTGATCACATTCATCATAGAGACCTGTACGAGTACATGATGTAATTTGTTTTCTTTTTTTTCCCATTCCCCTCCCTTCTCTTCAACCCCTCCCCGCCCCATTTACAAACGCTTTGTTTCCATGTTTTCCTTATTTTTTTTTTTTTTACTTTTCCCTTCTTTCCTTTCCCCCTCTCCTCTCCCTTGTTCCCTTACCCATTTGAACACTTTCTATTTCACAGTATCTATTATACACTTTGGTCCTTATTTACACTTTTAGTTTATCACACTAGAAAAACAATGGGGTATTTAGACATGTGTGTCCAATTTATTTCACTTAAGAGTATGGTTTCAAGGTGCATCCATTTAACTAGAAATATCTCAAGCTTATCCTTCTTTATGGCACAGTAGTACTCCATTGTAGAAAAAAAAAAGCCATATCTGCTTTATCCATTCACCAGTTGATGGGGATTTGGGCTGTTTCCAAGATTTGGCTATCACAAACTGGGTAACATATTCTCTTGGTGTCTCATTTTTATCTCCTTGTTTTCCAGCTCCTTGCTTGGGGAGATTTTCTCAATACCCTAAATCAGTGATGGTGAACCTTTTAGAGCTTTCAATGATGCAGGCAGCCTGCTGCGGTGCCCGTGCCATAGGTTTGCCACCACTGTTCTAGATTATCTTCTAGCTCTTTACTGACTTTTCACACTGACAATCATGTTAATTTTCACTGTTTTCTGATTTTGCCATTTTTATAACATCATAGTTTGTGGACACAGCATCTTTTTTCCTGGAATATTAAACTGGATCAGCTGTTTGCTTGTCCTTCCTTTCTTCTTCCCTTCCTTCCTCCCTTCTTTCCTCCCTTCCTTCCTTCCTTTTTCTCCATCTTTCCTCCCCCTCTCTTCTCCCTCCCTCCCCCTCTCTCTCCAGTACTAGGGATGGAACCCAGGACCTTTGCACTGAGCTACATCCCCAGCCCTTTCTAAACACTTTTTTTAATTTTTGAGACTGGGTCTCTTTGTCAGTAGTTGCCCGGACTGGGTTCCAACTTGCAATCCTCCTTCCTCAGCCTCCCAGAGTTCTAGGATTACAGGTGTGCACCACTGTGCCTAGCTTGAGCTCAGCTTTTTTTTTTTTTAATCTATTTTGACTTTTTCTTAAATACATAAAATATGTAATTTTCTTACGTTTTTCCTTTTGAAAATGGAAATATAGGAAATATAAAAAGTAGAGAGCATACTAGAGTAACTGTGAACCCATGCACTGGCTTCACTGATGAGTAACTCATGACCCACCTGTTTCCCTCTACGCACCCAGCCTCTCTGAGCTTCTCCCTCACCCTGGATTAGCTCAGCAAATCCTAAGTATCATAATGTAATCTACCTGGATTTCAGTATCTGCAACAGACAAGCTGTGCCTTTTCAAACCTAACCACAATGTCATCATTCTACTCCCTCAAATCAATAATAAGCCCGAACACCACCAAATATCCAGTTTGTTTCTCTTTTTTTCCAAGTGTCCTAAAATATTTTTAAAGTTGGTTTGAGCTAGGATCCAAACAAGGTACAAAATTGTGATTGATGAATAGATCTCTCAGTGTTCTTTAATCTGTAGCTTCCCACACCATCTATTCTTCTCCCCTTTGCATTTGCTGCAGAAAATGTGCTTTTAGTTATGTGGAATCTCCCTCAATCTGGTGCTTCTGACTGCATCCCCATGGTGTCACTGCCCCAGTTCTTCTGTCCTGTGTTCCATTAAATCAGCTGTTAAGCTCGGTGGGCAGCCAGAGTTAGGCTGGCTCTGGCACTGAACTCCAAGGGTGCTGGTGTGCAGAGCCATCAGGAAGGGCCACCTTGTGCTTTCTCTTTTGCGACGTTAGTAGCAACTTATGACCATTGATTAGAGCCAGTAATGCGTTAGGAATTCTAAAATAGTGAGTTAGCTCAAATCATTCTTATCAACTGGAGTGCTTTTATAAGGAGGCTAACTTCCTTATGCAATATGATTACTCTGAAGAATACTTCACATAGAAAAAGTTAAAAAATACGTGTTTGTTTCTTTTTCTTTATGTATAAGTTTTCAACATAGTGTACTGTTTTTCCCATTGGTGTACTGGAGCCCTCCAAAGGTGAGTAATCACTGACGCATTTTGTTTCCTAAGTGTCATTGTGAACTCTTGGATTTAGTGGATAAGATGCAGTCCACGAAGTTATCTTTTTTGATCCTCACGTTGCTCCATCTTTGGCCAGTCTGAGCCTATTCTAGATGGCTCCCATGCCCTTTGCACGTCATTTTCTTGCCCCTTGACACTTTCATGTTTTGTATGGCAGTAGCTTCAGGCTTGTCTAGTAGAGTTTGTGCACCAGACTTACAATTTTTTGAGGCGCCTTTGAAGGCCATTTGGAAAGCTCCAGGGGTATTCATTGCTGCTGAGTTGGTCACTTTAGAAACATGCAGTTTTAAAAATAAATATATCATAAATTGTTACTTTCCCTTCAGATCAAAATCAGGATTATAGGATTTTTATTTACTGTATTTTTCATTCACGTCAGTATTTTCTTTCTTCTGTCTCCTAAGTACCAGTTCTCAATGATGTGAACATTATTCACCATGTTACATCAGTGTCGAAACAACAGTATCATCACCACCACTGCCAAAATCAGTAGTGAACCAACAACGGTTTAAGATTTGTGTGTGTATGTGAAGTTATTTTTGTCCTTACCTTGTATGTCACTAGCATATATGATAAAATTAATGTGTTTTAAGTCACTTGGAACGGTTTTTTTGTGTGACATTATGCCACCAGTTGAATACATAGTTGGGTCCATTTACCTTATTTTTTCCCCCTTTCTGTTGTTATCTTATTGATTTTTTTTTTTTTTTGGTGGGTACCGGGGGTCGACCTCAGGACCTCGCGCGCCAGCAGGCGCCCGTGCCGCTGAGCAATATCACCGGCCCTTTTTTCGTATGTGGGTTCTGGGAGTTGAACTCAGGACCTTGCGCTTGCCAGGCAGGTGCTTACGCCGCTGAGCCATTTCACCAGCCCCTCTTATTGATTTTTTAAAATATAAAATAATGTGGATAATTTGGATTGCCGCCCTTTTCCTAAAAGGTGGTGTACGGTCCACTTTCTTTCCCCTTCTTTTTTCACTTACCAGTACATCCCGAGATTACTCCATAGGGTTTGTGCAGGTTCCTCATTCTTATTTTGCTTTTTCTCTTTTGTGGTGCAGGGGTGTCAAACCCAGCGCCTCCCACATGCCAGGCAAGCGCCCTGCCACTGAGCCACACACCCTAGCTGCCGTCTCTTTCTACAGAAGCACAGAAATACGTGATGCAGAAGTACATTTACTTTTCTTTTTACAAAATAAGTTTTGAGGGATTTTTGTTTGTCGTGCGGTGCTGGGGATGGAACCCAGGACCTCGCACATGTGAGGCAAGTGCTCTACCACTGAGCTGCACCTCCAAAAGTCCCCATAATTTTTAAAATATTTAGTTTTGCAATCTTCTTGTTCTCTTTCTAAGTTGAAATCTTAGTATATATTGAATTTTGTGTCTTTAAGCATTTTATTGAGTATTAAGCATATCTGCTGGCGAAAAATGTGGTTTTAGTGGCTGCACACAATTTCTATTTATAGGAAAAAGGAAACACGAATGTGTTTTAAAATTCCCTGATGGCATCTCCTTCGCCTTGGCCAGTGGATCCCAAGCCTCTTCTCTTAGACTTCTAAGCTGCTTGTGTAGGCATGCTCATTTCCTGGTGCATTCTTTCTCGGTTTCTTGAAACTCTAGAGAAAAACCAAACCGAGCTCTTTCCCTGCCTTACTCGGAGAGGGTTTCCATCTGCTTCCCAGTCTTCCCTGTCCCCAGACTGTATTGGTCTGATCCAAAGACTCTGGAAACCAAATTCCCTAGTCATCCCAGAAAAGTTAAAGATTTTTGTCTCACGAATCAAGCTGAAGATTTATTAGTTGAGATTTGAAAGCTTTTATTTCTCACTTGTCTTATCCAGCTTTCCCAAAATGTTGGAAATTTTAGAAAAAATTTTTTTTCTGAGACAGGAGCTCACTGTGTAGCTCAGGCTGGCCTCGAATCCTCCTGCCTCAGCCTTCTGAATGCTGGGATGACAGGTGTGTGCCACCATGCCTGGCTTAAAAGACGGTTCCGAAAATGCATTTGTAATGAGAGTTTAAATAAACCATGGGCCATTAAAATGTGCCCTCGCGCTCCCTTCAGCAGCACATATACTAAAATTTGCCCTTGATGTTACAATGTTATGTTAGTTTTACTTGTAAAAATTTATTTAGAATTACATTAAAGTGTAAACAAAGCATAATATTAATGTGGTGAAATAAAAATGATAAGAAGAAGTCTCATGATGAATAGAGCTTTAATTTTTCCAGTTTACAGCACGTATTCACTCATCTAATGGTTGCAGCCCCCTAGCTGTTCACGACTGCAGGGAAGAAACAACGTGATGAGCACAGTCACGAAGTCACAGAATTAGCAGCCACACTACACAGAAACCGCTCTGGTGTCTGGGGACGTGGGATGTCACCATTTTCTCACATTTTGTTTTGAAAGAAGTACCTTGAGTTTCTGCTGCAGGTGCTTGACCTCCGCTTGCAGGGTCTTCGTGGCCGTCTGAGCTGCCAGCGTCTTCTGGTTTTCGGTCGCCAGCTGACGGTTGAAGGCCCGGGCGTTCAGCCTCAGCTGTCTCTCCAGGCTCTGGAAGGGAGACAGCCGTTCAGCTACTCTGTGGCCACTTGGCGTTGTGCAAAACCTCAGTCAGAGTGGAACTAACCAGAGTAGGAGAAGTGCAGAACTGCAGTACCGTTTTAGCGAATGGTTCACCTAGAGGATGTGTTTTTACATTGTCTGGAATTTGATAAAAAGAAAACAAAACCTTTGAACACATCCTTAAGATCAATAAATACGATCAATGTTATACTTTAAACCGAAACCTCGGCTGTTCTGCCCAGCGAACTGCTCTCTCTCCCCAGCAGGTTCTCGAACACAGTGCTGACCCTGGTGGCCAGGGCTCCCCTCGAACAGAGACAGAGTCGTGGGGGCTCACCCCGCCTGACCGTGCCGAGGGACCATGAAGCGGCCGCGCCAGCCTGGTCGCCATCTGGCACAAGCTCACCTGCTTCGCGGAGGGACTGTCACTGCAGAACAGTTGGCTCTGGACTTTGACAGAAAGCTTAGCTCAAAAGACTTCCCTCACGTACAAGGGGTGATGGAAATAATGGCTAATGTTTACATTTTAATCAATTTATTACAGTAAAAGACACAGTGCCATGAATCCCTCTCACAATACACCCCCACTCCTCTTTGGAAACACTTATCCCCTCCTCCTTGCCACTTTCTGCAGCAGTTCTGGAGTCCTCTTTCGTGAGTGTCTTTATGAGGTGTGGTCAAAAATACGGTCAATGCCGCCGCCGAGTGTGATCCAATAGAAAGGCAGCTCGTAAAAACGTGACGCTGCGTCCTCATCCACCTTAGTCACTGGATCTGGCACTGTGCGACTTCCGGCTCTTCCCCAAAGTCAAAATGATCATGAAAGGTGAACATTTTGAATGGATTCAGGACATCAAGGCAGCCAGGACAGCACAACCAGAGACACTCAGGAAAGAGGACTCTGGAGTGGCTGCAGAAAGTGGCAAGGACGATGGGACAAGCTTGTCTGAAAACATTCACCCTGTTTGTCAATCACAACTCATAACATGGGTCTTCCTCACTTTCACAGTAATACTTTCCCATTAAAGAAAGTGGAAAACGGGTGGTGAGATGGCTCAGTGGCGTAAGCGCCTGCCTGGCAAGCATGAGGTCCTGAGTTCGACTCCCAGTACCCACATAAAAATAAATAAATAAAAAAGAAAGTGGAAAACAAATCTAAAAGGATGAAATAACCACTAAAAATCTCACTCCCTAAAATATTAATGTTGAAAATTACCTACATATGTTCACCCACAAAACATTTCTCCCTGAGAGTCAAACTGAAATTCTCCATACCAACAAGTGCTGAGAGGCGAGAAAATAGTTCATTCATTCTGGAATTCATTTCAGTTTTGTCTATGGATATAAAAATATAAGCTACATATATATATAAATATGAGAGATAAAGTGGGCAGGGCATCGGTGTCATCTCTCAGGTCATCCCAGATGATGCCATCCCTGGCTGCGGACAGCCACAGACTGTTGAGGACAAGCAACCCATTCATATCTTCAGTTTTTAAAATTCCTTTTCCTTCCCTACTTCTAGGATCATTCTGAGAAAAATTCCTATTCCAGAGTAACTAGAAATGGTCCGTGTGGTAAGGATGGCTCACACCACTGATCAAGAATGCAAGGAAAGGGCTGTATACGGGCAAGGGTCAGGGTCTGGGGAAGCAGCCTTTTCCTAACAGTTTACAGCAGCGCGCTGATTTCCAAGGGAGACTTTGCACAGCACCGCGCAGCCTTTTTGGCACGTGAGGAAACTTCCCTAACACTGGTAGCTGTGCTGCCTTAGAGAACAGCCGTTTCCAGACCTGTGGGTCCAGCTACGGAGTGACCCCTTGCTCACAATGGACATCTCCGGTTCTGAGCTTTTTCTCTTTTTCCTCGAGCCCCTCCTTCCCCGGCCCTGCTACGCACTTCACTGTTCGCCCCAGCACGCCAGCCAAGTGGTTTAATGTGCTCTGTTACAGGGCAAGTGGGTTAATGTACATCTTCAAAACGTGTTCATTCTGGAACCTAAGTGTGTCTGCACCTCTGAAATACAGACCTGTATTTTCTTGTCATTCGCCTCCATTTTTGCCGTAAGAGCAGAGAGTTTATGCGTCAGTTCCTCCCTTTCTGCAAGGTTTTTATCTTCGGAGAGCTTCTGCAGCGCCTGCAGGGTGTCTTTGGTCTTCAACAACTCGCTGTCGGTTTCTCTGAGTTTCCTGGAGACGGTTCTTTCCTTTTCCTGGGATTTCCTAAGGAGCTGCCTTAAATTTTTCACTTCATTCTGATGTTTAGTCATAATTTGGGGTAAGTTGCTTTGTGAGTTCTCATATTTTCCTATGGCTTTCAGGTGCCTAAACTGAAGTTGTTTCAGAAATTGGTTTTCTATGACGATGGCTTCCAGTTTACGGTGGATGTCGGCCAGTTCATTTTTCAGCTCTTTGATCTTGTGCAGCCGCGCAGAGAGGACCCGGTGGGCCATGGCATCTCGCCTGTGCGCCATCGGACCGAGCTGCGAGCGGAGGCACGGCGTGTTCCAGGGCTGCTGCTTCTCCACGGAGATTCCCTTCTGACCTGGGCAAGCAGACAGTGGGCGGTTACTAGTAACACAGACAGATGTGCACACACGCACACAGCCCGCGCACACTCACACACGCGCGAACACGGAGTATAACTACGATGGGAAAGGACAGATGTGTAGTGAGTGCCATGTGTTAGGCTGGGAACTTCAACGCGGGAATCGCATTAGTCCGGTTCTTTAGGGTTGACTGTGGTCAGTTTCATAGCTGGGGATTGTAAGTCATTTGTCCAGGGTTCCACAGCTATGAGGTGACACAGGATAGACTGAAAACCAGGTCTGCTTTGACTTGTACTTAGATTTCTATTATTAAATGGTACTAAAAACCAGGACACTGCAATTGCTAATGTGGACAGTGCTTCTTATAGGTCCGCCATTGACCTGGATGCTTTGTATCGAGTATCTGAGGCAGTTCTTTCTGATGCAGTGCAGGAACACAGCGTGAAGATCTCTCATATTGAAAATCACCCTTAGAAAGCCATTAAACTCTTTAAAATATGTATGTATATGTATGTATGTATGTATGTATGTATGGAAACAGTGAGCCCACAGAAAGCGCGAGTGATTCGGGGATAAAGCCCGTGAGTCGTGACCAGGACAGACACCCGGGTCCTACAGCGGTCACGGGATCAGCAGCACGGCAGGAACTGACTCGACGCCGTGGGTCTGGCTGCGTGGAGGCCAGATGTTTTAGCACCTTGGGCACCAATCAAGGACGTCCCAGACCAGGGCAGCGTGGATCAGGCTGGACCAAGACAAGGTGGACAGGGGCTGGCCCATTCCGTGCCAGGGCCAGGGTGGCTGAAACTGACCCCAACACCTTGTAATGTCTTAACCCTTGGGTGGTCTGACTCTGAGACTAGGACGACAGCTGGTGGATTCCAAGGGCAGAGGAGACCTGTGCCCCATTGCGTAGGTGACAGGAGAGCAGGGGCAGCAGGACAGAGTGGCTGGGGACGAAACACTGTGGCCCCAGGCTGCGAGGTGTGCACAGAGGGCTTTGAAAAGGGGACACGAAGGACCAAGCGTCTCTCCCAAAGGTCTTGTGTAATCCCCGCCGCCTGCACCCTCACGGCCCAGCTCCATCTGAGATTGAGTTCCTCGTCGCTCCTAGCAGGGGGCGGGAGAGGATAAGGTGATTTGCTTGCTTCAGAAAGGTCAAGATGCCGCTTGCACTGGGGGACACACGACAAGTTCATGCTGTCCACGTCGTGCATGCCGGTGCTTGTGTAACGAGGAGTGACGGAAAACTGGACTGGGGGTCAGTCCTTAACCGTTTCATATCCTTATCCTCAACTGCACACAATAGCGATGATGTACAAGTCATTTATAGTTTCCATCCCATTTCACACCACGAGGCAGATTTAGCTGAACGATTAAACTACGCTTAAATAGCTAATTCTTAACCCCTGAGTTAAAACACTTGCTCAAATTAATTCACCACGGACACATCCGGTTAGCCACAGCATGTACAGAGGAAATGCGCGCCGGGAGCCCAATTCGCCGGGCATCGAGGCAGCTCCCAGCTCCCTTCCCAGGGTCACCCCAGCCCGGCCCCTCCACAGAGCTCCGTTGCCTCCTCTGCTCCTCTGGGGCCAGCTCTCTCCCTCTGCCTTCCTTCCTGGCCTCTTCTCTTGACCCCTGTGGCTGCGGTCTCTCGGACCCACTCCCTTCTCTCTGCCCCGCACTGGTTCTGCGCGTCCTGGGGCGCGTTCCCCAGCTGGGCATCAGCCAGGCAGTTCCCTCTCTTCCGGTCTACACTTCCTCTCTCCTTACACGCCAGGAGCCCGCTTCCTCCGTGGACCCGCCTCCGTGGATCCGCCTCCTCCGTGCACCCGCCTCCGTGGACCCGCCTCCTCCGTGGATCCCCTTCTTCCGTGCACCCTCCTCCTCCGTGGATCCCCTTCCTCCGTGGGTCCGCCTCCTCCGTGGGTCCGCCTCCTTCGTGGGTCCGTCTCCTCCGTGGATCCCCTTCCTCCGTGCACCCTCCTCCTCCGTGGATCCCCTTCCTCCGTGGGTCCGCCTCCGTGCACCCTCCTCCTCCGTGCACCCTCCTCCTCCGTGGATCCCCTTCCTCCGTGGGTCCGCCTCCTCCGTGCACCCTCCTCCTCCGTGCACCCTCCTCCTCCGTGGATCTCCTTCCTCCATGGGTCCGCCTCCTCCGTGGGCCCGCCTCCTCCGTGGGCCCGCCTCCTCCGTGGATCCCCTTCCTCCGTGGGCCCACCTCCTCCGTGCGCCCGCCTCCTCCGTGGGCCCGCCTCCTCCGTGCACCCTCCTCCTCCGTGGATCCCCTTCCTCCGTGGACCCGCCTCCTCCGTGGATCCCCTTCCTCCGTGCACCCTCCTCCTCCGTGGATCTCCTTCCTCCATGGGTCCGCCTCCTCCGTGGGCCCGTCTCCTCCGTGCACCCTCCTCCTCCGTGGGCCCGCCTCCTCCGTGCGCCCGCCTCCTCCGTGGGCCCGCCTCCTCCGTGCGCCCGCCTCCTCCGTGGGCCCGCCTCCTCCGTGCACCCTCCTCCTCCGTGGATCCCCTTCCTCCGTGGACCCGCCTCCTCCGTGGATCCCCTTCCTCCGTGCACCCTCCTCCTCCGTGGATCTCCTTCCTCCATGGGTCCGCCTCCTCCGTGGGCCCGCCTCCTCCGTGGGCCCGCCTCCTCCGTGGATCCCCTTCCTCCGTGGGCCCACCTCCTCCGTGCGCCCGCCTCCTCCGTGGGCCCGCCTCCTCCGTGCACCCTCCTCCTCCGTGGATCCCCTTCCTCCGTGGACCCGCCTCCTCCGTGGATCCCCTTCCTCCGTGCACCCTCCTCCTCCGTGGATCTCCTTCCTCCATGGGTCCGCCTCCTCCGTGGGCCCGTCTCCTCCGTGCACCCTCCTCCTCCGTGGGCCCGCCTCCTCCGTGCGCCCGCCTCCTCCGTGGGCCCGCCTCCTCCGTGCGCCCGCCTCCTCCGTGGGCCCGCCTCCTCCGTGCACCCTCCTCCTCCGTGGATCCCCTTCCTCCGTGGACCCGCCTCCTCCGTGGATCCCCTTCCTCCGTGCACCCTCCTCCTCCGTGCGCCCTCCTCCTCCGTGCACCCTCCTCCTCCGTGCACCCTCCTCCTCCGTGCACCCTCCTCCTCCGTGGGCCCGCCTCCTCCGTGCGCCCGCCTCCTCCGTGGACCCGCCTCCTCCGTGCGCCCGCCTCCTCCGTGGACCAGGAGGAGGAGGAGGTTGAGAGGAAAGGCCTGTCCCAGTCTGTACCCTGCAGTGTCCGTGACCCCTGTTAGAGAAGGCGTTGCTGCCACCTCTACCTGGCCAAGGACAACCGGGCAAAAGGGGTCCCAAGTGGCTGAATGCAGTCGACCAAAGTGCTGAGTGACTCGCATCTGTGTCGGCACTGTCTTGACAAAGAAAACACAAAGGAACCAATTTTCTAACGAACAGAGTACGTAATTGAAAAAATTCTGGAAGTACATTTTCTACAAAAGAAGGAAACGATGTTCGAAAAGCCACTGCAGAAATACATTACTTGCTCTCTACCATGGCTCGAGTAAATCTCTAGAGTTTGACTAAATCAGGAATCACATCACGCTGAAGTCCTCGCTGCCTTCTCTTGGTCTTGTTTCTATGAAAAGTTTGCTGCCGTAAAATTTGCTTTCATCAATTTTCTAACATGGGATTAAAAGGAGTCGCTGCCGGCCCTGCTCGCTGGGCCATCCGGGGTCTACACCGGCGGTGCTAAGGCAGCGCGAGCGCAGCTGAGCGGAAGGCGGGCGGCGCTGTCGGCTCTGCGCGGAGTCGCACGGCCCAGGGCGGCGGGGTCTTGCTGTTCAGCAGCTTGGCAAACACAGCTGCGCGGGCACGGGAGGGTGAGAAAAGCCGCGAGGGGGCGCGACCATTCCCGACAAAGCCGAAAGCTTCCGTCTGTGTTTCCGGTAAAACCGGAGTGAGCCGTGCGCACGGGACTCATTGCAAACGGTTTCCGAGTGTGGGGACGCGGCAGGAGACCGAGGACCGCGAGCGCTCGCCCTTGCGGAGGCCGGGCTGCTGGGAGCCACCGTTTAATTTACGAACGGGTGTCTTGCAAAAGGAGCTCGGCAGGCATTTGTAGAAGAAATGCATCAGGAGTCCATTTTTAGCTTTCGGAAGCTAAATTGTGAGGCACTTAGAGCTCAAAATGCGGTTTGTTTCTTGCAGAGATCGTTTTAAAAGCGCTGCCTTCTTCAGTAGTCTCATAAACGCTTAGAATTGATGTGAAACGTGGCTTATAGCCTTACATGCTTCGGCCAGGTGGTTGCAGACTTTTTTATGTTTTGAGAGCAAGAGGGAGGGGGGGAGAGAGAGAGAGAGAGAGAGGTCTTGCTATGTGGCCCAAGCTGGTCTTGAATTCCTGGGCTCTAGAAATCCTCCTGCCTCAGCCTCACCCTCCCAAGAAGCTGGGACCACAGGTATGCACGACTATAGCTGGCCCTAAGAATTTTTTGTTTTATTTTATGGATATATATATATTGTGTTCCATAGTTTTCCCAGTAGGGTCTAAGACAGCATCCTTTAATCAAAAAATATTTCTGTGGTGAAATATATAACTATTCACACTAAGTAAAATAAATGATCAGCCTCATATCAATTCAAATCAGGGCCCCCTCCCCCTGAATCAATTCTGTGTGAGCTCAGGACCTGGCAGGATGCTGCCATGCTGAGACCACCTCTTCTACACCCCGGACCACTCTCGACAGGGTCAGGGGAGCCTGCGATCATCCTCTGCCTGCGGTCATGCAAGTGGGTCAGAGCCCACTGCCTCCTCTCTAGAAAAGGGACTTTTAACCTTTTGAGAATCTGGCAACAGCTATGGGTCTTTTCCCCTAGAAAAGGTCACAAATGCACAGAGACAGAAAAAAAAAAAAAAAAAAAAGCCGGGCCTGGTGGCATATTTGTAATCCCAGCACTCGGGAGGCTGAGGCAGGAGGATTGCTGCAGGTTCAAGGGCAGCCTGGGCTACATAGTGAGACCCTTCTCAAAAAACCAAAAACCAAATAAAATAAAAGAAAATACACAAAAGAAAACACATAAAATTTCATGGGGCCACAGAAGGACCCCGCTCAGTAGGTAAGGAGAAGGGGAGTGGAGTCTGGACGTCCCAGCATCCGCACGCAGCCGCACAGAGGGTGCCGGACTGCCTGGCATGGGACAAAGCCACTGGGTGAGCGTGACCGTGGTCGGCCCTACCCAGAGCAGGCTCTGGAACGCGTCTCAGCAGCTGCCGGGCTGAAGGTCAGGGCGGAAGGTCGGGGCGGAAAGGGCTCCGCCGACGGCGCGGGAGGAGAAGGCGGGGACGTCCCGGGCGGAGGCCACTGGACAGGTAGCGCTGTCGGAGCTGGGACTTTGAACAATCACAGGGAAACGACATCACTGACGGCCTTTTGCACCTTCTCTGTTTCAAAAGGCCGTCTCTGCCGTGCGCCTCCCTGGACTTGAAGACCACGGTCTGGGGCAGTCGAGCCAGGCGTCTGCGTTCACCGGCGCCCAAGTCCCGGCTCCTCTGTAACCGCAAAGGGAGCCGCGCCGGGACCTGGCTCCCGCTACGAGTCTTCCTGTCATTTCGCATTCGCCCTTAATTCCTCTCTCTCCTAATGCCCCCAGTGCAAGTTCACTTACAATACACATTTGCAACATGGAAAACCAATAAAACCGAATGCAGACCGTCTCAAGATACCAGCACCGTCAGTAACAGCCCATGATCCCGGGAACTGAGCTGCGGCCGGGACGGTTTGCTTCTTACCCTTGGGCTCCGCGATTTTGGAAGCGTGGTACTTTTTCTTCTCTTTCACCGCCGGCTGCTCTGCATAACCTCTGTTGGCGGCTGGGTCAGAGCACAGGGAGACGAAGACTTCCGAGTAGTCGCAGTTAGAACGCAGGCTCCCGCAGGAGCACTGGGACCGGCTGTAGTCCATGCTGCCGCTGGACGGCGGGCCGCCTGAGCCCGGGCTGCCCCTGCCGGTCTCCAGGGCCACCCCGGCCAAGCGCTCATCTGTGTGGGGTTTTGTTGTATCAGCCACAGACATAGCAAGCAACCTAATAAAAGAAAAGTGTTTTTAGTCAATTGTGGTGGCACACGGCCTCTAATGCTAGTACTTGGGAAGCTGAGGCAGGAGGATTGCCTGGGCTACATAGTGAGTTCAAGGCCAGTGTGGACTACATAGCAACACTCTGTCACAAACAAACAGACCAAACAACAAACTCCCAAAAGTATTTTTAAAGGAGTTCATGTTTATTTAAAAACATTTTTTTATTAGTCTGTGTTTGCAGTACATAATGATCGCATTCCTTGTGGGAAGCTGCTGTAAGCCCATGACACATCCTCATTCTTTTCACATCCCCTACTCCTCTCCTCCCCTCCCTTCAGCAGCTCCCGGTCCCTTTCTCGTTTGCAAAAGGTCCATATCCCTGTTTTCTATTATGAAAAGTATTTTTGAGTTTCCGGCTACTGATGTTACAATGAACTTGTGCTGTATTATATTTTCTTTAACTGTAATGGACAGTTGGGAAGGTGAAAGTACACACTGTCTTGAAGCATTTTCTGGAGGAATTTCAGTTTGGTTTTCACATTATTTCTGCATGAATCATAAGACCTCTGAGATCAAACTTTGGTAATAATCACAAGTAAAAACGAGATAAAAACAGGTGCATGCCTGTGATCCTAGCACTCAGGAGGCTGAGGCAGGAGGATTTCTGTGAGTTCAAGGCCAGCCTGGACTACATAGCAAGGCCTGGTCTCAAAAAAAAAAAAAAAAAAAAAAAAAAAAGTCATATTGAATTGCAACATTGCAACAATTTATGAATTAGTGAATTATCTTCTCATAAAGGCTGGTTATTCCTTGGGAGAAATGACTGCACTGTAGGTGTGGACAGCTGGTGTGAAATGCAACATTTGTGAAACTGACATACTGTGTACCTTTGGAGATGTGCACTTCCATTTCCTAAGGATGAGGTCACATACTTTCGAGGTTAGACACAGAATACAATATAACTGATTGATCTCTTACTTTTAGAGAGCTAGTATTCTAAAACCAAAAGAAATAACGGGTTCCTACTGATCATGTACCACAAGATGAGGAGAAGTGATTCTGAGCAACGTGCGTATGTTCGTAGGCAACTCGTCCAGGGGCTGGAACTTCCGTGAAGGAAATCTGCCACGTAGAAAATGACATTTCTTTAAGAAAGAAATGACCAAACTTTCAGCTATACTAAAAACAAACTTTTATAAATATCGGGTTTGGAAAAAATCAAAACAAAGCTTTTGTCTAATATTATAGATTTAACTATCGAGGTGAAAAATCAAGTTTGTATTTGGGGGTTGAGTCATAGTAAAGTGAACTTCAAAGAAATACATTTAGCAGCTAAGATGAAAATAAAATTTGATGCTGTGATCCTGATTTCTAATCAGGGACACAGGATAGCACAAAATTGAAGGTCCCTGAAACCAAGGGCTGCCTGAAAATTTAACTTAGTTAAGAGCCACGCGGCATCATACTTCTTTAATTGAGGCTGGATTTGTTTCAAATTAATTATAATTTAAAGTAATTTAAATACAGTACTGTAGTTATTTGTAGATCAAAAATGTTTTAGCTCACAGAATTATTCCCCCAAGCAACTCTCACCAGTTGCTTCACAGTCTGGCTAAAATAACTCCCCGTTTTTTTCTTCTGTGTAGGATCTTAAACAGTGAAAAAAAAATGCTGTATTTTACTTCTACTTTATTTAAAAATATTTCTTGATATTAGTTTAGGCAGGAGTATTACAGTGCTGGTTAAACTAAACAATCCGTGTGGCCCGTCAGCAAGGCTAAATGACGTCTTTTCTGTTTGTTCCACACAGATTCACCCTCGGTGACCCTCCAGGTCTGCAGCGTAGACTTGGCTTCTCATTTGATCTGAGGGTGCCTTGGGACAGAGGGTGACAGCCGGCTGGTAAACATACCCCCCTGAACCCCAGAGTTCCATAGGACAGTTATATGGCATCATTGACAAATACGGTGAGTGTTAAAAAATTTTTAAATTGATTACAGTAAAAGACACATTGCCATGAATCTTCAAAACCCTTCCCCTTATTTCCAACGTACAGTACTTATCCCATCGTCCTCGCCACTTTCTGCAGCAGCTCTGGAGTCCTCTTTCCTGAGTGTTTTCAGTTGCATTGTCCTGGCTGCCTCAATGTCCTGAAAGGATTCAAAATATTTCCTTTTCACGGTCATTTTGACTTTGGGGAGGAGCCAGAAGTCACATGGTGCCAGATCCAGTGAATAAGGTGGATGAGGACACAGTGTCATGTTTTTATGAGCTGCCTTTCTGTTGGGTGGCACTCGGCAGCAGCATTCACTGTATTTTTGATCACACCTCATAAAGACACTCAGGAAAGAGGACTTCAAGAACTGTGCGAAAATGGCAAGAATGATAGAATGTGTGTGTTCGGAGCAAGGGAGAGAATTTTGAGAGGAATACAAGGCATGTGCCTTTTGCTGTAATAAAAATTTAAAAAATTTAAACATCCACCACACACTTTGTTCACTCTTTGTATCTCTGACACAGCTCAAGACAGCTAACAAATAGTAGAGCCCTTGTCCTTGATAGTTTAGAAATAGATTCCAAAGGACGCAAACTTCTGATACTTTCCATAAACCTCCTAGCTGAATAAAGTGGGAATTTAAAATGGAAGGACCAAGAAGTCACATACAAGAAGGACCCCAAGCCGGGCATGATGGTGCACACCTGTAATCCCAGCACCCAGGAAGCTGAGGCAGGAGGACTGCTGTGAGTCTAAGGCTAGCATGGGCTACAGAGTGAGTTGAAGGCCAGCCTGAACTAAGTAGTAAGATGAGAGAGAGAGAAAGAGAGAGAGCGCCCAAATATATATACTTAATAAAACTAGTTAAAAAGCAGAGGGTTTGGCACTTCTACCTAATGCTACCGCAGTAAAGCACACTAAGGTCACCTTCATGGTCGCCTGCTTCAGTATATCACACTGAAACAAATCCATCTCCAGCAGGTGGACTGGAAAGGATTGTTTTTTCATTCAGTTCTCAATTCTCTTATTTTACTAAGAAAGGAAGAGAGGAATTAGCTTGTATCAGACCCTTCCCAACAGGGTCTAATATCTCTTTCTCTACTGGGAGATTTGATTTCCCTAAATCAGTTGCCGGCTGCATCTGCCTGACTCTGCTGGGCTCCCCGTGCTGTGAAATTCATTACACAGCTCCTGATCTCTGGCCAGGAAGCCTCCCGGCCCAAGCGATCCTATTAGTAATTTTACCATCATGCTTAATGCTGACAACTCCTGGGTGTAAGTCGTTTAAATTGTTTCCACCTCGCTGCACCCTCGCCCACGGAGGGGAGCGGCTGAGACGGGGTAAGATTAAGGGACAGTCCCTGCTTTCCAGATCCAGGGCTACCGCTTTTCTCATTCAGCTGCCAAACTGCACACGTTCTCGAACTCCACATCGAGTGACATTAAACGTTTTAAACCTTGTGGAAAAGTTTGATTCGATTCACGATCAGTTCAGTTTGAGACCAGAATTGTGGAACAAATTAAGCTCATGAATCAAGGCACCTCCGTATTTCATATATTTTGATGGCAGATAGTATTGCTGTTTTGAGTAGTAATTTGTCTTTTAATTTCAATTTCTGTTTGCTGCTTGTACACAGAACTACAACTGACATTTGATATTGATCTTGTACCCTGCAACCTTGCTAAACTCATGTTTATTAGACAGAGGAGAGGAGAGGAGAGGAGAGAGAGAGACAGGGAGAGAGAGACAGAGAGAGACAGAGAGACAGAGAGAGAGACGGGGACAGGGAGACAGAGATAGACAGAGAGAGACACAGGGAGACAGAAAGAGACAGAGAGAGACAGGGACAGGGACAGAGACGGGAGGAAAAGAGGGAAGTCCTTGGGGCCCCTAGGGAATGTCCGGCTGGAACATCCTGTCTCACCCCAGAGCACAGCATGAGGAGTGACAAGGACAACAGACGACACTTTACTGCGTGTTTCTGCGTCTCCTGTGGGAGCCCCGGAGTCCCCGGGACGCACGTCAGTGCTGGGAGAGTGCAGGGATGGGGGGCACCGTGTGGGAGAGAGAGGTCCCCGAGCTGGTTGCCAGGAGTGTTAAACCATACGTGGGCCGGGGATATAGCTCAGCGGCGCAGCACCTGCCTGCACACGTGAGGCCCTGAGTTCGATTTCTGATCCCCCCCCCAAAATGGTGAACATTAAACCCAGGCACATTGAAGACTTGAATTTATTTGTGCAAACACCAATTCATGAACTGAGCAGCACCCAGCTGTGGTTGGAGTTCTGGGGCTCTGCTGTTCTTAAAGAACAGGCTTTCATAAGATGAATGAAGAAACAAAGAAAATCATTGACCGATTACAGCTACGTAGTTGTCTTATGTGGACTATTCAGTGGCGAAGTCCCAGGTTATGTAATTAGAGGTAGCTGCTGTTTTGGAATTGGTTAAACTCAGGCTTCCCTTCCCTCTAAGCCGCCATTTACTGGAAACGTGGTGGTGTGTGCCTGTAATCCCAGCACTCGGGAGGCTGAGGCAGGAGGACTGCTGCGAGTTTGAGGCCAGCCTGGGCTACATAGTAAGTTCAAGGTCAGCCTGAACTGCATAGTGAAACAGTGTATCAAAAAGACCCAAAAAAAAAAAAAGATGGAACCCACTGAGCTGGGTTCGGGCAGGCAGGAGCCCAGGGCCCGAGCCCCTGCTGTCCGCTGCTGAGCACCTGCCCGCTGAGCAGCGGACGCCTAGGGTCACCGAGGACCCGCTCAGCGGGGAAACCAGCCAGTGGCTCCTCCGCATGCAGTCACTTCCCTTCCTCGCGGGACGGGCGCAGCCCCGTGTCCCAGGGACAAGGATGAAGGCGGAGGTCACACTGGCTCTGCCCCTCTGGGACTGCCGAGGGGACGCACGCTCGGCGCGGAAGGCCACTTCTCGGTGACCTGACTCCGGGTGGCGCCGATGTCCCGCCGCAGATGCACCGCTGTTCCTCCTTTTTCCTCGCCTTTGCTCACACGGGTGGAAGCCACCGGCGAGCTGGACGTGGTCGGTGGAGGGGTTCGTGGGGCACGAAGTGGAGGCCCCGGGCGATAGCCACAGGCAATGCGACCCGGGCAATGCGACCGCGTGACTGAGCTCGGAAGTTTGGGTCGCCCACGTCCGCCGGGTGGTCCTGCGGTCGCTGCAGCCCAACTGCGCCTTGGCTGCCGCCTTCAGAGACGTCCCGACCGAGGGGCCGCCATTGCTGCCCAGCAGGGAGCGTGCCTGTGCCAACCAGAGAGAGCCCTGTGCCAGCCGAGATGACCCCAGGAAGGCACAGGGGCCACAGTGCTCTTGCAGAAAAATGGAAGAAGTAGGGTTGTACGCTAAACAAATAACTTATGCATTTAAGTTAGTAGGTATACTCTAGGGTGTTTACTTACTTAATTTTGAAATAAGTATAATGCCATGTTTTCTCTATCTTCAATCCATTAATTGTAATCAAATCATGAGCTTATCAAAGTGCTTTTTTCAGGAGTGGCCATTTTCTCTCTTTCTTTCTTTTTCTCTTTCTTTTTTTGGTATATGGCACTGGGAATTGAACCACGGGCCTTTGCACTGAGCTACACCCCTGGCCCCTTTTTATTTTTTTATTTATTTTTTTTTTTTGTGGGTACCGGGGGGACGACCTCAGGACCTCGCGCGCCAACAGGCACCCGTGCCGCTGAGCGATATCACCGGCCCCTTTTTCGTATGTGGGATCCGGGAGTCGAACTCGGGCCTTCGCGCTTGCAAGGCAGGCGCTTAAGCCGCTGAGCCGTCTCACCGGCCCCCCTTTTTATTTTTTGAGACAAGGTCTCACTAACTTGCTAAGTTGCTCAGGATGAACTTTAACTTATGATCCTCCTGCCTCAGCCTCCCAGAGTGCTGGGACTACAAGCATGCTCCACCACACCGAGCTCAATTTGTTTTAAACTGTTAAGTTTTGAGGGTAATCATTATGCAGGCATAGACGATAAACTCAGATGGTTCTTAGTAGAGTGGTTAAGTTTCCTGAAGAATTATGAATAGTCGCTGGCCTCCAATGTTCAACTTGCAATCTTCTGGCTTAGGATGTTGTGAATAAGATGCGCGTTCAGTGTAAACTGGACTTTGAATTTCCCTCTTTTCCTGGGCTAGGGATATGCTGTATGACACAGCGCCCTGACACTGAGTAGCCAGCTGCAGCTCCCAGTCAGCCAAGCAATCATGGCATAAGCAAAATATGTCCTAGAGTGTACAAGTGTCACTGGCAGTTTTCTTTTTGGATACAAGTATTCCATAAACTATATGACATAGTCAAACCTTTATTATAAAATAGGCTTTGTGTTAGATGATTTTGCCTGTATTGGTCAGGTTTCCAGGTGCTGGGACAAAATGCCTGATGTACGCAACTTAGAGGAGGAAATTGTTTATTTGGCTCATGGTTCCAGAGGTTTCAGTCCATGGTTAGTTACCTGGTTCCAAGGCAGAAACATCACGGTGGATGGGTGTGGTGGAGCATAGCTGCTCACTTCATGGGGAAGCAGAGCAGAGGGGAAGAGCACCAGCAAGAGATATACCCTCCAAAAACCTCCCTGTCCCCCCGTGACCCACCTCTAGCTGGGCCCCACCTCCTAACAGCACATCCAGCTGTGACCATCAGTGGATTAATCCACGGATGAGAATAGCAACCCCATGATCCAATCACCTCTCCAGGAGTTTCTCTCTCTTTTTTGCAGTACTGGGACTTGAATCGACTTTAAGTTGAGGTACATCACTATCCTTTTTCTAATTTTATTTTTTATTTCGAGATAGAGTCTTGCTAAGTTGCTAAGTTACCCAGGCTGGGCCTGAACTTTCCATCCTCCTGCTTTGGCCTCCCAGAATGCTGGGATTACAGGTGTGTGTGCCACGATGCCTGGTTCCAGTCAAGTCGATACTTAACTGTCACATTGCCCAACCATGGGCTAATGTAAGTGTTCTGAGCACGTTTAAGGTAGGCAAGGGTCAGCCAAGATGTTCTGTAGTTTGAGTGACTTAAATGCATTTTTTGACAATGGGTTTACTGGAACCTAACTCCACTGTAACTTGAGGAACATCTGAACTTGAACTTCACCTAAACTACAGCCACTAAAGAGATGGGACAGTTTTAGGATTATGGAATTCCTGCAGTAGGACCCCAGAACTGTCCTATAATTTCTACCTATGTGACCTGAATATGGTCTACTTGGGTTCAGCTGGCACTGTGGCAGTTCCAATCTTTTTCAGGAAACTGAATCTGAGACACATTATCAGCAATGCAAACTGAAGTAAAACCAAGTTTGATTCTTGGTTGTCACCACCTCCAGCAGGGAGCGGTCCCCTGAATATGTGGACCAAGCGTCACTGTGGAAAATTCAGTGTATGATGTATCTACCTTCTCACTCATCTACTGAACTCAGCTGATGACCGGTGACAGGTCTAGTGCTGCACTTTTAGGTTGACCCCACTGCTTTAGTGTCTCTGTGTTAGCATAAATAGGGTACATTTTGCTATTATTAATAAAAATATACACAGTCTTCACTTATATGGATTTCTGATTATGTGGCACATATTGGAAAAATCCAGGCCCTGGGCCAACCACATAATGTTCCTCATTAATTAACTGATTAATTAAGAGGTTCAATCAAAGAACATTTATTCAGTGTCTGCTAGGTACTGGGTTAGGAAGGCAAACTTCTATCTTCAAGACTTTAAAAGCAGCAGCCAGTAATTATGTAATTAATGTCTACTGTAGTTAGCTCACTAGTTTTTACTATATCAAATTTATGGTAGTATATAGTTTATAGATTCATTTCAGCTGTGTTTATACTTTGAAAATCAGCTTTGCCATTATAAAGGTGCCTATTTTATTCACCTGAAGCGTAATTTTATTATGTCTCTATCATTTCAGGTTTGTTGTTGCTTCATTACTGTTATGACTCAGGAACACGGTCCACCACGATAAACACTGCTCTATGTTTTTGTGTGTGTGTGTGGGTACCGGGGGTCAAACTCAGGACCTCGCGTGCCAGCAGGCGCCCGTGCCACTGAGCGATATCACCGGCCTGTTTTTTCATATGTGGGTACCAGGAGTTGAACTCAGGACCTCGCGCTTGCCAGGCAGGCGCTTACGCCACTGAGCCATCTCACCGGCCCGATAAATACTGTTGTAATGGAAAAGTTCGATGTGGTTGATCATGTGTTCTCTTGGAATGCACCAAGAAGAATAAACTTCTATATTGTGTTCACCTAATTTATTTTTTTTTGAGACAGAGTCTTAGTCCATAGTTCAAGGTGGCCCCAAACTCACTATGTAGCCCAGGCTGGCCTTGAACTTGTGGCAATCCTCCTGCCTCAGCCTCTTGAGTGCTAGGATTACAGGCGTGCACCACCATGTTCACCTAATTATAGAATAAGAAATAAGGAGGCTGCACACCAAGGTGGACATCTGAATCATTTTAAATACTACACTCCATTGTCTTCACTCCTGCTTTTGCAATAAGGCAAACAAAAACTACCTTACGCTAAAATGTTTTAAAATGGGTTATTCAGTACCTGCTGTTCATCCAACTTCTCTAAGATGCCTGCAGAGAAACTCTATGTGTTGAGCACGGGGTCCTTCACACAGTAGAGTTTATGAAGTTTCCAGGGTAGTATTTTTTGACATGTTTTGGCCCCTTTTTAAAGAAAGAATATATTTCAAAAAACCTAAAATGATATTGCAAAGGGAAAATGTTACCATCTAGCAGAGAAACATATTTACACAAGAGCAGAGGTTGTGTACACTTTCCTTTACATTGTACACATCCCTTTACACTGTACCCATCCCTTTACATTGTACACACCCCTTTGCATTGTACATATCCCTTTACACTGTACACACCCCTTTACATTATGGATTGCTGCATACCTCACACACCATGGCCTTTGCTCTGTCAGCTACTGGTGGTTAATTGGGAAATTCTTTTTTTATTTTAAAGAAAAAAAAATTCAAAATAAGATAATAGGAGGGTAACAAGGCTAATACATTGTGTATTGTTCTCTTTAAATTAGTTACTCAGAGTACAAGATACAGGCATTTAATTGTCCAAACAATATTAGCACAAACCTTTCTTTTCAATGAACTAAATTAGTATTATAACTATCTTAACTATCTTGTGTGTGTGTTTGTGTGTATATATATATTTTTTTATAGTTTCTTCCCATTTTACAATATCTGTTGTACATTTTGGATCTTATTTACTCTTTCAGCTTCTCACACTAGGGAGACAATATGATGTTTGCACATGTGCACTTGGGTTTATTTCACATATGAGTGTGGTCTCAAGTTGCACACATTTACCTATAAAAGTCTCCAGTTTATCCTTCTTTATGGCTGAATAGTACTCTACTGTATAAAATACTACATCTTTTTTATTCATTCCTTGGTTGATGGGTGTTTGGGTTGTTTCTAAGATCTGGCTATTACAAATTGTGCTGCTATAATCATGGGTGCACATATATCGCTGTGGTACGATGTTTTCAATTCTTCTGGGAAGATGCCCAGAAGGGGAATAGCTGGGTTGAATGGGATCTAATCCTAGTTTTTTGAGGAATCTCCACACTGATTTCCACAGTGGCTGCACCAGTCGACACTCCCACCAACAGCGGAGAAGTGTTCCTTTTTCCCCACAGTCCCGCCAGCATTTGTGACTGGTTGATTTTTTTTTTTTTTTTTTTTTTTTGTGGGTACCGGGGGGTCGACCTCAGGACCTCGCGCGCCAGCAGGCGCCCGTGCCGCTGAGCGATATCACCAGCCCTTTTTTCGTATGTGGGTTCTGGGAGTCGAACTCGGGCCCTCGCGCTTGCCAGGCAGGCGCTTAAGCCGCTGAGCCATCTCACTGGCCCCAGGTTGATTTCTTGATAACAGCCATTCTTTCTGGAGTGAGATGGAATCTCAGTGTTGTTTTAATTTGCATCTCTTGAATGACCTGATGTTGAACACTGTTTTTCTTTTTTTTTTTTGGTACCAGGAATCGAACTTACGACCTTGCGCTTGCCAGGTAGTCACTGTGTTGCTGAGCTATATCCCTGGCCATTTTTTCATATATTTATTTGCTATTTGTATTTCTTCATCTGTGATGTGTGTATTCACTTCGGATGCCCATTTTTGAATTGGGTCTTTAAATTTGGGAGGTCTGATTTTTTTGAGTTCTTTGTATGTTCTCGATAGTAATCCTTTGTCTGAGGAACAGCTGGCAAACATTTTTTCCCACACTGTGGGTTGTCTCTTCACTCTGTTGGTGGTTTCTCTTGCTGTGCAAAAGCTTTTTAATAGGATGAGATCCCAGTTGTTGATTCTTTGTGATGCTTTCTGTGCGATCGGTGTTTTATTCATAAAGTCTTTGCCTACACAAATATCTTCAAATTGGGAAAATCTTGAATTATCCACTGGTGATGCTGAAATAAGATGTGAAGGAGTCATATGGAGCGGTGGTTTCAAGAATATTTCAGGCAGAACAAAAGGCCCTGTGGTTCGCCTGCCTCCTCTTTATTTCCAGTGCAGAGCTGAATAAACACTGTGGATTATGTCTCACTTGTCTACAAAACAACAAAAATAACCAATGGAGAGCCTCACTGGTCCTGCTGGTGGCTACTAATCTTATTTTCCAAGCACTGATATTGGCTGAAATTTTTTCTCTGGCCCCACAATCAGTCCCATGACTTACCAGATTCTTGGCCATTATCACAACCAGAAAATCCTAATTCTTAAAGGTAAGTACTGTATTCCGCAGTGAAGTTAGAATTAACTCAAATGGACAGTTTAGTTCAAATGGTAACAACCGCGTTTCTCACCCCAGACTCCTCTGTGGTTAAGTGTGTAATTGCATTACCCTGTCCTGCCTCACAGGCAGTAACAGCCTAACACACACGTTTTCCCTCTTTACTTACCCATAGTTTTTGGTACTGTGGATTGAACCTGGGGCCTCACACGGCAGGGAAGCACTCACCACAGAGCTGTATCCAGCCCTTTTTTTTTTTTTTTTTTTTTTGAAACAGGGTCTCACTAAATTGCCCATGCTGGCCTTTCGATCTTCCTGCCTCAGCCTCCTGAATAGTGGGTATTACAGGTGTGCACCCTGCATTTGGCTTCTTATCCACTCTTAACAATTCCTATTCCCTTTCACACTTTGTTTATATTGAAAAATGAATAGGGGAGAATACAAGGGAACTTGAAAAAGAATGAGTAAAAAGGACTGCCTTCATCAGATATTGAGATACAAAGCTATGGTCACTAAAGGAGACTGATATCAGTGCCTGAATACACAGCGTGGGATGATGAGACAGCACTCAGAAACAAAAGCAGAAACAGATGCGTACGGAAACCACAGGCTGGACTTCACATGGAAATGGAATATAATTATTATGTGGATTAAAAATGTAAACGTTAAGAAAGACATCTTAAAAGAAATTATAAAATGTGGTAAGACATAAAACCTAGAACCATGAAGAGAAGAATTGATAAAAATGACTGCATAAAAATTTAAAATTTCTATAAAATAAAAATATTATAAAGTTAAAGAGCACAGTACAAACTGTTTTTAATATGATAAGTAGCTAAGTTCCTTAATTTACAAAGAACTCTTCCAGTGACCCATTAATACAATGAGTGAAAGACAGGAACACACCACAGAGAAAGCACACCGCTGATCAGGAGACAACCAAGAAAAACAAGAGATGGTCCAGCCTACAAAGAAATGCAGAGCAAAACAATCGGATTCCATATTTCATGTATCAGCGTGGTAGAAGTTAAAGAATCAGATGAAACACATTATAATTATGACTAATAATAACAAGTGATACTCATAGTTTTAGAAATACAAGAATGAAGCCCATTTGTGTGTGGCGGATACATGGAAAGATCTCTAACATCTGTTTATCTCCAACCAGTGCTTATCAGTGATGGCGAACCTATGGCACTCGTGTTATTATTGTGTTTTTCTTTTAAGACAAAAGATGTTAATGTAGTTTTCTTTTTTTTTTTTCTAAACTAAAACCTCAGTATTCAGGTGTAATTACAGAGTTGGCTGTTTGCGATAAATAAGTAGGTTTTAGGTACAGTTTGGGCACTGGTCTCTAAAAGTTTCGCCATCACTGGTCTAGATGTTGCTCGTTATCCTTCCACAATGAAAGAAGTTAAAATCTCTCTCTCTCTCTCTCTCTTCCTCTCTCCCTGTCTCTATCTCTGTCTCTCTTTCTCTGTCTCTCTCTCTCTCCTTTTTTGGCAGCCTTGGAGATTGAACCCCAGGCATTCACAGAGCTACACCCCCTCCACTCTTTATTTACATTTTATTTTGAGAAACATCGGCCAGACCCATGTGCAGCGCCTTCCTACAGCAAGACCTGAGCCCTTAGAGACACGAGAGTTAGCAGAATGTAAACGGAACAAAACGCGCTTGCCTTAGCCTGTAAATGTGGTGTTGCCTAGGCGAGATGAGCAGTGTCTGAGGGCCTTTACCATACTATTCCAAACACTTCATGTACTTTGAAATTATGTGTCCCAATATTCTGCTTCAGAAATCTGCTCACTCTAAATATTGATGGAAGTTAAGAGTTAACACTGATCAAGAAGAGAGGCAGTTGGTTATGAAAGAAAAGAGGTTGTGAGGCCAGATCTTGGAGTTCCATTCCCAGCTCTGCCAGCGGAGCCAGCTTTCTGGCCTAAACTGAGAAAGACAAGAAATTAGCTGGTTTCTCAGTGATGTCCAAGGCCCAGTCTAGCACAAAACCCACAAGTGAATCAAGCAATCAATCAGTCAATCAATCTGTCGATAGCAGAAATATCAAGCTTTATTTAATAACATGAAAATGTATCATGTTCAACCTTTACGTGGTTATGGACTAGCTATGTGGGCTTTGGTCATTTAACAATTTTATACATTTTATTTATTTATTTTTTCATTTTACTTATTTTTGACAATAAGCTTGAATTTGCTAGCAGATGACACTGTAAAGCAGCGCCTTTAGGGTAAGGGGCTGTCTCTCTACTGCCACCACGTGGTGGCAAGTGCAATGGCCTGTTTTTGGTAAATGAAACATTTAATGCAGGTTCTAGGAAGGACTTGCAATCAGGATACAGGGACCTATTTTTAGCTCCCTGCCACATTTAAAAACAACTTTGTGTTTGATTTCTTTTTTACTAGAACTTTCATTCTATTTCAATAAAATTGTAGTAAAAGATCTGACATCTATTATCTGTTACGCATTAGATGTTCATTACATTCATTCTTTCAGCACACACCTGAGTGCTTTACCATGCTTGTCCAGGAAACGTGAGGTGTGGGGATATAACGTGAGCAACACAAAGCTTTCTGTTTTGGAGGCGCATCACCTGGCACAGTGCCAGATCTAAGTGTTTGGAACTGGACCTGACAGCCACGCGGAAAGCCACCCCTGCAGAGGTGCTGTCCAGCAGAGATGAGCGGGGCAGTGGTACTGGGCAGGAAGGAGAGCAGGGAATAGGAGGAAAAAACGTGGCAGACACAGGGTGCAGCAGGCCCACGTGGCCGAGGCTGTGACGGCCCAATGGAGGTGTGCTAGTTGGACTGGAAGGTCCACAAGGCCACAGTCCCCACCCATAGCTATGGGGAAGTGGTGGAACCTTTAAGAGGTGGGGCTAGTGGGAGGAGTTTAGGCCTTTGGGGGCGTGGCCTGGAAGGGGATTGTGGGAACCTGGTGTTTTTTCTTTCAAGTCCCAGCTGTGAGATGAGTGGCAGTGCTCTCCTCTGAGGTCCCCACCCTGATGTGCTGCCTAGCCACAGGCCAAAAAGTAACAGCCAACTAGCCTTGGACTGAATTCTCCAAAATTCTGGGCCAGAATAACCCTTCTCTCTATGCTGATCATAACAGTTTGTTATAATAGTTATGCAAAGCTGTTTAACACGAGGCTTGGGCTAAGGTAGTGACAATGACCACCTGGGGAGGATGCTCTGGTGACAACATCCCTGGGGCTGGCAGCTGCACTGGATTTTGGGGTGAGGCGAGGAATGAGGAAAAACCCTAGTTTGCGATGGCAGAGGGGCCAGCGGGGACTGGCTGGTGGGATGCTCTCTTATGCACGATGAACTGGAGGTGTCCGGGTGACACTAAGAAGCAATGCTACTCAGCTAGCTGGACATATGGGTCCAGCTGAGAAAAAGCCATGCTGGAGGGACAAAGCTCGGAGTCAAGAATGACTGAGCAAGACGGGGCCTGGGAATGTCTGATCAGCGGTTTCTGCTTTAGATAGAGACGAGGCTGGAAGTGGACAAGAGGGGGTAGAGGAGTGAGGGACAAGGGATGAGGAACTGAATACGGGAATTCTTTACAAGGCTGGCAAGTCCCAGGAGATGTGGGATGGGACAGCGACTGAAACATGCAGGGGAATGTGGGGTCGAGGGAGACGTTTTTCTCAGTCTTCTGTGATGGGACACTGGACATAGTAAAAGCCACAGCAGAGCCAGCTGAGATGGACCAGGAGAGAACGGACAACTGGCAAGGCAGGATGTCTGACCAGTGGGAAGGGACGGGGCCCAAAACATGGACAGGGCGCATGGAGAGGCCCTGGATAGGGCAAGAGAGACAAAATGGGATGCCAGGGCTTTACAGTTTTGGTAGCTGGAGATTGAGGGTTTTCCCATCTGACAGCTTTGTTTCTTTGTAATGAGAGCAAAAAAGGGAATGGTGGGGAGCTCATCAAATGCAAGTGGCAGTTTATGACCTGCAACCTCCTCTAGGCCCTTGGGAAACTGCAGCAATCCAACTCCATTACTTCGGTGAAATGGGGTTTTGCTTGATGGAAAATAAATAGGAGCTGGGATTTAAGAGACCAACAAGGGGCTGTTTGTTTTCTGGAGGTGGAGACTTGTTACACGAACCACTGTGTCAATGTGACAGCACCCAGGTACTTACTACTGAAATCATCAGCACAGGAGTGGTAATTTGTCTCCATTTCAATTAGCCTCTTTTGGTGCTTTTCTAAAAGAGCAGGGAACAACGCTTCAATTCCTACATGACTCCTCTTTCTCATTTGGAAGAAGGTTCTGGATACTTTTGTTCTTCTGTACAGTCTATGTTAAAGATCTTGCTACAGTTCTGTTGCAGGAACACTGTCAGATTTATACCTAAGAAGGCTGAAGGGTAGGTGCTGCATGCCTGTAATCCCAGCACGCTGGGAGGCTGAGGCAGGAGGATTGAAAGTAAGTCCCTCCCTGGCAATTTAGTGAGGCCCTGTCTCCAAAATACAGGGGGGTCTGGGGGATGTAGTTCAGTCACAGAGGACCCCTGGGCTCCATACCTGGCACACAACCCCCGCAAAAGGGAAAAAAAGCTAAAGGACATCTTTCAGTTTGTAGCTTGTTAATAGTTCAGTACTTAGTTTTGTCTACTTGGTTTAAAAGCTGAAATTCTCAAAATGTGTACTAAAATCTATTTTTATTTATGGGAAGTATAACATTCATATTATCCTTTTTAAACCTATTCACATGAAATAACAGGGAAAGGGAAACCAGCTCCCACTGTGCTCAAGTGGGAGAAAGGCAGACGCAAGGGACCCAATCAGGAGGTTACTGAAATAACACAGGCACCCGATGGTGATGGCCTGGACCAGGCTGGTGACACAGGGGACCGGAATTGTGACTGTTCTCGGCACATTTTGAAGTTGTGCCGACCGAGTCAAGGTGGGCACCGAGGCCTGGACAACTGGAAGAAGGGATTTCCAGTACCTGGGATGGTTACGAGTTACAGAAGCAGGTTGGGGGTTATCGGGGCTTTGCCGGAAGCATTGCCTCTGAGATGCCTAGGACACCTAAGCAGGGGCGCGGCGGGCTGCTGGGTCCTGGATCTGGCATTCAGAGGAGGGCCCAGGGGCGGACATAGACTTTTGGGGCTCATGACTTTTAGATGGAAGAGTCCATGAGGCGGATGCATCCATCTAGGGAGTGCAGACAGAAAACAAGTTCAAGGTCACGTTCAACCATGAAAAGCTGGCCTTAAGAGTTAAGTGTGGTGGCAACGAAATGTTACAGCCAAGGGGAAATTGGATGAAGAGCCCCAAGGCCGAGCGAGTGGAGGGCAAATAACCACATTTCAAAAGCTTTAGATTCCCACGGGCTGGGGATGGGAAAATATCAGCGCTCAAGTCAGAAGGAAAAACTAGACCAAAGCCGAACAGGAAGCTGAAGCAGTGAGATTCAGACAGAAAAGCAGCCGGCTGCCGTCGGAGGGGGTCCCTCGCCGTTCCGAGCCTGCCCACCGCCCCAGGGGGCTCAGCCGCCGGTTCCGGGCCGGGTGCCCAGTGGGTGTCGTCCCGACCCGGCCGCAGTTCCTGGGCAGTGTGGGCGACCCCTGTCAGGCAGCGCTTTGCAGGAGGGGACGGCGGGCGCCTGGCTACGTTACCAGCAGGCAGAGCAGGACCCTGGGCTGAGGGACCGGACGGCGCCGGAAGCCCAGAAAGACACTAGCAGGAGGTCCCTGCGAAGCCGGACCGCAGGGACAATTAAGGGCGACAGCCGCGGGACAGTTACCTGCTCCGCGCTGCTCCCGCGGCTGCGCCAAACCCAGGCCTTCCGGCGTGGGTGCGTCGCTATGGAAGTCGCGCGCGGAGCCTCTCGGGATGGCCGGCGGGCGGCCGTGCGCATGCGCACAGCAGTCCGCCGACGCCGCGGCGAGGAGGGGCGTCGTGGCCGGGCGGCGGGCTTTGACGCGATTTCCCTCGGCGCGCAGTTTGCTCGGCTGTCTCCGAAGTAGCGGCGCACAGGGACCTGATGGGAAGAGTGGGTCGAGAGCAGCGCGTCCAAATCTCATCGCCACACTGTGTCCAGATCTCGTCTCATCTTACACCGCACGGTGTAAGGATGTACAGCCGAGGACAAAGGAACACTAAAAGCCGATGGTGATGGAATTGTAGATGATTCTTAACCACTGCCTGTTTTATTGTCAAAAGTTGGCATCTTGTACCACCTCCCTTGTTATTAGGAAGGATGGACTGTTTTGTATATCTTTGGTGGCCACTGTAATCTTGTGATTTGCCTTTTCCTGCCCCCCCCCCCCTTTCTTTGAGACTCGCTGTGTTTTCCAGGTTGGCCTAGAACTCCTGAACTCAGTTCCTGAGTAGCTGGGGCTACAGGCACCACCATACCTTTTCACACTGTTGGTGATTTCTTTTGCTATGCAAAAGCTTTTTAATATGATAAGATCCCAGTTGTTGATCCTTGTAGTATTTCCTGCACTATCTGGGTTTTATTCATGAAGTCTTTGCCTACATGTATGTCTTCAAGGGCTCTACCTATTCTCTCTTTCAGCAGATTTAGTGTTTCTGTTTTAATATTTAGATCTTTGATCCATTTTTTTATGTGGGTACCAGGAGTCAAACTCAGGACCTCGCGCTTAACAGCGGGTGCTTGTGCCACAATATCATTGGCCCTTTTTTTCCTTTATGTTGGTACCAGGAGTCAAACTCAGGACCTCGCGCTTGCCAGGCAGGCATTTATGCCGCTGAGCCATATCACCAGCCCCTTTGATTCATTTTTATTTTAGTTTAGTGCATGGTGATAGACATAGGTCTAGTTTTAGTTTTCAGCATGTGAAAAGCCAGTTTTTCCAGCACCATTTGTTAAAGAGGCTATCTTTCTTCCAGTGAACATGTTTGGTCCTTTTGTCAAAGATAAGGTAGCTGAGTGTGTTTGAAGTTGTTTCTACATCTTCTAATATATTCCATTGATCCTCCAGTCTGTTTTGTTTTGTTTTTTGGTGGTTTTTGTTGTTTTTGTTTCATTTTTTTGTTTTTGTTGTTTTGGGGGGTTGTTTTGTTTTGTTTTGTTTTGTTGGAAGTACCATGCTGTTTTTATCACAGTAGCTCTGTAGTATAACTTCACATCAGGATTGTGATGCCCCCTTCCTTGCATTTGTTGCCCAGAATTGCTTTGCTATTGTAGGTCTCTTCTGGTTCCAAGTGAATTTTAGGATTGTTTTCTCTAATTCTGTGAGGTATGTTAATGGTATTTTGATTGGAATTGCATTAAATCTGTATAACAATTTTGGGAGTGTGGCCATTTTCACTATGTTGGTTCTTCCTACCCAAAAGCAAGCGATAACTTTCCATTTTCTGATATCCTCTTCAATCTCCTTTTTCAGAGTACTACAGTTTTTAATGTATAGATCTTTTAATTCCTTTGTTAGATTAATTCCTAAGTATTTCATTTCTTTTGATGCTACTATAAAAGGTGTTGTTTCCCTAATTTCTCCCTCAATGAGTTTGTTATTTGTGTACAGGAATGCTAGTGATTTTTCAAAGTTGACTTTGTATCCAGCTACATGGTTGAATTTTGTTATTAAATCTAGAAGTCTTTTAGTGGGTTTTTTGGGGTCTTCTATGTAGAGCATTATATCACCTGCAAATAATTATTATTTAACTTCTTCCTTTCCTATCTTTATACCTTTTATTTCTTTTTCTTGTCTGATTGCTCTAGCTAATGTTTCCAGAGCTATATTGAATAGGAGTCATGATAGTGGATATGCTTGTCTTGTTCCTGATTTTAGAGTGGACACTTTCATTTTTTGACCATTTAGTATGATGTTGGCTGTTGGTTTGTCATAGATGGCTTTTATAGATTGAGATAAAGACCATCTATTCCAATTTTCTATAGGGTTTTTATCATGACTGCGTGTTGGACTTTGTCAAATGCTTTTTCTGCATCTATTAAGATGATCATGTGATTTCTGTCTTTAACTCTGTTGATACATTGTATTACATTTATTGATCTGCATATGTTAAACTATCCCTGCATTCCTGGGATGAATCCCACTTGGTCATGGTGTATAATCTTCTTGATGATCTTCTGCATTCTGTTCGCTTGTATCTTACTAAGGATTTTTGCATCTATGTTCATTAGAGATATTGGCCTGTAGTTCTCCTTTTTGGTTTGGTCCTTCTCTGGTTTTGGTATCAGGGTAATACTTGCCTCCAGGAATGATTTAGGGAGTACTGATTCCCTTTCAATTTCATTAAAGAGTTAAATTTCTTGTAGAATTCAGCAGTGAATCCATTAGGACCTGGGCTTTTCTTTGTTGGTAAGATTTTTATTACATTTTAAATTTCACTGACTGATAGTAGGTTATTTAGAATTTTTATAGCATCTTGATTCAACTTTGGTAATTCTTATGTATGTAGGAATCTGTCCATTTCTTCTGTGTTTTCCATCTTATTAGAGTAAAGATTCTCAAATTAGATATTGATCATCTTCTGGATTTCCACAGGATCTGTAGTGATTTCACCCTTTTCATTCCTAATTGCATGAATTTGAATCTTTTCTTTCCCTCTTTGATAAGGTTGGCTAACGGTTTATCAATTTTCTTTGTTAAAGAAAAAGAAACAACTGTCAAAGAAACAACTCTTCAATTCACTGATTCTTTGTATTGTTTTCTTAGTCTCAACTGCATTATTGCTGCTCTGATCATTATAATTTCCTCCCTTGTATGGGCTTTGGGCTTGACTTGCTCTTCTTTGTCTAGAAGCTTGAGGTGCAACATTAAGTTGTTTATTTGAGCTTGTTCTGTTTTCCTGATATGAGAATTCACCACTATAAATTTGCCTCTTAGTATTGCTTTCACTGTGTTCCATAAGTTCCATTATATTGTATCAGCATTATCATTGAATTGTAGATACTGTTTAATTTCTTCTTTAATTTCATCTGTGATCCATTGGTTGTTCAGGAGGGTGTTATTTAATTTCTGTGTGTTTATAGAAGCACAATCCACCTTTATGACATCACAATTTCCCATTGTATCATCTCAGTGGCACATTATGAGATCACAGTATCACATCATGTCATTACAGTATCTCATTCTGACATCATCATTCCCAACTGTTACCTCACATACCCTATCGTGACATCAGAACACCCCATAATATCACAATTCCCCATTATGACCTCATAAATCCCTCTTATTTCTTCATAATTTTCCTTTATCACATCAAAATTCCCAATTGTATCATCACAGCAGCCCATTATGATATCACAGCATCATGTCATGCCATCCAAATATCTCATGTGACAACATAATGCTCTGCTGTGACCTCACAGTCCTATTGTGGCAACACAATCCAATTGGGCCAACACAATTTCCCAGTGTGACAACACAATCTTACTTTATGTCATCATAATTGCCCATTATGACATCATTGTGCCACAATTATAATATCACAGTGCCCCATACTGATATCACAATGCTCTATAGTGATGTCATAATGCCAAATGGTGACCTCGCAATGCCCTGTTGGAACATCACAATTCCCCAATATGACCCCACTATTCACCCATTATGACCTCACCTTGCCCCTATTACAGCATCATGATCAACCGTGATGACAACATAATTCCCTACTGTGACATCACAATGGCACATTAGGACATCAGAGTACCACATTATAGCAGCTGTCTCATAGCTTTCGGTAAAGATTTATTTATAAAAGATTTATGACAGATGTCACAGAAGTATAATTGATCTAGGAAGGAAGGTGGTGAGGATTACTCATTTCCATGCCACCCTAGGGGATGCATCATTGCATTAGGAAAATTATTTTAAAACAATATTTTGGCTTTTCTGTGAAGATTACATTTTATTGAAAATTGCAATGATTCACACAACATGTAACTTATCTTCTGCATCCAAAAACACAAGTCACGCATGAGATCATGAGGGACTTAGGCTACTCTGGGCCGAGGCATAAATAAGTAATTACAAGTATAATCAAAGATGGACCAGGGCTGGGGACACAGCTCAGTGGCACAGCGCCTGCCTGGCAAGCGCAAGGTCCTGAGTTTGATTCCCCCATTCAAAAAAATAAAAACTGTGGACATACGCTAGAAATACAATTGCACATTATGACATCTCATTAACACATTATTGGACGACAATATCATATACTGACATCATAATGCCCGAATGTTATCTCACACACTCTATTGTGGCATCACAACACCCCATTTTGGCATCACTATTCCCCAGTATGACATCACAGTTCTCCCTTATGATATCACTATTCCCCAGCTGGAACATCACCATTCCCCAGGATGACCCCACTATTCACCCATTATGACCTTACCTTGCCCCTATTATAGCATCACAATCAACCTGTATAATATCATAGTTCCCCACTGTGACATCACAATGGCACTTTATGATATCAAAATACCACATAACGCCATCACAGTAGCCCATTGTGACATCATAATGTCCTCCGTGACATCACATGTCTTCTTGTGGCCTCACAGCAACCCATTGTGGCATCACAGTTCCCCAGTATGATCTCGCAATTCCCCAGTCCTCACAATTCCCCTTTCTGACATCACGGTTTTCCATTGTGACATCGCAATTGCCCATTGTGACCTCTCAGCACCACAACTATATCATAACAGTGCCCATAATGCAATATTGTGACCTCACAATGCCCAGTGGGAACATCAGAATTCCCCATTATGATGTCACATTGCCCCCATTATAGCATCACAATCGACCTTTATGACATCACAATTCCACACTGTGACATCGCAATGGCACATTTTGACATCATAGTACCATATTATGGTGTCACAATATCCCATTCTGACATCATAATGTTCTATTGTAACCTCGCACACCCTATTGTGACATCACAACACCCTATAATGTCACAATTCCCCATTACGACTTCACAATTCCCCATTATTTCATCACAATTTTCCTTAATGACAACACAATTGCCCATTGTGACATCACAATTGCCCATTATGATATCAAAGTACAACATTATGCCCTCAAAATATTCCATTGCGACATCCTAATGTCCTATTGTCACCTCACATGTCCTATGTGGCATCACAAAACCCCATTGTGACATCGCAATTCCCCAGGACGACATCACAATTTTCCTTTCTTAAATCTCAATTGCCTAATGTGACATCACAATTGCCCATTGTGACATCAGAGTGCCACAATTATAACATCAACTTGCCCCATTTTGACATCACAATGCTCCATTGTGATGCCACAACGCCACATTGTGACCTCACAATACCCAGTTGGAACATCACACTTCCCCGTTATAATCTCACTATTCACCCATTATGACCTCACCTTGCCCCCATCATAGCATCACAATCAACATTTATGACATCACAATTACCCACTGTGACATCACAATGGCACATTATGACATGGCTGTAACACACGATGGCATCACAGTATCCCATTGTGACCTCATAATGCTGTATCATGAACTCACGCCCCCCATTGTGGCATCAGAACACCCCATTGTGACATCACTATTCCCCAGTAGGACATCACAATCACCAATTGTGACATCATGATTGCCCGCTGTGACATCAGAGTGCCACAGTTGTATTTGCAATGTCCTGTATGACATCGCAATGTCCTATAGGGAAGTCATAATGCCATGACATCACAATGCTCTATAGGGACGTCATACTGCCTTACGGTGACCTCACAATGCCCAGTTGGAATATCACAATTCGCATTATGACCTCACTATTCACCCGTTATGACCTCACACCGCCCCTATTATAGCACCAAAATCAACCATTATGACAGCACATTTCACCATTGTGACAGCATAATGGCACATATGGCATCACAGTAACACATTATAGCATCAGAATACTCCACTGTGTCATCATAATGCCCTATTGTGGCATCATAAAACCTCATTGTGATAGCACTATTTCCCATTATGACATCGTGGTGCCTCAATCATAAAATCACAATGCTGCATTATGACATCAAAATGCTCTATTGTGATGCGCTAATACCATACTGTGACCTCACAATGCCCAGTTGGAACATCAGAATTCATTCACCCATTATGACCTCGCATTGCCCCCATTATAGAAGCACAATCCACCTTTATGACATCACAATTTCCCATTGTATCATCTCAATGGCACATTATGAGATCACAGTACCACATCATGGCATTTCAGTATCTCATTGTGACATCATAATTCCAAATTGTTACCTCACATACCCGATCGTGACATCACAACGCCCCATAATATCACAATTCCCCATTATGACCTCATAAATCCCTGTTATTTCTTCATAATTTTCCTTTATGACATCACAATTGCCGATTGTGTCATCACAGTAGCCCATTATGATATCACAGCACCATGTCATGCCATCCAAATATCCCATGTGACATCATAATGCTCTGCTGTGACCTCACAGTCCTATTGTAGCATCACAATCCCATTGGGCCATCACAATTTCCCTGTGTGACATCACAATCTTCCTTTATGACATCATAATTGCCCATTATGACATCATTGTGCCACAATTACAATATCACAGTGCCACATTTTGATATTGCAATGCTCTATAGTGATGTCATAATGCCAAATGGTGACCTCGCAATGCCCTGTTGGAACATCACAATTCCCCAATATGACCCCACTCTTCACCCATTATGACCTCACCTTGCCCCTATTACAGCATCATGATCAACTTTGATGACAACATAATTCCCTACTGTGACATCACAATTGCCCATTGTGACATCACAGTGCCACAATTATAACATCAACTTGCCCCATTTTGACATCACAATGCTCCATTGTGATGCCATGACACCACATTGTGACCTCACAATACCCAGTTGGAACATCACACTTCCCCGTTATAATCTCACGATTTGCCCATTATGACCTCACCTTGCCCCCATCATAGCATCACAATCAACATTTATGAAATCACAATTACCCACTGTGACATCACAATGGCACATTATGACATGGCTGTAACACACAATGGCATCACAGTATCCCATTGTGACCTCACAATGCTGTATCATGACCTCACGCCCCCCATTCTGGCATCAGAACACCCAATTGTGACATCACTATTCCCCAGTAGGACATCACAATCACCAATCGTGATTAGGCGCTGTGACATCAGAGTGCCATAGTTATATTTGCAATGTCCTGTATGACATCGCAATGTCCTATAGGGAAGTCATAATGCCATGACATCACAATGCTCTATAGGGACGTCATACTGCCTTATGGTGACCTCACAATGCCCAGTTGGAATATCACAATTCGCATTATGACCTCACTATTCACCCATTATGACCTCACACTGCCCCTATTATAGCACCAAAATCAACCTTTATGAGAGCACATTTCACGATTGTGACAGCATAATAGCACAGTAACACATTATAGCATCAGAATACTCCACTGTGACATCATAGTCCCCTATTGTGGCATCATGACACCTCATTGTGACAGCACTATTTCCCATTAACCCTAACCCTAACCCTAACTTCTCAGCCTCCCCTGCTTCCCTTCCCATCCTGGAATCAGATCGTCCCCTAGACATCCTGGCAGGTGGGGACACGGGTGCGGAAAGGTCACTCCCTCTTGGCTCCTCTAGGTACGGGTTCTTCCACCCCAACTCTGAGGAGGACCAGCAAAACAAGAGGTGAGAGGGCCTGGGGCTAACAGGGTCAGCGCCTGTCTCCAGGGCGGGTAACTGGGAAGTGGGCTTCGGTTGGGCTGGGAAAACCCGGGCTCACTCACTTTTCATTGATTCCTGCTAGAGGGCTGGGGTCTGGGGCTGCACCTACAGGAGGAGGATGACAGAGAGCTGTGGTGGGGGTCCTGTGCATGCGGGAAGCAAGGGGTTGCCGGGGCTCAGCGCAGGTCCCCGTGAGGACCCATCTACACACAGCCCCTTCCCAGCCAGGCCAGCCCACGCCATCCTGTATGGGGGCTGCACGGGAGGTGTGGGGTGCAGACTACTCACGCATGAGCCCCACACCCTTGCCCTCTGTGCCCAGCTGCTCGGGGACAGGGCAGGCTCTGCCGGACAGCCCTCCCTTCAGGGTCCGTGATGGGCTACGGCAGGGGGAGAGGCCAGGCCTCTGACTCTCCTGCCCGCCTGCCCCTAGCACTCTGAGCTCCATCCTGGAGGCCTGGTTGCTCCGATACCCAGGAGACTTTTGCCAGTGCCCAGACCTGGCCAGCCTGAAGCAGCTCGTGGCCTATGCACTCATCAACCTGCCAGACTCGGAAATCATCCTGCAAGCGTGCAGACTCCTGACGTAACCCAGAGCTCGCTAAATATGAACAGATCCCGAGGGTGAGGACGCCAGGGTGGGTGCCCCAGGAGGGGCAGCAGGGGTCACGCTGGGCCCCACCAGGAGGAGGCTCCAGAAGGTGCTGTTGTCAGGAGCAGAAGGAAGAGGCTGGGACCGCTGATGGCGGTGGACGCCAGTTGGGACGATGTCCTGCTGTGGGATCAGAGGCTGGGGGGGTGCTTCTCCGCAGGATAGGGGCTGTTCTGCCTTGGGAAAGACTCAGGGAAGGGCTGTCATGGAGGAATTTTTTCTCCTGCTGCCCCTAGGGTCAGAATGGCTTCCAGAGCAGCAGCCTTGAAGAGAGACCCAGGAGCAGGGGGAGGACGGGAGCCGCCACTGCCTTCCCTGCCACCGTGGGATCTGAAGCTCCACAAGCAGAGGCCCCGCAGCATGACCCCATATTCCCCTCTCTCCCTCCTCTGTGGCAGCTGGTCATCCACCTGTGGGACAACTCAGGCCGCCCCACCTTGCAGGGCTGCAGGGACATGGCTCTCCCTCCCTCACATGGAGAAGTCAGATTTTGGTCTTGTGGTTTTCCAACCTATGTTTGGCATGGATAGGAAATTTGAGTTTAATATATTTATTAAAATTGGATCAATTGAACAAAGTTGGAGTGTAATAAAATGGAACTCTCTTTATTTTAAATGCACATCTAGGGGTGCTAAATCCTCACACCATGCTGCACACCCCACAGCACTGCCCAGCTACATCCCAGGGCCCCTAGCAGAGCCCCTGGGTCCTGTGGGGAAGACATGCGCAGCACGTGCTGGAGGAAGGGACTGGGAAGACCCCAGTGTGATGGGGACTCTCAAGTGCTGAGAAGGGCATGGAGACAGGCCGGCAAGGGGCGAGGCTTGCGCCGGGGCCCTGCACCTGAAGGCCCAGGCCTATGCTATGCACTGGGCAACACTCCGCATCCCATGGAGAGCTCCGTGCCACCCTGAGGCCCAGCTGGCCCACTCCCAGGGCACAGTGTACAGCTGCAGGCCTTGATGGGGGAAAGCAAATGCTCAGGAGGGATTTAATTCTATGGAGGAGGTAGAAAGCCACGGCAGTTTTCAGACATGACTGCTGAGCTCTTCCAGAAGCATAACCTGGAAGGTAAGTGGTAGAGCAGAGCCTGGGGGAATTTCACACTCGTATCTTGGGGATGGCCCGGGAGGAAGCCCACCGATGGGAACGCGCACTTGAAACCCTCCCGGCACAATGCCAGGGTTCACTACTAAAGTCGGGCAGGTACCTGAGGGCCTGGGCAATATCCCAACTCACTGAGAGAGCGGGGACCCGACCTCACTGAGGCAGAGGGAGCTCGGGAGGAACAGTGGCAGGACACATGGCTGGTGTGACAATGTCATGTCCTGGGTGCCTTGAGCCACAGCCCTCTCTCTGCAGCACCGTGTGTTTCCCCAGCCCCACCAGGAGACCTCTGAGCCTCAGGTGCAGAAGGTGGGCAGGAAGTGAGAAACAGTTACCAAGCAGGAACCAGACGAAACGCTCCGCTTCACCAGCTCTCAGTGCTCCGAAAACTCTGGACATCTAGCCGGGCAGTGCGCTATCAGTTTGCCGTGGACGGCACCTCTGACGGGGGCGGTACGGGAGCAGCTGCCTGGTGGACCGAGGCTGCTCAGGTTGCTTTTGCTAAGAACACCGTCCTTTCCCCGAGCCTCCAGGAATCTGAAGGCTGACTGAAATGGACTAAGAGCTCCTCCTCTGTCTGCCTATGGTGTTTGCTCCTCTGCTCTCCACCCTCAGTCAGATTCCGCTTGGCTGTGCACGCTCACATCTGCATCATTTAAACTTGCTCAGTCCGTCATGGAACCTCAGGAGACCCGAGGCGGGCGGTGGTGCAGCTCTGAGTGCAGGGTTGTGCAGTGAGCAGCACTCGGGGTTCACTGTGGTGGTTGCATCATGGGGAAGGGTACACTGGGGACTCCAGAGAAGAGCAGCCACTACCCCGTGTCTGCCCTGAGGAGAGAGCGGTTGTGCCTCACCTTCAGGCCACCCGACGCATCACGGACCGGCAAAGCCACACAGGGCAGAGGTGAGCGCGGGCCTGGTGCTTCTGCCCGCCAGACTTCTGCATCGGGCGCCATGGCTCCTCAGGTCAGTGGGTGAGGAAAGCCCTCAGCTATGGAGGCTCCACCCATCCCAGCCCTGTGCAGGCCGTCCCAAAGCTCCAGGATCAGCCTGTGCTGCCAGAGGCCGGGTGTCTGGGGCTGACCTCAGGGAAGCCCAAACCCTAACCCTAACCCTCCCTAACCCTAACTCTAACCTCCAACCCTAACCATAACACTAACCCCCTAACTCTAACCCCCTAACCCTAAACCTAACCCTAACCCTGAACCCTAACCCTAACCCTAACCCTAACCCTAACCCTCTAACCCTAACTCTCTAACCCTAACCCTCTAACCCTAACCCTCTAACCCTAACCCTCTAACCCTAACCCTCTAACCCTAACCCTAAACCCTAACCCTCTAACCCTAACCCTCTAACCCTAACCCTCTAACCCTAACCCTCTAACCCTAACCCTAACCTCTAACCCTAACCCTAACCTCCTATCCCTAACCCTAAAACTAATCCTAACCCTAACACCCAAACACTAACACTAACCCCCTAACTCTAACCCTAACCCAAACCCTAACCCGAACCCGATCCCTAACCCGAACCCGAACCCTAACCCGAACCCTAACCCTAACCTGAACCCTAACCCGAACCCTAACCCGAACCCTAACCCTAACCCGCACCCTAACCCGAACCCTAACCCGCACCCTAACCCGAACCCTAACCCGAACCCTAACCCGAACCCTAACCCGAACCCGAACCCTCTAACCCTCTAACCCTAACCCTCTAACCCTAACCCTAACCCTAACCCTCCAACCCTAACCCTAACCCTAACCCTAACCCTAACCCTAACCCTAACCCTAAACCCTAACCTGTGACCAGCCTCTAGTCCTGGTGGGAGATGCCTCCAAGAGCCCATCCCTAGGGAACAGGCCACGCCCACCCCATCACACTGCTGAGTTCTCCCATGAGGAGGAACAGACTTCAGGCCACAGCCAAAGAAATTAACGGGATGTGAATGGAGCCAGAGGTCAGGAGTTTGCAAGAGAAAGGTGAGTGGTCAAAGGTGTCAGGATACAGAAAAGCAAGTGCACAGAAGATGGCAGAGGGTCGGCCCTCAGTCAGGGCCCCTCTCAGGAGGCCCGGAGGCCACAGGCCCTTGGTTTGTGCTCCCAGCAGAAGTGCTGGCTGCAAACCAGTCATCAGTGCCCCTGGACTAGGGACAGAACAGGGCACCACTCAGACACGACCTGACTGCAATACCTGCAGTGGACAAGGGGACTCAGCCCTGAATGCCAAGCCAACACCAAGTAGGTCAACTTGCCATCCCCAGATCGGTAGTCTGGGGCTTGACCTGCCCTGCCAGGATGAGGGGTTCTGACAACAATGCCGGAAGCCTGCACAATACGCAGACCAAATAGGTCAGAAAGACCAATCCCCTTCCTCAAATCACTGAAATGTTAATGTGAAACCGCTCTGAAAATGCACACCATTTCTTAACACGAACAGTAAATGCCACATGGCTTCCTGCCACACCTGGCAGCAGCAGTGAGTCTGCCTGTGTCCCCTGTGGTGGCCTCAGCCTTCCTCAGGCCTGCTTCTCTTCACACCTATGATGATGGCACACAGACCAGGGGCCACGGGAGGCACGGGCCTGCCCTGCCTGGGCCTCCCCAAGAGAACACACTTCAGCCGAGCCCTCTTTTCTGTGAAGGGCCAGGTGATGAACACTTTGAGTGTGGCAGGCTGTGCGGTCTCGGCTGCGACTACTCACCTCTGTCAGGAGCACCAACCGCATGCAGACCACTGGCTGTGCTTCAGCCAACGTCTGCAGACACTGACATTTGAATTTCACACATGGTTCAGGTGAAACAAAGTACTCCTCCTCTTCGGAAGTTTTGAAAACTTGAAAGCCATTCTTACCTCACAGGTGATGTGAGACTGGCACAGGGCCGGCTTTGGCCTTCGAGATGCAGCTTGCCAACCTGTGCCCCAGGCCCTGACTCCTATCGCTTTCATTCTTTTTTTTTTTTTTTGTGGGTACCAGGGGGTCGACCTCAGGACCTCGCGCGCCAGCAGGCGCCCGTGCCACTGAGCGATATCACCGGCCCCTTTTTCGTATGTGGGATCCGGGAGTCGAACTCGGGCCCTCACGCTTGCCGGGCAGGCGCTTAAGCCGCTGAGCCATCTCACCGGCCCCCGCTTTCATTCTTAACAAGCTTCTCAGGGCTCCTCCTCGGGGAGCCAGTTAGGAAAGGGGAGGGGCTGCCCAAGTGCAATCAGAGCACAGAGAGCTGCTAAATCAGGAGAAGACACTGTCTACACACCAGAATCCAAGACAACCGGTAGCCTGGAGTGAGAGCGATGTCAGCAGCCAAAAGAAAGATAGAAAGAAAGATTGATTCTGCCATGTGTCTCAGGCACAGAGGAGGGAGAGGCTTCTGATTTCATTTCCTTTTCCCCCAAAGTAATCACTGCCTGTTTACCTATGGCTTTGGCAATCTTTTGCTAAGATTTTTAATTTTAAAAGAAGTCAACTAGAACACACAGGGAGATTCCATTCATGCTCACGCGTCTTGTCATGAACCAGTCGGTTTCAAGGCAGCTGCCAGGGCTGGGTGTGTGGCTCACTGGCAGAGCACTTGCCTCCTGGGCACAAGGCTCCGGGTCTCATCCCAAGCACCATAAAAAAAAAAATCAACAACCTATTTAGCATTTTAAAAATATGAAGACATTTAGGTTTCATATTGAGAATCGTAGACAAAGGCCAAAAAATAAATGATGCCCCTCAGACTTCCACTGTAGGCAGGCAGGCAAATATCAACAGAACTAAGACCTCCCATTTTCTGCAGACCGTGTAGTCACTAAATTTGAAAAAAAAAAAAAATACCGGATACGAAAATGTAACTACATCTGACAACCAATCTTGAAGTCAGTGATCCCCAAGTTAGTTCTACAGAACTCTCATTTACTCCTAGGAGAGTTTTTTGTTTGTTTGTTTGTTTGTTTTTTTGTGGGTACCAGGGGGACGACCTCAGGACCTCGTGCGCCAACAGGCACCCGTGCCACTGAGCGATATCACCGGCCCCTTTTTCGTATGTGGGTTCCGGGAGTCGAACTCGGGCCCTCGCGCTTGCCGGGCAGGCGCCTACGCCGCTGAGCCATCTCACCGGCCCAACTCCTAGGAGAGTTATAAAGCATTAACTGGGAATGGCAAAGTAAGACATTTTGTGATACATGAAGTAAGACAGAGCTTAAAGGCCGCACCACTTTAAAAATGCATACAAAGGGTGAAGTCTCCAAACCCATGGAGATGAGGAATTCAGACCCTGCTGGTAGAGCCCGCCCTCACCTGTAGTCCCACTCCTGGTGTTTGCTTTAGATTTCTTTTTAGATTTTTTGCGCTTCCTCGCCTTAGGCTTCCCCAGGTCTTTCCGCGGGCTCCTGTGGGTTTTCTTTTCCACACGACTGTTGTTATTTTCTGCGCTCTCATACCTGCGCTTGCGTGACTTCATGCTTCCGTGGCCACTGTCGTCAGCCCCGAAGGCAGCCTTCTCCTGGGGGTGGCGCTCGGGGTGCGGAGGGAAGGGGAGTGCAGCACCTGCGCATGGGCTGTGGAAGTGGGTCTGCTCCCTCACCCGGGCAGGCGGCTCCCAGCCCTTCCTGGCCCGGGAGGAGTCCTCGTGTGGCCGCCTCGCACTGGGCGCCCTGACTGCATCGGGGGTGCACCTGTTGGGGTAGTGCCTGCAGCTGTGCCGCCGCATCTTCTCAGGGTCGTACTTCTCCGGGAGCCAGGCATGCTCGCCGTCCGAGTGGTGGCATCCGCCCCCGCCACAGTCAGCCCCACTGGTCCGCGAGCCGTGGTAGCTGCAGCTGCTTGGGCAGCGGCGCTCGCAAGGGCTGATTCTCTCACCGGCGCTCGCAATGGCTGATTCTCTCAGCCGGCTCCGGCTGCGGTGCTCCAGGGCGCGGCGCTCCTGCTTGCTGTGCTTTCTGGTGAAGGAGCGCCGCTTTTTGTGACAACGGTCCTCGGTCCTGCTCCGACTCCTACACCTATTTTTCTGCACCTGTTCCCCGCAGGAGGAGCGGTCTCGACGGTTACGGTGATGTCCTCGGTCAGCTTTCCTAAGCCTGCTGATTTTAACTGGAGGGCGATCTGGAACTTTCTGGCCGGCCTTACCTTCGCTGCTCCTCTCCCCGTGACTGTGCTTGGGGCCCCCTTTGGGATGGGCGCCTGCGGTCCTACGTGGTGGAGCAGAGGGCAGCACGTGGGCAGCTACGCCTGTGCTCCGGGACGGGGCCTCTGTGTCACCACACCGGCGTCTGGTCAATTTGAGGCTGCTGTCAGGGGGCAGCAAAGCCTTCTTAAAATTGCCCCACAGACTCGTGACCGGGTCCAGTTTCTCGGAACCAGCAATGAACCTGCCAGCCTCAAGCTCTGCATCAAAGTCCTCCCACGGACTTCTCTCTGTTCCAGGCAGACTGCATCCCCGCCAAAAGAAAAGAGAGAGGCCAGTAGTTAGCACGACTGCTATAGAGGTTTTGTCATGGCTTACATTTACTAAATATTCTATCACTTTAAATATAGCTGCCTACAAGCCACTATCAGGCTATCATCTCTGGACACCAATTTTCTCTTTATTAAATAAAAATAAAATTCATAACAATCCTACTTATTTTTCAGCAACAATAATTCTGCAGCTCTAGACTTTTCTTGTTTCCAGATACACTTCTAATTCTTAAGAACTAAGTCTAAACGAAAGAGCCAAATGATGGGCTGCTGACTTTTCTGGCTCCCTTCTTTCTCTTGGAGCCTCAGAGGTGGAGCAGCTATTTCCAAACAGAGCCAACAGCTCCTTGAATTATGGAAAACAGGGATTCACTGAGGCTCTGGGAAAACCTTCTGTAGTAAATGCAGGCTGCCCTTGGCAGCTGGAAAGCGTCTGGCACACTCTCAAGGTTAGCTGACCGCTGTAGGAAACAATAAAGCACCCGCCGTGACCTCCACTCTTCAGCGAGGAGATAACTTGTACCACGTCCCCATGGGGAAGTTAGTTGCCCTGAGTGTAGAAGGGGGATTCTTGGGGCCGCACGTGAAGGAA